>JAPVLO010000276.1:739403-1478806 GCA_027257055.1 Cephalopachus bancanus
TGTGCTAGGGACTTTGAAGAGTGCAGGGGACATAGTGTGATATGTGCTTGTAAAACTAAACACAGGACATGACTTAGTCCCCTGCCCCAACTGCTCAGATTGTTTTCCTGTGGATGTGCCTGGGTGTCAGCAACCACTGTATATGGGAGTCCCAGAACTGGGCACAGAACCTCAGGAGCATGAGATCTTGACCTCCCTCCTTCTAGCTGCTGTTCTACTAGTGCAGCTCTGCCCAGGACACTCACACATTTAGACATCAATGGTCTCATAATGTTCTTCACCTCCAGCTGGTTTGTGACCAGACCCTGAGTCTATTTTCCAGGTGCTGCTGAGAAATACATTCTTGCCATAGTTGTGCAGCCAAACTTTGGCTCTTAGAACTGTCCCTCTCCCCTCTATCTGGGAGAGAAAAATGACAACCCACGGCTCCAACCGTCCAAGTCTTTTTGGGGCCTGGTTCCTCATATTGGCCATATGGATGGTGTCTTTTCTGCTCAGGAACATCTTAGAGTCTGGCCAGTGGGCCCACACTGTGCTGTCCCATTGTATTGTCCATAGTCTCAGACAGGAAGAAGCCTCTGGGATGGTGCAATGCTGACAAATGGACCTGGCTTTTGCAGTCCTTCTCTTTGGCCCTGACTGTCTAAACCTTTCATTTGCCTAAGCCTGGAACCTTGCATCTTGACATCACTTACAGATCTTGTTCCAATGAGGGGTGGTCCCCGGAATGTTCTTGTCCCTGCTTGGTGTTTAGGGCAGGTGATCACATGGCCTGTCTGCTTGTCTGCTTCCCCTTGTCCCAGCTTCTGGGCCATGTCTCTGGGTTTGATGCATCTGGTGGTGGCCGTGAAGCGGCCGTGAAGCGAAGGCTTCCCCTTCGCTTTCTGGGTGGCTCTTGTCTCCACCACTAAGAAGGGGGCTCCTTGAGGCTCTGAGCAGGCCTGCTTTTCTCCCCCCGTCCCTGCACCATACCAGTGGTACCTTTGTCCTCTCTGCCGACTTGATTATTAATTACTGCTCAGTATTTCAGAGCAGTATGTGTCCCCTTTCTCTCTCCCTCAAGTCCATAAAGGGTGCCCCTATACAGGATCTCAGCTAGAGTGATGCCACCAGAGAAGGACAGAGATACAAGATACTGGTAGGGATCCAAGAGGAAGGCTGAGAAAGGCCTTGAAGAATATGCTAAAAGGGATGTAGGACCTCACAGGGTAAAGTGCTGCAAGATGCTTGCATGGGAAGATGGAGCCAGAGACTGCGAGGGAGGGAGTAAGAGAGCAGCTGGGACTGAGGCGAGGGCATGGCATCCCTGATGAGGGTCTCTTCCTTTCTAGAATCATAGGACCAGAGCTGAACCCCAGGGATCTTGCAGTTCAGTGCCCTCACTTTGCAGGTGGAGAAACTGAGTCTCATGGAGGGGAGGTGATTCAGGCTGTGCTGTTGAAGACTGCATGGGTGAGTCTTCTTTAGAGATTATAAATTAATAAAGATTATTTTGGGGGCCCCTCCCAGAAGTGGCCCAGGATCACCTCTTGCTAGCTGAGTCCGACAGGCTGGAAAGATCCCTTCACATTGGGAGCTGGTGCCTTAAGGGCACTCCCTGGGACATTTCACTGTAGAGAAAGGATAGAAGAATGGGGACAACTCTTAACACACATCTGACTTCCTACTCTGATCTCTGTGAGCTGGGCCATGAGCAGTCTCTCTTCAGGGTTCTCAGGGAAGTCACAGTGAGCCAACTGACTATGAGGTATTGATGGTTTCATGGCCAAGCTAGGAGTGACGTTTCCATCTGTGTCTGAGAATTACTGTGTGATGGTGGCCAAGTCACTCAACTTCTCTGAACCTCAGTTTTCTCATCTGTAGAGATTGTAATTCTTTCCTCCTGGGAGTGGGGCATTGTTTTAGTTTCTTCAGGCTGCTATAATAAAATACCATAAACTGGGTGGAGAATAAACAACAGAAATGTATTTCTTACAGTTCTGGAGACTGGGAAGTCCAAGCTGCTGGCAGATTTGGTGTCTGATGAGGGTCTGTTTCCTGGTGCATAGGCACCATCTCCTCACAGCTCCCTTGCATGGAAGTAGGGACAAGTCAGCTCTCTGAGCCTCTCTTATGAGGGCACTGCTGGGGCTTGGGTGTTGGTCCCTCCAAATCCCGTGTTGAAACTTGATCCCCAGTGTTGGAGGTTGGGCCCAATGGGTCACAGAGCAGATCCTGATGATTAGATTAATGTCCTCCATAAGGAGCGAGAGCCAGTTGTTAAAAAGCCTGGCACCTCCCACCTCTTGTTTCCTCTCTTGCCATGCAACCTGCACACATGAGCTCCCCTTTGCCTGAGGCCCTCACAGATGCCCAGTCTAGAACTTTCTAGGCAGCAGAGTGGTGAGCCAAAAAAATTTCTTTTCTTTATAAGTTATCCATCCTCAGGGATTCCTTGATAGCCACACAAACAGACCAAGATGGCCAATAATTCCCTACATAACGGCTCCACCCTCATGACCTGATCACCTCCCAGAGGCCCCACCTCCAAATACCATCTCCTAGAGGATTAGGTATCAACATATGAACTGGAGGAGGGCAAACATTCAGTTTATAGCAGGCAGTAACAAGACGAAGACAGAGTATTTGGTGATTAAATGTTGCTGTAGAAAAGAGAGCAGCAGTATAGCCACCCTTCTATTTCCTGTTCTCTCCATCCTGCTCCCTATTGTTGTTCTTGGGACCCCCCTCCTTTCACTCTGAGTGCATCTCTGGCATGGAGTGTGGGGGCTCCTCCTTCCTCTTGGAGGAGGTGCTGTTCCCTGGGCTATTCCCAGAGAGACCCTCATCTTGTGGCTTCTCTTCATGTGGTGTCCTTCTTTTACCCTCTACAGTTTTATCCAGTTCCTCTCTTGGTCCTCCACAGCCAGCAGCTTTTGGGGTCTTTGAGCTCTCAACAGATATCCTCCTCAGATTCATAGCATTGTGGTCAAGCTTGCCAATGCCCAGCAGGCTAACCCAGGCATGGCCGGGGGGGGGGTGGCAGGAAGCCCAGCAAGTCCTTTGCTGCTTCCAGGGGGTGGGCATGGCCAGATCTTTCAGGCTGGGCAATGGAGAGCAGCAGCAGCATCACAGCAGCAGCAGTGAGGACCTTCTATGCTCCTCTTGGCCCTTCCCCCCAGCCCAGCCATCTGCAGCACTAGGTGTGTAGCTCAGACTTCAGCAGGCTGCGGGCCTGAGGCTGTTAGACGACAGATTCACATACTGCCTTCAGAGGTGTTTAGGAAACACGAGATGTACCGCCCACCCACACCTCAGCGACATACGTGGCTTTGCCATATGCCAGCCTTGGGGTGCTCTAGTCTGTATACTCTGGGTGTAGGTACCAACTTGGTGCCTTCCCTGCCTTCCATGTGGAAGGATGTGGCACTGGTCAGGCAGCCAGAGACAGACGGCATAAGCTGGAGTGTTTCCCCTGTCACTGGTTCCAGGATCATGGACTCGGCTTCACCTTGGCAGGGAAGGTGGCAGAGGCCTCCTCATGCTGGGCAGGGGACTCTTCCAGCTGCTGAACATCTGCAGGACTGACCCAATACAGAGCACATTTGTCCAGAGCAAATCCTTAAGAAGATGCTGATTTTGGCACTGTTGCTGCCAGGGGAGAGAGGAAGGGGGATGGAAGGAATGACCTCTCAAGGCATCTCCTCACACGAGGTGCCCAGCTGGTCAGGCCTGAATCTGTCCTTCTGGGGAAGTAGAAAGGTTCTGGGACAAGCAGTGGAGTAGTTGCCCTAGGACTGCCCGCCTGGCAGCTGAACGCCATTCTGAGGCAGGTTGACAGATTTATGCTCGAACATGATTTCAGTAAACACCAGCAACCCCCTGCCTTCCTGCGGGCAGCCTGACTGTGAGGCCAAGGGCTCTGCTGGGGTGAATTGGGCCCCAGAGGCCTTCATGAAAGGGGTACTTGGAGAACCTAGGTTTCAGGGGAAGGATCAAAAAAGCTGATGTGGCCGCCTTCTTTGGGTGTCCCATGTGTGCCTCCAAGCAGGCACAGCCTGACTGGGTCACCTGATGCCCCCAACTGCCCAGTGGACATAGCTCTGTTGTTTGTAAAATGAGAATGTGGGACAGTACAGCCTTTAGAGTCCCTTCTGCTTTGATTCCCCCGATGTCCTGTGTTCCCTATCCATTCCCTTGTTCTCTCTTCACCCCACAAGCCCTCCCAGCTTCTGGTTGGGCAGGTTAATGATGACAAAATCACCCCCATCAGCCCATTCTACGGAGAGAGTTCGGGTGCGCCTGCTCTGGAAGACAGCACCCAGGTGGTCCCACTTGCAGGCCTGACCTGAGCCCTGCTCCTCCCTGGGAGTTCTCTGCTGTGGGGTAGAGGGGAAGGGGTGCCACCAGGCTCCTGAAGTATCCATCATCCCGCACTCAGCTTGCTGCTGGGGCAGAGAATCTGTCATGTCTGAGCTCTGCTCCAGCCTTGTCATTTTACAGATAAAGTGATAGAAGCCAGAGGGGGAAGTGACTTGAGGTCCCAGAGCTGTCACAGAGTGGCAGAGATAGCTCAAACCCCAGGCCTCCTGGGTCTCAGCATGCTGCTGTCCTGGGCTGCCTACCGTGCCTCTGTGCCCTGGAAGGGACACAGTCCTGGCAGGAGCTCTCAGGGCAGCTCTGCTTTCCACTGGAACAGGGAAGTAGGGGCAGCCAGAACAGCCACAGTCAGTCGTCCCATTTCAGTAAGCAGGATGGAGCTCTCCATGTCCTGCTATTTCCAGTCACCTCAGCGCTCCAGCCCTGACAGCACTGGCCTAGGTTCCCTTGCCGTTTTGCCCGAGGCACCCAAGCTCCCAGAGTTGGCCATCACAGAGGCCTTTTGGGAAAGGGTGGGGTGTGGCTTGCTAAGGGTGGGATTTCTGACACCGTAAAGGGCAGAGCTGGAGGCCAGGCCAGGGCATCAGGGATACGGGACACTAGGCTGTGGGAGCCTAGTGTGCTCTATGGAGACTGCTCCCCCTTTTACCCTCCTGACTCAGGGCCAAGAGCTTCAGATGCCACAGCTGCTGCCCTGCTGGGTGCCCCTCGCCCGCCACCACTGATTGCAGTGTGCGCCGTTCCATTTTTAACAGCCCTGCCTGGCCCGGCAGCCTGAGCTGATCCAGAGGCGGGCCCTGCTCTTGATTGTGGCGCTAAAAATACTGGCGAGGCTTCTGCTGAGAGCAGGGGGCTTGGTCTCCCCTTCACCAGGCCTCTCAGCTCTTTGCCGCCTTCTTGCAGAGAGGCTTGGGGCATCCCAAGGTGGGGGCAGAGAAACCCCATTACTCCCATGCCTTTTGCAAGCATCAGGACAAAAGAAAGAATGGCTACCCCAATATTTGGGGCCTGCTGGCATTGAGGCATTTCTGAGTGTTGGGTTTCCTAGGTGTTTTATGCTTGGTAGACACAGACTCATGGTGCTGTAGACTTCAGGTGTGTGGTTTCCTGGAGAGGAAAAGCTGGAAGCTTTCCCAGGCTTCCATGTTCCTTCCTCTTCCTCACTTCCGGTCATTGGTCAAAATCTATGGCTTCCACTTCCTGCATAGTCTCTCCCACCCCCTCACTTGTTTCCAGTCTCCCTGCCTCCACCTGGTTCAGATCCCTGCGCAGTGCTAGGACTCCCCTCCTGCCTCCCACACACACTGCTGTCAGTGGCTCAGCTCCCACCAGCTATTCCTCCACTCCCAAACTGAACTCCATGGCCCAACATGTAAGACCCTCTATTCTCTGACCATGATAAATTACTCTAGTCCGATTTCCCTTCAAGGCACCCTCTCATGCTGGGCTATTCTGTGTTCCTGGTATGAGTCCTGGGGTCATCCTGCCTGTTTCTCTAAGGCAGACAGTCTAGGGAAGGCTGAAGTCAAACCATTTCAGGGAGACTGCGGATCAACATAATCACAAGGTGTATTGTCCCCTTTGCTGAGAAGTGGGTTTTGGACTGGTAAAGCAGCCCACTGGTGTCCCTTTGCCTTAAAATCCATGCAAGTAACCTGGAAATAAGGTCAGTCTGGAAAATGAGACACCCTCCCAGGACCTTGCCAAGGTATTTCAGGTTTTCTGCCACTGGGCATGCTGGCGTGGCACCCCTGGACCCCTGTCTGAGGGGATGGCACAACGTGTTCACAGAAAGAGGGATGAGAGGAAGTCTTACCAGATGGGGACCCCTGGCCTGGTCAATGGGCAGTTGCCATCTGACCTAGGCAAGCTGTTTGGGAGACCACTGAACCTTATTAAGCCACGTGTAAACTTCATTCTCTGTGTTAATGACAGAGCTAGAGCTACGGGCCAGGACTCCTGGGTCCTTTTCAAGTGTTTCTCCCCCACCACAGCCTGCTGCCTCCTTCCTTCCCTGTTCTAAAGTGTCCTTCTCTCTCACTGAAATCCTGCGCATTCCTCTAGGTCTGGCTTGCCCTTCCCTCCCATGAGCTACTGAAGCCCCTTTCTGGGTCTCCCTTAATGAGTGTTGTGCGAGTCTCCTTGCCTCTGCTGGACTGTGAGCTCCTGAGGATAGGCCCTGAATTGGTTTTCAGTGTGTTCCCAGCTCAGTGCCTGCTGAAGAGAGAGGCTCGTTGAATATTTCTGGAATGAATCAGTGAATAATTTTGAAATCCATTCCACTGAACTCGCATTTGATGATGGGTGTGGTGACTGTTGTAGGAATTCTCACTGCTTTAAGACCAAGGGACACAGCTGTGCACCAGGAGAGGAGCCCGATGCTTCCCTGCCCTCATGCTGGCTGTTAGCATCGCTGCCCGGGTTGCTGCAGATGCCCGCCTACAGAGGACTGCCCTTTTGTAAACTGTCTTTTCTGCTCACCTCTGCCTGGGAGGGGGTGGTTTTGGGAGGGTAATTATCTGCCTTGGTGTCAGAAGTTTTATTTCTTGGTTGCTGCTGGGCTTCAGCCACAGGGAGAGTAAGAAGGCACAGAGAAGACTGAAGAACACATCAGCATCAGTGCAGGAGTTAAGTGCTACGTTTTGTTCCTCTGAGTTCCCTGGGCATAAAGAGCGTGTGAACAAATGCAGCATTTTTACCTAAAGGTCCTCCCTAGTGGTGTTGAGAAGAGGTCATGGTTCCCTCTGCCTCCCCGCCCCCTTCAGATCTTAGAAGGTGTCTGCCTGCCTAGAGCAGAAACCTTCTCGGACTAGTGCAAGGAACAGGGAATTAATCAGAAGGACACAGGAGTGCCTTGTGGGACCCATGACCAGAAGAATGGCCAGGCCTCAGGAGAGTTGAGAGGTGCCCAGAATCCAGTGAACTACCTTTCTGGCCTGCCTCCCTCCCTTCTGAGGCCACTCTGGGTCTCGTCTCTGCTGCTCTCTCTGCTCCATTTTCCTGCCTTGCTCTGCGGATCAGCGTTCTCTGCTTGCTCATCAACACATGGTCCTAAAATAGCTGCTCCAGACCCTCCCCCAAACCCCAGCCTGCCCTGGCTGCCTGACCTCAGCTTCAGGCCTAGCCACAGATGACTCCCAGGCTCTCGGCCTCTTAGTTCCAAAATCTTAAGAGAGAGTATCTGATTGGCTGTCTGTCAGCCAATAGATTGTCTCCTGCTGGGTCAGGTGTCCACTTGAATCCAATTGTATGAGGCCAGCAGACAGGGTAAGTGGTCCTGAGGGCCAGTGAAAGGCAGTGACTTCTTCTGTTTTGTGTTGCTATAACAGACACCCCAAGACAGAGTAATTTGTAGTGAACGGAAATGTATTTTTCTGGAGACTGGGAAGTACAAGATTGAGGGGCCAGCATCTGGCAAGCGTCTTCTTTCATCCTATGGCATAAAGCAGAAAGGCAAGAGAAGGAGCTCACTCCTGACAGTCCTTTTGTTATGGCATTTAACCCATTCATGGGGGAGAGCCCCTCGTGGCCTGATTACGTCTGAGAAGCCCTACCTCTTAATACTGTAGCAACAGCAACTTCATCTCAAGAGGAGTTTTGGCGGGGACACATACTGAAACTACAGAGGGCAATTTCCTTTCCGGACCCAAGAGGATTGGCAAGGGTGCACCTGGGCATGTTCCTATAACTTGTGCCAGGCAGACACGAAATCCTCCTTCGTGTCTCAGCTACCGCCTGGGGCACCTGGTTTCCCTGATCTGGGGCAACTCGAGTTGTGTAATGATGGGAGCAGGAGTCAAGGACTCCAGCTGGGGTGAAGTGGCCCCTCAGCTGCTGTTGGGAGGGCTTTTAACATGCTGGTCCTGACCTCCTGGCTGTCTCCTGGGTCTGTTCTGAGCACACCCATCTGAGGGTGTTCAATCCTTTTGTGGTGGTTTTAAATATGCTTTAACACTCCTTTTAAAAGGTGGAGCCTACTTTTCCTCTCTGGTGGGCAGGATGTAGAGACACATTTCTAGCAAAGAGAATAAGGCAGAAGTGACAGTATGTGACTTCTGAGACTGGGTTATAAAACTGTTGGGACTTTCTCCTCGCTCTGTGGGAAGCAGCTACCTGTCATGAAGTCACTCAAGTCACCCTACAGGGAAGCTCACATGGTGAGGAGTCGAGGTCTCCTGCCCACAGCCACCTTGGAAATGGACCTTCCAGCTCCAGTTTCAGCCCTCAGATGCCTGCAGCTCTAGCCAACTGTATGAGAGGATTTGAGTGAGAACCATCTGGCCAACGCTCTCTGACAATCCTGTGGTCCACACAAGCTGTGAGATCATAATTTTTTTTTTGTTTCAGCCAGTAAGTTTGGAGGTAATTTGTTACATGGTAATAGACACCAAATGCATCCTATACCCTTTTTTCTTCCTCAGGTGTGTGACACTTTGCAAGAAATATTTTAGCTCACTTTTTGTTTTCTGCTAGGGGACAACAAATGCCCATGGTCATTCTTGGACCCATCCACCATTTATCTATTGTCTATGGGCCTCCCACCTGGGAGACTATGAAGACAGCCAAGTGTTACCTCCTTCCCCTCCACTGGGTATCATCCTCCTTCTCTCTAGCCCTGAGAAGTAGGGAATATTCTTCATCCCAAGCCCAGTGCCAGCTGCAGACTCAGCCCCATGTCCCAACCTTTCAGATAAAGGTTATTTGAAAGCCTTTAGCTGTGTTCACCTACAGCTAGAAGAAAAGGACCTGAGCAATTAAAGCCTCCACAAGGCCTCTGAAGTACTTTGGACTGCTGGGTGGCTCAGAGAACCCGATGGAGCCCTGCAGGCAGAGTGCACATGGCAAAGTGGTAGTCCAGAGGGGGAAATATCTAGGCTAGAAACCAGGAGGTGGTCTCAGTTTTGCTGCTCAGTAGGTCCTGTGGAAATTGTAGTTTCTTTTGCCTTTTTGGGCCTCTGCTACTCTATCTGTAAAATGGGGCTGGAAAGATTGTCCTGTGTACTACAAGATTGATGTAATGAGAAAACAAATGTAACAAACTAAAAGACACTTGACAAATGTGAGAATTCAGAACAAACTATCCCAGAATTAAGGGTTTATTTTATCATTATTATTATTATTATTGAATCAGAGTCTCACTTTGTCACCCAGATTGGAGTGCAGTGACACACTCACAGCTACCACAGCCTTGACCTGCTAGGCACAGATGATCCTTCTGCCTCAGCCTTCCAAGTAGTTGAAACTACAGGCAAGCACCATCACGCCCGGCTAATTTTTTTGATTTATTGTAGAGAGGTGGTCTCATAAAGTTGCCCAGGCTGATCTGGAACCCCTGGGCTCCAGCAGTCCTTTCGCCTCAGCCTCCCAAAGTGCTGGGATTCTAGGCGTGGCCTAGAATTTAAAGTTTATTCATAATATAAGCAACCATGTTTTGAACGCTTACAATGTACCAAGACAGGTATTGCCTTATTTAATCCTTACAAAGAATTACTGACAAGGGGTTATGATTTCCATCTTCCATTTTAGGATTAGGAAACCCATGCTTGGAGAAGGTGAACTGGCTTGCTGAAGTTCATGCTTTCTCCTCTGTGTACGTTGCCACCAATCTTGACCTGGGCCCTGGTGCTAATGACTACTTCTTGAGGTGTTCAGAGAAATGGTGAGATCCATGAACAACCCTGGCTCTGGCCCCTCAGTTCCCTCGCTGCCTCCTCCCTCTGCCCAGCAACCCTTCAAGGTCTGACCACTTCCTTGGATGTAGGATCCAGCCAACACGCTTTATCTTGGGCGTATCTTGATATGGGAGCAAGGGGTGTGGGTGACAATAGGAACTCGGATCCTCTCCGGAACAATAAACCAAACCCCTCATGGAGAAGAAGTGGTTATGTAACTCCAGGAGGAGAGTTGGTCCGTGAGAAGCGAAAAGCACAATTTGCTACAGCTAAGTTGTAGGTGACAGTCCTAGAGGGAGGTCTGTATCCATTAGCACTTGTGGCTACTTGAGGCCTTTGGTCCACTTCCCCATTAGGCTAAGAGCTTCACAGAGTCAGGCCACACAGGGAACAGTCTGGAGCCTCAGTCAACCTCTTGTAGAAGGGCAAGTCCCACTCCTAAACGGGATCTTGCTAGTGACAATCTGCTCCTGTGTCATCCCCCCCCAGCCCCGCCTCCATCTTTGTGAGCTTGACTTCTCCACATGTAAAGAAGCGTTGCTGAGAATTTCTCCCAGGCATGCTCTGCTCAGGTCCTGGCTCTGGCCTCATCCTAGTGCTTTGGGATAGGGTCAGCGAGCCCATGTCCCTCAACCTGGGTCATCCTGCCCCTTCATGCTTTGAGACAGAAGTTTCCTTTGCTTTTGCAATATTGTCCTTGTGGGCAGACACCACCCTCTCTCTGGGCAGTTCTCTCTCAGCCTAAGAAATGCACACAGCCTCTGGAGTAGGGGTGGGGATAGCAACTATCCAGAGTTCAGATACAAGAGGGCCTTTGAAACAAGGGCAGAGCAGAGGTGGAGGCAGGGAGGAGTTGGTAACATGCCTTCTCTCTGAGCCTGAAATCTCTGGTTATTGCTCATGGACCCAGGCAATGTTATCCCTGGCTCAGGGAGTACCTAATTGCCACCCCCTGCTCACTGGGGGCTGGAACATTTGTCCCCCACACAAAAGAAAGGTCAAGAAACCGCCGACTTGCATTGTCCTCTGCGCTTGATGTGTGTCTCTGAAGATGAGTCATTCTTTCTTCTCCTGCCTTCCCTACTTCCCACCCTCTTCCCAGTCTTTGGATCTGGGGTGGAATCGCCGTCCAGCCTGGCTGTCTCTGCAAGTTGTGGGCTCCCAGATTCCTCAGCAGAGCATGGGAGCCCCATCCTAGACCCATGGGTCCTCGTTTGTTTAATCTCCTGAAATATCTACCATGCAGCTGCTATGTGTCTGGTACTGTACTAGATACTCAGGAGACAGAGGATGTGATTCCTGCACTCACAGGGCCTATAGTTGAGCAGAGGAGAAGACTATGAAACAGGAAGCCTCTATGCAGTTTGTGTTACAGCAAAAAAAGTATAGGAAGGCTTGAGAAGGCGTGGGGAATACTGCATATAGATGGGGTGGAGGATAGTTTGGAAGCCCCCCCGAGGAGTGAATATTAAGATGAGATCTAAAGAGCAGAAGCGGGAAGCATTCCAGCAACAGGAACCAGCACATGCAAAGGTCCTGTGGTCAAAAAAACAAAACAAAACAAAACAAAAAAACCCGTGGCACCTGAAAGGAACAGCAAGAAAGTGTAGTTAACATGCTGTAAGCAAGGGGGAAGGGAGGGAAGATGGGGCTGGAAGGAAAGGAGGGGTCAGAGCATTCAAGGCCTTGAAGGTCAGGTCAGAGGAGCTCAAGATTTATCCTAAGGCTTGGCAGTTTCATTTCTTATCATGTTAAATGTGTTCTTACCATATCTAGCGATTCTATTCCAAAGTATTTACCCAAAAGAAATGAAAATATATGTACAGAAAGACTTCTATACAATGTTCATAGCAGCTTTATTTGTCATAACCCCCAAAGTGGAAACAACCCAGACCCCTATCAACTGGGGGATGGATAGACAAATGGGGGTATTCATACATGGAATGCTCCAGAGGGATACAGAGGAGCAGACTACTGGCACATGCATGCGTGATACATGCAGCAACATGGATGGATTCCAAAAATGTTATGCCAGGTGGAAGAAGCTAGACACACCAGAGTGCTCATTGCATGATTCTATTGATGTAAAACGCTAGAAAAGGCAGCACTATAAATCAGTGGTAGACATCAGATCTGTGATTTCCTGGAGTAGGGAGGGATGTGAGGGAACTTTCTGAGGCGATGGAAATATTATGATTGGGTGGTGGTTACACAGGTGCAAACATTTGTCAAGATTCATTATTTATACACTTAAATGGGTGCATTTTATTTTATGTAAATTATATGTCAATAAAGTTGATATTTGAAAAACAGCACTTTTTCTGTCCTGAAATGAATATAGTTTCTATTACCCAAATAAACAGACATACCGTTTGCACAAACAAAAACAAGACACAAATGGGTTGTGATTAGATTTGAGTGTGTGTGTTTTTAAAAAAACCCTCTGGCCTCTGTATGGAGACAGAATTGAAAAGGAGTGAACACGAAAGTGGGAAATTGTCACATGAGTCCTGGCAATTCAGGACGTCGGGAGGGACGATGATGATGGTGCAGAGGTAGAGAGGGAGACAGGAGGAAAGCCGAGACCTCTCAGATGGGACACAGAGCTTCCTCCCTTCCGGCTGAGGGACCATCCCTGGCCTTCAGCCAGGCACAGCCCGGGGCTGGAGAATGGTCCCAGGGGAGAGTAGGGGCTGTAAGGGAAGGACTGTTTTCTTCTGAGGCGCACCCTATGGGCTGACAGGCTCCTGTGGGCCTAACCTTCCCCCTGTGGTCACACTCCCTCCCTCCCATACCTGAGCATGCCTTGAGTTTTTGCAGCCTGGAGGGCTCGACTTTGCATCTGATCCCTTCACTTTCAGTTGTGTGGCCTCAGTGGCAGTCCTTGAGCCTCATTTTCTTCATCTGTAAAATGGCAACAAGAGCAGGTGCCTGCCTCCCAGGGTGGCTGCAGAAACAGGCCCAGACAAAGGATAGACAGCATTCATTTTGTCCTGTCTCCACCTATCTCAAATGCTTAGCCTTGATGACTCGCATTTCACATTTCCTCTCACTTTCATCCAAATTAGCAGAAGGTGCAGCAGGAAAGGGTAATTCATTTCTCCTTGGAATCAATCACCTCGCCCAGGGCGCCCCCTTCCTGTCCTGGAGTCCCCGCATCTGCTCCGGCCCCTCCTCCTCTTCTGGCTGGACTCTCCCAGATCTGTTCAGGGACCCAACCCACCTTGCTTGAGTGGGCATCAGCCAACTCTCCATCCTGCGCCCAAGCAGGGCTAGAGGGCGCAGAGCACAGCCCCACCCTCAGGATGGTCTGGCTTCCTCATCAGCCTATCCTGCAGGATTGCACCTGGTCCCCAGGAGCCAGGCCTGCTCCCAGCCCTCCTGGGAGGCTGAGGTAATTGGCTCAATTAATCAGCTCAATTAGCACCTTCTGGGTGAGTGATCGGCTCAAAGCCTACCCGGCCTCTGTTAAGGCGGCTCAGTCTGCTGCCCAGCTGTGTGCCAGGCCCAGTGCTAGGCACGACGACAGAGGCAGAGGGCACAAAGAGAGGGCTCCCTGCCCCTCTCTAGCCCACCCAGCCCTTGGGTAGGGGTCAAACTCAAGAGAGCTCCCCTGGCCTCCGTCCTTGGAGAGTGCCTCCCCACCTCCACCTGTCCTCTGTCCCCACTCTCTCCTCTGCCAGTCCATGCGGGCTCCTTTGTCTGGCTCAGGTCTGAACCCACCTCTTCCCAGCAGCCTCCCATGCTGAGTCCCGGAGCCCTGCTCATTTCTGCTCCTGGTCCCTCATCTTGTACCCAGAGGTAGGCGATAGTAGAAAATTCAGTGCTTCCCTGTTAACTGTTACCTGTCGGGTGGATTTATAGAATGGTTTTTTACACCCTTCTCTTAATTGGGTCTGCCAGCAACCCTTTGAAGAGCATGTTGCTTATATCTTCATTAACTGAGGTTCTGGGAGGTGACATGACCTATTTAAGGTCAGGCAAACCCACTAGCCTTGACAGAAGAAGCGAAGGGTTCAGTTCTGTGGCCTCTGCCCCCAGGGTAGGGAGCTTCATGATCCTCTTCCTTTAGAGAACCTCAACACCTCAGGGATACCACTAGGGACCTCTGCCATCCTGCCCTCTGCATCTCACACCCATCGTTGCCAACCAGGTTTCTGCCACAAGCCCTGGGCCCTCCTGTACCTGGACTTGCCCCTGTCCTCTCTCCATACACCCCTGCAGCCCAAGAAGCAGAAGGCAGAGTGTTTGGAACCTGAGCATCAGAACAAGTTCTGTGGGGTTGCAGGGAGGGGGGACACTTCTCCCCAGCACCCCTCAGCCAAGCTATTGTGTGGTGGTCAAGGGCAGCCTGGGGGCCCTGAGATTCAGGGGGAGCTTGATTCTGGCTCTGCTGAGGCACCTGGGAGCCCATGTGGAGAGTGAGGCTGTCTCCCAGGAAGCCCTCAGAAGGGGACCCAACAATCACAGGCAAAATAGCAGCGGCAGAGGTGACCTGGGTGACCAGTGCTTCCGTGGAGAAACCCTGAGAGGGTGAAGGAGGAGGGGAGAGCTGAGAAGAGGCAGCAAAGGGGGGAATAATGCCATTCATAAGAATGGACACTAACTTTCATTCTTATTTCCAACTCAGTTCTTTAGCACATTGAATAATACAATAGGGGTTTGGATAGATCACTGTAGTGGCTTTGAATGGATGCCCCTTCCCCCCACCCAAAGGATAGATCCACAGCCTCATCAACAGAACCTGTGAATGTGGCCTTATTTGTACAAAGAATCTTTGAGGATGTGACTAAGTTAAGGGTCTCAAGATGAAATCATCCTGGATAATCTGGGAGGATCCTAAATCCAATGACAAGGGTCCTTATAGGAGACACACAGAGGAGAGATGCGGAGAAGGCTGGATGAAGATGGAGGCAGAGAGGAGTTCTGTAGCCCGCAAGCCAGGGGACACCAGAGCCATCAGAAACAGGAAGAGAAGAGGACGAGCTCCCCGAGAACCCTGGGAGGAATGGGCCTGTCGATACCTAGACTTTGGATTGCCGGTCTTAAAAGCTACAAGGGAAGACATTTTTGTTGTTGTGAGCCACCTGTGTGTGAGGATGTATAGATCAGGGAGAGTGGAAATGCACTCCTGGAAGCCAGCCCTCTTCTCAGACTCTCTCCTGGAAGGCAGCCCTCTTCTCAGACTCTCCCAGCCCTGCAGCCCTGAGTGGGGCAGCTTTTCTTTTCTTCATGCTGGCATTGCTTAGAAACTGGGCTTCTTCTGTCCTGCCCTGAATTAGAAGATGACACTGTCCAGAGAGACTGGACATTTCAAAATAAAAGCATGGCTTTCTGAGCTGCTCTCTCCCCCAGAGAGTGGGGGCACACTGGGTGCTGAAATGCCCCAGCCCTGGGTAGAAGCTTCTAGGACCTCTAGTCCAGTGTTAGTGGGATTGACTCTGGGTGGACAATGTAGCCTGTCCTCTTGTAGGGGGTTTCAGCCCTGCAGCCCAGATCTCCATGTTGGGTGCCCGATTGCCTGGGTGTCCAATGTCACTATCCTGTGCGTGTCCCAGGTGCTGGGAAGACTGAGCTTGCCTAGGCTTCTCCTGTCCTGCCCTGAATTAGAAGATGACATTGCCCAGAGAGACTGGACATTTTGAAAGAAACGCCTGGCTTTCTGGGCTGCTGTCTTCCCAGAGAGTTATGACAATACATAGTGATCACGAGTGTGGGGTGTCTGCGTGTGCCGGGTTCTTTACACGCACAATCTCTAATTCCTTACAACCATGCAACGGGGAAACCACTGCCTTTTCATTTCACAGATAAAGAAGGAGGCTCAGAGACATTTAGTGTCTTTCCCAAGGTCACACAGTTAGCAAGTTCTGTAGAATCCGCACTCCTTATTCCACAACACATAGCAGATAGGGTGGGGGTGGGAGAAGGTGGGGGCACACTGGGTGCTGGAATGCCCCAGCCATGGGTGGAAGCTGCCAGGACCTCTGGTCTCTCTCTACCGTCCTCACTGGGTGGACTGAAGAGGGACACAGACAGGGGAGGAGCCAGGGCCTCTGCCAGGGGTGGAGATGGAAGACAGGGTCCAAAGGGCAGAGCCAGAGGTACAGAGGCAGGTGTGTCAGGTCACTGCTTCTCAGGGTGCCTTTGCCAAATGTGGCTCCCTGGGGGCCCCTCCACTGCCTTCACATCTGCTGAGCCGTGACTGACTGAAGTGGCCACTGCTCGGGAGACCCTCTCTTCCCTCTGAGAGCGGTGCAGATCCTGCTTCTGGTCACTCTCCCTGGTCTTGGTGTCCCCCTCCCAGGGGCCCTGTCTGACTTACATGCATCTGGAACTCGGAGGCAGGCTGTCCCTCAGCCCCAGCTCGGTGTAGGCATACAAATGTGGAGATCAGCTGGGCTGCCCGAGTGTGCTGGCCTCGATTCCTAGTTCTTCCCACTGCTTGGCCACGTCTCCTTATCCATAAGAGGGGCCCTCGACCCCAGACTGCTGGGAGACTGTGACCCCTGGGCTCTGGCTGCCTGGAGGGGTAGGCGGGCCCTAGGGAAGGAGAAGGCAGCCCCAGAGGTGAGAGCCAGCATGAGGGGGTGATGACAAGTGCCCTGGGGATGAGGTCCCCTGGGGCGCCCACAGGAATGGTCCAGATGTGTCTGTTCTCCCCCAAATGTGTTCTCCACACTCAGACTGCTGACTCTCCCCAAACTTGAGAGATGTGCCCAAGCGTCAGCTTGAGGAAACGGACCAGTGAGGACTGCCTGGTTTCTCTTTTTCTCTTTTCTTGGGGGCTGGTTAGGGTGAGTTATTTCTCATCTCCTGGAGTCCCCAGGGCTCCGGCGTGCCGTGCCTATGGGATGTTGACAGCTCTTCAGTTGCCTCGGTGGCCAGGCTGAGCTGACGGCACTGGGAGGGGGCCTGCAGGAAGACTCATTTCCTGACTGACTGACAAACAGCAGCGATACCATCTCTCTCATCCCATCCCCGGGGAGCCTGCTTACAGAGGAGTCAGCCCGAGCCATCTCTGCCGTCAAACGCACCTCTCTGTCCCGTGGAGATAAACTCATCACACTCGAAGGCAGGCAGAAAGGCCCAGGAGGCTGTCGAGGCTGGCGTGCCGAAGGGGCACCACTGCACACGCATGTGCCTGCTTCTTGGCCCCGCTCTGGGCGCCTGGCGGCTGGCAGGGTGGAGGGCTTCCAGGAGCACCTCCCTCTGCCATTCTGTCCTTCACAAAGGGCATGGAACGGCCAGTGAGGGAGCTCCCCAGCCGCCCTGGGTGGGGGAGGGAGACAGATAAGGGGTCAGTTGTCACCCCAGGAAGGGAGGCAGAAGCAGAGACCAGCTCAGCCCATGTGGGTCCACAGGGCAGGCCTCTCGGGTTATGACTGAGGGTCCAGAGCTGTTCCCAGGGGAAGTGGGCTGACAGGTGACCTTTCTGGGGCTCTGCCCACCTCAACTGAAAAAGGGTCTTATCATGCAGGACAGCAACAGTTAGCTTTTGTTGGGTCATGAATCCCTTTGAGAACAGATAAGGCAGCATCGTCTCCCTGTCCAGAAGCTCACAGCTCATGTGTAGACACAGACGTGTGTGCACACAGACACTCTTACCTCCTATTTGTGGGTATACACAGACCCCCTGAAGGCTTGCCATGGTCACCAGATGAAGAAGTGCTAGGTTTGACGATTTCTAGTCTTGTTGCCCACGTATGCATCGTGTGTCTGCACAAGACGCCTCGGAGCCTGAGTCCCTGATGGCCCAGCCCTCCTTCTGCTGAGAGTGTCCATGTCACCACAGGCCAGAGTTGGCATGACTCTGTGGGGCACTGACATTTGCCATCAGCACTGCCCCGTCTAGCTCTACCCTTCTCTAGCCCCCTCACACTCACTCCTGACGGCCCCCCTCAGTGTCCCTTGGAGGGTGGGAGCAGTGGGGGGCCTGCAGGAGCTGTGCATGAGGAGGGCTTATTGGAGGGAGCTAGTGCAAGCTAACATGGGGACTGGCACTATCCTGTGTGTGTCAGAGCTTGCCTGGGCTTCTCTTGTCCTGCCCCGAATTAGAAGACGACCTTGCCCAAAGAGACTGGACATTTTGAAAAAACTCCAGGCTTTCTGATCTGGAATCTGTCCCCCAACTACATCACCTCCCCAGTCCTCTGAATGGAAATACCATTAGTGAGCACTTACTGTGTACCAGGATCTCATTTGACTCTCACAACAACATCATGAGGGAGACAGACCAGGAGCTCAGCACACAGACGGAGGGACTTGCCTAAGATGTCATTGGGGCCAAAGAGTCAGACCCAGGCCTGTCTGATCACAACCCCTGTGCCCTTACCACTGTCCCAGGTGCTCATGTGGGGACACCAGGGAATGACTGAGGCTATACTTGGTCACCCTGCAAACAAGCGACCTCATGGGGATGCTGCCAGGACAGCAGAATGATGGCATCAGACTGAAGTTGAGACTTGAGAGCAGGGGCAGAGCACTCTCCGTGTGTGTATGTGTGTAAGTGTGTGTGTGTGTGCATGCGCCGGCAAGCACATATATGTGTCTACTCTTATGTCTGCACATGTGTGTATTGTGTGTGCGAAATTCACTTGAAGACTGAAGTGTCACTACCTGATTCTACAGCCATATGTGTGCTGCAGTTATGCTCCCTGAAGAGGAGGGAAAGAGGACTGCCTGGACAAGGGAGGGAGGGAGGCTTCTGGGAGGAGGTGACGCTGACATAGGGCTGCCGGGAATTGGTGAGGATGGCCCCAGCCGGGGCTGCAGCTAAAAGCATGTGTCTGTGTGCATTCTAGAAAGCCTGTGGGCATCCGGCTCATACCCGAGTTCTCTGTTCTGTTCATCCAGATCCTCCATGTTCTTGACCCTGGGTCTGTACACATGTGGAAAGGGGATGGGTTGAGGACAGACACGCATGTGGGAACCTCTGCCTTCCAAGTTTGCTGGTGGTTCCCTCCCTTGGGATGCTCCGGGTGAGAGGAAGCAGCTGACGCTCTCCTCTGGGTCCTGTCAGACCTTCCCAGCTTCTGAAAGTCAAAGTCTCTGTGTTCCACACTGAAGCAGGAGAGGGGAATGCATAGGGCTCCAGATGTGCAGGCCACTGTCCCAGCATCCGCCCCATCACTGCCTGAGCACCCTGGGTCTGCTCCTTGCTGTGAGGGGGATGATCCTGCTGACTCTGTGTGGGGGTGTGTGTGTGACGAAGAGGGAACTAGACAGGATTTGAGAACACCTTGGAGCGGGGGCCCCTGGGTGCAAGCAGTGGCCGATGTGCGGTGGACAATGTCCTTCTCCCTTCGTCATCCCTTTCTCTGGTCTGGACTGAGTGAGGGCTGTGTCGGGGTACCCTTTGCTTGGTTACACCTCCAGATCCAGCCTGACCCTGAGGTAACTTATGCGTCCCCAGCCACCAAGCAAGATGGCCCTTTAACCAGCTCCAGCGTCCCCAACCAGCTCCCCAACCCTGTACGGATCTCCGTAACCTCTCTGGATGCATGTGCAGCAAACTAAGGCCTGCAGTACAACTGACCCAAATCCCCCCTTCCACAGCCAGGAAAGGCCTTTCCCCAGAAGGCTCTAGGGGCCCAGAACTAGCATCAGGACGAGTTGCCTCCCCCACCTTCTGGGGCTGCACTGGAGTCTGGCCTGGGACGGCTGACTCGGTGGGTGGGTGGCTAGGAGTGACTCAGCCTCAAATTCCTGAGCACAAGCAGGGGAGCTGGAGGGGACCCAGCCCACCCTGAGCTTGTATTGCTAAATTTATTTGGATTTACTTTGGTTCTTCTGTACAACGTGGAAAGAAATGTGCTGGTCCCCCCACTCTGTCTCTGCTTATCAGTGGGTGGTGACAAGGAGGGGCTCAGGCCAGCCCCCTTCTTCATGGAGACATTCCCTCTCTTCAGCCCATTTTCAGTTCCCTAAAAACGTCAGAGGATGCAGTGCAGGACTGAGGGTGAGGAAGAAGCCATGCAGATGAGACAGAGAAAGGTGGAAATTGTCCTAGCCCCAGGAGTCAAGAGGCCTGGGTTTCTGGCTAACTCCCCACGATCTTGAGTAGCCATTTCATGAACACCTATTAATACTTTATATGCTCCTTCACTCAAACATACTTTCAAAAATACCTACTACTGTGCTTGGTACTGAGAGTACAACAGTAACACAAAAGGAAAAAAAAATCTTCGCCCTCATGAAGTATACCTTCTATTGCCTCTGTGACACAGATGAGGAAACAGGCTCAGAACGGATAAATGCTTTGCTGGAAATCCCTCCTCATAGAGAGGTCTTTGTGGGTCTTGCATCCTACTTGGCCTGTTTTCATCTCTATCAAAATGAGGAGTCAGATTGGAAGGTCTCCAAGCTCCTTCCATCTCTCATATTCTATGCCAAGGAACTGAAATGGAAGGGAGCACACTTCAGGGGGTGTAGACGAATGCCAGGGCTTGAAGAAAAGTGGAGGAAAGGAGGCTGTGTGCAGTGGCTCACTCCTGTAATCGCAGCACTTTGGGATGCTGAGCTGAGAGGATTGCTTGGGCCCAGGGGTTTGAGACCAGCCTGGGTAACTTGGCAATACCTCATCTCTATAACAGCTTTAAAAAAAATTAGCTGGGCACGGTGGCGCATACCTGTGGTTCCAGCTGCTTGGAAGGCTGAGGTGGAAGAATTGCCTAAGCCCAACAAGTTGAGGCCGGGGTGGCTGTGAGTGTGCCACTGCACTTCAGCCTGGGCAACAGAGTGAGACTCTGACTCAAAAAAAATAAAAATAAAAAAATTTTTAAAAGGAGGAAATGACTCAACACTGATTTGGAGTGGGCTGGGGAGGGCAGTAGTACAGGGCAGTGTTTTGAGCCCAGGGTAGGCTTGTGCTTTTCAGGGCCAGGACTTGCTGCTCTGAGAAGGTGTTCTTGAATTAACAACAAAATCCTCCCAGAGAAGTTCTCCCTTCATTCTTATCTCCTCCATCCCATGCGGTGTACTGTATCTCTGTTCAGCTAAGAGGGCCCAGGTCCCAGCTCTTTTTTATAGTCTGAGGCCCAGAGAGAGGCGCTCTCTTAAGGGTATCTTCTCTCCAGCCCCAGCCTGTGGACCAAACTCCAGGGCCTCTTCTTCCTGAATCAGCCTGATATGGGGGATGATAGTAGGAGAGGCACCTTGCTTGGAACGACCAAGGAAATGGGTGTGTTGATGCCCTCAGATGCTCTGAGGACATGCAGGGAAGCCTGTGCCCATGAGGGCCCCATAGCCGAGCAGCAGAAAAGGGACGTGAGGGCTTGGGTGGTGCAGCTCAGAGGCTTGACTTGGAGGCTGTGAGGAGCCACGAGGAAGGAGGTCAGAGCTTCTCCACCTGAGGTCTCACAGGACTGGGACACTGAATGGCGAGAGTGTGGGGGTAGCAGGGGCCCCTGGAAGGGGAAAGCTCAACCCCTGTCCTGGTGACCCCAAGGTCAGCAGAGAACAGATGGTGCAAGCTACACTGGCAAGGTCAGACCAGGGTGAGGACTGCCTGACTGAGTGCTTGGGCTGAGCAGAGTAGTACTGTCTCTGGAAGGCTGTTTAAGACAGGCCATTGCCTGAACACCTGACAATGAAACAGCATCTCAGCTGAGGACAGGGCTGGAATTAATGACCTCTAGGACCCCTTCTAACCCCCAGATTTCACTGGAAAAGCCATTGCCTGCCTGTTGAACAGGAAGGACCAGTATTGGGCAACTATTCCTGCAGCAATGGAGCACGATGACCCTCTAACTCCCGCCTGTGCAGAGATGCCCAGAGGGTCATTCCACCCACCCTCTATCTCTGCAAGCCCTCCAAGGCAGCCCAGAACTCATCCTGCTTTTTCAGGAGCCCCCTTTCTCCACCCTTGTCTCAGTCCTTTTCTTCTATCATCTCTTTCATTGGGAAGTTCTTCTTCAAGTCTGCCCTGCAGCACACACTGACTAGTGGGGAGTCCCCTGGTGCTGATGTGCCCCTCCCCACCCACCGGGGCCTTGGGAAACGTATTGCTTGTGGCAGTGTGTCAGTAGGTTTGGAGTGGTGCAGCCAGGCAGGCCTGACAGCGGAAATTGAAAGCTGGCTGCTGTTTGACAGGTATATTATTCCCGCTGCCCTCGATTTATTTGCCAAACGGCATGCGGAGCCCCAGAAAGCTCCTGGAAAGGAGGAGGGAGGCGACACTGAGGGGACTCTGCAAGGGGTCAGGTGGCCTCTGTGTGCCGACATTGACGTGTAGGGGAGGAGGAGCCCGGCTGGGCCCTCAAGAGAGCTCATCTGAGTCCCTATGTCTGGCTTGGAGCTGTGTGTGGAACCTTCCTTCAGGGCCCCAGCAGGAGGGCATCTTGGGTCTGGGGTCAAGGGTTCTCAGTCAAGGTCAAGTCAGAATGGCAAGGGACCCTGCCATTCCTAGTGTACAGGAGAAAGAGGAGGGTGCTGAGGAGGGCGGGGACCCCTCGCGATGTGCCTAGGTAGAGCCGGGCGGTTGAGCATGTTGTGTGGATACAAGGGCCCATGGGCACCCAGCCAAGGGGTGAGTGAGGTCTCAGCTTGAGCCCATGCTCGGCTGCCAAGTCACAGCACAGAGCTGTGTCTACTTGGAAAGGGGGCACCTTTTTCCAGTTGGTCCAAAGGTGCCATATAGCGCAGTGACCAGATATGAAGATAAACAGGATATCCGGAACCAGCCAGAAAAGGGGTCCAGGCCCATCTTGGTTCATACAGCCCAGGGGGCCCCTCAGAGGCCCCTGCCCCCAACATTTCTGAGCTTCCCTTACTTCACAGTAAATGGGAATACTCACAATGCCACTCCTTGGGGGCACTGTAAGGAATAAATACAATAATCTGCCTGAGAGTGCTTCGTAAGCAGCAAAACACACAGCTTTTTAAAGGGCATGTGAAGGAATATTGAGAAAAGGCAGAGTGAGCGTTCCTGTGTGCGTTCAGTGCTGGGTGGCATGTGTCACGGGCTGTGGGGCTGGGAAGGTCTGGGTGTGATTGGCGGGCCAGGTGGGATGAGTGTGGGAATGTGGGGGTGTGACCATGTCTGAGCAAGTTGAGGAAATTCACTGGAAGTGTCCTTGGCTGCTGCAGGTAGGTCTGTGTGTGCGGTGTTTGCATGTGGCCACACACTGGTGTGCGTGTACGTGTGTGAGCCAATGGGGGTGTGAGGATGGGTGGCTGGCTTTGCCATGGTGCTGGAGATTTTGACTGAGCATTAGGAACGCACAGGAGTGTGGACATAGGAGAGCTAGGGTGTCCGGATCAGTATGCAAGTGCAACAGCAGGGGCGGGCTTGTTGGTGTGCACAGATGCATGAGCACACACAAGTGTGCACATATGCACACCCCTCAGCACAACATGAAAGCGGGTTTGGCAGTGTCAGTGGGATGTCTCCTACCTCTGAACCTGATGCAAAATTCATGGAGCATTGGATTCTAGAAACACAGAGACGGAGGGGAGGGGGAGGAGGCACATCCGGAACGGTGAGTCATAGAACAGAGTGGGCCTGAATGTGAAATCCCCTCCTCCCTGGGTAGCGCTGAGGCTCGGGGAGGCTGCCTGCCTATATAGTTCTTCCTGGATTCTGGTCTGGGGACATCCTTGGCATGTAATGACAGTCTCATGTCCATATGCCCCAACACATTGACGATGGAAGTTCAGCCACCCTCAGCCTTCCCAGAGGCTGGGGAGCAGAGGCAGGGGAGAGAGGAAAGCACTGGGAAGCCTGAGAGGGTCTCATTTCACATGGGCCTAGGTGCCCCCTCAGATGAGCAAGGGCAGAGGTGCTAGGGCAATGAGGTACACAGGCATCTCAAACAATGAGCACCCCGTGGTCTGGGACCATAGCAGTCACTGGGAAGCAGCACCTGTGAGGTGGGCAGTCTCCAGGGACCCCCAGACGAACCTCCGTGTAGGCTCAGCTGCTTCCTTTCTAGGATGGTCAGGCTGGAATGGAGACTCTGTGGAAGTTTCGTTCGCACCTGACCTTTACTGCTTCCCGTGACTGGGAGGGGCTCCTGGGCTTGGTGGCAGCAGCAGGGACTTCAGGCCCCATGCCCCAGCTTTGCTCTCAGGTTGGCGTCTAGTCTCTGGCCATAGATCCTGCTGGGGTGGGGCTGGAAGGGCCCCAAGATGAGCTCTGAGTGCTGAGCCCTTTGGAGGAAGGCACAGTGGAGGCCAGCAGGGGCACACAGACACCAGCTGGGAAGGAGACAGCAAGCCCAGGGGCAGGGGCCCTGTCAGGTCCATTTACACTTCCTGTGCTGGAACTCAGCCCTCCAGGGAAGGGGAGGGCAATGACAAAGAGGCTGGCGGATACCTGTCTCCCCGGTTCAGGCCAACACACGCTTATTGCTGGCAGCCCCGTGGCCCTGTTCCTCCTGGGTCCCCAGACCCAGCTGTTCCCCTCGTTCTCTCCTCTCCCCGGCTGCATGGCCCAAGGGACCACTCCCAAACTATGTAGGGAGATTGAGCCTCCAGCCTTGAACTCAGCCTGGGCAGTGCTGTTCATGTCTCTTCTGCCTGTCTCTGCTCCATCCTATCTTCCTCCTCCTCCTAGCTGCCTTTGCCTCTCAGCCTCCATCTCTCCCTCCTGATCCATACCCTCTTCCTCCCCTCTCTTTCCTCTTCCCCTCCCCTTTCCTTTCTCCCTTCTTTCCTAACCTCATCTCTCTCTGAACCTGAAGTGCTTTGGCACTAAATCCCATTCCCCATCCTCTCTTTAGACCCACCCTGTGCCTCAGAAGGGTGGTACATAAAGAAGGGGGAGGCAAGAGCCTTAAAGACCCCTCTCGCTGCTGCCTGTAGCTCTTATCTCCCGGGGGGGAGGGGTGTCACAACCCCAGAGAGGAGAGGGCTCCTCAGCCATGTGCCATCATGTGCACACATATGCACAGGTGCACACTCGTGCGCACACCTTCACACACACACAGCCCCATGCCTTATGAGGAGAGGGAGGAGGGCTTTAAACAGGAAAGAAAAAAAATCAAAGTGCAGTTGGGGCTTCGTATACAGCAGGCTCTTAAAGGGATATGAGTTGATGAGGAAGGAGTGGGCACAAGGATGTCACACATGTTGGCAGGAGAACCCATCAGGGTGGGTGCCCTGAGAGGATCATCCCCCAAGCTTCTGAATCTGTGGCCACCAGCCTAAGATGGAGGGGTCAGGACTCACAGGGGACAGTGGGCCCAGGTCAGCTGACCTGAGCACCACCTGCCCCAGGGATCCCCAGGTTCCCTCCCTGGCTGAAGGCTCAGAACCCTTTACAGTGGTCCTTGCCTTTCTAATTATCCTCAACCCCTACCCTGCCCCCTGTGCCCTGTGCATGCTCCTCACTGGCATAGGATGCAGCATTAGGAAAGCCCCAGCAATATGAAAACAAACAAAAAGCCTCAAACAAACCGAGCTTCGAGGCTGGACAGCCAGGCTGGTCAGGACGGGCTGCTGGCAGGCGTGTGGTGGGGATGGCAGTGTACAGTCCTACTCCCCTCTTTGCTCCTAGCTGCTCGGGCGTCTTCCCTTTGGGGAGTCATCTCTCTGGATGTCCCTTTTCCTCCCTGTTTTTGCTTTAGCTCTGGTCTGGCCAACAAGAGTTTTCATCGCCTGGCCATAGGGATTGGTCCAGAGACGGGAAAGTCAGCTCTAGGATATTTGTTGGGAATTTGGGGAAGGGGCTCTCTTTCCCTTGGCATTACTCAGCGGGTAGATGAACACGGGAAGCTGCTTTGTCACCACTCGGGAAACTCCTGAGAATGAGGTCAATGCGGGACAACACCACAAAGCAATAGAGAAAACAAATAGTCAATCATCTTGATCGAGTGACTGGATACAGCAATGCCTGAAGCACTGAAACCATTTATTCCTGGATTGTTTACTTTTGGGAGTCAATTATTTATTTATTTTTCTTGCCAAAGTCGGCTGGACTTGGGGGTTTCTGTCTCCTGCAAAGTAAGGAGTTAACTAATAGAAAAAGGTGACTTAACCTCTCTGAACTTGAGTTTTCTCCTCTGGAAACTCTTCTCCCTTATGAATTCTAAAATGAGAGGTACTGGAGGATGTCTCGTAGACTGCCATAAGGAGTGCAGGTTGTTTCTCCACAAAGGCATTGGCCATTGCTGCCTCACTGGATCCTTCCACAAACACTGTGAGTTCTTAGAACTCTGGTTATGCTGCCCCACTTTAGAGAAAGAATCTCAAAATCAGGGACATTGCAGGTGCCAGGCAGCTTCCACTGGCCCCCAGATTCCTTGCCACCCTCTGTCCCTCCTGTCTGCCCCACCACCCACCTGGCCCCCGGCTCTGGTAGCTCTGGAGAAATGCGAACACAAGCCCCTGTGAAGCCCAGTGAAGGCAAATGGTTCTTTCTTTGCTTCCAGATCCATGTCAGATTACACAGTTACAAACCAAATGGAAACACAGTTCTAAATTATTCGCTGTTTTAGTTCTTCTGTTCCACAGTGAGCTCCACAATGACTCTGGAGGAGGGAGAAGGAACAAGGGAGACCAGGGCTAGGAAGCAGAGGCTGGGATGGAGTCGGGCTCCCACCCACATCCTCTCCCTCTCCCCTCCCCCTCTCTCTTCTCTCCCTCTCCTGGGTAGCCCAAAGGAGAGGCTGCTGATCCCAGTGGGCAATGCAGTATTGACAACGTGCTTCTCTATTCCTGGTGACCAGCTTGATGCACAACAAATCAATCTGCAGTCACAGCGCTTTCCGGCCCTAGCACTACCACTGGCGCTAACTCAAGGACTGGTGGCTGCTTTCCCGTTGGCCTTCCACCATGAGAGCTAAGTGGGGGAGGAGTGGAGCCGGGAGCAGTTGGGGAACCTGGGGATGCCCCAGAGCCACAGGATCTCAGTAGTGGGCCCAGGCACTGGAATGATTCTTAAAGTTTCTGGTGACTCTAATGAGGTGCTTTGGCCTGACAGATGGGGACACTGGGGCCTGCTATAGAGA
The DNA here is from genome assembly GCA_027257055.1 of Cephalopachus bancanus. Taxonomy (NCBI): domain Eukaryota; kingdom Metazoa; phylum Chordata; class Mammalia; order Primates; family Tarsiidae; genus Cephalopachus; species Cephalopachus bancanus. The sequence goes on from JAPVLO010000276.1 coordinate 766,384, forward strand.
AGTGACCTGCCAGAGTTCCTGAGCTCAGTGGCAGGTGATTATGTGAGCGATGAGGGTCAGGTGGACTTGGGGCTTCCTGGAGGAAAGGTACTTGAGCAGGGATTGCCGGTAGGAAAGAGGGAAGGCTTGGCAGAGGTAGGAGACTGAGTGTTCCTGCAGGGAGAAGGGTTGGAGTGAGGCTCTGAAGTGGGACTGAGTGCATTTTCTTCACTTCAAGAGAGGAACTGAATCGGTGGAGAGAGAGGTACCCTAGTACTACCCTCGGTTTGTGCTCCAGAGGGGAGCAGAGAGATGGGGGGAAGTAGCCACCCTATTATGACAAGTCCAAGAGGGCTTCCTGGAAGAGAAGGAAGATGAATTTCAGGGGCTGACTGAATGGCGGACAAGAAGTGGACCAGCAGGCAGAGGGAGACTGTAGTCTAGTCTAAGGAGAGGCCCATTGTGGGGTGGGGGGGCTTGGCATACAGCGCCAGGAGTCAGCAGATATTTGTGAGTCCCAGTTCTGCCACCGTCAGTGACCGAACCTTATTATGTCTCAGTTTCCCCATTTGTAAAATGGAGATGAGAATACCAGTTTTATCTCATGGATGAGTGTGAGGAGAAGATGAGACAGCATAGGCCGATCTGCTTTTGAACGGAGAATTGCCACATAAGAAGGAGGAGCTGGGATCTGGAGTCCCACAGGGAAGGGTTTGAATCCTGGCTCTGCCTCTTCTTAGCTGTGCAACCTGAAGACAAGTTACTTGAGAGTTGGCACCTGTATGATGAGGATAATGAGCTTGCAGATCCATGTGACAAATATGTGTGTTCGTCGAGAACCTATGTCCCTGGCACGTGGCAGCTCAATTCGCATCCCTGCCCCTGTGCTCGGTGAATGGCAGAAAAGTAGCATGCAGTTCCAGCCATGACTCCAACCAGCATCTCACCTCACCCGACCTCTGTGAGCCTCAGTTTCTGAGAATATCAGAACACTAATGAGAACCTCGATGGATTGCTGGGAGGATTCAAAACCTCAAGAAGAAGCCTGAGCTTGAATAAATGATAGGGCCTGCTCTCAACCAGAACGGCCAGACAGAGGCAGCAATGAATCAGGGGGCTATGGAGTAAGGGACTTGGGATTAGAAACAACCCCGGCCCCAACTGACACCAGCGAGTACACCCCTGCCCGCCAGGAGCTGACCCTGGCCAGCCCCCACTCCCGCCCTGGAGGGCAACCCTGGGCACCCTGTGGTCTGCACCAAGCCCCTGGGCCCAGCCCGAGGCCAGTCTCCGGCCTCCCCACCTGGCATTGATGGATGTTCAGGCGGGTGACTTTGAGGGCTGCAGCCAGGATCAATACTCTAATCAACACCACATGGAACCCGCCGGCGTTTTCCCCCCACCCCAAACTGGGGGTGGGGGATAGGGTGGGAGTAGGGTGCTGCTGAGATGAGAGATGAACTTCAAAGCTGAGGACGCCACTCAGCGAGTCACTGAATCAGTGGACAAGCAGGAGGGGTGGGCTGGGGAGGGGGCACAGGTGGGGTTGCTGAGGAGCCTCTCCAGTGGCAGACGGGAGCCTGAGACAGGGTCTCTGGGGCTGTCCTGGTCAGGGAAAAAGATTTGAGACAAGGGTGCAGGCTCGCTTGGGGATGATGTTGTTACCTCCTACTTTCCTGGCCTTCTGCCAACACTGAATCCCCGCTGCATGCCCCACCGTGTTGCTATGACAGCTCAGTGTCCTCCTCCTCTTTCTTCAAAGTTTTGCCCCAGACCCTGGATCAGGGGCTCCCACACAGATCCCAGAAACGCCTTTCCTTCCACGCAGCCCAGCACTGTGAAGGGCAGGTGGATGGGGCCGGACTGTGGCCCAGGGTGCCTGTCTGGGTTCCCTTCTGCACGGGGATCCAGTTCTCCTCCACCCATGCTCCAGGGCCTTCTGTCTGGGAGCTGACTGCTCTGTTCCAGGCCTTGCATCTGTCCAGATCCTGCGGGCTCACCTCAAGCGGTGGCTTTGTCTTCCTGCTGACTCACTTACCCTATGCCAGACTTTACTCCCCTGAGTGGTCACCGGTGCTGAGTGTCCAAGGATGAGCCAGGATGCCTTAAGCACCTTCTCCTGGTCTGCTGCCTCCCTGGAGCCCATACACACCCTGCTGCACTCCAGAAAGGAGATCTGGGCATCTCCCTCCCCTAGCTGCCCAGGGCTGAGAGGCTCACAGGCTGGCATCTGGGCCTCCAGGAGTTGCACCAGGGAAAGGCATGGTCCTAGTGAGGGCTCTGCCAGGGTTTAGCTGCGTGACCTTGGCTAAGTCACGTCCTCTCTGTGAGCCTTCCTCCCCAGGTATACAAGGGAAAGAGCGCCCCCTGCCCTCCTGGCCCCTCAGTGTTTCTAAGGACAATGAGACGATGCTTCCTAATGACCTGGCTGGTGGGACTGGGCTCGAACTTGGGTTTGCTAACCCCAGACCTCGTGCTCCCAAGCCACCAGACCCTACGGCCTCTCAGCATGGAAGTGCAGGAATAAGAGTGTGGGGACCCTTGGTGAGAAGTCTGGAGATCAATAGCAAAAGCATGGAACCAACTGTGCTGCCCATCGAAAGAGGACTGGATTAAAAAATTGTGGTACATATACACAATGGAATTTTACTCAGCCTTAACGAAGGACAAAATTAAGAACTTCACAGCAACTTGTATGGACTTAGAGGCTATAATACTGAGTGACCTATCACAGAAACAAAGAACTGAGTATCACATATTCTCACTCATAAGCGGACCTTGAACAACTATTGTAATACTATAAGAAAGGGATTGGCAGTAGTGGGACTGCCAGGGCCGATGGTGCCTACATTTGTTTTAAAGGTCTCAGGGGAAGCCAGACAGATGCCTTTGTGTCCCCCACTGTGAACCCCAATACCTGCAACCCTCACAGAACCTCGGTGCCGTGGAGAGAGGCAGAGGCTCTGGCGCCCACTGCCTGGCTTCTCAGCATGCCTTGCCCTGGCCTTGGGCAAGTGCCACGCTTTCATTCCCTGCCTGGAAATGGGGCTAGTGATAATAGCACCCACCTCCTAGGGTGGGCAAGCAGATTCAGTGAGGCAGTTCACGTGAAGCGCATACAACAGTGCCCAGGAGCGCCAGTGCTCAGCCTCTGTTGGCTGTGACTGGCAGGGTGGGTGCGTAGGCAGATATCACTACCCTACAGATGACCTACACCCACCACAGCCCTTCCACACTCACACTCTTTCCCGTGTCATTTCCACCACCATCTGTGAGGTATCGACTATCAGCATCCCCATTTCTCAGATGAAGAAAAGGAGGCTCAGAGCAGATCTGTAAACCTTCCCTGGGTTGACTCTCCAATCCCTCCCACTTCCCACTGCCCAAGTCCCTATTTCCCCTAGGTTGCCCCTCTTCCCAGGCAGATGACACCCTCCCCAGTCCCCTTTCCAGGCCCTCCTCTAAGCCCTCTTCTTCTGGAACCCGGTTGCTGAGCTACTGCATCCCTCCATCTGCTCTGCTCGTCCTCACTTTGGCTGGAGGGCCTGACCTAGTTTAGGGTGGCTGGCTAGGAAAGGCTGTGCATGTGTGTGCGTGCGTGTGTGCACACCCATGCTTATGTGAGTGGAGGAGTGCACAGACAGGAGTGTGTGTATGTGTGTGTGTGTACATGGATGCATTTCTGGAGTGTGTGGAACACAGTCAGCTGTAAAGGGTCCTAAACCCGGAGGCAAAGCTGGGGACCTCTCTGCTGATGACTAGCTGTGTGTCTTTAAACTAGCGCAGAATCCAGCAGGAAAGATGCGTTCCAGAGATAAATGTGTTCCTAGTGCAGACTCATGACAGCAGTGTCCTGGACAGGGTCTTGGGAGAGGCTGTTCTCCTCTCAGGTTCTCCAGCCCAGGTGTGCCTGGCTGTCTGCAGGGCCTGCTGTCTGTGACTTTGGGGGGTGGGGGGAGGAGTGAGAGTGTGGGGGTGGAGTATGCAGAGAGCACTCAGGCTTTCCTGGCCAATGCCCACTGTGTGGACCCATCCTGGAAATAGAAGCCCCACTCCACTTAATTCGCCTGCCTCTGGTACCTCTGGGGGAGCCATGGTGGAAACAGCTCAGGCCTTGGGCTCACACGAGCCGAAAAACAAGTCCTGCACAGGCCCACCGGAGGGCCTTGGGCAAGTTGCCTAACCTCTCTGAGCCTTTCCTTCCTTGTCAGTAAACAGGCTCATCCTCTCTGTCCTGATGGTCTCTTGGGGTCTTGAAGAAGATGCAATGTGATGGATGCCTTTGTAAGTGGGGACTGCTCTTTCCTCTCACCTGTAAAACAGGGACATTTGTCTCCACGTTGCTCATAGGCCTGATTCCATGAGATGACCCTAAAAAGTTCCTTGCAGATGCAAGGCATGCAGTAGAAGCTCACAAAAGCAGCAACTTCTAGAAATTAAATGGCCAGCTCTCCTCGGGGTGGGTCAGCTACCCCACAGTGCTGCTGAACTTGGCACACAGCTCTGCCACCCTTTCACCAAGCCCAGGAGCTATCTGGGGTGTTTTGTCTTCTGGAGTTCCTTTTGTCCCAGGCAAATCGGTCACTGATTAACTTCCTTTCAGGACTGAGGTCAGCCTGACTCTGGGACAAATTGATCCCCAGAACTACTGTCTGGGGACACTGGTGGGGCTGGGTGCCTGGGCTGCGAGAGGTACCCTGCAACATTTGGTTCTGGGGAGTTTAAAGTCAGCCCTTGGCCTTCACCTCCTGTCTGGTATGGGACAGAGGAGACTGGGCTCGGAGGCCAAGGGACTTGGTGGGAAACACGTGTCCCTGTCAGCTGCTGGTCCATGGTACTAGTCTGGGAGGGGAGAGAAGATCAGGGAAACTGCAGCTTGACCTTGGAAGGCCTCATCTTCATCTCACCTTGGAGTTGAGGGCTGGAGCCTGGGGTAGGGAGCGGGTCTGTGAGTCAAGAGACCTGAGCTCCATCAATGATTTGCACAGCGTTCATGGACAAGAATGAGCCATCTGGGCCTCGGTTTCCCCACCTGTGAAGTAGGGGCAAGTTTCAGCATTTCCTCAGGATCCTCAAGGGCTGACAAGATGTTGGAGACAGCAGACTCCTCCAAATGGCAGGTGCGACCTTGATCGTCTTCTGGGTGGGTTTCCAGCCACTCACCTTCACATCCATCTCGCCCATGGCTCCTGCCACCCTTCTTTCTTTGTTCCATCTTGACAAGGGTCCCGGGCCACTGGCCTACAGTGAATGGCCAATAGGCTGGGACCCTCCTGGTGTTCCCATGATCCAGCACAGCCCTCGCTGGAGAACACATTTCTGCTCCATTAGGCCGGCCTGCGAAATGTGCACGAAGGTTCCTGATGAGAACAGGAGCCACCACCACATAAAACATGCAGAAAATGAAACACTCAGTTTCCTCTAGACCCGTTAATGGCCGTTATGTCCTGTGTTATCAGCCATCAGAGCACAGGCAGGAATGGAGCAAAGGCCCGGGTCCTATCACGGCCCGTGGATAAACAACCTGGCTTGTGGCAAATAAAATGGGAAAGTTGAAATACAGTTGCCGTTTAGTTCAAGTTGGATATTAATAGCTTCAGGGACAGGCTCAAAAAGGAAGGGAGGGGAAGGAGAAGGAAGAAAGGGAACTGTGAACACCATTAACATCCAATTTCCTCAGAGGATCGCAGCGTTTGAGGCTCCGGTCTCGGGAGCCCAAGCGGGGGTTTGAGGTGCTGCTGTTGGAAGGCGCTGACGCTGCAGCTTTCCTTTCCAGGGCAGCTGCTACTAAGAGGTGAGTGGGATGAGGGTGCTGCTGGGATGGGGAGGCCTGGGCGCCATGGGGTCACCTACCCTCTCTCTGGCACCTCGCAGTGCCTGGCCATGTGTCCCTGCTCAAGTCACTGCTGCCCCTCCTCCATGACACTCTGCACGCTCTTCCCTGGCCATGGTCTCCCTCTCATTCCTGTGCAGATGCGCTGTGTGACCTGCCTGTGTCCTCTTTACTGCCCACTCCCCACTTCCCCTTCTGCAGAGACCTGCCCTCACCCAGGAGATTACTTCCAATGACCCCGTACAGCAGCCATTGGCCACTGGCAGGCCCACACAAGACACAAGAGGCCCAGCCCCTTCTCAGAGTGCAGGTAACTTTCTTGATTGATTTATACTCCAGAGTGACAGGGGCATCAGGCCAAGGGTTGACCTTTCCCTGAGAACCCATCCTTCCTCGCACCATTTCCTGCACTGGTCCCTCACTCCTTTATGGGTTTTGCCTAATAGAGCTTCCTCAGGAAGTCACACATCCCCGAATGCCTGCCCAAGCTCTGCTTCTACGGAACTCTTACCTAAGACTAGCTGGGTGGCCAGGGGCAAGTCACTTAACTCTCTGAGCTTCTGTGCCCTCATCTGTGAAACCGATGGGACCGAGACAATCAAAGATGTTGTCAGTGACCTTCTTTGCCCTCTGTTAGGGACTTGCATTAGTGTCCCCTTGCTGCTGTAGCACATGGACACAAACTCAGTGACTTGATAGCAACACATGTTTATTACCTTACAGTTCTGGAGGTCAGAAGTCCAAAATGGGTCTCAGGGGGCTAAAACCAATGTGCTGGCTGGGCTGTGATCCTCTCTGAGGCTCTAAAAGGAATTCCTGCCTCTGCCCACTTCTAGAGGATGCTGTGTTCCTCAGCTCCAAGTCCTGGGAGGCTTCCTCATGCTGCATCCCTCCGATTCCTACTCTCCTGCCTCCCTCTTTGATTTATTAGGACCCTTGTGATTACTCCGGGCCCACTCGGCTAATCCCGGATAATCTCCCCATCTCGAGATCCTTAACTTAATCATATCGGCAAAGTCACTTTTGCCATAAGGTCACATATTTGAAGGCTCTGGGAATTAGGAGGCAGTTGCCTTGGGAGGGGGAGTTATTTTGCCTACTGTAGAGCCCAGTGTACCTCGCTCAATGTAGATTTATTTTCTCTCTTTAGACGTGTTATCTCACCCTTTGAGACCATTTCTACCTCTTTAAAGATCATTGCGAGGATTACAAGTTATAATGGGTGTGAGGGGATTTGCAAATGGGGCATATGGAAGCAGAGACAGGCTTCCAAGCTTCCTAATCCCCCCATAGGGCACCCCCTGCTGATTCTGCACCCTCCTGAGAGCTCTCTTCTCTTCTGAAGCCCTTTTCCCTGCCCTCCTGTGGGCAGTTTTCTGGAAACAGCCTCTGTAGGAGCAGAGGCTTGGCCTGCTCTTGGGATGGGGTAAAGAGGCCAGGACTTCTGGGTCTGGTTGTAGGGAGGGGTGAGATGTGCCAAGCCCATTTCTTGCCCACCATTTGCCCAGAGCGTGTCTGCCTGGTGCTAACTTTTAGGAAGGAATGGACATCAACATGGAGAGGAAGAAATAGCCCTGTCAAAGAATTGGGTTCTGTGGAATAAGGAGGCACTTGGGACTGAGTTGTTGGCCATGGCATGATTAGAAATTTGGCCTGTGGCAACGAGTTCTGGTATATTCTTTGTTTGTTCCTTAAAGTTCCTTATAAAAAGGCACCCTCCATCAGTTGTGCTGAGTTGTGTTTGGGAACATGTGGACCAAAGAGGGGGGACAAGGGAAGGGGTTAGGGGAGGGGACAGCAGCAGTACAAGAGGGGGCCTCTAAGGGGGTTAAGTTGGGTAGGGTCATCACCTCTTCCAGGAAGTCTTGCCTGGCCTGGCTGAGCACCCCTGCTTGTCGCGTCACTCCACTGTGAAGATCTGAGCAGGCGTCTGCACACACTGCTGGATGGGTAGCCCCTGGGGACAGGAACACTGTCCTATTACTCCTGCATCTCAGAACCCAGCACAGATGGGGAAGGGTGGGATGCTCAGTACACTCACTGAGGCAAGGACCCTACAAGGGAGCAAGGGGCTATCCACACCCTCACTACATCTGCTGAGTGTGTAAGCCAAGTGTCCGTCACTCCCTATGGGCAGAGCCCAGCCTTCTCTAGGATCAGTTATGTATTTCTTAGAAAGCTTCCTGAAACTTTTCAATTTGCTTGAGAACCATGATGAGAGCACTGGCCAGGGAGACGAGATGCTTGAAGTAAAGACCATACCCTTGGAGTCCCCTGGCAGACCCTGGAGGAGTCACTTCCCTTTTCTGGACTTTGTTTTCATCATCAGTTAAACAACACTTTGGTCTGCATCATGGGTTCTCAAATTTTAACTAGCATCAAAATGGCCAGGAAGGCTTGTTAAACCACAGATTACTCAGAATTTCTGATTCAATATGTCAAGAATTTGTATTTCTCTTAAGGCCCCAAGCGATACTGCTGCTCTGGTTTAGGAACACACCTGAGAACCACAATTTTCCAAACACGGGGCTGGTTGCATCACAATCACCTGGGAGCGTGCTCAGAAGACTTGATTCCTGGGCCCCACCCCTAAAGACTTGAGTCCATTCACCTGAGGATGAATTTAAATCTTAACAAACACTGCAGGTAGTTCTTATATGAACCCACATTTGGGAATCCCAGGCTGCATGGTCTCTAAAAAATTCTTCTTCTTTTAAAAACAGCTTTATTAGCCAGGTATAGTGGCTCACATCTGTAATCCAAGCACTTCAGGAGACCGAGGAGGGAGGATTGCTTGAGCCCAGGAGTGTAAGACCAGTCTGGGCAACATAGTGAGACCTCGTCTTGGCAAAAAAATGAAAAAAGGAAATTAGCTGGGTGTGGTGGTGAATGCCTGTAGTCCTGGCTACTAGGGAGGCTAAGGCAGAAGGGTTGCCTGAGCCCAGGGCACCAAAGCAGAATGATCGCCTGAGCCCAGTAGGTCAGGCTGCAGTGAGCTGTGATCGTGCCACTGCACTCCAGCCTGGGCAACAGAGTGAGGCGCCGAATCAAAACAAAAACAAAAGCATTATGAAGGCATAATTGACATGGAGTAAACTGCACATATTTAAAGTATTCAGCTGAATAAGTTTAGACACATGTATGCCCTTGTGAACCATCACCACACTGAAGATATCCATCAGTTCCCAAGCATTTCCTCCTGCCTGCATGCAATCCTTTCTGCTCCTCTCCTCTTGAAAGTTTTTAGCTGCCTGTGCTGCTACGCTGGGTTGATGGTGTCCATTCTGAAGGCAAGAATGAGGGTTTACAAGCAGAGAGGGTCCCTTCTTAGACACTGTGAAAGAAGGGTACACACAGCCAGGTGGCATCTCTGCAGGGATGGGGTAGTGATGTGGTTTGGAAAAGAGGGCTGGAGAAGATGCTTAATTGGCCAAGCTGGGAGTTTGGTCCGGTGATAATGCTATGGAGGACGATGAGGGTTAGTATGATCTCCTGCTGGAAAAGGATTCCCGCCCCCACCATTCCTGCAGGTGAAGAGAAGGAAAGGGAGGGTGGGGCTGAGCCTCAATGGAGTGAGAAAAAGGAGGTGGTCATAGATTCAGGCGAGAACAGGCCTGGGCAGACTAGGAAGCAGAATGTTCCTGGCAAGGTCTGGGGCTCTCAGCTTTGGCTCCTTCTATTCAGTTAGTTTAACAAACATGCATTAAGTACCTTTTAGGTGCCAGGCCCTGTGCTGAGCCCTGGGAAATGTGGTCTCCTGTAAGAGACACTGCATACCGTAATTATTGTGATAGGCACCGGCACAGAAAAGCTGGGGGCCAGCTAGGGGTGTGCACCCACAGCCCAGAGCTTCCGCAAAGATGTCCTTGTCATGAGCTGTGTGCAGGTATGACTATCCAAACTAGAGAGGGCTGACAGATAGCTCTTCCATGACAATAACCAATGCCTGAGAATCTGATGGTGACGGGGAAGGAAGCCTGGGCCCTGTACCAAAATCTTGTTACCTGCATTATGTGGTGAGTGGCACAGTTACTCAGAGGATGTGGCGATACTCGGGTATCATCCTAGAACCAGGGCACAGGAGGTTTCCCTGGGAAGAAATAGAGAAAGACTCCTAAAGGATGAGACCCCTTGGCTGTAGAGCCTTCTGAAGGCCTTCCCTCCCTGGGATCTGACTAGCCCTGTATCATGCTTAAAGTGCATGCATGTCTGTGTGTGTGTGTGATGAGCCATATTTTAATCTTTCACTCATTTTAAAAAATAAAGATGTGGGGTACAATTCAGGGTTAGGTATACACACGTCAATTATGCAGGTACCCTTGCTGATGAGGTATGCCCCTGCCTCCCCCAGCGGCTTCCCTCAACTGCCAATTCCACCTCCCTCCCCTGACAGTTTCCCACTACTCCCAATCCCTTTCTTATAGCATGGTCAATTGTTCAATGTCCGCTTATGAGTGAGAACATATGGAATTCTGTCCTTTGTTTCTGTGATAGATCACTGAGTATGATTGACTCCGAATTCATCCAAGTTGCTGTGAAGTCCATATGTTTGTCTTTCTTTATGGCTGCATAATATTCCATTGTGTATCTGTACCACATTTTTTTTTAATCCAGTCCAGCTTTTGATGGGCAACATGTCTGGTTCTATGTTTTTGCTATTGTGGATAGAGCTGTAACAAACATACATGTGCAGGTATCTTTTTTGTAGAATGATTTGTCACTCCTTCATTTATTCATTCATGAGTCAACGAATTGATTTACCTGTTGTAAGCTCAACACTCTGCTGGGCAGGGGCACAGCAATGGACAAGGCAGGCAGTTTCTTTACTTGTAGAGTTTATTTTCTAGTAAGAGTTTGGTTCTTTTTTTTTTAAAAGTTGAAGTCTCACTCTGTCACCCAGGCTGGAGTGCTGTAGCACGCTCATGACCACTGCAGCCTTGACCTGCTGGGCTTAGGCAATCCTTCTACCTCAACCTTCCAAGTAGCTGGAACTATAGGCACATGCCATCATGCCTGGCTGATTTTGATTTATTGTAGAAACAAAGTCTCGCCAAGTTGCCCAGGCTGGTCTTGCATCCCTGAGCTCAGGCAATTCTCTTGCCTCGGCCTCCCAAAGTGCTAGGATTATAGACTTGAGCCATCATGCCCAGTCAGAATTTGACTCTGAAACAGTCTCCTTAAAGATCCAAAGAAAGGAGCCTCTGGTGGAGAGACTTCAGGTCCCACATTGTATACCCTTGGATGGGGCAAAGGGACAACGTGAGGAGATGGCTGTACTGTGATATTTCCAGTCTTCCATGCTGTCACTACATGTGCTTGAATTGTGTTATTATTAAAATGAAAATGGATTACCTGGGTTTATCCAAGTGTGACCCAGAATAAGAGCACTCACGTGGGAGCTTGTCCCAAAGTTAGATTCTGGGACCTGCTCACCTCTACTAACTTCACCCTGAACCATTGATTTGAGATTTTGAGAGGGGCCATGATTAATTCTAGAATCTGAATTAACAGTCTCCAGACATCCCTTTAATTTTTCTTTTTTCTTTCTTTTTTCTTTTTTTTTTGGTAGAGACAGGGTCTTGCTATGTTGCCCTGGCTGGTCTCAAACTCCTGGCCTCAAGCAGTCCTCTACCTTGGCCTTCCAAGTGCTGGTATTATAGGTGTAAGCCACCATGTCTGGCCTGATATTCCTTTTTAATGGTAACTTTTAATTGCAGGATACATACATAAAGGTGAAGATTCATAAATGTGCAACTGAATAGATTTTTGCAGGATGAGTGCACCTGGGAAACCAGTATCTGATATGGAAATAGAACATCACTAGCCCCCAGAAGTGTCCTTTTGACTTCTTCCAACCTCTCCTCTTCTCTTCACCGAAAAGCAGCTGCCATTCTGACTTCTAATTCCACAAATTAATTTTACTTCCCTTTAAAAACACTTTATATAAATTAAATAATACAATACATATTCATTTGTGTCTGCCAAAATTTTACTCAGCACTGTTTTTGAGATTTATTTATACTGCATGTGGTTGTAGTTTGTTCTCATTGATGTCTAGTATTCCTTTGTTTAACTATACACAATTTATTTTTCCATTCTTCTGTTGATGGATATTTGGATTGTTTCCAGCTGGGCTGTTATGAATAGTTCTGCTATGAACATTCTTGTATAATATTTCAGTGCACGTATGTATACATTTCTGTTGGAGTGGGATTGCTAGGTTGAGTGCACACTTTTGTTCAGGTTTAGGAGATTTTGTCTGTGGTAGCAGCCTCTATGGTGGCCTCCAATGCTCCCTTCCACTTGTCTTCACATCCTTGTGTAGTCCCCTCCCCCTTGAGTGTGGGCTGGACTTATTGACTCACCTATAACACACAGAATATGGCAGACTTGACATGTTACTCCTGAGATTAGTTTACGAAGACACTTCGACTTCTGTCTGTGTGTTGTCTCTTATGTTCTTGCTCATCCACTCTGAAGAAAGCTGGTTCCTATGTTGTGAGCTCCCCCATGAAGAGGCCTACGTAGCAAGGAACTGAAGGAGACCTCCACCTAACAGCTTAAGGGGAACTGAATTCTACCAACAACCATGTGAGTGAACTCAAAAGCTGACCCTTCCCCAGTTGAGCCTTCAGATAAGGCCACACCTCAGGCTCACAGTTTTGGCAGCAACCTTATGAGAAACCTCGAGCCAGAGGTAGCACACTTGGCCAGGCTGTGCTTCCCACCCAAAGAAACTGTGAAATTATAAATGTTTGTTGTTTTGAGCCACTATGTCTTGGGGTAATTTGTTACATGGCAATAGATAACTAATATACACCAAGCTTTCTAAAAGGGTTGTATTCCTGCCAGAAATGACAATTTCCAATTGCTCTACACACTTGTCCACATGTGCTATTGCTAACCTTTTTTATTTTGGCCACTATGATGGGTGTGTGACAATGTTGCATCATGGTTTACATTTCCATTTCTCTGATGATTCGTGAAGTGGAGCACCTTGTGTTAATTAGTCATTCAAATACCATCTTTAGTGACGTGCTCCTTCAAGGTCGTTTGCCTATTTGTCTGGTGGGTAATTTATCTTTTTCTTATTTGTAGGAATTCTTTTTATATTCAGATTATGAGTTTTTTGTTGGACATCTGCATTACAAATATCTTCCATTTTGTGATTCGCTGTTCCACTCTCTATTTTTAAAGGGATTTAGACATATTTTCAAATTTACAGAAAAGTTATGGAAATACAAGTAGTACAAGAGTAGTTCTTTTATAGCCTCTAGTTAGACTCAACTTTTGTTAACGTTTACATCATTTGCACACACACACACACACACACACACACACACACAATGTTTTTCTGAACCACTGAAGAATAAGTTTCATATATGACAACCCTTTACTTCCAAATAGGTCAGTGTACAAGTATCTGTTTCTTAGGAATATTCTCTTATGTGACCACACTGCAGTTATCAGCTTCAGTCAATTTAACATTGATACAATACTTTGATCTAATCTCCTATCTGTGTTCCAATTTTTTCAGTTGATCTAATAATGTGCTTTATAGCATTTTCCCTTCCAATACAGACTCCTGTCTAGGATCAGACATTGTACTTAGTTGTCATGTCTCCTCAGTTTCCTTTAATCAGGAGCATTTCCATAGCCTTTCTTTGCTTTTTATGACATTGACATTTTGAAGAATGCAGTCCCTCCCCCTCTTCCCTTTTAAACAGACATTTTTCATTTTGTTTGTCTGATATTTTATTATGATTAGAGGAAGTTGTGCATTGCCTGCTGGAATAGTCTATAAATGATGTGTCTTTCCTGGGGTCTCACATCAGGAGCCACCCAATGTCCCTCATTCCTGATGTTAATTTTAATCACCTGTCAAGGTGGTATTCGGTGTCTCCATCTAATAGTTATGATTTTTTTCCCCTTGAAACTAATATTCAGCCTGTGGAGAACTGCAGGTTAGGACTATGCAAACATTCTGCTTTTTATCAAAATGTCTGCTAGATTGAGCATCCATTGATGAGTCTTGACTGAACCAGCCTTCACTGGGATGGTCCCAGAAGGATGATTTTCCAACTCTACCTCTCCTCCCACTATTACTAGTCGGCAATCAGTTTTATAGTGGGAGCAGGAACCCTCCCTTTAAGGTTTCTTAATTTTAATGTAATCTAATGCAGCGGTCCCTGACCTTTTTGGCATCAGGGACCCTGATCTAATGTATTGGTTTTTTCCTTTGTAGTTTATGCCTATTGTGTTGCATTTTTTTAAAAATATTTTTTATTATGGTTTTGTGGGGTACAGTTAAGGTTTAGGTATACAAATAGGTTTCATTCAGGCACCCTGTTGATAAGAGGTGTTTCCCCGTACCCAGACAGATATTTGCTAACCTTAATCCCACCTCCCCCCCCCATAGTTTCCCACTACTGTCAGTAATTTTCTTATACTATTACATTGGATATTAAAGGTCCATTATATGAGTGAGAACATGTGATACTCGGATCTTTGTTTCTGTGAGAGGTCACTCAGTATTATAGACTCTAGTTCCATCCAGGTTGCTGCGAAATTCATGATTTTGTTCCTTTTTATGGCTGCATAGTATTCCATCATGTATATGTACTACATTTTAAAAATCCAGTTCTCTTTTGATGGGCAGCATGGTTGCTTCCAGGTTCTTGTTATTGTGAACAATGCTGCGATAAACATACGTGTGCAGGTATCTTTTTTATAGAGTGATTTGAGTTCTTCAGGATATATTCCCAGTAGGGAGATTGCGGGGTCATATGGGAGGTTGGTATTTAGAGCTTTTAGGAATCGCCACACTGCTTTCCACAGAGGTTGCACTAGTTTACACTCCCACCAACAGTGTAGAAGTGTTCCCTTTTCGCCACACCCTCTCCAGCAGCTGTTATTTTTTGAGTTGTTGATAATTACCATTCTGACTGGAGTTAGGTGGTATCTCAGTGTGGTTTTGATTTGCATCTCTCTGATGATTAGTGAGGCTGAACATTTCTTCATGTGTCTGTTGGCTGCTCAGATGTCTTCCTTTGTGAAGTGTCTGTTCACATCTTTTGCCCATTTTATAATGGGGTTGTTTGTTTTTTTCTTTTCAGCATGTTTGAGTTCCTTATAGATCCAAGATGTTAAGCCTTTGTCAGACATGGTGTTGGCAAATACTTTTTCCCAGTCTGTAGCCTGTCTCCCTGCTCTCTTGATGGTTTCTTTGGCCTTGCAGAAGCTTGTCAGTTTAATAAGGTCCCACTTGTCTATCTTCTCTCTTATGACCTGTGGTTTTCGGGTTTTGTTCAGGAATTGGATGCCAGTTCCGATTTCCATGAGGGTATGTCCTTCATTTTCTAAGGTTCTTATGGTTTGAGGTTTTAGATTTAGGTCTCTGATCCATTTGGAGTTAACCTTTGTGCATGGGGATAGATAGGGGTCCTGTTTCAATCTTCTGCATGTGGTCAGCCAGTTTTCCCAGCACCATTTACTGAATAGGTTCTCCTCTCCCCAGTGGTAGGTGGTGGAGGCTTTGTTGAAGATGAGTTGGTTGAGAAATTGGGTTTTGCTTCTGGAATCTCAATTCTATTCCATTGATCTATATACCTGTTCCTGTACCAATACCAAGCTGTTTTGATGATTGTAGCTTTGTAGTAAAGTTTGAAGTCTGGTAATGTGATACCATCTGCTTTGTTTTTGTTTTTGTTTTTTTTGCTGAGGATTGTTCTGGCTATTCTTGGACGTTTGTGTTTCCATATGAATTCCTGTGTTGTTTTTTCTAGGTCTGAGAAGAATGTTGCTGGTAATTTGATGGATATTGCATTGAACTTGTAGATTGCCTTAGGTAAGATGGACATCTTCACAATGTTGATTCTTCCAATCCATGAGCATGGGATATTTTTCCATTTGTTTGTGTTATCTTTGATTTCTTTGAGCAGTGTTTTGTAGTTTTCATTGTAAAGGTCTTTCACGTCTCTGGTTAGGAAGATGCCAAGGCATTTCATTTTTTGTGTGTGGCTATTGTGAATGAAATTGTGTTTTTTATTTGGGTTTCTGTTTGTTTATTATTGGTGTAAAGAAATGTGATTGTCTTTTGCACATTTATTTTGTATTCTGAGACTTTGCCAAAGGCCTTTATTAGTGTAAGGAAGTTTTTGACAGATTCTCTTGGGTTTTCAAGGTACACAATCATATCATCTGCAAAGAGAGATAACTTGACTTCCTCTTTTCCTCTTTGGATGCCCCTGATTGCCTTCTCTTCTCTGATTGCTCGAGCCAGGACTTCCAATACTACGTTGAACAGGAGGGGTGAAAGTGGGCATCCTTGTCTTGTTCCAGTTTTCAGGGAAATGGTTCCAATTTTTGTCCATTTAGGAGTATGCTGGCTGTGGGTTTCTCATAGATGGCTTTTACTATTTTGAGGTATGTTCTCCGTATGCCTAGATGTTCGAGGGTTTTTATCAAGAAGGGGTGCTGGATTTTATCAAAAGCTTTTTCTGCATCTAATGATATAATCATGTGGTTTTTGTTTTGACATCTGTTGATGTATTTAATTACATTTATGGTTTTACGAACGTTGCATTTTTTTAATTTCCTACCTCAACCTCTTGAAAATATTATCCCATGTCTTCTTCCAAAAACTTTATTATTAGAGCTTTGACATTTAGGTCTATGACCCACCTGGGATTGTGTGGCTGATGATGTGAGATAGGGGATCAAGATAAGGTTTTCTCTGTTTGGAAACTCAATGGACCCATGTGTTTTTCTTAGCCATCTTTATTTGCACAAGAAGTACATGAGTATTTCCCCCTTGAAACAATTCAAAGGTATCACAGAGAATGACCCGCTCTGCCCATGTTGATTGTTTCCCTTCCCTGGAGGCGATACCACAGAAGCAACCATTGCTATCCATCCTTTCAGTCTTTTTTCCTAAGTAGTTGCATGAACACATGTGCTACATTCTGTTTTCTGCCCCTGCCATCAATAGTGTATGAGTCACTTTGCAACTTGCTTTTTTCAATCAGCAATATGTCTTGGATGGCTTCTTGTGTTGGCATGTGTAAATCTCCATGATTCTTCTCTATGGTTGCACTGGGTCGTATGTGATGCCTGTCAAATGCAATAAACTGTGTCAAAGCCCAAGTTTGACTCAGCTTGCTTAGTCATTCCTGGATTTTTAAGTTGGTTCTAATATTTTGTTTTGCTACTCCGATCATTTTTATGTGTACTGTGTGAACCACTTGCTGGGTTGCACTATTATGAAGATTGAGGAAGCATCAAAAAAGAAGGTGCTCTGGCTTCAGTTTCTGAACTCTTCTAGAAATAAGCAGTTATTCCTGAAGTCTAGTCTCAAGCCCTCCTGCTGCTATTTCATTTTTTATCTTCCTCTTATTGAGCACCCTGTGGGGCTGGCACATAAGAGATGAGGGATGAGAACTTGAATCTGGAAGGCACCGGGCTCTTCCTAGATTCAGGACAAGCAAAAGGTTCGAAGAATCTGGTGACTTACCAAGGCTCCCACAGTTAGTTAGTGGCATAGCCGATCATCGTGAAACCCAAGTCTTGGGATCCCATGTCCAGCCTGCTCTTGCCCTAGTACTGTCCAGGACACAGCTGACCTCCAGGCTTCCCGAGTTCTGATGCTTCCAAGTCCTCTTCCTGTTTTACCTCCCTCCGGAAGTGGGCCTCTGATGGGGAATCCCTGTGGGGTCTGCTCACTGCTTCTTCCTTGCCTCCAGCAGGACGGCACCTGCCGCTGGTCCCAAGGCCCTGTGGTCTTCCCTCAAGGAGTCAAGATGACACTTCATTTCCAGAGCCTGCCCTTGCACCTCCCTTCCTCTCAACCTCCATTTGTTTAAAACTCCTCCAGCTTCCAAGATCCCCCTGCGGGACAGGCAAGAACAAATTTGGAAGCAAGAGGAGCTGCAGCCCTTAAATCACATGTTGGGCAAAATAATCAAAGAATCTTCCCAAAATTTGTCAACGGCAGTGCCGGGCCTAGCTGCTCAGTAATGACTCGCACTTGATGACAGATCTCGAGAGAACGCGTTTTGGAAGCAATCAGTATATGCTGAATAGGATCCTATTTTACAAGCATTTTATCTACTCTTAAGGACATGGGAGATGAGGAAAACAGATAAGCCTCTCTATTAATATTGATTAGACCATTATATATCTGAAAAAGAGATTTTAGTCAGAGATGATTGCATCTCACCAGAGCAGCCTTCCTTCTCGAATCAAATCGTTTAATCTGCTGCTCAGCTCTTGGGGGTGTGGGGAGGGCAACACATGCAAGTTTGCTCCTTCACGCTGGGCACACGAGGCAGGGGAGGGATGCCGAGTGACGAGGTTCGAGAGGGCACTTATGTGCTTTCTTGCCAGCCCCACAGGGAGCTCAATAGGAGGAAGACAAAAAAAAAAAGGAAACAGCAGCAGGAAGGATTGAGGTGAGACTTCAGGAATAACTGCTTACTTCTAGAAGCGTTCAAAAGCGGAAGCCAGAGCACCTTCATTTTTGGAACAGCTTTACGAAAGAGGAAGATAATCAGAGGCCATGAATTGGTCTTTTTGTTATCGATCACAAAAGAAGACAAGTCAACACTAAAAATGTTCAACCTTACTGGTAATCAAAAGAAATCAAATTCAAACAATACAATATTATTTTTGCCATTAGATTAGCAACTCTATTTATTTATTTATTTATTTATTTATTTATAGACAGAGTCTCACTCTGTCTCCAAGGCTGGAGTGCAGATTTTGTTTTTTTAAAATCTCATACCCTGTGCTGACGAGGCTATCGTGAACCTGCAGTCTCAGGCATTCCTGGTGGAAGGGCAGGTGATCACAACCTTCTGGAAGACAATCTGATGATATTTACCAAGGACTTGCTTCCTGCCAAGCACTAGGCTAGAACCTGGGTGGATGGCATTGAGTGAAACGAAGTCCCTGCCCTCACGGCACGTATCTTTACTGGGGAAAACTGAAAATTAGCAAGTGAAAATGCAACTGAATATTTATAAAATATGAGGAGTCTTAAAGAAAACAAAAAGGGCCGGGCTCGGTGGCTCAGCCTGTAATCCCGCGCCTTTGGGAGGCTGAGGTGAGTGGATTGCCTGAGCCCGCGGGTTCGAGACCCGCCTGGGCAGTGAGACCTCATCTCTACAATAAATCAAAAAAAAGCCGGGCATGGTAGCGTGTGCCTGTAATCCCGGCAACTCGGAAGGCTGAGGCAGAAGGATCGCCGGAGCCCAGCAGGTCGAGGCTGCGGTGGCCGGGAGCGGCCACTGCACTCCAGTCTGGGCGACAGAGTGAGACTCCAACTCGAAAAAAAAAAAGCTAAAAAAAAAAAAGAAAACAAAAAGGGAGCTGAGGGGGGAAGGTTGGGAAAGCCGGGGGGCAGTGAAGGCTCTTCTAAGGAGGTGGATTTGAGCCGAGTCATGAATAATAAGAAGGAACAAGAAACAGGAAGAGGACAAAATTGTCCTGGCAGATAGAGCAGCATATGCAAAGGTCCTGCGGTGGCAGAGATCTTCTGATGAGCTGAGAAGAGGCCAGGGAGGACATAAAAGATGAAGGGAGCATAGTGGGAAGCAGCAGGGGAAGTGGGTGGGTGCAAATGCGGACCTACCTGGTGTACCGGGGTAGGGGTGGCCCTTCTGGGGTTCTCAGCAGGGGCAGCACCCAGTCTGCTGTTCCTGTTTTATAAAAAAATCACTCTGACTGCTGTGACAATGGTTGGGTGGGGCGTAATAGAGGAAGTAGGAAGGACAGTCAGGAGCCAGTGGCAGCAGAGAAGGTGAGAGATGACGGGGAACAGGATGAAGGCTTTGGTGACTGGTGTGTATCACACGCCTCACGAAGGCATAAGCCTTTAGGAACAGCAAGGCCACGCCCAGAGATAATCAGATGTACACAGAGATTCACCCACAAATACATTCATGGCTTTAGTCAAAACCTGGAAACAACAGAAATGTTCACCACGAGAGGGCTGGTTAAATGACAGTACATGCAGACCAGGGCTGCCGGATGGTCAGAATTATTGTTTTAGAAGAAGATGGAATGGAACAGGATGTGCTTACATTGTATTTTTTTTTTTTTTTTTTGAGTTGGAGTCTCACTCTGTCACCCAGACTGGAGTGCAGTGGCCGCTTCCGGCCACCGCAGCCTCGACCTGCTGGGCTCCGGCGATCCTTCCGCCTCAGCTTTCCAAGTAGCTGGAATTACAGGCGAGCGCTACCATGCCCAGCTGATTTTTTCATTTATTGTAGAGATGAGGTCTTGCTGCCCAGGCGGGTCTCGAACCCGCGGGCTCAGGCAATCCACTCACCTCAGTCTCCCAAAGGCGCGGGATTACAGGCTGAGCCACCGAGCCCGGCTACATTGTATTTTAAGTGAAAAAAAAAATCAGGTTATAAAACTGAACGTGTAATATGATGCTGACTTTTTAAAAAATTCTTCTTCTTCTTCTTCTTCTTCTTTTTTTTTTTTTTTTTGGAGACAGGGTCTCACTCTGTTGCCCAGGCTGGAGTGCAATCATAGCTTGTTACAGCCTCCAACTCCTGGGTTCAAGGGATCCTGTGTCAGCCTCCTGAATAGCTGGGGCTCCAGACAGATGTCACCATGCCCAACTAATTTTTTAAATTTTTATTTTGTAGAGACAGGGTCTCACTATGTTTCATAGGTTGGGCTTGAGCTCCTGGTCTCAAGTGGCCTCCCAAAGTGCTGGGATTACAGGCATAAATCACTGCACCTGGTGCGTGCACGAGTGTGTGTGTGTGTGTGTGTGTGTGTGTGTGTGTGTGTGTGTGTGTGTGTGTTTTCTACTTAAAACAAACACTAATGTGTTAATGTACCTCTCTGGGTGACCTATGAGTGATTTGAATTTTTCTCTACATTTCAGTGTTTTCCCAATGTCTTACAATAAGTAAATACTTTTATAATTGCAAAAACATAGAGTTATTTTTTAAAAATAAGGTAAATCTAAGAAAGCCAAGAGGCAGGTGTGAGTGAGAAAGCGAGGCGTGGGGAGGAGGGAAGTACAGACGGAATGTCGCATCCTCATCTTGATACAGACAGAAGTCAGCTGCTCCCTTTCTTGGCCTGGGACCCTTCTGGTCTTGGAGATGCTTCCTAAAACCAGCTCAGCTCTTCCTCCTCCTGACCTCCTGCCTCCTCCTGTGTTTCTCAAAGTCCTCAATCCCATGGGTAATTATGCACGGCCTGCCTGTGGTCAGGCCACTGGGGGCTGAAGAATTCAGATGCCTGGGCTCTGTCCGGGGTTTCTATCCTGGGACACCCCCGCCCACACTGCCCCCTGTATTCTCTGTCTCTCTCAGTGCTCAACCTTCCTCAATAGAGACGTGCCTGGCTATGAGACGTGTGGACTCTGGAGCTGACCGCAGGGGCTGGAATCCTGGCCCTGGCCCTTCCCTGCTGGACCCAGTGCCCTTGGCGGGAAGGCAGCGATGCTAACAGTGCCTCCTCTGCAGAACCCAGGAGATGGAATGAGTGAAAACAGGCATAATTGTTAGAACAGCACTAGATACACTGTACCAAGCAAGTTAAGTGGTCGTTGTTATTACATTTCCAGTTACTCAAGCCGAAAATCCCTGGTGCTCCCTCTCTGCATCCCAGCACCCATGCCACTGGTAAAGGCAGAGTCTGCCTATTTCTCTCCCCTGCATGGCCACCCCAGCACACGTGTCCGTCTCACTTGCTAGCACTGCCTCTGCGAGGTTCAGCCTCCTCTCACCAGCCGGAGGGATGCGTTAAAATGAAAATGTAATTATGTTACTCCTCTGATAGAGTTTCCAAGAAAATCCAAACTCTTCACAAGATCCTAGCAAATCCTCCAGCAGAAAAGAAATGGGCATTTAAATGATGAAATGTTATTTTTGCCTTCAGATTAGCAAATATTTTAAAAATAAAAATGATGCCCAGTGTATGTGAGGATGTAATGACACTGCATTTTTTTTTTTTTGAGTCAGGGTGGAGTACAGTGACATGCTCACAGCTCATCCCAGGCTCTATCTCCCGGGCTCAGGCAATCCTTCCATCTCAACCTCCCAAACAGCTGAGACTATAGGCATACACCACCACACCTGGCTAATTTTTTTTTTTTTCAGAGATGAGGCTTCCTATATTGTCCAGGCTGGGACACTGCACTCTCAGCCTGGAGAACTCCTACTGTTCCTGCATTTGTGGTCAGGGAGAGATGTCTGACAAAGAAGGAGCTGGAGAGGGAAGAAGCAGGTCAGTGGGGGGTTGGGAGGCACAGAGAAGAGACTTTCCAGAAGAAAGGTGGCCTTCTGAGTTAAAGGCCACTGAGAGGGCAAATAAAATGAGGAAAGACAGCCGGGCTCGGTGGCTCAGCCTGTAATCCCACGCCTTTGGGAGGCTGAGGTGAGTGAATTGCCTGAGCCCGCGGGTTCGAGACCCGCCTGGGCAGCGAGACCTCATCTCTACAATAAATAAAAAAAAAATCAGCCGGGCGTGGTGGCGCATGCCTGTAATTCCGGCTACTCGGAAGGCTGAGGCGGAAGAATCGCCGGAGCCCAGCAGGCCGAGGCTGCGGTGGCCGAGAGCAGCCACTGCACTCCAGTCTGGGCGACAGAGTGAGACTCCAACTCAAAAATAAAATAAAATAAAAATAAAATGAGGAAAGAACTGACCATGGCTTGGGCCTCAGTGGTCCCAGTCGAAGGGAGGAAAGCCATATTGCAAAGAAGGCAGAGGGAGAAAACTCCATGAATGGTGATGGCATAGCACAGTGTGTGTGGTGTGTGTGTGTGTGTGTGTGTGTGTGTGTGTGTGTGTGTGTTTTGGTGGCACTTGAGATCGTGAGGAGAGACCAGCTTCAGGAGATGTCTGGAAGGTGAAGAGAGCTCTCTGGGGTATAAGGGGAGAAGGTGGGCTGACTGGGAGGGTCCTGAGCACCTGTAGACATAGAAATTGGGCAAGAAGGAGCTCCAGGAAGCTGTGATGTTTGCTACATGTCCCGAGGAGGATGGGCCCAGCTCAAAACTCATTAGAATAAACAAAGGAAAGTGCCTGAGTTTGATGAGTTTGGTTCTAGATGGCAATTCCTGCTGGAGCCTTCTTAATTTCCCTGTTAAGTAAGATCACTTTGATCACAGCCTCAGAGAAAACTGAATTCTGATAAGGAATGTCTGAGTTTGTATCTATTTGGGGATTCGACACAGGAAAAATGAGCTGGTGATGTAAGGGCCCCACAGGAGGAGAAGACAAATAAACGTGTGTGTGTGTGTGTGTGTGTGTGTGTGTGTGTGTGTGTGTGTGTGTGTGTCTCCCAGTTCCAGTTTGGAGCCTATTTGTTTGATTAGGGTAGTTGGGCAAGGGTAGGGTTAGGGCTATTGTTTGGGGTTCAAAGACAGCAAAAATATTTTCAGTGTTGGCATTTCAAAGTGTGGGTATGGGCAGCAGCATAGAAGAAAAACTCCTTTTCCTGTCAATCTGGGTTCCACTTTTCCTTCCAAATGCTGCTTAGCGTCTGCCACCTCCAGGAAGCCTTCCCTCCACCTCCCTCTTGGCTATGATCAGTTCCATGTTGGAGCCCAAGTTGACTTAATCACACTCCAGCATCTAGAGGAAGCTCACCTCTCCAGGCCTCTGTTGCATCACCTACACATCAAAGAAGATGAGGGTGACTCTGGCCCTGGGAGACTCTGGGTACCCAGGAAGCGTGAAAGCAGGCAGGGTAAGGAAGCGCCGCAAACCTCCCTGATAATGCCAGGGACTTTTGATACATATAGGATGTTAGGACAGGCCCTTTTCATGCATTACCTCATTTAATTTCATGACAATCCTATGGACCAGGACCTATGGCTATTTTTATTGTACAGATGAGGAAATAGAGGCTTAGAGATGTTAAATGAGTGGCCCAAGATTGATCTGACATGAAATGGCCAGGCTGTATTTGACACAATCAACTGGCCTAGGCAGGAAGGCCTTGCCAGGGAGCTGGGGAAGGGTACAGGACTCTGTGGCATGTGCTCCCAGCATCAGCAGGGGCCTCTGAGGGTACCCCTGCTCTCTGAACTCCTGTTCTGCAGACTCTGTTCTCTCTCTCTCTCTCTGTCTTAGAAACTCTCTGGGATCTGGATTGCACATTGTCTTTTCTCTAGGTCAAGGACTGAAAAATTAAATTCCTACAGGGCCAGGCAGTAATTAAGTGAAGTGGGCAGAGTAAGTGCAGACCCGTTTGTTGCCTGAGTGGTGTGAATGCAGCTTCTGAAGAGCACTTGCTTCTCTGGGCGGCTGCTCCTCCACTGTGGCCATTGTTACCTCAGTGTTGTCAGAAACTCTGATCTTTTACCGGAAGCTCAATCCCCTGATTTTTAAAAGTTGGTCTAAATCTGTGTGTCCTGAGCAGCGTTTTAAAACAATAAACACATAAATAGATAAAATGCATTAACAGATTGAATGTTGCTCCATCAGGTGACAGGTTTGCAACCTCTGAAGTCTGATTTCATCCCCTCCTTAGTCCAAGCAAGCTCAGTTGAAAGTCTCTGCTGCTTTATAATGGGGCTGTTTGTTTTTTTTCTTTTCGACACGTTTGAGTTCCTTGTAGATCTTGGATGTTAGGCCTTTGTCAGATATACAGTTGGCAAATATTTTTTCCCAGTCTGCAGGCTGTCTCCCTGCTCTCTTGATGATTTCTTTGGCGTTGCAGACGTTTTTCTGTTTGATGAGGTCCCACTTGTCTATCTTAGCTCTTATGGCATGGGCACTTGGGATTTTGATCTGGAATTGGTTGCCAGTTCCAATTTCCATAAGGATGTCTCCTGCATTTTCTAAGGTTCTTGTAGTTTGAGGTTTTACGTTTAGATCTTTGATCCATTTAGAGTTGATTTTTGTGTATGGTGACAGGTAGGGATCTTGTTTTAATCTTCTACATGTGGTCAGCCAGTTTTCCCAGCACCATTTACTGAATAGGTTCTCTTCTCCTTAGTGTTGATGGTGGAGGCTTTGTTGAAGATCAGTTGGTTGAGAAATTGAGGTCTTGCTTCCGGAATCTGTATCCTGTTTCATTGGTCTATATGCCTGCTCTTGTACCAACGCCAGGCTGCTTCGATTATTGCAGCTTTATAATAAAGTTTAAAGTATAGGGGAGGTGGGGGTGGGATTGGCAGTAGTGGGAAACTGCCAGGGGAAGTAGGGTCACCTCATCAACAAGGGTATCTGCATAATGAGCATTTGTATACCTAACCCTGAATTATACCCCACATCTTTAAAATAAAAAAATAAAAGACAGTCTCCTCTGCTATGGGTGCTTGGGAAGTAGTGCTGATACTCTTGTCTGGGAACACGGTTAGATGAGTTTGTGATGGAGCTGAGGAATTCTCCTCCCTTACCACTGCCACCCTCACCTGGTACCCCCAACCACAATTTAGCACACCCCAAGTGTGGGGTAGATGTTGACAATAATGGGTCTCATTTTCAGGCCTCTTTGAGCAATTTTCCAGGCCCTTGAACAACAATATGAGATAGCATCCTACCAGGAACAGTAGCCCCTTGAATTAATGTCCTTCGTCCTCAAATTTCTCTGAGGAGGTCAGAGACATAGTAGCTGAGTGAAGTAAATGTTTAACATTCAAAGGTGACCAACACAAACAGAAACAAGACACCCTGAGCAAGAACTTGCAGAAAGAACAGACAATAGAAACAGAGTCATGCAGACTTCAGATACTGGAATTGTTAGACATAGAGTATAACACAACTGTACTTACTATGTAAAAACAAAACAAAACTGGCTTGAAAACTCCAGTAGGGAACTGAAAGCTATTAAATACATAACAGATTTTTAAAAAGGAGTTCTAGAAATAAAAATGCAATCCCTGAGATTAAGAACTCAATGGATGCATTTAATAACAAATTAGACACAGCTAAGGGGAAAATTACTGAACTGGAATTAAGGACAGGAGAAACTGTTCAGAGTATAGCACTGAGAGACAAAAAGATGGGAAATACAAAAAGGAAGATAAAATACAAGGAAGACAAAATGAGAAAGTATACTATATGTTTAATTGAAGTCTCAGAGGGAAGGAGAAAGAGGAGAGATAAAACAGGGTGGAAGAAATATTCAAATTTTCTACTACAGAAGAAAGATATCAGCTGATTATTCAAGAAGGCTCTAGAGGTAGATTGATCTATACCAGACACAGGAGGGCTCAGTCATTTACTGGCTCAGAGGGGTCAGAAACCAATACTTTTCAAAGCACTGGGCCTAGGTGGGAATTGAGCCAGAGGTCCCCAGGGTAGGAAAAAATGGGAGTTGAAGGAGTAATATAAGTACAATTGTCATTAATTTACTTTATGAATTTACTCACCGATCCTTTATTTGCTCACTTAGTCATCAATTCAATGCCTATTTGTTGAGCACCTACTAGTCTTGAGTCACTGTAATTGGCATTTAATCAGAAAATAAAAAGGGTCTTAGTTATTGATGTTGTTGTTGTTTTAGAGACTGGGTCTTGCTATGTTGCCCAGTCTGGCCTTGAACTTCTTGATCAAGTGATCCTCCTGCCTCAGCCTTCTGAGTAGCTGGGACTATAGGTATGTCCCATCATATCCAGCTGAAGATCTTGGTTTTAAAGGAGATGTTTGTCCTTGGATGAGGCAAGACGTTTAGAGAGTTTAGTGTCTGGGGACCCAGAAGCAAGACGGCACATGGAGATCTATGACGGTAGGGATTAGAGGCTGGTTTGGGGACAATGGCAGTCTGATGGGAAATGACTCAAACGAGTGCCTATGAAGTCATTGGCCCATCTGCGAAGATAGCAGTTCTGCCAAGAAGAGGTAATTTGGGCTCCAAATAAGCTCTTGGCTACTCAGAGCGAGATTTGTAGGGTTTTTGAGAACCTGACTAACTTAATGTCATCTGAATTTTATTCATTTTCCTTCAATTTTTGGTAAAATTTATTGTTATAAAAGGAGGCTGCCTTAATTCTACCAGAAGGAAGAAACAAAGGTATTTGCATGCTGGTGTCGGTTATAGAGAAGGTGACACAGCAATCCTGGGAAGGCCACATGTGGCATTAGGGAGGGCACGCCAAGGTCCACCTTCAGGGTACAAGCCAGGGCTCCACACAGCTATCCTGTTTGGAGATTTGGGAAGGCTTTGAACATTTGAGCCACATGCAAACTTGGGCATTGGCTCCCTCTAAGACTCTCAACTTTTGGGGGCTCTTCGACCCCCATGAGGATGTGATGAAGACCATTACCAGAAGAGCGCACATACAAACATCATTCTCTAGGCAATTTCAGGGGATTCATGGACCTCAGTCTAAAATGCTTTGATCTGTTCACCCCTGCATTATCATTTGGGGACAGTGAGGTCTCTATTGGTGGTGATGATTCTACATTCACACAGCTGGGGGCAGAGCTAGGACTCTGTCCCAAGCGTCCTGGCCTCTGGTTTGGCGCCTCCCCCACTCACTCCGCCCTCTCCCTTGGGAGCTCCCGGGGGTGGAGCAGTGCTGCAGTGTTTTGTGTGAGAGGTGGTGTTCTCACTGGGCATTGTTGCAGGGTCATTAAGTTGCATGGGGTAAAATCAAGCTCCTGAGATGTTTTGGGTGCTGGTGCAGGGCCCCTGGGGTGAACCCTTCTCCGGGAAGGGATTCTTCTCCTGCAAAGCCTGGGAGGTCAGCACTAACTGCTCATTAAACCAAAAGGTACCAGGGAGTATGTGAAAGTTGTTGGGTAGAGTAGGGGTGTGATAAAAGTGCCTTGAAGGAAGTAATCCCACACCTTTGGGAGTCTGAGGTGAGTGGATTGCCTGAGTTCGCGGGTTCGAGACCCACCTGGGCAGGCGAGACCTCATCTCTACAATAAATCAAAAAATCAGCCGGGCGTGGTAGTGCGCGCCTGTAGTTCCAGCTACTTGGAAGGCTGAGGCAGAAGGATCACTGGAGCCCAGCAGGTTGAGGCTGCGGTGGCCGGGAGCGGCCACTGCACTCCAGTCTGGGCGACAGAGTGAGACTCCAACTAAAAAAAAAAAAAAAAAAAAAAAAAAGGAAGTTGATTTCTATAGTCGTGATCTCTCTTTTCTCATGCCAAACAGGTCTCCAGAGTGAGCCAGGGATTGGAGATTGGAGAGTTTAGCCTGGATTTATCCTTCCTGGAATCCACCAGAGCCAAGATTTGGGGGCAGGTGAGAGGCCCCTGGAAGGCCCCAGTTTTATGGGATGAATTCCCCTGGGCTTTCTCTCTTCTCTCTTCTGTGTGTCTCCTTCCTCTTTTCTTTCCCCACTGCTGGGGGCGGGGCACATAGAGGAGGCAGGGGATACAGTGCCACCAACACTCATTTTCTTTCCAGAAAAAAATTGTAATTAGGAAAGATTTTATCTTTGGGTCTAAAAACACCACAACCCAAATGCCTCTGTTCCCGAATGCTCTTCCTTCTTTCCCCACCATCCTGCTTCCTTTCCTAAACAGCACCACTGACCATGGCACTGGGGGGCCTTCGGCAGGTGAGAGGAGAAGTAGGGGCCTGGAGGGGTGAGGAGAGGTGCGGTCAGAGCTGGTGCAGCTGGGAAAGAGAGAGAGATGGGGTGCCCAATGTCCATGACCTGCTCCGGGCCAGTTTGCTTGTGGGCGAGGCAGCCCAGCCTCCTCAGGCTCTTGCTGCAGAATGGTGAGCAGTTTCCTGGTCCACTTAGCTGAAGGTAGCCTTCTTCCTTTTCCTGGTAGATGTTTGATTTGGAGTTTATTGATTCCATTTGCCAGAGTATTTTCCTTAAAT
Source organism: Cephalopachus bancanus (assembly GCA_027257055.1). Lineage (NCBI taxonomy): Eukaryota > Metazoa > Chordata > Mammalia > Primates > Tarsiidae > Cephalopachus > Cephalopachus bancanus. The sequence goes on from JAPVLO010000276.1 coordinate 794,961, forward strand.
ATTTTTTGAGTCTAATGCACACCGTATGCACCCATAATGGCTCTAGCTCGCCTTGTTTTTTGCGGAACCAATAAAGCAATTTGGAGGAGATGAAATTGAACTCAGAGGCATGGGGAGAGGGTGGCTAGAGATGTGGGCGGGGAGGCAGGAATGGGCTTGAGATAACAGACCCAGGAGGTGGGAGAGGGAGGATCTAGGAGCAATAGAGCACTGTGGTTACAGAGGGATGGGGAGGAATGAAAAACAGCAAGGAAGTTAGGCGAGAAAGGGGATACAGAAACACGGAAGGGGGAGAAAAAGGCAAAGGAGAGGAAGATGAAAGAGTATGTTACAGCCAGCTGGCAATTGTGCATGACCTTGGGGAGATGGGCGAGTTAAGTCTATGAGTGACCCTTAAATTACTTTGCGTGCTCTAGTTATTTTTTTAAGTTTTAATTTTTATTTCGTAAAGACAGGATCTTGCTATGTTGCACAGGCTGGTCTTGAACTCTTGGCCTCACGTGATCCTCCCACCTTAGCCAAAGTGCTAGGACTATAGATGTGAGCCACTGCACCTGGCTGGAGATTCCAGTTCTAATCTCTTCTTTCTCTCACCCCACTCTTCATGAGAAAAGCAAAATAGACATCTATGTTGGACAACATTTTTTTGGTTCCTCAGCCTCCGTTCCCCACCTCTCCTTGTGTAGCAGCCATGTTATGGGAGCAGGACTCAACTCCTGAGTTGGTCCCTGTGTGGCCTAAGCCAATCCCAGCATTTTGCCCACTGGCCCTAGTGTTTGTTTGATTGAGGAAAAGGCATGTGACCTAGTACTCAGCCAATCAATGCACAGTATTCTCCTGGCCACAGTGATTGGCTTCAGAGCTACCTTGTGATATAAAGTGGTCCAATCAGAGGGAAAGTTGGGATTTTTTTGTTGCTGTTATTGTTAAAAGGGTAAGAAAAGCCTTTTAAATCTTTCTGGTTATACAAAATGAAGCATGGGACCCCAGAGTTGCTAGCAACCATTTCGCTACCATGAGGGAATTCAGTCTGGGAATGAGGCTGATATAGTCAGAGAACAGATTGGAGAGAATCACAAAGAAATGGAGCTGTCTTGTGGGACACCACAAACCTCTGGATCAAACCCATCCTGAAGCAGACATTTCCTCTGGACTTTTCCAGTTACATGAGTCAACAACTTCTTATTGTTCAAGTAATTTTGAGTTGGATTTTCAGTTATATATAGTGGATACTACACTAATTAATATAATACCTTTAAGTCTGATTCCCATCTGTTCTTCCAGTTACGGGTTTCATGAAAGCCCTTGCAGAGTGTACCCGCAACCCTGTGCTGGGCAGAGTTCCAGGGGAGGGCAGGGCTCCAGAGGAACTTTCCTCCCAGAAGTTTAACTCAGTCCCCAGAGGCAGGATATGGCTGTTAGAGGGAGGGACGGAGGGCAGAGTAAAAGGTCAGAGAATCCACATCCTGGAAAGTCAGGCTTTTCCTGCTCAGGGGACCCTACTCTCCTCCCTGCTCAGCTCCAAGTCAGCCTTCAGAGCAGATTTTCACTGAGTACAAACTCCCCAGTCTGGCATCCCAGGCCACCCCCCAGGTTCCTCTTCCACTGCTCCCCTCTGTGTATCCCAACGCCAGCCATACTCCAGTGCTCCCTGTTCTTCGAGCACACCATCCCTCCCCGCCCCTGCACATCTGTTGCTGGGTTCCCTCTGCCGGGAACACTCTCTCACGCCCCATCTATTTGGATTCCACCCCCCACCCCACCATCTTTCAAGCCCTGCCTCACGGCCACCCCTAAAGCCTCCACGGACTTCAGTAACCCACCAACACCCTCTTTCTCCTCCTGGGGCTTCATCTGAATCCACAGGACCTGAGGGGTGGGGCAGCAAGGGAGGATGTGTAGTTGGAAAAATCATCATCACTGTGCCTATGGCTTTTGTCCGTGGACCTGCCAGGAATGAAGTGAACAAACTGCTCTCGACTCGTGGAATTATATCGCAGCTGGCAAGAGAACGCATTACTGGGGTCAGAGGTGAAAAGAAAGTTGAGAACTCGCACTCTAATTGATGAGCCCTCTTCCCTGGTTGACCTTCCGAGGGCCCTTGCCCCTCTTCTCTCAGGGCACTTTCTGGTCCTGCCTTTCGCTGCAGTTTTGTGTCTAATGCTCTCGCGCCCTGGCTGGGTCACACCCCCACGGACTGGCAGAGCTGGGAAAGCCCTGGGAGGCCGTGGGCTACAGGGACCCACCACCCGATCTCCACAAGCTGCACATGCACAATGGGGCTCCCCTTTGCAGTATGCTCCCAATTTATTAAAAATCTGGGTTTGAAAGCTGTCACCGCTCACGTTTCCTTTGTATTCAAGAAAGCATAAAAGAAAGTGAGCAACTCTGGAACAAAGAGGTCATTGCTTGGCTTTTTAAAGACCTCCATGAAACTGTGTTCTTGACAACCTAATTTGTAGAGATAAAATGCTTTTCTACATTTTTGAAGCAACCCCTTGCATTACCAGAGCAAAGCTGGGAGGTCTGAGCATAGCATTTGCGCTAGGGCATGGGAAGAGATATGAGGAAGGCAGGGCTCCTGTCCACAGGAAGGAGGAAGTTCTTCCAGTCTCGGAGGGTGTGAAGAGAGGGTAGTGATCATCCTGGCTCCTCTGTGTCATCCTCACTGGGCCAAAATTCAGGGGAGGGGAGGGCGAGAGACAGATGTCCCCAGGTAGGTGTGGGGGACCTGAGACTCCTGGAGCTTGAGCCCTGCTGTCTGGGTGTGGCTTGTGGTGAGGACAAGTCCCCCAGAGAAGATCAGGGTTGGCGTGGCCCAGGGTCAGACATAGCACAGCCGTGAATGAGGGAGCTGTGCAGGGTGGGTTTAATCTGTGTTCCTGGTTGACAGTGCCCAGGATCCGACGCAGGAGAGGGTCTGGAGGTTCCTGTGTGTCCCAGAGGGGAGACTGCAGGAGTGCTGAAAGAATTGTGGACAGAGTGGCCTGAGGATGAGCAGGTCACATGCCTGAGGTCACGTGTCTGGAGGTGGTGGCAGCAGCTGGGACTTCCTCTGGGCGTGCTATCGGCATGCCCGAAAACATCAGGTGGGGCCAGACCACAGTAGGTTGGACACCCAGGGACAGGTGGCCTCGAGGATAGCTCACGGAGGCTGACAATGACTCAGAGGGGACCACACCACACGGGGACACAAACATTCCCCCCTCCACCCCAAGGCCATCTAAGGAGGGAGGATGGAAGAAATGGCACCAAAAGGGACTTCAGTCTTCGACATGACTGTCTAAAGGGGGCTATTTTAAATACGGATACTATTTACTGGCAAGTTGATCACCTTGCCGCCTCCCGTGACACCCCACACCCACCAGACTAGTAGCAGAAATGGAGAACTTGGATCAAGAAGTGGTCAGTGGTGGAAAATAAAGTGACTTTGTCTTACCCATTTGAGAGGGTTGTGTAAATTCCATACCTTACTGCAGTCAGTATAATTGTGATGAGTGGTATGGAAGAGAACCTCGGGGTGCTGTGGGCATATGGTTTGGGACACCAGGGAGGGCTGCCCAGAGGAGGTGACGCTGAAGTGGAATCCCGGAAGATGTGTAAGAGTTAGTGGGGTTGCAAAGGGGGGGCAGTGTTCCAGGGGGTGGGTGACCCTTGCTTCTTTATCCTATATGAGAATCCCTCTAGAGTGTCCTGGGCTGAGTAACCTTCCCTGCCTCCTAACCAGGGTCAGGAGCAATAGGATATTCCCAGAGGCCCAGGGGGCCTGCTCTGTGTGCCATTTGCTCGAAGGGGGCAGATATGGTGCGAGCCTGGGTCTGAGCCTCAGCGGGGCAGCCTGACAGCTTGTTCTGCCTGGCCTCCCAGCCAGCCACAGCCCCCAGTGCCTTTGCCAGCTGAGCAGGGCTGGGCAAGGGCACTCCCAGCCCCCACGCCCCCTGCTAGTCCATATGCCGCGTCGCTCAGCCAGGAGCTGGTGCATGGTGTTGGCTGCTCCGCTTAATGGCCGGGAAAGGAGGCAATCATGTACCTTCCATCTGCCGGCTGAAAGCCGGAGCGGAGGAAGCCCATTAGTGGCCACCGCTCGTGTGCCAGCCTCAATTAGTCCAAGCGAGAGCAAAGGGCAGTGTGGGTAATAAAACCTGCAGTCAGGCAGCATGGAGCCGGGGCTCCCCTTCCAGGACTTGGGGTCCATGGGAAGGCTGGGGGCTCAGGAGAGACCTGGTATGGGGGAACAGGTAGCACTGTGTGGGATCTGTGAGGGGAGATGAAGAGAAAGGTGGGTAATAGCTTTCTCCTCACCCCTGCGTTGAAAGAAAATGTTCCAGGTTGGAGTCAGAACCGCAGGAGCGGAAGTTCTCTTTCACTGAGAGCATCTGGCCCCAGGCTGAGTGAAAGCAAATGGAAACCAGTTCAAGAGGGCAGAGGCGAGCTTACCAGGAAGCGCATTCTCAGACTGGCAGGCAGGGGTGGTGGAGGAAAGAGGGCCGAAGCCTGGGCTGGACTCATCCCTCCCTGTTAGTGAGTGTGGCCGAGGACTGTGGGCATTGGCAGCTTGGGGGCAGCGCCATGTTGGTGCTTCATGTAGGGCTGTGGAAGCTGAGACCACAGCCCGGGATTTCCTGGGTACAGTGACCTCCCTAGCAGGCCCTTCCCAGCTCCTGGCGGAAGTGCGAGGAGCGGCGGGTCAGCCCCTGATGCTGGGGAATGATTTTCCCTTTGAGTGGCCCCCTTTTCAAGATTTCTATCTCTCACAGAAGGTCCAGGGAGAGGCTTGCTGGATAAAATGTAGGATGCCTCATTACATTTGAATTTCAGGTGAGCATCAAATAAACTGTTCTGTAAAAGTATTTCCCATGCAATATGTGGGACATACTAAATGATGATTCGTCGTTTATCTAAAATTCAAAACTAGGCACTCTGTATTTTTATTTGCAGAATCTGGCAGCCTCCTCAGGGGTTTTTCCAGGGGGCAATGGGATGTCTCCTCCCGGCATGTAGGGGTATGCATCTCTCCTGAGGAAGGGGGCTGTAGGGTCCCTCTCCCCCAGGCCCAATCCTAGGCTGTGCAGACCGATTTGGGAAGTCTCCTGAGACCCTGGCTGGCTGGGTGATGCCTTCCTTATACTGCCATGGTGGGAGAACCTCCGTGAGCTTTCGCTTGGAGCTTTGGTGAACAAGACAGGAGAAGAAGGAGGTCTGGGAAGAGGAGCTCCCATAGGTGAGGGCGGAGGGCCCGGGCCCATGGGAGGGCCCCCCCCTTCCCCAGCCCAGTGGAGCCTGCAGTGCCTTTGGGTCCCTGCAGGTCCCTGCTCTGCTCCTGTCGTCCATTAGCTGCCGGGCTCCCTCTTCCTGGGCGCTAGTGGGCATTATTCCCAATCAAACTCCCTTTTACCCTGATGAGAAGCACTCAGGCATCCATCACGGGCCTTCTAGGCATGGGTGTTGGGCTTCCTGGCACTGGGTCTACTACGCTCCTGCCTCTAAATCTTACTTCTGGGAGGCCTGGAGAGCTGTGTGGGGAGGGCAGTAAGACAGGATAAAAGGGAACATCAATACTCCAGGGCTCAGCCCTGGCACATTCATAATGGGGAAACGGAGTGCTTCTGTGTGCCTTGGCTGGGGAATTGTGCCGATTTTTATTTTGTCATTTGAAGCATTGAGCCCTTCTTGGGGGTCGGGGTGAGTCAGACAAGGGATGACAATTCACAAAAATAGGCCAATGAGACCAGGACATGGAGTCTGGGTGGAGCAACTTTTCATCAGGCCTTGGAAGAGGCCTCACCAGAGGGGGAGGCATCGGGCAATGACAGACCTGCAGAGCTCATTACACACCCCGTCAGAATTCCGCAGGCCTGCCTGGACACGTTTAAATACATGCCTCTCCCCAGGCTGCTCCCCACTATTCGTGTCCTGGGGGCTCCGGCCCATCTGGTTTTCAATGAACAAAGCTACAGGGTTTCAGGATCTTCCTTTAAGAGATTTTGTAGGCAAGCTCTCCTCAACAGGAGAAGTCTGCTCCTGATGGCCGGCATCCACTCTTGGTGATGTGTTTCTGGTTACCTCACATCCTCCTTCCCTGTCCCCAACCCAGATGAGCCTCTGCTGCCTCTGGGTCAATATGTAATCTTCAATGACCTCAAAACCTGCTAAAAACAGACATCTTGCTGGAAGTGTTTGGGACTAGCTGTGCTTGACTGAGAGGCCATCTACACCTTGGGCCCCCCCCTCAGCTGTTTCTCTCCTATTCTTTGATGTTTCTGGTTTCCTGGGTGTGTCTTCTCTCTGCTGGACTACAAACTCTTCCCAGAGCAGAACTTTTCCTCTTGTTCTCGAAACATGATTCCTTTCTCGGAGGGTGCCTCATCATTGTAGGCAACGTCTTGTCTTTCAATGTGAAAACCAACCTTCTCCATGCAGTTGTCCTGCGCCCCTTTCAGTCCATCTCTGTCGCCCAATTCAAGCAACCCATTTGCACCAGGCATTCCCAGGGACCCTCATTCCTTCACCCACTGAGCACACGTTCTTTGAGAGGTGGCGTTGAACTTGAGGGATCCACGGATTTATCAGGCTTAGGTATTCAGGGTGTCTCAGAGAAAGGTGGAAGTTTGGGGAACTGAAAGGTCAGATCCAGGTCTTCTCATCTTATTTTATGGATTCAGAGAGAGTGAACGGCCTATCTAAAATCCCAGAGCTGGTTAGGGGCAGAACCAAGATCGAAACCTGCATCTCTTGAATCTTAATGCATCAAATTCCCACCACTTAAAATTCCCAGAGAGCAAGTGTTGGGGGGAGGACAGGGCACAGAGTGGACTCTCACTACCACTTCAGGCCTGGGAGGTTGGTCTCCTTTCTCGTCACCCCCACCAACCACAACAGGATGCAAATTTTCTGTCCACTAGATTCTGAGGTCACAGAGAGCCTCTGACAGCAAGCCAGGCCCTGGTTGGAGCGGCTTTAAGACTGGGCAGCTGCCTGGAATGTCAGGCGAAGTCAGGGCTGAAATATCGCCGGAAATGCACCGACTGGAGAGAACTGGACTAACCTGTGCTCTTCCCAGGGAGGGAGGTATGTGACTGGGAGGAAGTCTGTGATAATATGCTTGGGGTCTAGGACAAGACCTCAAAAGAGCATGTACAAGCAGCAATAGCTGATCTCTCAGTCACCCTTTGGGGTGGGTGACTTTGCTGTGTAAGTGTGGAGTGCACGTCTGGGGCCAGAGCTAACCTGCTTAGGACCTGGGGAAGGGCGAACCGTGTCACACAAAGCCCCCTTTTTAGTTCTTTCCCCATGTAGCCCTTGACTTGAACTTCAGTGCATGTGGAATAAATATCAGTTTGAATGAGGGCTAAATTATTACCCTACCTGGGCACCTGCCTATTTCTGGAAATCCCTGAAGACCCAGCTCCTGTCCCTGGCGGTGTCATCCCGGGTATCCCTTTCTCCTCTGCTCTCTTGGCTCAGCCCAGGAGCCAACCCCTCCCCACAGACAGCGCCCTGTGCCCGACCCCTCCATCCCAGTCAAGCTTCTCCCTTGCTCTCCACATACCTGCCACCCCAGCCCTCACAGCTCCTCCCTGCTCCTCCTCCTCTGCTCACACCGATGCCTTTAACAATCCCTGTCTCCTTAAGCACAGTGAATGTCTTTGGATTCTAATCTTGCAAGGTCTCCCCAGCAGTGCTGGGTGCTGTGACAAGTCCCACCATTGACTTGCTCAACACGAGTGATGCCCTTCCCCCTTCTCCAGCTAGAGTCTCTCTTCTTGATTGCACTGCCTGTCTCTCAGGGGCTTATTCCCTCCTAGCACCAAACATCATCTTGCTGCTACTTTGATCCCTCCTTCACTCACTGTTTCATTTGGTAGGTATTTGTGGGGCACTTCCTAGGTGTGCAGGTCCTGTGGTAGGCATTGTGGTGTCAGGGTGGAAAGACCCCAGCTCTCAGGGAACTTACTAGTGTACCTGTGCATGTGGGAGCATGTGGGAGACCCAACAGGTACATTTATAGACAAGAAGAGCATGTGCAGACAACAGTGCAAAGCCCGGTGTGAAACCATGGTGGGTGACGGAATGGAGTGCTGGGCTGCTTTTAACATGGTTGGGGCTCCTGCGAGGGGTGACCCACATGATGGGACAGGTGATCTTTGGGAAGGCCGGGGGTAGGGTAGTGGACTCTGAGGCCAGGACTGAACAAACTCCAGGTTTTAAACCTGAGGTGCAGAGGGATGTCCAGAGAGGAGCAGAGGCAGGGGGTACAGATGCAGATGTGGGAGCCACTCACGGAGCAGAATCTTCCGCCAGGCCAGGGCGTGGCATTTGTTCTCAGACTCGGCTCTCCGCAGAGACTGCAGAGTCTGTGCACCCAGGCTGCTGTGGGGGAAGCAGGCTGTGGAGGCAGGGAGGGGTGGGAGGGCCAAGAGGGGAGGAGGGCTCTGGGGCTATCCCACAGCTCCAGGAGTGGGTGGACAGCAGGGGCCCTGAGCAGGGTGGGAGTGGAGGTGACCGAGAAAAGAGCGATCCCGGGCCTGTCGACCTGGAGAGCGTTGGGAGATTGAGCTGATAGCTTGGGTGTGGGGGAGTGTTAGAGGAGGAGGACAAGTCAGAAATGCCTCGGGGTCTGCCCTGAGCCACAGGGCAATGTCGGCCATGTGCTGAGTCCAAGAAGACAGAGCTGGGAGGGCACATGGTGCCTCTTGGCCTCTGTCTTCACTCTGGGTGCACCTCAGCCCTGCATCTTCACCCTCTCGACGCTACTGACCTCCAGGTTTAGTTATCCAACCCCCTCCTGGCATTTCTTTTTTCTTTTTTCTTTTTTTTTGAGTTGGAGTCTCACTCTGTCGCCCAGACTGGTGTGCAGTGGCCGCTCCCGGCCACCGCAGCCTCGACCTGCTGGGCTCCGGCGATCCTTCCGCCTCAGTCTTCCGAGTGGCCGGAATTACAGGCGCGCGCTACCACGCCCGGCTGATTTTTTGATTTATTGTAGAGAGGAGGTCTCGCCTGCCCAGGCGGGTCTCGAACCCGCGGGCTCAGGCAATCCACTCACCTCAGCCTCCCAAAGGCGCAGGATTGCAGGCTGACCCACCGAGCCTGGCTGTTTAAGTGTGTTTTTCACAACTCTCAAGTTCAACATCCAATTAGCTGAGTTGAAAATCAACCTGGGATTCATTCTCACCTCCTCCCTCCCTAGCCCGCCTCTCTACACTCACAGAGTCCAAATGCTCTCAGGTATTGAGCCCTGTCCCCCAGTCCCCGACCCACTGCCACCAACAGATTCAGTGATTCTTTTTCAGAGCACAAATCTGACTCTGTCATTTTCTTTCTCAAAACTCTTCAGTGCCTCCCTTTACCTTAGGACAAGCTGAAATTCCTGAGCGCTCCTGCCCCCTGCCTGGCTCTCCATCCTTATCTCCTTCCGCCCTTGCCTGCTGTGTTTTCCTGGCCAAGCCCGCCACTTGGCTCTGTCAACAAGCCTCCAGGCCCTGCCATGCCGTGGCCCTTTCCTGGAGTTCTGTCTCTTCTTGGAAGCCTTCCTTATCTCCTCTTCTCCCTGTCCTAGGGAGAACCAGGACCCTGGGCAGGCTGAACACACCCTAATTGTACTCATGGACTGTGACCCCAAGTGCTCCGGCTCCCACATGTTCCATCTCTGCACCCAGCGTCCAAGGTGGGAACCCCACACTGCTCGTTCAGCCTTTCCTGCTGCCCTCTGCCCCCACCATTCAACCAGCTGTACAGCCTGACTGATGGTAACTCCTAAGGATGGCCCATGTGGGTCCTATTCCTCCTCTGTCCACACACTGAAAGCCGGGAGGATTTTCCTGACTGTCATGGTGCTGTGAAGTTTCCAGTTGTCTGTCTCCCTTTCTAGATGGAAGTCTGGAGGGCCAGGAGGGCTGGGCTGTCTGTCTGGGACACCACGTGGCGCCACTGGCCAGCAGCACCTCCATGTTTCTTGGATGAATCCTGCATGCCCTTCACAGGGTTGTTGTATCTTTCAGTCATCTGAAGTGCCAGGCTCCCTCTTGTCATCCCCACCTCCCCACTCTCTACCTGGTTACCTGGCCTTCATCCTTCAAATCCCAGCTCTAATGTCACCTCCTCCAGTAAGCTCTCGAGGCTCGGTTTATGTAAGCTCCTGGAGTTAGGTACTCCACAGCACTAAGTGAGGTTCTGTTGACTCAATCACCTGAGTTTCCCGTAAGCACACACTTTTCTGATTGTTTGCTGATGTTTGCCTTCTCTGCCAGGCTGTGAGCCTCTCATGAGTCTAGGCCATGTGTCTGTTTTGGGTCACTCTTGTGCTCTCGGCGTCTGGGGCACAATGGGTGCTGGCTAAGTGTTGGGTAAATGAACGGGCAATCCAAGAACGATGGATGAGGAAAAGATTTGCTAACTGTAAAGTTCCTCCAGTGGTGCTCCACCTTTCTGGGCCCCTCTCATCTGTAACATTGGTCCTTCATGGGCTGGGGTGGGGAATATGCAAACTCTTGGTAGGCAAGGAGAGGCCATGTGCAGTTTAGAGATGGCTGGAAGTAAATCTTATACTTTATGTCCCCTACACACACATTCTATCTCTATCTCTATCTCTATCTCTATCTCTATCTCTATCTCTATCTCTATCTCTATCTCTGTCAATCTCTCTGTCACTCCCTCTCTCTCTTTCAATCTCTCTATTTCTCTCAATATCTCTGTCTTAGTTTCTCTCTCTATTTTTATCTCTAGGTCTGTCAAGTTCTCTCTCTTAATCTGTCTCTGTTTTTCTCTCTCTGTCTCTCTCAATCTCTCTATCTCTGTGTCCCAATCTGTGTCTCTGTCTCTCTCTCTTTTTATCTTTATCTCATTCTCTCTCAATCTCCCTACCTCTCTCTTTCTCTAGCTCTCTCAATGTCTCTGTCTCTGTTGGTGTCTCTCTCTCTCTCTCTTTCTTTCTAGCTCTATCTCTGTATCTCTTTCAACCTCTCTGTCTCTCACATCCAGGGATATTGAATTGATACAAGTTTGTGTTACTGCTATGTGGCAGTGTGTCTTACACATGTGTCTTAGTTTCAGCACCTATATCTTAGAGTAAACTCCTAGAAAGAAGGAGCTGTGTCTATAAGAGTTTCTGTAAAGGGTCTGAGTACTTAAAGGGGGTTCAGAATGAATCTATGATGAGCTAGGACATTGCATTGTGATCCTGTTTACGTGGGTGGTGGGATGAGTGAGTGTCACCGTGGTAGAGGCTGGGGGAGCATCCAAAGACTTCCCTCTCCACGCGGATCACTCCAGGAAGGTGGAATGAGGAGGTGAAATCCCCTCTAGCCGCCCCCATGTTGTCTCTGCTTTGGGGAACAAGTGCAGATATAGGTGTAGGTACCTCATTCTTCCTGGAGTCCGGTGTGGGACAAGACTTCGGACATTGTGACTCAGTTTCCCTTGTAGAGCAAGAATTCTTCCAGCAGCCTCTCTGGCAGATTTCATTGGACACTGAGGTTGTTTTCCAGCTCAATTTGAACACTTCCCGCGTCAGGGAGCTCACTCCTTTGCCCAGAAGCTCATTCCACTGTGGCACAGCTCACAGTTAGTTCTTTCTTTTCCTGAGCCAGTTGCACTTCCTTGTCAAAGTTCCTCCTGGCCCTGCTGCAGAATACTGAGCCTGATCCTTCATTATTCTGAACTGGAGGGTTCCTCAAGGGAACTTACTTCTCCAACATTGTGGTGGTGCAGCCTGCCCTTCCTGTGGCTGGGCTCTCTTGGATGCTGGATCTGCCTCCCTCTGTGGAGGCTGGAGTGGGAGTCATCGGTGGAGTGGGCCAGGAGCTGAAGGGCCCCGTGTGGCTCCCTCCCCTCACTGCTCCCACCCCCTGGAGCAGGTGCCTTCCTTCCGTTTGCTCCCCCCAACCTCCACCCCAGGCCCCCAATTCTGTCTGTCACCCAGTTATGACTTACCTAAATACGTGTCACCCAAAGGATGGGAACATTTGATTGCTGGGAAAAAAGACTTTTTTCTAACGCCTTTCAAAAAGTGAGTCATGATTGGTCTAAAAATAGTCTGTGGAAATCAGAAGAAACAAACACACGCAAAAAAATGATACTAAAAATCCAGAGTACCTAATTATAGGAGAAAGGAAATGGTTTGGCAGAATTGGGATTCCAGTGATGTTTTCATATTTTCTTTGAATCAAACATCATGCAGGGAAAGTGAAATACATTCAGCAGTGTTAATAAATTTTCCAACCCAGAGACTCAGCATCCCTCTACCAAGCTATTTACAACCTTCACGGGCACTCCAGAGTTTGTGGCGTTTGGACTGATTCCCTTCTCTGCTTTCCCCGGGGCAGGCCCTGTTCACCACCATATACCTCACAACAGGTACAGTCAATCAGGCAGCCTGTCACAGTTGCTCAGTCCAGACACTGAGCAAGCACCTTGGGTGAGGAGAGCTCCATAGAGGGCAGTAAAGAAAGATTATTGAGTGGATGGTTCATGAGCCTGTAGGAAAAAAAGGAGCAATCACCAGGAATTAACCTGGGTTCACCAAGCACAAGTCCAGCCAAGACAAACCTTCTCCAGCAGATAGGGTTTTCAAGACGGGTAGATGAGCAGCATGGCAGGGACATGGCATCTCTAGATTCTGGCAAGGTGTTTTGTATACTGCTGTCTAATTCACAACTCTCCATCTTGTCCCCGAGGAGTATATCAAGTGAAGAGCAGTATACAGCAGGCCAAGCTCTTCACTTGATGTACTCCTCAGGGACAAGATGGAGAGTTGTGGATTAGACAGAAATCGAGTTAGATGGATTAGCAGACCAAGTGCAACGTGAGCCAATGGTGGGCTGCAGTTGCCAGGAGAGCTATGCGGTCTTGCAATATATTAATCGAAGCATGGAGCCCAGAAGAAGAGAGACAATGGCATAGCCCTCTGAGATTGGCAGTATCCAGACCACATCTGGAGCCTCCATCTCATTCAGGGAGCTGCAAGTGAGCGAGGATATTGACGAATGGGATTGTGTTTGGATGTGGGGCCTTGGAGGCCCCAGGGTCTTTCTGCCATGCTGCCTGAGGAGTGGCCAAGGGAGCTGGGCCTTTAAACTGCAAGAGGGACCATGCAAGTGGATCCTGACAGCTGTTATCAAACACTTAAAGGTCTGTTGTGTAAGACTGAGTGGAACTATTGGACACAGTGTCAGAAATGCAGCGCTTGACAGCCAGGTGGATTTAAGTTTGGTCCACAGTCCCCCAACAAGGAGGGCGGGGATCTGAGTCCTCCGAGGGCCTTTCTTCCCTGGACGATGACCTGTATGCAGACTTGGCCTGTTGTTTACTGCTCTTCACTTACCGGTCTTGCTAAAAATAAACTGAGCCCCAGGCCAAGCCTGGAGGAGAGTGGAGGGATACAGAGATACATGGGACCCTGCCCTCGAGGAGCTCCTGTTTGAGTCAGTGTTAAACACACCAACAGCTATTATTCATAAAAGGATTTAAAGCTGGCGCAGGGGCTCAAGCCTGTAATCCTAGCACTTTGGGAGGTCCAGGTGAGAGGATTGCCTGAACTCAGGGGTTCGAGACCAGCCTGGGCAACTTGGTGAGACCTCTTCTCTAAATTAAACAAACAAACAAACAAATAAATAAGTAAGCTGGGCATGGTAATGCATGCCTATAGCACCAGATACTTGAAGGCTGAGGCAGGAGAATTGCCTGAGTCCAGCAGGTCAAAGCTGTCATGTCCGTGAGCGTGCCACTGCCCTCTAGCCTGGGCAACAGAGTAAGACTCCAACTCTAAAAAAAAAAGAAAAAAAAAGGATTTAGCTGTTGCACGGGAGCAAGAACACTGGTTTGCAAGAAGAGTCCTGTTTGCTGGTTCCTGTCCCACTGTTAACTAGCTGTGTGACCTTGGGCAAATTACTGCATCTTTGTGTCTCCGGTGCCTCTTGTGTCAAGAGGAATCTTCGTGGTGTGACCCGAGTTTTTGCCATGCACACTCACTAGCAGGGAAACACTAATATGTAGCCTCCTGCCCCATGCATCAGAAGACCTGGGGCAGGTGGCCAAGTGCCTCTAATACAGGAGGATCACAGGTCCCCCCAAAATACTTATAGCAAAGAAAAATGTGGCCTTTATTGGAGGCTTTCAGTTTGCTGTTGAGAGTGAGGACGGTGGGCTGCGGGAGAGACAAACAGGCTGGGAGATGTCCCAGTTCATTTGGGCCGGTGACTTGTAAACAACGTTTATTTCTAACAGTTCTGGAGATTGAGAAGTCCAAGATCAAGGTGCTGGCAGATTCAGTGTCTGGTGAGGGCCCCAAGTCTGGTTCACAGACAATGATTTCATGTTGTGCTCTCACGTGGTGGAAGGGGCAAGTCTCTGAGGTCTCTTTCCTGAGGGCACTAATCCCATTCATTAGGGCTCCACACTTAAGACCTAATCACCTCCCACCTCCTAACACCATCGCCTGGGGGGGTGAGAATTTCAACATATGAATCGGTGGGGAGTGGATGAACCCTCAATCCTTTGTAGGAGGCTACAGCTCTGAACTAAGGAAGAAGACATGCCTGCCAGACCTAGGGCAGTGGGAAGGGACAGGGAAGGGTCTCAGTGGAGGGCTTGACCAGCATGTCTTGGCACTGGGGACAAGGGAGGCCAAACATGACAGCCGACTTCACATGATGGAGCTTTACAACCAGGTTGGCAGATAGCTCACTTCCTTGAGGGTGGGATGTCGAGTGACCAGAGCCTCTGACCTTGGACTGGAAATTCTAACCACAGGTTTGGCAAGCTGAGGGTGGACCCAGTCCCCAGTTTGTGAGACCCTGCTCACAAACTCCAGGGAAGGTTCTCCTCTAGCACGACCCTCCCAGCCCCCACTCACTCCCTCTTCTTTCTTTTTCTCTCCTCCATTCCCTCTTCTCCTCTTCCTTCCTCCCCTGCCTCCTCCAGGAAGCAGCGTCAGGAAAATAATGAGGTTGCCCAACTGGCGGTACACGCGCCATCAGGGTGTGGAATGAAGACGGATGACTGTAGCTAAGAGACAATTTGAAAAGGGATAAATACAGGCAACAAGTTATTCACCACGGCAATTTGTAAAGAGCGTTAAAAACCTGCAGATGGGTTGTTTCACATCATCTCCTTTTCCATTTGCGGGCTGACAGGCCCGGGTAAACGACAGTGATGGATGGCTTCGAGCCGGGCCCCTTAATCTACCGCTCTGCCATTGATTAGTTTGGCTCGCACCACACCCCGGGGTGGTGGACGTGACCTGTCTCCTGGAAATCGAGAGCCTGAGCTGGGCCGTGGACTTGGAGGGTCTCCGTGGGGACAGGGGGAGCAGGGTGGGTGGGAGGGATGAGCAGGGAGGGGGTGGGGGCTGCTAAGGGCTTGGCACTGGAGGCCCAGAGCCTGCCATAGAGCTGCAGGGGGTTTCTGCAGCACAGCATTCAGTCGATTGAGCAGAGATAGAGCAGAGGAACAGGCAGCAGTCAGGAACTAGAGGCCAGCCCTCCAACCCCAGCTTCTGAGAGGCCTCGCCCCCACTCTACTGTGACCTTGACCTGCACAGCAAGAACTGGTGATGAGCCCTCCAGGGCCCTTTTATAGACTGCTTTTTGACTGTTTCCCCAGTGCCTAAGTGCCTTGCTTTGAACGAGCCAGAAGGTAACATTGCACCAGGGTGGGAGGACAGAGATCGCATGGAGGAGGAGGCTGTAATCATCTGGGGAGGGAAGCGCGATCCCAGGCTGAGTTTAGGATGTCCAAAGTGTAGGAAATATAGACAGAAGAACCCTCAAGATGATGCGGGGGTGGGAAGGGCACAGGCTAGCAGGCTGTAGCAGAGGGGATCAAAAGATTATGAGGCATCAAAGGCTACAAATTTAGGGCAAGGTGAGAATGCACAATTCCCTGTAGTGCCTAAGAAATTAGAGAGGAAAGAAAGATTCCAGGGAGTTCTGCAGCTCTATTGGAAGAAGCATTAGAATAGGGTTTGGGGAACTTTGGTCTTGCCCCTCCCCCCATTGCTCACTGTGGGGTGCTGGGCAATGGCGGAAACCTCCCTGAGCTTCTGCATCCTGAGTTTAGAAAGAGAAATGTGGAAAATAGCAACTTACACTTGTAGTGTGCTTTCACATTTACAGAAGGGCAGTGTGTGTGTGTGATTGTGACCCCATTTGATCCTCTTAGCAATCCAGAGAGGCAAGAAGGTAAGTGTCATTGTCCCAATTTTAAAATGAACAAATAGAGGCTCAGAGAAGTTAAGTAACTTGGCCAAGGTCACACAGCTTATAAGTGGCAAAGCCTGAGCTCAGACCAAGTTTCTGCCTCTACTATACCATATAGCCACATGGCTGTAGGATTGCAGCCCTTAGAGAGAAATGGGGCAAAAGAAGGGCAGACCAAACAAAATATGTTCTTGTAAAAACTGGACAGTCATTGCCTGTCAGCCCAGGAGTCTAAGTGTCCCGGAAATCCCCCAGTCTTGCTGGGGGTTGACGAGAATACAGATCGGGGTGGTTTCCTTAGAAACTGACTGAACACAGTAAGGTGACCAGTTCTGGGGTCTGGGGTCCTCCCTGCTTGCTCTCCAGCTGAAGCTTCGCCATGCTTTGCTATCTTTTTCAGAGCCCACCTCCTCCTTGAAGACCTCCCTGATAGACGCAGTCACAGGAAGACTCCCTCCCCTGGGTGCTCACTGTGAATGCTGTCGTCAGGCAGGCCAAATATTCTGGGATCTGCTTAATAAATGTGATTGCCTTGTGCTTATGTTGGAGATTTTATCCCTCCCCTCCCCCGCCAAGCCATGACCCTGAAAGAGTCAGGATTAATGAGTTGAGCCCTCTCTGGGCAACTAAGTAACTGCCTGCCCTTGAACAGGCCACTGTGCTCTATGTGGGTTTGTGGTTCTTGCTGTAAATCCCCAAGGTAACGGTGGTATAGAAAGAAGACCCAGCCAGTGGTCCTCAGCCCTGGGCGTCCATCAGAAGCACCTGTGGAGTCTCTCAAACTCAGAACTCTGGGTCTGATTTCAGCTCTACTGAATCAGAATCTCTGGGGAAAATGGCCCTTTTTAAAGGCTTCACAACTGATTTCAATGTTCGTCTGGGACTAGGAAACAATGACCCCTTCAGAGAATCACGGCAGTCACCACAAGTGGAGTCGCCCTGTGTGCCAGGCACTGTGCTAAGCCCTCGGACCTGCCCTCTTGTGTTTCACGGACTACAACGTGGCTATTCTCTGAGGCAGGTCCCCCGGGAAAAGACTCTAGGACGGAGCTTTGTGGGCAGGAGGCTTTCTGGGGAGTGCTCAGAAAACAACCCCTGTAAGGGAGTGAGGGAGGCAAACGGGACAGGGAGAAGGCGAACTTCGTTTAATTACAAGAAAGACGTTACCAACCCCAGCTTTGAGGCAGAGATGGGCCTTTAGAGTCAGTTTAAACAGAGGCAGGGTCTGCCTCTGTCCCCCATACTGACCAGTCTGTATGACCAGTATGTCCCCCATACTGACCAGGCTGTTTGGGGGAAAGTTGTCTACGCTGAGGGAGGGGGCTTCACCTTGGTGGCGGAGAGGGGCAGCTCGTTTCTGCCAAGGGCATCCTGCGGAGGACTCCATCATGAGCCCGTGGCAGGCAGTGCCCAGGTAGTTGGGGGAGTGAAGGCCTGGCACCTGGAAGGAGTCTGGGTATTCACCAGGGTGTCCACCACATTATGACAGCCACTAATGGAAATGGAGGCACAGAGATGAGCTCATCTAAGTTCCCAGCATGAGTGCAGGGCAGAAGTGGGATCTGAGCCCAGGTCAACTCCAAGTTACAGTCCCTTCTGGTGGTTCAAGCCACACAATTAGATTAGAAACATTTGCGTCAACTCATTTATTTATTTATTTATTTTTGAGTTGGAGTCTCACTCTGTCGTCCAGACTGGAGTGCAGTGGCCACTCCTGGCCACCGCAGCCTCGACCTGCTGGGCTCCGGTGATCCTTTGCCTCAGCCTTCCGAGTAGCCAGAATTACAGGTGCGTGCTACCATGCCTGGCTAATTGCGTCAACTTTTAAATGCTAGTTTTGTACCCCTCCATTCTTCACCCAAACATGTACCCTCTCACACACGTAAACACACGGTCACTCACTTATGCACACCCACACACACACTCACTCGTACACTCACACACTCATTCACACACACTCACGCATACCACACATGCATACGCACACTCATACATTCACTCACACACTCATACACTCACACACATTCTCACACACTCATATACTCACACTCACACTCATAAACACATTCACGCACTCACACTAATACACATTCACATACACACACACACACAGTCATACACACACTCACCCATTCACATTCACTCACGCATGCTTACACTCACCGTCACTCATACATTCACAAACACACACATTCACACATACACTCATGCACTCAACACTCATACATGTCCACACACACTCATACACGTTCACACTCACCTTCACACACGTTCATACACACACAACCATATACACATTCAAACACACTCATGCACTCACACTCATACACACACCCACACACATTCACAGACACACACTCATACACACATTCATACACACATTTGCATATGCACTTACACATATTCACACTCATACACACATACACATTCCCACACACACTCACTCATAACATGCATTCACACACATGCACTCACACTTATACACACATTCATACACACACACTCATACACATATTTATCTATGCACTCACACATATTCACACACTCATGCACTCACACTCATACACATTCACACACTCACACTCATACACATTCACACACATTCACACACACACACACTCATACACACACACACTCACCCACTCACACATGCCACATTAAAGGTAAGGTAGAAGGGCCAAGACTAAAGTCACAGGAATAACAGACTAGAGAGATTAAACGTGGCCATGGCAGCAACGGTAAGACAAGCCTAGGCCTGTGAAATTCAGAAGTTTTGCTCCAGTCTTAAATGTATCTTAATAAAAAGTATTTACCACTTTTGCCTTAATTCACACACAAGAACATGATTTATTTTTATTCTCAGAATAACAAGCTTTAACACCTGTGTAGCTCCAAGGATCCCTCTGAAGGCTGCTGGTGCCTTTGTCCCCACCCGACTAGGGCACAGGACCTGCCTCCTTCTGCTCCGAGTCCCCTTCCCTGAACCCTGGCATGAGGGGCAGCCGCACCAGGCCAGCAGGATGGGCAGCCGACTCAGGTGCCCTTGCTGACGGGCCTCATTGGCCTCCTGTGAACAGGCCTGGGTCTGGGCCCAAGATGGCGGCTCTGGGGATGGCACTCTGCGTTCCCGTTTGATTCAAACCCTCGGAAGGCAGAATGGGAAATGCAGAGACACCAAGATAGATGTGGGAGTTGGTGGAGGAAAAGGCTGAGGAGGAAGTCTGAACTCACCCTGGGGAGAGCCAGCTCCAAGGGAGCCAGGAGAGGGAGAGTGGGTGCCGGGGTGGTGTCCACAGGGCCAGAAACCCGGGTCAGGCAAAGGCCTGTCAGGGTCCCCGAAGGACTGTCAGGGTCCCCAAAGGCCTGCATGTCTGAGCGCCGTCTGGCTCCCTACTCGTTCTCCTGTTCCTCTCTCTCGTCTTCACCGTTCTCTCACCCTTTGTTTATTTTCTCATTTGTTCTGCCAGGTTGGCGGGCCATGCGGGTGGGGTCAGGGGCCTCCTCATCACTCAGCGCATGCCTGGCACACAGTACTTAGTCAAATATTTGTTGTATGAGTGGATTTTCTCATTTATTCATCCGTTTCATTCATTCTTCCAGATATTCATTCACTCATTCATGAAGCATTTAAGTTACCCAAGGGCACAGTGGTGGCTCCCAGAAGCATTTTGAGCACGAATATTGACCTCTTGGAGGCTAAAGTCTAGTTGGGGTGTTAAGGATCCCAAGTACACAGGAGTTTGGGAGGGGCTCTGGGTGTGAGAGGTTCAGAGGTGGAATGAGTGGTCTTGTAAGCCAGATAGTCAGGGTGGGGGTTGGGGGAGGGGCACTGCTAGCTGCTCTGGCCTGGGCCATTCGCCTTCATGAAGCCAGATGCAGCACTGGGCAGGATTTGGGTAAGAGAAGAGGGGAATGGAGCACCCCAGGCAGGAGTCAGGAGTGAGTGGAGAAAGGCCATGGATCAGGTGAGGCTGTCTGAGCAGATGGCAGCCTTGACTTCTGTAGACTTCCTAGTAACTCAACTTTCTAGACTCTGCTCAGACATGGGCTAGAATTGGGGGTGGTGACCTCCTGGGACTGCACACATCAAGCGTTGTCTGTTCTGAGGGCCTCAAAAGGACCTAAAAACTGGTGTTGAGGAATATGCATCCCAGGACTTGCAGGTCCCTGGAGTGCCAGGCTGTTACCAGCAGCCAATCTTCACGCTCTGGACTGTGACACCATCTGAGAAGGCCTCACGGTGACCAACTGGAAGGCAACTTTGTAGCAGATAAAAATGGCTTCCTCCCAAAATGGAAGGGGTAGCAGCTGGTACCTCAGCTCCCCACCCTATCCTCACCTGCTAGGCATGTGTTTATTGAGGCCCTAGGCAGGCTAGGCCCTGGTGCTGTCATGCTGCATGGATACAGAGCTGTAGGTACCTTCCAGCTTCCTGCCTGGGAGATTCCAGTCACTTCCTTCTTGTGTAGAAGGGTCTGTGGGGTCCCTGACTGAGCCTGCTGGAACTCACCTGTGTCTAGGGTGAGTCCTGACACTGCGCAGGGGAGGGGCTCGAGGGTTCATCCTCATCCCTCCCCCTTCCCATCTCCTCCACCTTCTCGGAAGGCCAGGTCACAGGGAGAGGGCCGGGACGTCCAGGCTTCCTTGTCCCTGCTAGTCAGCAGCTCTCATAAAGGGGCAGGTTCCTCTCTTGGCCTCTAGGGAAATCACTGCTTATCCCCAGAAAATAGGGACAACTGGGACGTGAGCTCCGATTCCTGTCTCCCAGGTGAGGGTTTACATAGAGCCATTCTCTACCCTGTGCCCCTGTTTGGGTCTTGCCAGGATGCATGGATGAGGTGGCCCAGGAAAGAGGAAGGCTGAAACTCCTAGAGTGCCCTACTGTGGTCACCCCTCCAGGAGGCAAGGGGCTCTGGCATTCTCTCTCCACCTGAGCCGACCCCTCCCCTGCTGTCATTTCTCTTCCCCCCAACCCACTCACTGGCTCAGATCAACATTTCCAGCAAGGGTTGAGCTCACCTGGTTACCTGAGGAGCTGGCACAACTGCCTGGCTGCGTTTCTTCCACAAGAGACAGTCTTGTCATCGGGGCACCCACCAACCCCCGGGGACCCCCTGAACCCTTAGCCTAACGGGGATGTGGAGAATTTTGTCACCAGAGCAATGGCCGCCCACCACAAGAGAGAAGAGAAGGGGAAAGGTTTCTGGGACACACCACTCTGAGTAGCTTTGGCAGTTTTGAAGGTCACTTTTTTCCCCTTCCACCAAAGAATTTAATTAGGCTTCCATAAAGCAGTTAGATTTAGGAGTGGAACATTTTTAGCTCCCCTGCCAGGACTGCTCATGAATATTAAAGACCAGGGAAGAAGGCAAGAGGCAAGAAGGGGCCAGCTCACACTCCCTACCTTGACTCCCTGGGGACTGGGACACGTCGTCGGCACAAGAGGGGAGCAACTGAGTTTCTGGGTTGGGGGTCTGTGCAACCTCAAACAGCTCCATGTCACCAAGAGTTGGGGCCTCACTTGTGTCAGCCAGGAGCCAGGGTGGAGCACAACTCAGTGCTGTGTGGATAGTGAAGGCACAGGCGATGGCGGAGGGTGCCAGGCCTGGGAAGGGCACTGAGGATCCACTCCAGGCCAGCTTCTGTGACTGCTGCCACCCTGAGAGGATGGGGAAGTTCACCATTAGCAGTGCCAAATGTTGGGGCAGGATTCAGGGTTTCCTACAGCAAAAGGACAGCCCCCTCCTCTAAATGGGGAGTGGCTGGGATGCTTCAGAGAGCAGAAGGTGATCAAGTCAGGGTGACTCCAGAGGAGGACACAAAGATGGATACAACCTGCCTTCCAGAGGTTTCCGGTGGAGACCAGAGACAAGACAGTCTTCCTGGAGGTGTCTGACAAAGCAAGTAGACAGGCCCAGGCATGCTATA
Organism: Cephalopachus bancanus; assembly: GCA_027257055.1. Lineage (NCBI taxonomy): Eukaryota > Metazoa > Chordata > Mammalia > Primates > Tarsiidae > Cephalopachus > Cephalopachus bancanus. The sequence goes on from JAPVLO010000276.1 coordinate 817,082, forward strand.
GACAATGGGTGGATTGTTAGGTCTGAGGAATGTGGGTGGGTGGGGAGCGGCAGACAGAAAACTGCTCCTGGGCTCGGAGCCGGGCACTGCTGGAGCTGACTTCTCCGGCACCCGAGGAGCTTCTTCCACCAGCTCTGCTGTGGAGACCAACCAGATCTCCCTTCACACATTCCTGCAGCTCATTCTGGTTTCCAGGTTCATTCTTTTCCGTCATCCTGTGGGAAGCCTCTCACAATATCACTGAGTGAGAGGTAAACTCGGGGAGTCCCTTTGCCCTCCTTTTTACAGACAGGGAAACCAACGTCTTGTGGTTGTCATCTCTGGTGTACTTTGACTCCATCTCTTGCCTGAGATCATGGAGCTGATAAACAGTAGGACTGACTCTAGAACCCACCTTCTGGACACCAAACCCAGTGCGTTTTTTTGCCTTGGCAGTCACGGTACTACTGCTCATAGACAAGGCTAAGCTTTGGTGCTATGGCTCTGGAGTGTGTCAGGAGGGATTTGAGGGGCATCCTATTACACCCTCTGTATCTTAGTCAAGATATATAGAAACTGCTATAACAAAATGCCACATACTGGGTGACTTAAACAACAGACATTTATTTCTCACAGTTCTAAAGGCTGGGAAGGCCAAGATCAAAGTGCCGGCTGATTCCATTCCTGCTGAGGGCCTGCTTCCCAGCATGGTCTTCTCACTGTGTGGAAGAGGGCACGAGTGAGCTCTCTGGTCTTATAAGGGCACTAATCCTTTATAAGACCAGATGAGGGGGCCTTACCTGCATGACCTGTAAACCTAATTTTCTCCCAAAGACCCCATCTCCAAATACCATCACACTGGGGGCTAGGGCTTCAACATATGAATTTTGGGGGGATACAATTCAGTCCATAGCACTCTGCTAGATCCCCACATTCTGGTTAGTGCTCATGCCTTGGGATAGCAAGGGTCATTCCCACCCCCAGAGCAGGAGAACTGGCCTTAGAGGTCACGGGCAGCCTGACTGACACGCATGTTAAGCTTCATTTATTCAGCAAACCCTGAGCCTACCCCTAGATAGACACTGTGCATAGAACTACAAGGAAGCCTAAAACGATGTGGAATGGGAACACAGTGTCCCTGTGAACCTGGAGAAGGGAGAACATTTCCCAAAGTGACAGTGTCCAGTTCTTGACTTCTGGTGTATGGAGCTCAGGCCCAGCACTGGCGGATGAGGCAAGGGAAGGGAGGCAGCAGGATTCGGGCTCAGAGTTGGAGTTGTGCTCCTAGCTTCCTCTCCCGCTCCCAGCTTCCTCCCCTGCCCCCAGCCCCTCTCTGATCTTGCTTTCCCACCCACAGAGACCCTCCCAATCCCCGGCCCATTGGGGGAGCCGGTAGCAGGAGCCAGTGGCTGGAGCACTGGTCCAGGAAAGCTGTAGGAAAGCTTGCTGGTTTGCTGGGCTGCCATTTGTGATTTTACCTCTTTGATAGTGCCTCGAAGGCCCAGGCAGGAAGTAATCTGTCCCTTTGCTGAGGCCCGGATTTGAACCACTGAGCAGCGTGTGCTGGCAGGGGCCTCGCAGCCCACACAGCTGCTGCAGTCCACTAGGGCACTGGTGTTGCCCAGACAGTTCCATGTTTTATTTGGAAAACTGAGGCCTCACCAAGGTCTTGGAATAGGTTATCTGTGAATTCCAAACAATCTATATTTTACTCTTAATTTCAGCATGGTCTTGTTTTGTGACATCGAGCAGGATATCTACCCTCTCCGGGCCTGTTCTGTCTTGACAGGACGATGACAAGCGCCCCAGCAACACCTGCTTCCAAGTTCTCAACATTTTTCTGCACAGTCTTGGTTTCTTGATCTCAGGGAGGCCTTGTGTCCAAGGCAACCCTGCCATTTGGGCTCAGGAGCCCGAGGAGCCTTGAAGTTCCACCTAAGTCTGTATTGAGGAACCCATCTCTGCCCTCAGGGTGATCTGTGACCCTGGGCAAGCCTCTTGTCCTTCAGGGTTTCTGCCAGTTTCTGAGACAGAGGCCAGACCTGCTGCTGTAGCCATCCCTCTGGATGGTGCTGGGAGACGCCTATGTCTTGAGCTTGCAGAGCAAACAGATCTCTATAGCAGAGAGGCTTTTCGCCCACCTGGGAAGCTGCCTGTGGCTCTCACTTGGCCCTCCCCTACTTTCTTCCCCCTCTGCCCTCCCCTCCTCCTGCTCACCAGCTGGACTCCCGGGCCATCCATCCATCTGGCCCATGGAAGAGCCCGTGGCACATGCTCCCAACCTTGTCAGCTTGAAATTAAAGACTTGCTCCACGGAGCCAGTCCTCTCCAGAGACGCTGCACTTTGATTATCCCCTCGGAAGGAGCGGCTGATTCAGTTTCTGCATGGTGCTCTGTTGTGGGAGGCAGGTGCGGGGGTGGGGGGGAGGAAGGGAGAAGAGAGAGGCTGGGGTAGCGCTTGCCTATCTGGAGCATCAACACCTTGCAGAGCTGAGGGACATTCCCAGCAGTGCCTGGCGTTACCAGGAGCAAATTGACCTCGTGCTTTTCAATGGTGATTGTGCCAGCTCGGAGGGGACATTGCTACAAAGCACTGTATATTCTGAGGCTGATTAGGGTGGGCTGACTTGACGATCCTAGGGAAAGAGCGAGAGGAGACTCAGCACACAGGGGTTTGCTGAGAAGGCCAACCTCCCTTCTTTGCTCTGATCTTTGTGTTTTTGAGAAGTTTCTTTAGAGAGAAAATCCAGTTCAGTCAAGAGCTACTTCCTCTCTCTAAACATGTGACTCACAGCCTCAAGAGGTGGAGGGAGCTCACTTCAGGGTACAACATGAAGAAGAGTGGCTGCAGGTACCTGGGGCATGTGCGTGTGGGTGCCTGTGTGTATTTCAGTCCATGTAAGTAACACAGACGTCAGCTGGGATCTATGATGGCATCCTGGATCCCCGTTTCACATCTATGGAAGTTCAGTAATGTCTCTCAAGATTTCTAAGACTTTCCAGAGTGGGTGGGGGTGTGAGTATCAGTTCTCATGAGTACCTCAGCTTCAAGATCTTGCTTCTGCTGAATTTGTCCAGTTTGTGGATGTTTTCTCTGCCCTACACGTTGTTCCAGTTCTGCGGTTTTGATTTAGACATGGGATTCAATTATTTCCTTCAAACTCTACACCAAACCACTCTCATAAGGCATTTTTACATCTGTGTCAGACTCAACCAAAGGTGTGGGAGACAGAAGAAATGTTTAGGGGGTCAGTCTTTGTTGAAAGATGGGAAATATTAGCATATGTCAAAGCATGAGAAACAAAAATATTTGGATCAAATTGATATAAACCATTTATTAAAACACTTTATCAGCTGATTGAAGTATAATTGTCATACAAAAACTGTATCTATTTGAAATGTTCAGTTTGCTAAGTTTTGACACAGAGTTGTATCTCTACACAGAGAAACATAGACATACCTGTGACCTCATCACCTTGGTCAAGACAGTGAACAAGGAAAGGCACCATCCCCAGAAGTTTCCTCCTGCTTTCGCCCTGGGCAACCACTGGTCACTATGAACTGCTTTACATTTTCTAGATTTTTAATATATAAATGGAATCATGCAGTATGTACCCTTTTTTAGATGAGAGGTTTTATATCTCAAAAACTGCAAGCAGTTTCATGTTGAATATTTGATGCACACATTCTGAAAAAGCCCTGTGCCTGCGCCACTGTGATCCGCTGTAGCACCCACGATTCTGGGCTTTTCTGTGTTCCCCTGCCCCCCAATTCAGTCTCAGTTTTAATGGGAGCAGTTCAGCTATCTTTTTGTTTCCTTGACTTTTGCTAATCCATATCCTCAGAGGCTTATCAAGGTAATTTCCTGAACAAAAGATGGTTCCCTCCCTAAGATCAATTCCAGTGCCAGCTGTTAGGATAAATTTTTCTATCCTCTTATGTTCTGTGTGTGTGTGCATGTGTGTGTGACTGTGTGTCTGGCGTGTTCTATCTGAGAGTGTGTAAGAGTATGTGGTGCAAGTGTACATATGGCAATATAAGCTAAGTTGGGGCAGAGAGGGCTTTTTCCCCCCCTTTTTTAAAGCATTTTTGCCTACCTACGCTAAGTGCTCTAATACATCATCTCATTTGGTCCTCACAGCAAACATGTGATATAGGAATAATAATTCACTTGAACTGATGAGAAAATGAAACCCAAAGAGGCTAAATAAATTGTCCCCAGACACACAGCAATTTGATGGCAAAAGCAGAACTAAAGCCCGAAAGACTCAGCCGCCAGTGCTCATTTCTCTGCACTGGGAATGATGAGTGGGTTAACTGTGCCATCTCCAGTTGATTGGAAGGAGCTGCCACGAGGGCCACTTTGAGAAAGACAAAGCGGATGAATCTGGGCTCAGATGGAAGGAATGGCACAGTTGATTGATGAGGTCTGCCCAGATGTGGGTGTAGAAGTACTGTGTGCCTGTTATCCTTGCCCTATGCCACCCGCTGTGCTTCCTTAGTCCTTCCTCAATTGCAAAACAGAGTTACTGTTTTTCCGGCAACAGGTGATTTGAGGCCTGGGTCTCTGCAGGAGTGCCCACAAGCTGCTGTAAGCTTCCCTCCAGCAGGTTTTCATCCCTGCCCTCAGTACCCACCCTTGAGGAGCTGCTGGTGTGAGGGGTCTCCTCACATTCCCTCTCCAGCCCTTTGTCTGCAGGAACTCAGGCCCTTGAGAGACCACCACCTTGCTTCTTCCTTCAACTCCACGCCATTCCGCTAGTCCAGTCACCACCCTTTCTTGTCATTGCTTCAGAAGTCACCTCCATTCCTGCCTCTGTCTGGCCCATTCTCCTCTAGGCAGCAGGAAGGATACTTCTAAAATGTTCTGGGATCCTGCCACTCACCCTCAGAACTCCCTAGTGGTTTCCCAACCACAAAGTATGAACCAACTGCTCACCATGAAGGTCTCCAGGGTGGCCCCTCCCCTGTCTCAGCTTGCACCGGTCTCTGCCCTGCACACACTCCAGCCACTCACACCTTCTCCTAACTCGGTTGGTCTCAGGCTCCACATGTGCTTAAACGCCCTTGCCTCAGAGCAGTTGCTACCAATTACTAGTAACTACCACCCACCCTCATTGTCTTCAGAGGACACACCACAAGAGTATATAGTGTGCCAAGTGCCACGGCAGCAGGGATTCTGCCTTTCTTCGTTCACCTGTGGGTCCAGGACAGTGCCAGGCACACAGAGGTATTCCCCATCTATGGAAAAGATCAGCTCAAAGCACTTTATTATAGCATATATTCTGTTACAAGGCTTCTCAAATTATTTATGAAACCAGAGGGAAATTTAGCTAACAAATAGAAAAGATACGAGAATCTAAGTGACCTTGGGTTAGCTGTTTAACCAGTTTGGACTTTGGTCTCCTTATTTGCAAAATAAGACATGGAACCTGTCGGGCACTCATCACAAGACTAAGTGGCCCAGTGACAGGAATGTGGCGAGTACTGTATCCAGGGGCCAGATCACCATTAGGCAAATTCGTGAGAATTTGCCTGGGGATGATGGGAAAAGGTCACTTTCTTTAGTCATTACTCTGTTCTTGGTCCTAAGGGCTTCAGCTTTGGGCCCCTGAGCTGCCCTTATCCTTCCCTGCCCCAGGGTAGAACAAGGGACTGGTGTGGCCTTTTCCCAGGCCCAGCCAATCTCCTTCCCCTCTCTCCCTGTTCAACCCCAGCCCCAGCTGCAAGTTCCTCCCTCTCTCCTTCATGTGCAAGAGGCCATTTCTGGGGGTCATGGAGACCTCAAATCAAAGGTTCTCAGATGCTGGTACGTCAAGCATTTCTGGAGGGGTATACTTAGAAGAGTCACCCCCTTCCTGGAGCCCAAGGGATGGTGTTTCAGACCCTCAGGGTCACAGCCTGATACCTACTGGGATCTGCCCCCCAGGTTCTCTCTTCTCTCTCCCCCGGTCACCTCCATTCCCACCTCATGCCCCTCCCTCCCCTCGTCTCCTTTTATGGGATGAGATAGATCACCCATCACAGAGAGGCTCCCACAGGAACCACAGACAGTACTGCCTTAGCAGGAAGGAGCCAAAGGGGAGGGGTCTTCTTCTGGGGGACTTCCCACATGCTCACGGTTTCTTCTTAAATGATCCCACCTTCAAGTCTGTGGACCTGGGAGCGATCCCCAGAATGTGGTCAGGAAGGGCAGGCTGGCCCAGGATGCTGGACTGCAGAGCCCTTATTACTACTGCTGACAGAGTCCTTGAGGAGTAGCCCTGTTTCTGCAGCCTAAGAGTGGGAGCCAACACCGCCTGGGTGGTAATGGGATGTCAGAAGTTTAGGTTCCACTCGGGGACAGGGAGACCTTGGGCCAGTCATTGCCTTCCATGAGCCCCAACTCTGTTGGTAAATGCAGGATTGGAATAAGAGGTCTTGGGATTATCTGTAGCCTGAGACTGAAACCTACCTAAGACTAAAACTCCACCTAGCACCTGTTATCTGTGTGGCTCAGGGGAGCTACTTTCTGAGCAGAGTTTGTGAGGTGCTGACTTCCTGACTTCTTCCACTTCCTGGTTCTCAGGATGGGCAGGGACAGTCCAACTCAGCATCAACCTTGTCCTCACTGTCACCCCGACTACGCTTTGACACAAAACCACCATTTGCTAGCTGTTTCTGTGCCTTGCCTCGTTCCTCTGTGCAGTAGATAAAACCGACCTTTCAGAGGATGGAATTGACACACAGAGACACAAAGAAAGTTGGGAATGACCAAGCCAGGGCTGGCCCTGAAGTCAGGTCCCTGCTCATCCCACAATGCTAGACTGAACCACGGGTCCCCTCCAGCCTCCTGCCCCTGGGCAGAACTTTGCATAAGCAATCCACAGTGATAAGAGGTAACAGCACTAACAGACAAGACTTGGGGGCTTCCCTTCCCCAGACACCTTTGGGAAGAGGACTGGCAGCTCCTTTGCCTCTCTTGGGACAGTTAGCCCAGGCCCCCAGTGTGCAAAGACACAGGCTCAGTGATGGAAGATGTTGTCAAAGAATGAACCTGCTGGCAGCCGTGCTGTGTTCCCAGAGAAGGGCAAAGGGCTAGTGAGACAGGCATGATCCAGAGGCGCTGTGGGGACAGGCCCAAGCAAGGGTAAACAATATGTGGGGTGGTCCAGCCGGCAAGCAAGGAAAGTAGGACGAGTAAATAGGGAGACAGATGCTGCCCAGATACCAGGGGACTGAGCCACAGCAGGAGGGTGCCGGGGCAAGGAAACCTGCTGGTGTAAAAAAGGTGGCATTTGACAGGCTGGGGCAGGTGTGAGGGGGTGGGGCAAGCTTCCTAATGCTTTCTCTCTACTTGGAGATAAGGGAGATTAAAGTCTCTGGGGCCCCTTAGTACCACCCCCCCAACCAGCTCCCAACTTCCTGTTCTGAAAGTCCTGTGCTCACCTTGGAAGTTGAGGCGGGGTTTTGAGGTATTAAGAGCTCCCTTGCCCTCTCCAGGAGGCCACCCCATGACAGACACAAACTCCAACACCTAAAGGCAGGGGAATAAAGAAGGCATTCAACCAGTCAGAAGCCAATGAGCCAATCAGATCCTTTCTTTCTAAGGCAGTCTTGCAAATAAGGACAAAACTCACCAGTCCAAAAAGAAGTCTTCCTCTGCCTATCCACTATAGATCAAGAGGGAATCAAGACACTGATGTGGACTTTCTTTGTCTGATGGAGTCTGCAGAAACTTCACAACATGCCAGGATGTGAGTCTGAGTGCCAGCCCATTCTGTAGTTTTTGAGTTTGATATCATGATAGACAATGTAGCATCCCTTAAGGTTTCAGTTAGAAACAGGAGAGACCAGGACAGAGAGGCTAGAATGCCTTTAAGATGACTGCAGAGTTCTCCAAGAGGGAGGTGCCACTCAGGGCTCTCCAGGGACTTCTCCAGGGATGGCAGGCTGGGTGTCAGCTGGGGTAGGAATCCTTGTGTCATCAGCTGTAGATCTCAAGAAGACACATCCATCTGATAGCACTGCCAGTTCATTTGTATCCATTTAGTGTCTTCCTTAATGCTGGGATTTATCTTCATTAGGGGGGAAAGAGACATTTTCCCTGATGAGGTCTGAGGGATGAATTCACCTTCATCCTGTCTCACCCCAAAGCTGGATCAGCGGGTGAGATCTCAGGGAGAGACAGATCCTTGTCCCTTCCTAACAAGAGTGAAGAATCTCTGAACACAGGGATTCCTGGGCAGAGGGGCTCTGGCTTCAGTGCCTATGCCAGGGCTTTTCCTACACCGAGGTGAAGAAACCTTAGAAGAAGTCAAGAACTGTGCAGCCCCCAGCCTGGTGTCTCAGTGTAGGAGGCTCTGAAAACATTAGTGTCCTTTGTTCTGGGAAGGGCAGATAAACTATTTCTGGATGACAAATCACTCCAAAATGTAGTACTCAGAACTACAATAATCATTTATGATTTCCCATTGTGTCCAGTACTCTGAGACAGCTTGGTTGGGTGGTCTGGCTCAGGCTTTCTTATAAGGTTGCAGTCAAGGTTGTTGCTGGGAGTGCAGTTATCCGAAGGCTTGACTGGGGCTGGTGCATCCACTTCTAAGGTGGCCCACCCACATGGCTGGCAAGCTGATTCCTCTTATGTGGGCTCTTTGTGGGGCTGCTTGCATTCCCTCCTAACATGGTGGCCTCCTCCCTGAGTGAGCAATCCAAGAATCCAAGGCATAAGTTGCCTTTTATGACCTATCCTTGGAAGTCACACACCATCATTTGTGCTATATTTTATAGGCCACACAGCCCAGCCCTGATTCAATGTGGGAAGGGACGACACAGGGCTCAAATTTCAGGAGGATCAATGGGGGCCATCTTGAAATCTGGGTACTACAGTAGAGAGGGCAACATGCTTAGGGTGGGGGTGGCAACAAGATTGAGGCTTCTCACTAGAATTGGGAACCCAAGGGAATGAGAGTAATGGAAAGGGCACCAACCTTAGAGTCTGAAAGACCTAGGATTGAATCCCAGCAGAGTCACTTACTAGATATGTGACTTTGGGCAAATGATCCTGCCCATCTTAGCCTCAGCATCTTCATCTACTCATAGAGGATGTGTATCTTGTGTTATATACCACCTAAGCCTTGACTAAGGGTGTGCTACACATGGTCAGCCTCAGAAAATGACCATCCCTTCTTTCCAGGGCCCAATCCTCCCCATGTCTGGATGAACCCCTCAGGTTTTTTAGTCATTCGTCATCCACCTCATACCAGGGCAAGGAAATTTCTTAAAGCTTCCCAGTTTCTCTTCCCAGGCAAGTTCCTGGAGTCCAGGGGCTGTGAGCAGAGGAGATATGTCTTCTTCTTCTCCTGGTATGGTCAAAACACCCTAAGGTGGTTCCATGAACCTCAAATTCTTCCCCTTTGTCTGTTAGGTAAGCCCTCCACCCCAGGTGACCACAGACCCCCCCTCTATATGATGCATTATTTGTTAATACATAGAACACAAATGCCTGCCAGAAACAGATGCTCACATAGCATCAGGAGGAAGCTGCCAGGTAGCCAACTGCAAGTGAGGGCACTGCAGGCTGCTGGGGTGGCAGACAGTGTGATGGAGAGAGGCAGGAAAGAGTAGAGAGGGCAGACTCCAGGCCCAGGGGCTCAATTTGTATCAGGCAGCGAGTGTGGAGAGAAGTCCATGGACTTTGCTTTCAGGGACTCTGGTTCCAGTCCTTCTTCTAACTTATCCATTCTGTGTCCTAGGCTCTGTGGAAGGGGCAGAGTGCTCAGCTCTGACCACTCACTTGCTCCTGGATCCAGGGCCCAGCCAAAAATGATGCCAGCTTACGGGGAGAGCAGTTGGCTTCTGGGGGCACCCCTACATCAGGGGACCTTGATGTGTACCCAGACCCTGGCTCCAGAATCTTCCAAGTTCCCATGGTCCCCACCCATGCCTCAGCAGAGTTAGTGCCTGCTACACTTGCTACAAATTCTGGATCTGCCTTCTTGGGAGAGTATTTGTAATGATCCAGAAGACTCCACTCAGGTCCACCTGACATACTTTTCCTAAGTACCTACTAGGTGAACATGACCTAACCTGTTCCTTCGGGAGCCGAGGATGCAAAGAATTACCATTTTGTGGAAAGAATTGTGGCAGCTCTGTGAAGAGAAGATATAACTTTGTCTCGAGTTAGTGCAGGCATGGAACCTAGCAGGAATGGCTTTCCAGAAGCGATGACATTGGAGTTGAGCCTTGAAGGATGACTAGGAGTTTTCCAGGTAAAAAATAGAGTGAGAGGTGGGGGAGGGCATAATAGGCAGGGAGAACAGCATGAGCAAAGGCCTGGGGGTGCAGAAGGGAATAGTCACTCGTCAGTTCTATGGTCTGGAGTTGAAGTGTGTGGTTCTGAGACATGAGGCTGGGGTGAGGCATATCGCAGCCAGGTTGTGAAGGACTGTATTGCCCAGCTGATCCTCACATCCTTTGTCTAGGGGTTCAAGGGAACCACAGGAAGTGTCCAAAAGGGAGAACACAGCATAGTCCCTACTCTGCATTAGAACAACCGGTATGAGGTGGCCTGATTCCGGCTTCTTCTCCCCTCCCTCTGCTATCATTACGTGTCTGTTCGCAGCCACCACCCAAACTCACCCTATCAGAGAAGGGCTGATGGGGCTGCACTGCCGGGTTAATACAAAACCCCCGGCCTCAGTGCCACAGCAGCCCAGGAGGGAGGCAGCCATAACAAGAGAGGAAATTACAGATAAGAGTGGAGAAATGGCCGCAGCAAGATGAAGGGAAGGCAGGAGCCAGCAGAAAACAAACCAAGGTGTCAAGACGGAATCAATAACCATCACCGAGAAGAGAAGAAGATGGGATTCATTACAGAGAGGGTAAAACAGACATTACCCAGCCTGCCCACGCAGCTCACTGCACAAGTGGAAGAACTTCTAACTCGCCAAGTGCTGACGGTGGCAATACTTGACAACACGGCAACTTAGGGGAGAGGAGGGGAGGGAGGGAGACAGAGACGAAGAGGAGCAGAGAAAGAGACATAGGAGAGTCTGAAAAGACAGCGAAACACACAGAGGGACCCAGGATCAGAGCCAGGCGGATGTACAGTGACAGACAGATACAGGCTTGAGTTTGATTCATTCATGCCTGGTTTCTTAAGCCGGGGGTGTAGGGGGACAGGGACCTCTTATTCCACAGGGAGATGGGACAGTCCTAAAACTGTTGAAGGAATGAAAGTCAAGGAGGAAGATAAAGGCACAGAGAAAAACAGACCAGTATATCAGAAGAGAAGGCATGTCTTCTTGGTTGAGGGGCTGCCCGCTGAGCAGGCTCTTGACGGCCTCTGCTGTCGTAGAAGGGGAAGAAAGACTCTGACTTCCCGGGAAGACTGCAGGATTTGAACTCCTGCAAGTGTGTGCAAAGGAGAGGCATCTCCCTGTCCTGTCAGCATCTTGTAGTTCCCTCCCCCATCCTTCCTGTGGGCAGGCAAGGCAGAGTCCACCTGGGTGGGAAACTCAGGCAGAGCCGAGTGTCAAGTCTCAGGTCACCTGAACTATGAAGTTGGAGGTACTGCCAGTCCCAGAGGGGTTGGATTCCAGGAAAGAACCCTCTGCAGCTGGACCAGGCAGTGGGGCAGGGCTGGGATGAGGGACTAGGGGCTGGATTATGGGTAGCATCCAAGATGGAGTAGTAGGCATCCTGACAGGCTGGCAGAGTGACAGAGGGGGCAGCAGGCAGCCTTGGAGAGAGGGAGGGTCTGCTGCTAGCACAGGTTCTAGGCCACCAGATGTTGAAGCTGCCTGCTGAGTGCTCACGGAACTGTGAGCAGGCAGCTCTGGGCAGGTTTTAGGCACGCTAGAGATCAAGGATCCAGGAGGTAACTCTGGCTGGGATCCGGCTCAGATTTACCAGGAGTAGCAACTGACACAGCTTGCTGGGAGATCTGGAGCCGCACTTCGGCTGGTGTTTAAAGCATGTCTGAGAGGGTCTGAGACTATCTGAGTCCTAGATACCAGGGTATAGGGAGATTAGCAAGATAGGGTTTTACACACAAGGAGTATTGCAGACCCTACTTTGCCACTTCAAGGCCCACCCAGACTAGCACTGGGGATCACTATGGGCTCCCCCAAAGAATCAGACCAGAACTGCTAAGCTCTCCTTGCCTTAAGGCTGAAGCTGAACTTAGAGCAGAGCCTCCAGAAGGGGGTGGGGAGGCTGGGTTGAGGGGTGCCAGCCTTGGGAAGAGGCAGGCTGCAGAGGCCACAGCCCAGGCACATACCGGGACCCGAGGCCCCACCCCAAGATGTTGAAGCTGCCTGGCTGAGTGCTCACGGAACTGTGAGCAGGGCAGCTCTGGGCAGGGTTTTAGGCACGCTAGAGATCAAGGGATCCAGGAGGCAACTCTGGCTGGGATCCTGTGCCTCAGCATCCTGTACCCAGGAGGTAGCAACTGACACAGCTTGCTGGGAGGATCCTGGGAGCCGCACTTCGTGCTGGTGTTTAAAACATGTACCTATCTGGGCCAGTCTGGTGTGTGAGCGAGATGGGACCTGGGAGAGCATCCACGGCCCTTCTGGTACACTCACGCCAGGACAGGACGAGGCTCCCAACCACAGGCTCTGCTGTTCAGTCACCCTCTCCCAGGCAGGGGGGCCAGGAGCAATAATACCAGCAGCCAACGGCCACCACAGAATACCTACTGTGTGCCAGTCACCGTGCCCAATGCTTTGTGTGCTTTATCTTATTTGAACCACACAACTAACATTATGTCCATTTTTAAAGGGAGGAAAGAGGTTCAGAGAGGTGATGTAGCTGGAACACTTAACCTCATCATCATGTTGTCTTGACCTATTCTAAATTTTTCCAGTTTCTCATTCTCAAAGATGTCTTTGGAAGGCTCTTTTGAGCTGGCCCAAGTCCTACCCAAGATCCTACAGGTCCCTGACCCTCAGCACGTGCTTCTTTGTACAGGCTGTGGGTGGTGGGCTGGCTTTCCCTTGGTACTCCTGGTCTCCCCTCTTGGGTGGTTCCCCATTCACTGGAAGGAGGTTGCAGGGCTCCATGTGTCCGTGAGAATAAGGATCAGATGGAAGCAAACTCAGTGAGCCCTGAGTTCCTGACTCACTCAACTCAGTCTCTGTCTCTGCCTCTGTCTCTGTCTCTGCACCTGTGTGTCCCTCCCATGGAGGCTGTGTAGGTCCCCTCATCCATCCTTATTCTGGTCTCTCTTCTTGGTTCCTCTTTCCTTTGGGTCCACCTTTTCATTTGTCTCTGTGTTTCCCTCGGTGCCTCTACTTCCCTTTCTGTCGACATGCGCTGGGTCTTTCCTCCATGCTTTTCCCTAGCCTTCTGTTTTCCTTTTGTGGTTTCTGCGAGTCTAGATCTGCCTTTGGTTTGCACACCCCTTGCAGAAACGCCATGGCTATTCAGGTGATTTGCTTGGCAGAGCTCCTGGACCCAGGCATGTCTTGCAGGCCCTATCCCACTCCCCTAGCCAGCCCCTTTCTCGTTTCCTGATCTGGTGTCAGAGCTGGCAGGACAGGCAGGGGCAGAACAGCGAGGGCAGGTGAAGGCAGCGAAGCCCTGAACTTGCCAGAAGAGCTTTCAGAGGAGTGAGGAGCTTTTAGCACAGTCCATCAATATGGGCCAGCATCTTTGGTCCTTGGAGGGAAAAAAAAAGTGAGGGGCTGGGGGTAGTTTTGTCAATAACGTGCTGCTACCAACAAAAATCTGGTTAAAACACTAAGTTAGTTAAACATAACTATTTCTGCTCTCTTAACAGTTTGGGGTGCAATGGCTGTGTTCTTTTTTTTTTTTTTTGAGTTGGAGTCTCACTCAGTGGCCCAGACTGGAGTGCAGTAGCTGCTCCCAGCCACCGCAGCCTCAACCTGCTGGGCTCTGGCGATCCTTCTGCCTCAACCTTCCAAGTAACTGGAACTACAGGCACGCACTACCACGCCTGGCTAATTTTTTTGATCTATTGTAGAGATGAGGTCTCGCCAAGTTGCCCAGGCGGGTCTCGAACCCATGGGCTCAGACAATTCACTCACCTCGGCCTCCCAAAGCGTGGGATTACAGGCTGAGCCACAGAGCTGTGGCCTTTTATGTCTCCACAATAACTATGCTAAAACCCATTTCCCCCCTGTAACTGCCCTGAGACAACAAATCCACACACGTCCCTTCCTTTCCTATTTGGAGAGACAAGACCAGGGCTTCACTGCCTCTACCTGCCCTGGCTGGGCTGCCCCTGCCTGTCTTACCAGCTCTGACACTGGATCAGGAAACAAGAAAGGGGCTAGCCAGGGGAGTGGGTCAGGCCTGCAGGACATGCTTGGGACTGGGAGATGTGCCAAGCAAATCACTCAAATAGCCACAGAGGGTCCTCTGTACTTGCCCGTCCCCTGTCTGGCCCATTCCTTCCAAGATGTCTGCATGACCACTCCCTCACCTCCCACACTCCCTCGCTCTCCTCTGCTGGGACGTTGTCACCCCCCCTGCCAGACCTTCTCTAAAAAGCACATTGAAAGTTGCTCCCCATCTGGCCATCCCTCCCCAATTCCCTTTGCCACACTCCCCTCTCCTTCCCCTGTTTAATCAGTTCTCCTCTGTGTCCACCCACCTTCCTGTAGTGGCCATGGGGTCAGGAATTTCTGCCAACCTTACTGTACCCCCAGAACCTCCGATGGAGTCTGGGACATAGTGGGCACTCGATAAAGACTTGTTAAACAAACGGATACCCTTTTACACTTGGATTGGAAATTTTGGTGTAACATGGGGAAGATTTTGCAATCTTTATGTGTTTTTAAACATGCTTATTTTTCAGAATTTATCTTCTTTTGTGTTTTCTATTCCTAATTCACAATGAGCCTATTATCCCTACTCTGTACAGTTTATGATAATATAAATGGTAATAACAAGTGGGAAATAACCCAAACATCCAATAATAGGGATTAGATGGAAACATATATATTATTGCAAAACAGAATGTATGATAAGATTCTATTTTTGTAAATGAAATCTGTAGACATATATTTATTTCTCATTATTTGGCAAGATATTATTTCAGAGACATGGGTATGGATGTTAATAGCTACCAGGTGAAAAGTAGTTCTGGAATCGCAAAGGGAACAGCAAAGTTAAACAGGTTTCTTAACTGAGATGCTCTCCAGAGCTTTAAATTCATTTACAATGAGTATTACAATAAATCTTCATTACAATGAATATTGTGAAACTCCAAGAAGAAGATAGAATGTATAATACTTTTTAAAAATTGACCAGGTTTGTTGTCACTATTAGTGCTCTTGTTTTACAGTTCAAGGGACTGAAGTTCTGGAACTTTCTTTGGGAAGTGGTAACACGCATGTGCATACCACACATGAGAATCCAGAAGTGGAGATACCAAGATGTTGTTAGTGGTTGTATCTGAATGAGTGGGCTTAAAATTGTTCTTTGTGCTCCTTTTGCTTGTCTGTATCTTCTGTAATGTGGATTTTTTATAACATAAAAAAGCATAAGCAAAAAACAAAACTATGAAAGAAAAAGATCTGACATTTTTCAATCCGGGGTCCCCTCCTCCTTGTAAACATTCTAATTTGTTTCCAACCTGCTCCACTCAGCATTTTTGTTATTTAAAAAAAAATTTTTTTAATCTCTTAATTTGAAAATTAGTTGTAAATAAATGTTGCTGATCAACAGCTCAGGCTTTTTATGGCCAGTTCATTATCTTGGCCAAACAGTCATTTCTGGATCAAATTAAGCAGAGAGATTGGAGGAGTAGAAGGTAAGAGAGAGAGAATAGGAATAGGTAAGGCAGGAAAAAGAGAGGGAGCAAGACAGGGAGGGACAGAGACCAGAGAGGTGGCAAGGAATGGGAGGAAGAGAGCAGAGAGAGAAAGTGAACTCAGGGAGACGGTGGAACCATCCAGAAGAGGGACCAGGAGGGCGGGCATCCATCGAACATGCATCTGATCCTTGTCATGTGCTGACCAGGTAGATGGGGCCCAGGACATGTGCCTTGCAGAGATTCCAGCCACTGGGAGAGATGGGCAAGAAACCAATTCCAAGAGTCTCTTGTGTCATAATGCAGGGAGCCCGTGGCACTTGGTGCTGAGAGCCACAGAGGCAGCTGTCCTGCACAGGACACCATGCGGCAGGCTCTCAGAGCAGCTGCCAGAACCACCCATTGAACTGCCCTTCTCCTGGAGAAGAGAAGCTAGATCCCTCTGCTTCTGGCCAGTTTCCACAGGTGAGGCTTTGGGGTTGCCACTGGGCTCAGCTGGGTGGGGGTGGGGAGGGCTGGGCCCTTGTCTGTCTCTAAGCTACATATGCATTGCGGGCAGTGCACACTGTTTTTACAAAGACTGTCATAAACTGACAAAAATAGATTTTTTGGGAAACACTCTTATTCACATTCTTTTTCATAAGATTGAAAAATGTCAATTGCCCACACCAGAGAAAGTATATTATTACTTTGATGTGGTGACTGGTGGAGATTATGCAGGGACTAAAGCAGTCCCATCCCTACTCCAGGGCACAGCCCGTGTCAGGAAGTGGTGCAATCATGTCCTGCTCCAAGCCAGGGAAAGGGACAAAGATGACTTCTGGATGCCCATCCAGCCTTCAGGTCCCTTAATCTGCACAATTTGGTGACAGCCAACACCCAGCCTCGGTTGCACTCTCTGGCCCCCTCCTTCCTCCTGCCCGCATCACGGTTTCTGGGCCGCACTCCCGGTGGGAGGATGAGCAGCCAGCGGCTAATCCCCGATTAATATTTCATGCTTCTGATGGAGGGCCTGGGAGGGGAGGCTCGCCCAGGGCTGAGTGTGGAGGGAGAGTTGAGAGGCCTGAGGAAGAACGAGGGGGCGATGATGAGGATGTTGAACTGCAGCCTCTCCCTCTAGATCCCCCCTGGGCCCAGGGACTCCTCGGAGGCCATCACCCACCAGGTGCTCCTGACTCAGCACCCCATGGCCGAGGAGGGGGGCAGGACGGGTGAGGGGATGCCTCTCAACCCAGCCCAGCATGCACAGGCTCTCCTGACCTTTTGGAGTTTGCAGTCCAGCTGGAAAGGCAGATGTTAAATAAAGCACAGACCGATAAACACAAACATGACAGGGACAATGCCCTGAGGATGTGAAGCATGACAGAGGGAAGCCAGGTAAGCAGGGGAAGGGCAGAGCTCCCGAGGGAGGGCCAAGCCTAGATGCAGCCCCTGAGAAGTGGTGCTGGGGCCATGCTGAGCACGGAGGGTGAGAGGGCAGTGTGCCCACCGGGGCTGGGCTGGGCTGGGCTGGGAGGAGGGAGGAGGCGAGAACCTGAGAGAGGTTGAGCCGCGTGTGTGCCCTTCTAGGACCCCCACCTGGGTTGGACAGTAAAGTGGTTCAGGGTCCAAACTCCGAAACCAGATTTCGCATTGCGAATCCTAGCTGGATCCACCCCTGACGTGACCTTGGCCAAGTTCCTTTACCAGTCCCCGTGCTCAGCTTCCTCCTCTGTACAATGATAGTGATAGCGCCTACCTTGCAGGGATATTAGAATGAACTGAGCTCACACAGGTAAAGCACCTGGTCTGACACCTGGCACATAATAGGTTCTCAGCAAATGTTAACTGGTAGCACTGTTGCCGATACTATTTTATTTGCCAGGAGGAAAACTTTTGTGATGCTCAGATGATGACTTTCCCTATGACAAATTTGGCTGAAATACCTGCTCCCTCTCCCCCTGCCCAGCTCCCACTGCCCCTTTCTACTTTGGTCAACAACTGTACATGGCCCAGGGGTGCCAGGGAGGATGACGGAAGTGGGACTGGAGAGCCCACCTCCCTATCCTGCCCGGAAGAGCCCTGGGCAGCAGCTTGTGACAGATGGCAGTGCTTTGAGTGACTACTTCAATTTTAACTCTTTTCAATAATCCAGCGCCCAAAAGCCACATACTTTAAAACTGTCCCTGGATCATAGATCAGCCCGGAGAGACCAAGTCCAGCTCAGTTAATAACCTCTGGAAACAGCATCAATCACTGGGGGAGCCCCTCCTTAGGGCTCTCTATACCGACTCCTGGCAAAGATGAATGAATGGGCTACTACTCCTGGCAGTGCCTGCCTCTTGAGCTGTTTGCTTCTTGCCTTCTTATACCAGAACTTGGACTTTTCTGAGCTGACCCTGAGGGAGAGGTAGGAATCAGGTGGGTGGGCAGGAGCAACCGCATAACTGTTGCTTATAGAGAGGAGGCTGGGGTCTCTCCCTGCCTCCCTCCTTCCTGACCTCTCTTGGGGTGGGCCTGTGAGGTGGGCTCGCCTAGCTGGCCACAACCCCAGGAACAGGGAGGAACCCCAGACCCACTCAGCCTCTTGTGCAGAACCCCCTAAGAGTCCGCCCACTGGGGAGACCTCCACAGCGGCAGCCGGCATTGCATGGAGAACAAAGCACATCCAAGTGAGGCCAGCTCCCCAATGGGTGGGAGCTGCCATCTGCTGACAGCTACACTTTGGACAGTTCTGTTCCACAGAGGCTGGGCTGTTCTCTAGAAGCTGTCTGACCAGGAACAACGTTCTCAATGATGAAGACATCCTGAGGCCTGTGAGCTCCTCCTTCCTGCAGTCTCTTGTACCCAGCCCTGCTGCCTGCCACTTAAGGACCTTGCCCCACACACCCAGCCTCCTAGGCTGTCACACACGGCCCCCTTGTCAGTCTCTCCATATACCCTGCCAGAGGCCTCTTTGAAGCTTAGACACCGTTCTGATCATACCACTCCTGTACCTAGGGAATAGGTCCAAGCTTCCTGGCCTGGTGTTCAATTCCCAACTGACCCTTCCAGGGACCCTGTCACCACTACTTACTCCCCAGCCTGAACCCTTGGCTCGGGTCCAATGAGTCATTCTTTCCTCACCAACCACTGCCATGTTACTCGTGCATGAAATCTCTTCTCTCACCTCTCCCCCATTCAAATCCTACTTGTTCTGTAGAAGAAATCCTACCCTTCCCAGTAGAAATCTTACTTCCTTCATGAAGCCCTCCTTGACCACCCCAATTCCTATGTCTGGAACTCTGATGGCATGCAGTCACTCACACAGTCCCGGGCACTTGGCATAGGCAACTTTGTGTTGCCGGGTTCATGCTTAAGTTAGAAGTCCTGCCTTATGCTTCTTTGAGCCTTACATAGGTATCTTTTTCTTTGTATCTCCTACCCCAGACCTATCTTCATATGTCCAGACACCTCCCAGGCTTCAAAGCTGCCTCCTTTGGGATCTGTTGGTTCTTGGGAGGGTGATGAGCCAGATGGAAAGCCCAGGAGGCAGGAACTATGCTGGTCTCGGACAAGACTTGGCATTGTTTGAGGCTAACCCACAAAGTGTCCTCTGTGGATGAGGCAACCGAAAACTGTGCTCTCAGTGTCTCTCACAGAGCTTTGTGTCCACAGAGCACTTGGCTTTGAACTTCATCTTTACCTCTTCAGTGGCATATGCTGCTTTCTGTCTCGTGTTATAAATGATATTTTCACTCTCACTCTGTAACCTACTCAACATCTTGTTTCCCCAGCAACATCTAGCGAGGTGTCTTGCTGCAAATGCTGAGTACTTGCACGAAGGCTTCTTCAGCCATCCCTGGAAACGCTTTCTGGCCTGTGGTAACCTAGGCGTGGAACATGAGGTTAAGCAGCTCCTCAGGGTATGCATAAACCACAGTCTCTTTATCCATTCATCCACTGGTGACCATTTAAGTTGCTTGCACATCTTGTATATTGCGGACAATGCCACAATGGAATATTATTTAGCCTCAAGGAAAAAAAGGAAGTCCTGTCATATGCAACAACATGGATGAAACTTGAGGTCACTAAGTTAAGTGAAATAAGCCAGTAAGTGGAATGGTGGTAGCCAGGAGGAAGAAATGGACAGTTGCTGTTCAATAAGTACAGGGTTTCAGTCATGCAAGGTGGAGAATTCTAGAGATCCACTGTTCACCATGCGCTTATCATAATAATAATGTACACACACTTAAAATTTTGTTAAAATGGTAGATCTCATGTTATGTGCTGGTTTT
This sequence comes from Cephalopachus bancanus, assembly GCA_027257055.1. NCBI lineage: Eukaryota > Metazoa > Chordata > Mammalia > Primates > Tarsiidae > Cephalopachus > Cephalopachus bancanus. The sequence continues at coordinate 837,080 of JAPVLO010000276.1, forward strand.
GCCCACAATCAAAAAGAGAAGAATGTCTAAAGAAACTAACTAAATACATAAATAAATATATTTTTAAAAGACCCATTCCACACTGTGTCCCTGTGGCCCAGGATTCTTCTTCCCTAGTTCTTTCTGCCCAGGAGCTGCGGGCTGGCAGCTCTGTGTTCTGAAAAAAGCTTTGCGCTTGGGGCTGAGAGATTTGGGTCTCTTGACTACTCCTTCTTGACTGTGTGATGTGTGCAAAATCTTTAAACTCCTTTTCCTGAGCTCCCTTATCTCTGAAAATGGAGTGCATTGGAATACCAGTCCTGGCTACCTCACAGAGTTTCTGGGGAGACTCTAATGAGCTCATGTTTGAGGGAGCACATGGTGAATAATAAAGCACGATACAGGTTGCTGTTGTTATTCCAGGGAAGCTTCTGGCCAGATGGAGGCTGGGGGGTCAGAAGCAGTAGATCCTCTTTCCACACACTCATCTGAATTAGGAACAGTCAAGATTGCCATAGAAAGTGGTCCCAGAGTTGAGCTGCCTGGGGTGGGGGTTGAGCTTCAGTTAGGATTGGCTCCAGCTACAAGTAACCAACATAACAGTGACTTCTGTAGAAGGGAAGTGATATTTCTCTCGTGTGAACACCTGGAAGCAGCAGGGGATATAGGGCTCTATGATCCTGCCAACTGGCTGTTCTGCTGTTTCTATGTGTAAATCTGCCTTCATGGTTCAAGATGGCCACCATCATATCCATGTTCCAAGTGGCTTCATGGAGAAAGGGACAAGTAAGCAAGGCCAAAGGGGACATGTACCCCCGCTGTATTTTTAGGAAGGTTCTTGGAAACTGCCACACAACACTTCTGCCTGCACACCACTGGCCAGAATTTAATTGCATGGTCACATTTAGCTGCAAGGGAGGCGGGTTAATGCAGCCTCTACTCTGGTGGCAGTATGCCCAGGAAAGTTCTATTGCTTTGGAAGAAAAGGCAAATGCATATCGGAAGGAAAACTAGCATTTCTGCCACAGGATAGTTGGGAGGGGGAGGAGAAGCTGGTCAAAGTTCTCATTTTTCTGTTAGATCCTAAAGCCCTTTAATACTGTGTTCCTTTGAGCCGAAGACCTGACCAGCAGGTGACAGTTTAGACACTTGGCATTGACATTTTCCTGCTGTCCTCTCCATTCCCACAGGCCAAGAAGCCACCTGGATGCCCCAATTTTAGGACTCAGAGTTCAGAAATGAGCAATTTCACTGTTTTCCTGCCTCAGAGGCAAAAGTGGCCAAATTCTGTTTCCTAATAAAGTATGAAATAGGTAGAGGTGATAAATGTTGTTTGGATACCTCTCGCTAGCTGTCTGTCTATATGTACATTATGACAGATAGACTGTGGGCTCATGAGGCCATCTGAACACAAAGTCATGAGTTGTCAAAAAACTGTCTGAAAAATACTAGTACCAAGCACTTCACATGTTATGATCTTCATTTTACAGATGGGGAAATTGAGGTGCTGAGAGGTTCAAAGTCACTCAGCTAGTTAGTAACTAAGTTACTTAGTAACAAAGCCCTTGTTAAGTATCTTGTCTTCATAGTTCCACTGTGACCACTACCCTAGACTCTTCCTCTGTGCACCTGCCTACAAACCTGTCTTGTGAAGCGTGCTTCTCTTGACCTTCCCCGCCCCCCTGCCTCTCTTGAAGGCTACAAACCAGTCCTTTACCTGAACCAGAAGGTTCTTTCCCAAGCCCTGTATTCTTCAACATTCTTCTAAAATTTTGCCTCCTTCAGAAAGTGTCTCTTGACTAACTCACTGGGTCTAGCCTATGTCAACCTCTCCCTCATCCCCTTCAACACTGTGTCTGTCACTCTGCCCAGCAGCTGCTGCTCAGACCCTGTGTCAAATGTTTTAGCCAGAGGTGTCCTGTGCATTTTTCATGTGTCCTTCTCCTGTCTTCCAAACTTGGTAGCATCACTGGGCTATGGCTACAGAAAGGCTCTGGTACCCCTTCTCTCTCTACCCCACGTGCATCTCCACTTCATTTGTGCATCTTCCCTCCCCCTCCCACCCACCCCAAGATGGCACCTCCTAACCCTTCTGTCTCCGCCTGGAGTCCTAGCCTCCCCTCTGGCTCCTATCATGAGCCCATAAATATGTTCAAGTCATCCTACGTGGGGAAACAAAACTCTTGACCATGGGGGTTCCTTTCCAGTTAATGCCCCATCTCTTTCCTTCCTTTACTTGGCCACGTTCTTTTTTTTTTTTTGAATTGGAGTCTCACTATGTCACCCGCTCCCGGCCACTGCAGCCTCCACCTGCTGGGCTCTGGCAACCCTTCCGCCTCAGCCTTCCAGTAGCTGGAACTACAGGCGCGTGCTACCACACCCAGCTAATTTTTAAATTTATTGTAGAGATGAGGTCTCGCCAAGTTGCCCAGGTGGGTCTCGAACCCGCAGGCTCAGCAATCCACTCACCTCAGCCTCCCAAAGCGCAGGATTACAGGCTGAGCCACCGAGTCCGGCTTGCCATGTTCTTTGGGTTTTTTGGTTTTTTGGTTTTTTTTGAGTTGGAGTCTCACTCTGTCGCCCGCTGGGCTCCGGCGATCCTTCCGCCTCAGCCTTCCAAGTAACTGGAACTACAGGAGCGTGCAACCACGCCCAGCTGATTTTTTGATTTATTGTCGAGGTGAGGTCTCGCCAAGTTGCCCAGGCGGGTCTCGAACCTGCGGTCTCAGGCAATCCACTCACCTCAGCCTCCCAAGGCGCGGGATTACAGGCTGAGCCACCAAGCCCGGCTGTCACGTTCTTTGAAAGAGTAGTCTAGACTTGTAGCTTTTCTTCCTCGTCTCCTCGACTGACAGTAGCCGGGCCTCTGCTCTCGCGTGCCAGACTCATGTCGGGCCAAGACCATAGCAGACGGCCATATTGCACATCAGATGGGCCCTCCTCAGCCCTGAGCTTTCTGTTACTCTCCCTGGCACCTGACACTGTTACCAGCGTTTGAAAACTCTATCTTCCTTCATTACCAAGACACCATTGTCTCCTGGTTCTTTGTAAGTGCCTCCCATCAATTTTCCCTAGTCTTTATTTCTTCTTCTCTTTCCTTCTGTGTCCATGCTCCCTAGGGTTCTGACCTTTCTGTTTTCATCTCACTCTATACTGTTTTCCTAAGTGATTTAATATACACCAATTACTTTAAATGTCACTGTTTTATGGTTGACCCAGATCTCCATTTCTCGTGCACTGCTGAGATCCAGACCTGTATACACAGCTGCCTGCTGGACACCTCCGGAATGTCCACTGTCACCTCAACCTACACATTTCTAAAACCAGCTCCTCATCTTCCCTCCAAACCTGCTTGACCTGCTGCATTTCCTTTCTTGGTCAGAGGCACTAATGGCTACTTGGTCATCGAGTCAGGACCTGGGAAGCCATACGTGTCCCTCAAATTCCCTTTGCCCCTACTCAGTCCGCCTCCAAGTCCTGCCAACTCTGTATCTGAATTTTTCTTGACGACATCCTCTCTTCACCACCACCATCACCCCCACCTTTGCCTTCCCGAGTGACTGTATGAAGCTCCCAGGTCACTCATTATCCCCGGGAATGTCCCTCTGCATTTCTTTTTCCACCTCAAGTGACCCCTTAAAGATGCAAATTTAAATATTTATTCATTCAACAAATGTTTCTTGAGTGCCTATTAGGTTCCAGGCCTAACATTTATGTTCCAACTATTAGAGAGTCAGAAGTGGATGCTATTGATAGACTCTTCCTGGAGGACTTTACCTTCTGGTCTGGTGTGGGGGATTGGGGGATGAGGGGGGAACAGACAATACACAAACAAATAATTTTATGTCAAGTGATGACAAATTCTAGGAAGAAGAATAAAAAAGTCTAGGTGGATAAAAGGTGACTACAGGGTTGTCAACAGTGTCAAGTGCCAGGAAAATAACAGAAAGATGAGGGCTGAGGAGGGTCCAACTGACATGAAATATGGCAGCCAGCTATGGCCATAGCCTGACATGCCGCTCTCAGGGTAAACTCTGACCTTAGGGCAAAAAAGAGCCTGTCTAGGCTTTCAGCAGGGAGTGACATCTCCAGGTCCGAATCCTCCCCTAAGAATCCAAATACGTCCTCCTTTGAGTTTAAGGCTTCCCAAGTCTAACCTGTTGAACCCATACTCTTTATCAGTCCCTCATTGCCTGCTGGCCAAACTTCAGAGGGGCTCAGAGGAGATGGCTCTGAAAGGTGACATCTGAGCAATGACAAAGGAAGTGAGTGAGAGAGTGAGCCTTGTGAATATCTGGGGTAGCGGGGGAGAGTATTCCAGATGGGAGGAACCGTGTGCTTTCTGCGTGAGGAGAAATAATGAGGCCAGCGTGACCAGAGAGGAGAATGGACAGAATGAGGACAGAGAAGCAGTGGGAGGGCAGATGACACAAGAGCTTCTAGGCCACTGTGAGGACTTTGGCTTGAACTGTGAGACAGAAGCCATCAGAGAGTGGAGAGCAGAGAGGGAACAGGCTCCAACTTTCAGCTTAGAGTCACTTGGTCTGCTACAGAAGATAGTCTACAGGAAGACCAGTTAGAAGGCAAGTGTAGTAATTCGGTCCCATAAGTTGGCTGCACGGGCCTGGACCACAGCAGTGGAGGGGTGAAAAGTGGTCAGATTGGGAAGATACAGTTTGAAGGTGAGGTGATGGGGCATTGCGACAGATTGGATGTCAAAGGTGAAGAGAGAGAGAGAGAGGAGTCAAGACAGATTTCCAGAATTCTGGCTGAACAACTAGAAGGGTGGGGCTGCCACTTCCTAATACGAGGAAGATCCAAGGAGGTTTGGCCAGTGGGCAGTGAGGGGCTGCTAAGAGTATGGGTTCTACAGGTTGGATTTGGGAGGCCTTAAATTCAAAGGAGGACACATCTGGAACCTCAGGGGAGGTTTCGGGCCTGGAGATGTCACTCCCTGCTGAAAGCCTAGAAAGGCTCTCCTTTGCCCTAAGGTCAGAATTGACCCCAAGAGGGGCAAGAATTAGGGTGGGATAGGAGAAAGATCTCTCTCTGCCCAAGCTGGGGGAGTTGGAGAAGCCCGGAGATCAAGCAAAGCCTGGGGCCAATGAAGGGGACCGAAATAGGTTGTCAACATCATAGGGACCAAGAATATTAGTTTCTATCTATCCAACAGTCTCAGCTCAGTTTTGATGACTTCTGGAAAGTCTTTCCCACCTCTCTGAATAGGTTAAGTCTCCCTCTTATAAGCTTTTATAGCACCACTATGTAGCTGCCTTTGTAGCACTTACCGTAATTTACATTGAATATTTGCAATTTTAAAAATTACATTGATATTACATTTGACATTGTAATTACTTTTATGCATTTGATTATTAGATGAATGGTTGGCTCCTCAATTAGACTAAATACTATATACGGGCAGGAACTCTTTCTGTCTTGTTTTTTTTTTTTTTTTTTACTGTGATGAGAGATTCAATGGAGGCATGAGTGCCTAGACCCTGGAATCTCAGAGTCAGGGAGAGAAAATCGAGTGGTAGTGTCAGGGGCAATTATCTAGAACACATGCTCTAGGCAAGGCTGGTTTTTATGGGTCAGCCAAGGTGGAGCATGCTGGTGTGGACAGGGGTAGGCTAATGCATTGAACTTGGCATTCAAGACTTTCCATGGCCTGGCTCCGTCCTGCCCTCCAGCCTCATCTACCTCCTTCTCTTTCTCCATCTCTGCACCCATATTTCTATCCCAGTGGATCGCGTGTAGCCAATCCATACTCCCAAGCCTTTAATCATGTTCTTCCCTTTTAAACTTGTGTTCTCACCCAGGGTGAATTATTGCTTATCGTCCAAAACTAGACTCAGATGTCACCTTCTCCAGGTGGCCTTTCATAATCTTCCCAGATGTTCACTCTTTCTTCTTTCACATGACAAGGTCGTTATGTGTAGACAAACTGGTTGCTCTACCAAGGCAGGAGCCATGTTCTACTCTTCACTATGGTTCCAGCACCCAGCATAGTTTCAGCACAGAGCAGGTGCTTAATAAGTAAGCAAATGAATGGTGGATAAATGGCCATCTACCCCAAACTTCTTGAAACAGCATATATGTCATACAGCCTGTCCCATCACCCCCTACATCTATTCATAGTTATCACACCATGAGTCCTGGTTTTCCTCCTGAAAATTGTGGTCACTGCAGAAATAGTGCAGTAGTTTTCGACCTAAGGTCTTTGGACCCCCAGGGAAAGCAGTAATAAGGCTCTGAGAGCTTCTGTCAATGTCTGAAATAGCCCACAGGAATCACACTGTTATCTGTACTCGGGCTGCGCAGCCTAACTAAAACATCAGGTTTCTCTGCTTTTAGCGGAGATTGTGTCAACTCGGCAGCAGGCTAACAGTGGTTATCTCATGCTACTCAGGAGCCCAGATTGGCTGGGGATGACATCATAGTAGTCCCTGGGGTCTGTGAAAGGAAAAGCAATAAAAGGGGTCCTGGGAAGTTAAAAGGTTAGGACTGGTATGATGGGAGGGTGGAACTCTGGGCTCAGAACTAGCAGACACATGAGCTAGGCATGGCTTTGTTGAACAAGTCACCCAACTTTCTACTCTTGAAAGTGGGAATAATCACATCTGGCTTGAGGGTCACATGAAGGCACAAGTGCCTCCAAAATGATGCAGCACCAAGCAAGAGGCAGGTTTATGCCTAGCCTGGGATGGTCCCAAGGAAAGCACAGGCAGAGGTGGAAGGAGGTGACATGTCCAGGGAAATAATCAGTTGCTCACTGAGGTCGGAGCATGGGATAGAGACAGGGTGGGGTGGGAGCTGTGGGGATCCAGGCAGCTCCCAGACAATGAAGGGTTGTGAAGGCTGTGCCAAGAAATCAAACTGTACGACCCTTTCCCTATCAAGAAATCCAAAGTTGCCGTTGGCCCTCAATTGTAGTGGAGGAAGAGCCTAGAAAATGTGGAATCCAATGCTCTTGCCCCATCATTTTGAACTCAGAATCCACTCCAAACCTGCCTTCCACTCCTAACCCACCTTTTCAGTGTAGCTCTCAGTCTCTGGTTCTAAAGAGTCCAGGACAGCTGTGGCTTCTTGCATGTGGGGTACCCTTGAGTCCTGGCTGCTTGGGAGAACATGCTCTTGCTAGGGCAATGCTCCCAGCAGCCGGCCAGGTCATGGGACTGACACTTCCACCATGGCAATGAGGGCCAGAGGAAGGCTGAGTCAGATGGAAGCCCCCATAGGCAATGGGAGCCCGTGGCAGAGGGCTAAGTCTGCCCTGGCCGAGCCCAAGGGTGGGGCCGGGGACAACCTTCAATGCCACCACTTCTGCTACCACCCCTACCTCCATCCAGGTTCCTGAAAACCCTCCATTCTTCGAGACCAAGGAGAAATGCTGCCTTTGGGGGAGGGAGGCTTGCCTTCCCTGAGTTCCAACTTAGAACAAATTCATTCCCTCTCTGTGCTCCCATAGCACCTTGCAGACACCTCTACTTCCTGCTTATTTGGTTCAGCCTTAAGTTCCGGTGACTTACTGTCTTGCTTGTCTCCTTCGCCAGACTGTAAGATCACCTCTAACGATAGTTGTGTCTCCAGCTCCTAATGCTGACCTGATTACTGCAGGGAGGACTCAGGAATTGTTGTTGACCGAGGGAGGAAGTGCCTTGGATGACCGAATCTGACGCCCATCGATCCTGGCCCCATATTAATGTGTATGAACCAAGCGCTCCACTCTACCCTTTTGCCCTCTTAGTGTGAACAACGATAAAGGTGACAGTGGTTGAAACAGTGTCCCCAGGGCTCCTTGAGAGAGCATTCCATAAAAGGGTAAAAAGAGATTGCCTGGGAAGATACGCCATGGAAGCAACCCCAGAAAAATTAATGCCCTATCACTAAAATTTCCAGAAAGGGAGATGATGTCAGAGCTGCCCTGAGGCACTGTTTTGTGCTCATAAGATTCCTGGAAACAGAAAGCTCTTCTACATGTCTTCCCTCCTACTCAGCCCATGAGCAACCTTCAACTGGCTCTCCCCTCTCCACCGGGGGTCCGAGGGAAGTGAAAGGAAACCCCAAGCGCTCCTCCAGCAGGGTTAGGAGTGTGTCTGCTGGTGACCTCCATGGAGCGGAAGCGCCTCCAGGACTTTGTCTGCCGGTGACCGTGCTCTGCTCATTTTTAGAAAGCAAGGGAGCGTCTGACGGCTGCTTTGTCTCCCCATGGCCCCTCCAAGTCGCTGCTCCAGAAAACACTTGCCTCTGTCACCAGACTGCACCTGTAAATAAAGCAGAAGATAAAAGAGGCCTTTCTGCCTTTCTTACTGTGACAGGCACATCCTCGTAAATTACCTTCATGCTTTTTTAATAGAAGTAAAAAGGTTTGGGTGGCTTGCGTTGCCTGATACAGAAGCACTTTTCTCTCATTCAAACCTCCACAGATGGGATAATGAACGCATTTTTATCTCCGTCTCTAAACAAAACGCAAAGAACCTGGAGTTAGACAAACTTTCTTTTGTGGTATTTCGAGGAAAAATCCCAGCGTGGTAGCAAGCTCTTAGTGCTGCGACCTGAAGTCTGGGAATTTGCTCCCCCGAATGGGCATACAGATTTCTCTGTGCTAGACACGTGGCTTGCTTCCTGTATAGAGATCCACCTGTGCATTTCAACCTCAGTTTATTTATCTACAAAGTGGGGGCCAGGGTCCCTATTTGCAGGTGTGTTGTGAAAAACTCTGGTATAGTCTAGCCCTATGGCAGGTGCTCAGTAGCCATCCGGTAAAGCTCACCCTGGTTGTGCATCAGGGTGTCCATGCCACGCAGGCAAACATGTCTCCCATTCCCATTCATTCGGGGATCCCTTCCCTGTGAGGACAAGGCTGGGGGAACCATCTCCACAGCCTGCTGGACCCCCACCTGTGTGTCTGGCCACTGCGCTGCTGTGCCCTGCAGCCCTTCCCTGGGACATGGACTTCAGGGCGGCCCTCCAGCAGCCCCGCCTCTGGGCCGCCACTTCACATCTCTTGTCCTCTTGTGCAGTTATTCATCAGTACATAGATCTTTTCTCAAACCTGGGAGAAGACAAGTCTCATGCTTATGGATATTCTTATCCTCAGTGCCCCATGCACACAGTAAGTGCTCAAAGAATCTTTATGGGTGAAGGAAGAAGTTACTCCAAGAAGTTTGGCTCTCACATACTCGGGGTGAGCAGGGAAGTGTGGTGCCCATCCCTCACCAAGGCCCTCCCCCTTCTACCTGGCTGAACTGGACCAGGCATGTGCCCACACATTCCCAACAAATCTGGAGATAGGAACCTTACCAGTATTGTGTAGATGAAAGGTTTTGAGACTAGTTTTGTAACCCTTTGCTCCTCGTCGACCTCAAGGATATTAAAAATTCCATACAGAGGGGCTGAAGATACCTCTGGGAGTCTCCCTTTGGAGTAATCCTTCGGTGGACTGAAGGGGCTGCTTCCCACCCCCTAACTAAGTGAAAGAACCTTGAGAGAATCACCCAGAAAGCTAGGCTGAGAACATCTTAAGGAGAGTCGCTACACCTAGACTGGCCAGAGGAGGCAGGACAGAGAGGGTGTGGGGACCCAGATGACTTTTCTCCTGGATTTTGGAGGAGCAGGAGGCTTCCTATGCCCTGCAGGCTGGGGTGGACCTCATAGAGAGATGCCAGGAACTCTGAAGGCTTCATGCCAGGACCAGAGATGGGGGTGTGCCCTGTTACACGACTGGAGGGGTGAGAGTCACAGGCAACTCCACTCACATCAAGGAAACTACAGGTGAGCGGACCCACACGTGCCCACAGCAAGGAAGACTTCACATTTGGAATCTGCCAAGCCCAGAGTCAATGAACCGCCATCCTACAAGGCAGTGAACACCTACTCCGGTCTTCATTTCTCTCCGTCTCCACCCTATGTGACCTGGGGCATGCGGGCAACAAGTCCAGGAAGTGTTACAGAGCTGAATATCCCTCTTCCCCATTCCTTAAGCTTCCAACTTGAGCAGACCCAACCTGGGGGATAGGAGTTTAAAACAGGACAAGGATTGGGGGCTTTGATAGTAGACTGGCTTGTACTCCTCTTTTTTTACTGAAAGTAGCCCCTAAAGCGACAAGATACTCCTAAAAAATCTCAAGGGTCATGGAAGGGGGTGAGGCAAAAGAATAGAGTTGCCCAGTCAAGCCCAGCACCACCAGTGGCCTGCTTCTGTTTGTGTTCCAGCCGCACGCTCCCAGGCAGGAAGGCAGAGAGTGGTGGCAACTTCAGAGGATGTGTGCTGAGGCTTCCGGTCCTCAAGTGACAGTTCCTCATCTGGCTTCGCTCAGAGTTCAGGGGGAGGGGGAAGGGGGGCTTCAGATTTCATCCTAATCAAGACGCAGCACATTTTAACCTCATTAGAAGATAAGTCAGACACCAAGAGAGTTTAGAGGGAGAGAGGGCATATCCATTTAGGCTGTTTCTTTCCATAATTCTTTGCCTGGGGTCGCCTCCCAGCATGAAGTGGGTCTGGATACGGGGGAGGGATGGACTGTTGGAAGATTAGCTTTTGAGTTGTGACTTTATTCTTTATCATTTATTTTAGTTTAAATGTTCATTTTAAATTTTGTTTTAAGTGTTTGTAATTCCCGGATAATCCAGAGACGCGATTGTCTTTTCATTGGCAGCTGGAAAGACCCCGAGTCATTCAAAAGTCAAAGGAAATTCTCTTGGAATGAACCACAGCTTCCCCCTTGAGTCACTCCAGAAATGGCGAACTTGCAATATTTATTTACTGGGTTCATTTAACTCCTTCTGGGCTGCCACTTCCTCTAATTCTCCTCCACGATGAGGAAGCTCTGGGAGAGGGAGAGAATGAACCCAGAGAAGGCTTTGGCAGTGGCTGACTGTTTGCTGAAATGGAAATGTGTTTACAGTGTGAGGGGAAAAAAAAACGATTCTGGGCAGCGAAGTTGGCAAAAAGAGATAAAGGGGATTTGGTTAGAAGCGAGAGTTAAGTGATAGTAAAGGTCTAGAGAAGCCGTGATCAATAAATATAAAGTTCAACCTCATTGCTTTCTGCCGCTGAGCCTGCCTGCCTCCCCCGCCACCAGACTTCAGGCTGCAGACTCCACTGGTGGATTCAGTGGACGAGGCCCTCAGACTCCAGACACGAAATTCACTCGGTCTGAAGAGAACTCTGGCCAAGGCAGAATCGGGCCGGCACAACTTTCCTGTTCATCTTGCCCGAGTGAGTAGAGGACGGGCACCCCACTACACTCTGTGGGTGCCCGACCAGCCCAGCGCCCGCGATGGGAACACCATCTGGAGAACCCTAAACACTGGGTATCCTGTCTATAAGGCAGAATAGTTAACCCCAGTAGGGGATCTGTTTACTACCCATATGGAATGTGGGACCCCCTCCACTTGCTTTGCGAGCAACGAGTATAGACTTTGGAGAAAAATGGAGTGAACGTCTCAGAAAGGATCTTCAGCCTATGAAAGTCAGAGAAGGGCAGATGCACACCCATTTCCCGCCATCTTATAAGTGAACACAGGGTTGTATATGGAAAGTGCATTTGTTTCTGTGTAGACCATCATGGAGGGATTTTGAACCTGGGTCCCTGGGTGCTCTTCAGTAGGGTCTGCAAGTCTCTTATTAAGAAACTTGTGTAGTTGCATATTTTTCTGAGGTTCATATATATTTTTTTAAGAAACAGGATTTATTAAGAACAGAAAAGCTCCCACAGTGGGAGGGGACACAGAGGGGTTGCCCCCTCAATTTTTTTTCTTCTGTCGAAGAGGCTTGGGCTCTCCCAAAAGGAGAACCACTGGCCTATCAAGTGCAATGACATCTATGAAGAATCTCTGTTATAAATAACTATATAGACCAAAGAGAAAGAGTTATGCCTGCTGAAGAGTGAGAAGCAGGAAGGATTTATGTTACATTACTTCTTAGAAGCTGGAAAGATGAGCGAGGAAAGTGTCTTAGTCCATTCCAGCTGCTATAACAGAATATCAAGCAAACAACAGAAATTTATTTCTCCCCGTGCGGTGGCTGGGAAGTTCAATCTCAAGGTGCCGGTGGGTCAGTCCAGGGTCTGGTAAGGGCTCTCTTGCTGGCTAATAGATGACTGTCTGTTCACTGTGCGCTCATGTGGCAGAATGCACGAGGAAGCTCACTGAAGCCTCTTTTATAAGGACACTAATACCATTCATGGACGTTCTGACCTCATGACCTAATCACCTCCCCAAACTCTCGCCTTCTAATATCATCATCTTGGGGGTTAGGATTCCAACATATAAATTTTAGGAGGACACAAACATTCAGTCCTTTGCAGGGGGCATTCCCTATGTCTGTCCATCCATCCATCATCCATAGATGTGTGTCTGACATGTGCCACCACTGTGTTAAACGTAGAGATTTTAGATATGGATGACACAGTATGGTGGAGGAGATGGAGATGTGGCATAAAATGCAATCCTGTCAAGCAAGTTCTATAACCGATGTGCTCTCACGGTACAGGTGGAGGCACAAGGGAAGAGACACCATGGGGAAGGAGAGAGGGGCTCTGGAGGGCTTCACAGAGGCTGTGATGCTTCAACCAGGCCTTAAAAAATAACTAGGCTGTGTGTGGTGGCTCACACCTGTAATCCCAGCACTTGGGAGGTTGAGGCAGGAGGATCACTTGAGCCTAGGACTTTGAGACCAGCCTAGGCAACATAGCAAGATCTCATCTCCACAAATAATTAAAAAAAAAAATTAGCCAGATGCGGTTGCACATGCCTGTAGGCCCAGCTACTCAGGAGGCTGAGAAGGAAGGATTACCTGAGCCCAGGAGATCGAGGCTAGGGTGAGCTGTGATCATGACACTGTACTCCAGCCTGGGTGACAGAGTGAGACCTTGACTCAAAACATAAATAGATAGATAGATAACTCTAAAGATGATGGACTCTTTTTCCTTGGATGCCTTTAAAAATAAAGGTAAGACAATAAACCCACAGATAACATACTGCTAAACAGACAGAAATTGGAAGCCTTTCCCCTGAAAACTGGAACAAAATAAGGCTGCCCACTCTCACTCCTCCTGTTCAACATAGTGTTGGAAGTCCTAGCTAGAGTAATCAGACAAGAGAAGGAAATCAGGGTATTCAAATAGGAAAAGAGGAATTTAAGTTATTTCTCTTTGCTGATGATATGATCCTATACCTTGAAAAACCAAGAGAATCTGTCAAAAACTTCCTTGCGCTGATAAAGGACTTTGGCAAAATCCAGGGTACAAAATAAACATGCAAAAGACAGTCGCATTCTTATACACCACCAACAAACAGGCAAGAACCAAATAAAAAGGACAATCCTGTTCACAATAGCCACAAAAAAGAAAGGAAGGGAGGAAGGCAGGAAGGAAAGAATGAAAGAAAGAAAGAATGATCTCAGCATATTCCTAACCAGAGAGGTCAAAGATCTTTATAATGAAAACTACAAAACATTGATCAAAGAAATCAAAGAAGACATAAACAAATGGAAAAATATTCCATGTTCATGGATTGGAAGAATCAATATTGTTAAGATGTCCATCCTACCAAAGGCAATCTATAGATTCAACACGATATCTATTAAATTACCAATATCATTCTTCTCAGATCTAGAAATGACAATATAGAAATTCATATGGAAACATAAAGGACCATGAATAGCCAAAACAATCCTCAACAAAAGAAACAAAGCGGGAGGTATCACACCTCCAGACTTCAAGCTTTACTATAAGGCTTCAGTAATCAAAGTAGCCTGATATTGGTACAAGAACAGGCATATAGACCAATAGAACAGGATAGAGATTCTGGATGCAAAACCTCAATTTCTCAACGAATTCATCTTTGACAAATCCTCCACCAACAACCACTGGGGAGAGGAGGACCTATTCAGGTGCAGGGAAAACTGGCTGACCACATGGAGAGGACCCTTATCTATCACCATGGATGACACAGTATGGTGGAGGAGATGGAGATGTGGCATAAAATGCAATCCTGTCAAGCAAGTTCTATAACCGATGTGCAAAAATCAACTCTAAATGGATCAAAGACTTGAGTGTAAAACCTCAAACTACAGGAATCTTAGAAAACACAGGAGACATCCTTACAGAAATTGGAGTACCAATTTCTGATCAAAATCCCAAATGCCCATGCCATAAGAGATAAGATAGACAAGTGGGACCTCATCAAACTGACAAGCTTCTGCAAAGCCAAAGAAACCATCAAGAGAGCGGGGAGGCAGCCCACAGAAAGAGAAAAAATATTTGCCAACTGTATATCTGACAAAGGCCTTACATCCAGGATCTACAAGGAACTCAAATGTGCTAAAAGGAAAAAAACAAACAGCCCTACTAAAAAGTGGGCAGAAGATATGAATAGACACTTCTCAAAAGAAGACATATGAGCAGCCAGCGAATACATGAAAAATGCTCAGCCTTGCTAATCATCAAATAAATGCAAATTAAAACCACACTGAGATATCACCTAACTCCAATTAGGATGGCCATCATCAATTAAAAAAATCAACAGATGCTAGAGAGGATGTGGGGAACAGGGAATGCTTCTATACTGTTGATGGAGTGTAACTAGTAAAAATTCTGTGGAAAACTGGCAATTCCCAAAAGATCTAAAAATCAGCCTTCCATACAACCCAGCAATCTCCCTTCTAGAAATATACCCGGAGGCACTCAAATCACTCTATAAAAAAGATACCTGCACACACATGTTTATCATAGCATTATTCACAATAGCAAAAACATGGAACCAACTGTGCTGCCCATTGAAAGCAGACTGGATAAAGAAAATGCGGTTCATATACATGATGGAATATTACACAGTCATAAAAAAGGACAAATTATGGACTTTGCAGCAACTTGGATGGATTTAAAGTCTATAGTACTCAGTGACCTATCACAGAAACAAAGAACTGAGTACCCCATGTTCTCACTTATAAGTGGACCCTGAACATTTATCATAATACTGTAAGAAAGGGAATGACAGTAGCAAGAAACTGCCGGGGGAGGGAGGGGACAACACAAAACATTAATAAGGGTACTAGATCTCATACCAGGCAAAGTGGGGACCAAAGGGAAGTCCAAACTTTGCTTGTACAATGATCACTTACATGCCTAATTCTGAATTTTACCCCACATCTTTAAAATAAGTTTTAAAAATTAAAGATAGGATGGGATTCAAATGCCCAGCTGACCGAAGCCTGGGACTGGAGGGGAGGACTTCAGAGAGATCCTCTGATACTGCAAGGTGAGTCCTGGAGACCATGTGCAAGCCCATTTGCACACACAGCTGGGTGTGTGTTCCGGTGCCTCTTGGAAGTAGGGAGGGGAGGAGGGATGGAGGAGATGAAAGGCCTTGTGCTCAGTCTTCCCAGGCTTCCTGTTTCCCTGGGTGCCAAGCAGAGAGAGAAAAGCCTGGGCTCGAGGGTGATGGACACATTTTCTGGAGGAGAGCAACAGGCTAATTAATGGAGTGAAGAGCAGGAGAGACTCGGGCAGGATATGGTCTTCCCACCTCCCGTGCGCAATGGCATCTCGGGAGACAGGGGCTGGTGACCTGGCTGGCCAATAGATTAACAGCGATAGGAGTGGTTTTAGTCTCCCTCCCTCTCCTTCTGTCCTCCAGAGGTAGGGTCTGGGGTGGAGGAGAGGAGTCTGGGTAGCTTGCTCCTCGCTGAGAGGCAGGTGTGAATGGAGGCCTGGGCCCAGGAAGAGAAGGGGTGAAGCGTTACTACACATCTGCTCCTTCTGGTGTGGTTCAGAACTTTGCATGGACTGGCTTCTAGGAAGCTGCCAACCTCGTGCTAACGAAGGTGGAGGGCGGCTCAGCCCTTGGCAGTCTCCAAGCCACAGGGGAACTGCTGGCCGCCCAGAGGACAGGGCAGCCTTCACTATTTGCTAACAGGTGTGTGAATGGGGACCAGGAGAAACAATGACTTAATCGAAGAGATTAACCAGGGGTCACTGTTCACCTGATGCATGGCTCTAGGGAGCACACACAGAGGGTGAGAAGGCAGGGAGGAGAGGAAGAGGGAGGGAACCTCCTGCTGACGGAGTGCCAATGTTTGGAAAGAGCAATCTCAAAACTTGGTGTCAAAGCCACATTTTCTCTCTTTCTTTCTCTTTTCTTTCTCTTTCTTTTCTCTCTCTCTCTCTCTCTCTCTCTCTCTCTCTCTCTCTCTCTCTCTTTCTTCTCTCTCTCTCTCTCTCTTTCTTTCTTTCTTTCTTTCTCTCTCTCTCTCTCTCTCTCTGTTTCTCATCTCTAGCTCATCTCTTTCTTTCTCCCTCCTTTCTTTCCCAACCTCCCTTTCTCCTCCTCCTCCTCCTCCTTCTCTCCCCCCACCCCCTTTTTAATGGTCGAATCACTGTTTACTGCAGCCTTGAACACCTGGGCTCAAGTGATCCCCCAGCTTCAGCCTCTGAAGTAGCTGGGACTACAGACACATGCCACTCTGCCCAACTATTTTTATTTTTTTCGTAGAGATGTGGGTCTCGCTTTTCCCAGGCTGGTCTCCTCCTGACCTAAAGCAATCTTCCTGCCTTGGCTTTCCAAAGTGCTGGGGTTGCAGGCATGCTTCTGCCCCTGGCTAGAGTGGCCTTTTCATACTTAAATAATATTTTAGAAATATTTTTAAGGATGTCCATTTGATCTCCCTGAAGTCCTGTGAGGTAAGTATTCTCATTAATTAGCTCTCTTTACAGATGGAAACATTGAGGCTCAGAGAATTCGTTGTATTAAAGTCTCATAGCTGGTGATAAGTGGAAGCACGGTTCTGTCTCTGAAGTCTTCTGCTCCCAAGCCCATGTGTTTAGCAACCAAACCATGCCCAGCCCTTAGAGGGTTCTGGGAATGCTAACCCTTCTTCAGTTTCCCTGGGAAGATCCGTGGAGAGGAACTGGAAATCTGTGCTTCCTTCATCCATGATGGTAGATGACGTGCAGATGGCACACCCTCAGCACATGAGTGAAGGAAGGACCAAGCATTTGCATTTATTTTTAAGCATAGAGGGGATATACAATTACATTTAAAAGCTCCACGCAATACTGAAAAAGCCTGTGTCCCCTTCCTACACCCTCCGCCCTGCCAGCTCCTTTCCCAGTGGTGACTAGGGAACGGATAGGTCCTTACAGACAGACAGCTGCCTGCTCATTGAACACAGACACCTAGAAACATGGAGGATCTTCTGTTTGTTTTTTATGTAAATGGTAAAATGTGGTACATATGGTTTGCAATTTGCTCTTTTCACTTCAAAATATGACTTGGAGATATTTCAATCTCACTCCCTATAGATCTGTCTCACTATTAACTGCTGAGTAATTATTATATGTGCAGATGTATACATTGATGTATTCATCTGTATGTATATATGTTTGATTAACTATTTTCTTCTTTTGGACATTTGAGTCACTTACATTTGTTTCACTACTAGAAACAACATAACAAAAAACCTTTTGGTTCATGCTTTTCTGTGAACACAAAGGAGCATTTCTGTAGTATAGAACCTAGAAGTGAGGTTTCTGGTGAAACAGTGTATCCAGCTTGCCATTTCCTGGCGCTCCCTGGAACATTGGGTGCTATCAATATCATTATTTTTACCAAAATAAAATATTGTATTGTTTGAATTTCCCTGATTTTAGGGAGCACTTTTCATATGTTCACTGTTTATTTATATACCCTCTTCCATGAATTACTTGTTCATATTTTTTGCCTATTCTTATCATCTTGTAGAAACTGTTTATGTATCCTAGATATTAATTCATATCTGTCATGCATGTTTCATCTATTTCTTCCAGCCTGTAAATTAATTTTTAACTTTTTTTATAGAGTTTTTTTTTGTTGTTAGACAGAAACAATTAATTTTGACAGTCAATTTGTTCATTTCTTTCTTTATCTTTTCTTTCTTTCTTTCTTCCTCTCTTTCTTACTAGTCGGAGTCTCACTCGGTCACCCAGGCTGGAGTGCAGTGGCATGATCATAGCTACTGCAGCCTCGATCTGCTGGCCTCAGGTGATCCTCCCACCTCAGCCTTCCAAGTAGCTGGGACTGTAGGCATGCACCACCATGCCCAGTTAATTTTCTGGATTTTTTCTAGAGACGAGGTTTTACCAAATTACCCAGGCTGGGCTCAAACTCCTTCAGTCTCCCAAAGTGCTGGGATTACAGGTATAAACCACCGTGCTTGGCCTCTTTCTTTCTTTTTTTTTTTTTTTTTAAAGATGAGGTCTCACTGGAGTACTATGGTAAGATCTTCCCACCTCAGCCCCCTGAGTAGGTAGGGCTACAGGCATATGCCTGCTAACTTTTAAAAGTTTTTGTAGAAAGTTGGTCTCACTATGTTGCCCAGGCTGATCTCAAACTTCTGGCCTCAACAGATGCTCCTGCCTTAGTTTCCCAAAGTGCTAGGATGGTCAATTTTTTAAAAGCAGGTTTTTACATTTTTGTGTCTTTCATAAGAGGATCTTCTCTACCCATGGTTTAAGTAGTTTCTTCTAACATCTTTATAGTTTGCCCATCTCCTATGTAGCTATCTAGTCAACTTAAAATTTATTTTGTGTATGGTGGAAAGCAGGCTCTACATTTATTTTTTTTATCCATGTAGTTTTGGTGGCCCATGATTGGTGGCCCACTTTTTATTTCTCCCTTCCCTATATTTCATTTAGGCTCCCCTGCCCCACCTCATCTGTCTCCTGGGCTTTAGAAAGGCTAGGCCTTATTGGTTTAAGAGTCCCACCTGGGCAACTTGGTGAGACCTCATCTCTACAGTAAATAAAAAAATTAGCTGGGTGTGGTAGCACGCGCCTGTAGTTCCGGCTCCTTGGAAGACTGAGGTGAAAGGATTGCCAGAGCCCCAGCAGGTCAAGGCTGCGGTGTCCAGGAGCGGCCACTGCACTCCAGTCTGGGCGACAGAGTAAGACTCCAACTAAAAAAAAAAATGGGTAATTCATACACCTCACCTAAACTTCAGGAAGCTGGTCATGGTGATTAGCTCAGGATCAGAACATGTCCCAGCCAAGGTGAGGCCAAGTTCACTGAGCACATCTGGGAGAAATATTTTACTCACATATAAAAGATGGTCTCTGGGGGCTGGAGGAGACCCCTCTCTTTCTTTGGGCACAATGCTTTGTGGATGCTGATCCATGAACTGCAACAGCTTTTTTGCCACCCTGAGGGAAGCCAGTCTGAGGGTGAGGTTGCCATAAAGAAAGGGCCCACTGTGCAGAAAACTTCAAGGGATAGAACCAGGGAAGCCTGGAGCGGATGGATTAGGGCAGCCTGGACTCTTCGCTACTGCTTTGTCTACCTTGGACTTTCTTACACAAGAAAAGTACATTTCCTTATTATGGAAGGCTTGGGAGTCAAGTTCTGTGTTATGGGCAGGAGGCAGGGACTAACCCAACACAACAAGCAACTGTTTCCATGCTGTGTACGGATGGTCTGTCTTCTGGTCCTAATTACAAATGCTGTCATAGGCTCCTGTATGCACACGATCTGTTTCTTATCTGTTTGCCTATTCTTAGGCTAACATCTTGCTATTTTAATGACTATGGCTTATGTAATTGTAATATATTTTATGCTAGTTGGGTAAATCCCTCTTCAGCATACTTTTTCTTCAACAATTGCCTGGCTATTCTTGTTCCCTTTCTCTTCCAGATGAATCTAAATGATGAAGTTTCCTAAATTTCTGTTGGGATTTTGACAGGGGTTGCTTTGAATTTGGGGAGAACTGACATCTTTACAATGCTGAGATTTCCCATCCAGGAACATTAGATGTCTTGCCATTTATTTAGATCTTTTTATATAATACTCAGTAGAGTTTTATAGTTTTTCCATAAAAGTCTTATTCATATCTTATTGGGTTTATTTCTTGGGGCCTTAGAGTCATTAGTTATTGTTATTATTTGTTTGGGCTTTTTTAAATTGTTGAATGGTATCTATTTTTAATTGGTGGCATGGGGGGAAGCTTTGAGTTTGGGTCGTTGCTCTGACACGCCACTGCTGTGTTAGAATCTTATTATCTAACAGTCTGTCATTTCCATTCTTCCGGATTTCCTAGGAGAGGATCATAGCATCTGAAAATAATAGTTTTCTCTTCTATCTTTCTTTTTCTTCCCTTAAGTTGGACTGGATAGGAGTGGCATCCCTAGATTGTTTCTAGACAGAATGGGAAATGTTTCTAAGGTTTTCTGAACATTATATAATTAAGAAAGTTTAATTTTCCTTGCTGCTTTGTTCAGACCTTTTATTATATTTTTAAGGTGGGAAAATATATAGAGTTTTATCAAATGCTTTTTTGGTGTGCAGTGACATAACCACATAGAATATTATTTTATTATCCAGTGGCCTATGTTCATACATTTTATAATATTGAAACGGTCTGTATAATTGAGGTAAATCCCAATTGGTCGTGAGATACTATTCTTTTAATGCATTGCTCAATTTGATTTACTATTTTATTGTGGATTTGGGCAGCTGTTGTCACATGTGAGATGAGTCCACAGTTTTGTGTGTTTGTTTTTGTGCCACCCAGGCTAGAGTGCAGTGGCATGCTCACAGCTACTGCAGCCTCGACCTGCTGGGCTCAGGTGATCCTTCCACCTTAGCCTTCCAAGTTGCTGGGACTGCAGGCATGCACCACCATGCCCAGCTAATTTTTTGGATTTTTTTTCTAAAGATAAGGTTTTACCAAGTTACCCAGGCTGGGCTCGAACTCCTGGGCTCATGCAATCCTCTTGCCTTCAGTCTCCCAAAGTACTGGGATTACAGGTGTGAACCACTGTGCTTGGCCTCTTTCTTTTTTTTAGAGATGAGGTCTCACTGGAATACTCTGGTGAGATCCTCCTACCTCAGCCCCCTGAGTAGGTAGGGCTACAGGCATGCACCACCTCTTGCCTGGGTCTTCTGCCCCACTGGCCAGTTTCTCAGTTCCTTCTGCTGGCCTCTGGCCTGGAGCTCAAGCCTCTGTCCTCTCCCCTCCTTCTTCCCTCTCCCAAGTCATAACTCTCTCACCCCAGACCTGTGACTTTAATACTGTCTCAATGCTGAGAGCTCCCAGATACATCAGACTTTGACTTCCAGACCCGTATTATTAACATTCATTTAGACTTGGATTAAGTCAACTCAGAATTCCCAATTTTCCCGCTCAAAGCTGCCCCACCCAATCTTTCTCAACTCTACACAAGTCAACACCATTCTCTAGTTGCTCAGGCTGAAAGCTTTGGAATCAGTCTAAACTCTCCTCTTTGTCTTTCATCTCTCACATGCAACCCTTCAACAAGCCCTTTGGTTTTCCTTTCAATAGAAAGCCAATGTCTGAGCCCTCCTCAGGGCTAGCTCAAGTGGTCACCTCTGATCTCAGCTATTGTAGTGCTCCCTAACGGTGCTCTCTGCCTCTGCCCTTTCTTCCACCTGCTTACCAACATAGCCGAGTGGTTCCTAAGCCCGCCATCATGGCTACTTTTTTCTATCCATGCTGGCCTCCATGCCTCTTCTCAAACATGCCCAAGGTGCTTCAACCTCAAGTCCCTTGCACTTGCTGTCTCCTCCCCTTGGATATCCATACATCTCTCTTCCTTCTGACTTTTTTTCACCCTACATACACCTCCCTACCGGTGCTCCCTGCATGCTTTGGCCTGCTTCAGTTCCCCAAGACACTGCTCGCCATCTGATATACTGCACATTCATTTGTCCGGTCATTTTCTGTCTTCCCAAAATAGAATGTAACCTCTATGAAGGCAGAGTCCTGCCTGTTTGGTTTGCTCTTGTGTCTCCAGCACCAGAAACAACGGCTGCACATTGTAGATTGCTCTGCAAACATTTGCTGAATTAAAGAATGGTATTTCTCTTGCATTTGTGGGTGGACTTTAATGCCAAAGAATTTCACGTGTGTATAATTTTTAGGTTTTGAAAATATTTGCAATGGAAACGGGAACAGAATCATGCTTCTTTCCCCTCCATGGGTGCAAAAATGGAAACTCTGAGAGCCTGAGGCATTTCTCAAGGTCAGGAGTCAGTTGATGGCCTGGCTCGGCTGGAATCTGTCCTTCATGTAGACCTGAGGGACTAGCAGAGTATCAGGGACTGGAGAGCTGTCAGGAGCTGGAAGCTTGGATCCAGTGGGCTAGAAAGACCCTGTGACCCGTCCTCTCTCACCTCCTGTCTTACTTTCTTAGAGATAAGAGATTAGACAGAAGACATTCATGAGAACAAGGGGGCACAATCCAACTTTACCGTCATCAGCTGCTGACTTGGGGCACTTGTACAAGAGCCATCCTGTCTTGTGTATGCCTGCCACCTCCCACCTGCCCTGCCCCTGCCCACACACCCATGCCTTCCCCAGATGGATGGTATCCAGGAGCTTCTGGCTCCTGGTTGGCTGGGTAAGCAGCACCAGCAGAATATTGGGAGATGGATAAGTTGGGGGTTTGTTTCCCTAATTCATCTCCTTCAGGGTCTTCACTAGCTGCCTGTGCTCCTCAGTCAAGGGCCACGGCTCCTATCAGAAAGCCCCCCCACCCCCCACCGCAGGCAGCTGGTCTCCCCCAGGGCTCCTTCTCTTATCCCTCCAGGCCTAAGGGCCTCTACCGTGGCCAGTCAAGGACACTGCACCATCCTTAGCTGGTTTCCTTAAGCCCCGCAATCCTTTGTAAATATTTCTAAACTCTCTTCATCGTGTGGGGTTTGGAGTATGTCTTTGTCCCCCTGGGATCCCTGATGGTCACCATGGCTCTAAGGATTCAGTGACAGAGCCTAAGTGCTTGGCACAGTCCTTGGCACAAAGCAGGGTCTTTCCAAGGTTTGTTCCTCTTCTTCCCTGCTAGAACTGAAAGGAGCTGTCAAAAGGCGTGGCATGAGCCCTTTGTGGGAAGCCCCAGCCTCGGTGGCACAACGTAATCATCTGCAGATCACAGACGGCCACTACTCAGGGCCCCTCTTTGTCCTCACCCACTTCCCGCAGGGCTACCATCCCGCAGGGTGGCCTGATCAGACAACCCCTGAACACTGTGGCTGGTCTCAGAGCGTGAGGCATATGTGAGATTGTGAGGTGGCAGGTGGGTGGGAGAGCGGGGAGGCTTCCTACAAACCCGTTCCTCAGCTCTTCTGTCTTTTAGCACCTCTGTCCCCCTGGTGTCCCTATGACATGACCAGGCCGAGACACAGCTGCCCCTCCCCGCCCTGCCCTGCCTCGCCCCACCAGCAGCCTGGCTGCCTCCGTCCATGCCCAGGGCTGGCAGCGGGAGACAGGGCTGTCAGATTGCATCATGTCAGAGCTCCAGCTCGAACTCCAGCCGGGCCAAGTGACCTTGTAGGTTTTGAGGAGCATGGACGGCCAGAAAGAGAGAAACAGACTGGCTGAATTTATAACATCTTCCCAGCTGGAGGGAGGCAGGAGTCTGGCCGCTCTCAAACCCCAGGCCCTCCGTCTCAGTTGCTGTGTGGGATCTGTCCTTCCAGCAGGCTTGCAGCAGTTGGGAGGGAGGTTAGACTTTAAGATGTCTTTTCTGATTCTGCTGGCTCTGATGACTTTCTTAGCAAGGAAGGTGGGGATTTCTTCTCCAGGATAAAAAAGGTTCCAGTTCCTGTCAGAGCCTGAGTTCTCTGATGAGATGCTGAGAAACCAGGATTCACTTTCCCAAGCGCTTTGGGGTTGCAAATACACAATCTCTCTTGAGCTTTACAACTCCCCACAAGGCAGGAAGGTTTAGCTGTATTTACTACAGTGAAGGGACCAGAAGCCCAGAGGAGGTTCAATGAGTTGTTCAAGCCAACACTGCAGGGCACCGGCAGATAGGGAACTCAAAGCCAACCTGGCTGAACCCCTGAGCAGATGAAGGCTTTCCCAGCAGGTTATTTTAAGTGATGAGATCATTCCGTTGCCTTTCTCTTCCTCCCTCCCTCCAGCCCATTGATCGTGAATAGGATGGAAAATGAAGTCCAGTCAAGATTTTGGTTTAATCTCAGGTAGGCCAACTTCCTAGAAGAGGTGGAAGGAAGGCAGGGCAACGGAGATGACTGTCGGGGAGCAGCCCTGAAAAGGGCGAGGACCTGCCCCAGAGTTGCCTGAAGAACTTCCCCGGCTCTTGGTCTCTATTCCTTGGCAAGTCACCATCTTCTTCCTTTTCCCCATCCCTTTGGTGTCTTGGCAGCAGAAGGGATTTCAGTTAGACTTTGGGAAGAACTTCCCTACTCCACCTTTGAGTAGCATCTCAGATTTCTATTCTCCCAAGGAGACCACAGCGCGGTCGGCCTGCTATTTCTTGTCATTGTGTTTGGGTTGAACGAGTTCCACTCCTGTCTTTTGTTCTTGCTTTTTTCTTTAGTTGTCTAGAGGCTTCCCTGATGCAGAGCGATCACCCCATGGAGCATGGCCCCAAAGCTGAGGGGTGGTGTGGAGGCCGTGTTCGGGGCGATGGTGACATAATCTTGAAAAAGTGCCATCTGTCATCCCTGGCCTTTTACTGTTGGAACAGCACTTATGGTCCCAGCCAACTGCTGAGGAATCTGTCTGTGGTTTAATTAGCCTATAACTCCAGCCTCCCCCACCATGCAAGAAAGCAATAAACAGCTTCCGTCCTCTTAGAAGGACTGGGCAGTCACGGCAGGGGGAGCCACACGGGGCCTGAGGCCAATGAGGTCTTTGAGGACAAATGAAGGACTCAGGGACCTGCAGGGAGGACTCCTGACTCGTGCCTCCTCTTCCTGTCTGGGCCATGTGAGGCCAGCCAGTGGGCCTCACAGGAAAAATAATAACAGTGGCAAAACAACCCCTCATATTTACAGAGTTTCCCATGTAACCAGGGGCTTTCTAACTGAGACAAAACCACTCTGAACCTCAGTATCTTCTCTTTATGAAATCAGCCCATTAGGCTTGAGGATTCCTGAGGGCTCTCCTTCATCCAGACCTTCTGTAGGTTCCAAGATCCTAACAAAATCCTGGTGATGGGATGACACCTGGAGCCAGAGTTATTAGTCCCATTTTATAGTTGAGAATACCAAGGAACAGAGAAGGAAAGTGATGTGTCACAGAGAGCCGTGCAGGAACCAGGCCCAACCCCGGGTGAGGTAGAAAGAGAGGGACCGTGATGTCTGCCTTCTCAGCTCAAGGAGATGGAGGTGGGCAGATGGGGACAGGGCCCTGCAACTGTTCCCCCAGTCCATTTTGAGGTGGGGTCTTCCCTGGCACCCTGCCATAGGGCATGGCCAGAGAGTTTACCTGGGGACAGCATGGTGTCTGGTCCGGAGTGTGCAGACCAGCTCTGTGCCTAGGCATCTCCGTGAGTATTTCTGCTCCACTAGGTGGTCTATTTTGTTCCCTGCTGTATCCCCAGTGCCTAGAACTGGCATGCCCAGTGACTGGCATGTAGGTGGAGTCCAAATAATACTGTCACTGAATGACTGAGAGACGGTTCTAGGCCCCTGGGAAGCCAGGGGTCCCCCTCACCATGCTCTGCTCCCCTCCACAAGGCTGGACATGTGGCCTGCCAGCAAAGCATTCACTGATCCGAGAGGGATCCCAAGATCCGGAAAAAATCCTCTGTGCAGCTCCCCACTTTTTCTGGTTGAATCTGAGCACCCCCTGACCCCCCATCCTCTTCCCTCACTCCACCCGGTCCCCTCAGAGCATGTGATAGATGTTCTGCCAGGGAGGGAGGGTTCGATCTGGATTTCCAATCTCCTTTGGATGCACCACCGCCAAAATACAATACACAATTACGGGGACACGATACATCAGTGATCACCGAGGGAGAGAAGCCCCCCTTGGACAGCAGAGCCAGTGGCTGGTGTCTAAAGTGATGGCTGCAGCTAGCTCGGAGCCCCTCTATCCACTGGCAGGAAGCGGGCAGTCTCCAAGCTGGTGTTTCTTCCCACGCCCAGTCACGCCTTGGGCCCGTCCCCCTTCCTGGCCTTCTTCCCAGGCTCCAGAGCTTGAGCTTTCCTTCTTATCTGGTGTAGCTGCCATCACTCCATGCCTTGGGGTTCCCTCCCCAATCACCTGTCCATAGTGGAAAGCACAGACTCCCCAGCTCCCCTCGTGCTGCCTTCCAAAGCAAGCTCAAAAGCCCTTTCCTTCCGAGGGGTTATCTGCTGGGCCATTTAGGGAACAGAGTGAGGGGACAAAGATCCCACAAGATACAATTGTGTGGGCTCCCACCTACATCAGGAGCTATGATTCCTGGCCTTCACTCTTGGCCTCCCATCTCACATGGACCCCAAGGCCTGCCCACTGATCACAGTGGCTTCTCTTTTACCCAAGACACCTAGAGGCCTGATAACATAACCATATAGGAAGCAAAACCAGAGCCCACCTGACCAACTCTGAAGGGCCCCCGTCTCCATGGCGTACACCAAGGGTCATTCTAACAAAGAGGGTCATCCCTCAACATTCTATCCTCATCAGAGTTGGGGTTTTTTGTTTTGTTTTTATTTGTTTGAGTCAGGGGTTCACTCTGTTGCCCAGGCTGGAGTACAGCAGCAGGATCACGGCTCACCACAGCCTCGACCTCCTGGGCTCAGGTAATCCTTCCACCTCAGTCTCCTGAGTAGCCAGGATTATAGGCATGCACCACCATGCCTGGCTAATTTTTCTGATTTTTTATAGAGATGAGTTCTTGCTATAATGCCAAGGCTGGTCTTGAACCCCTGGGCTCAAGCAATCCTCTTGCCTCAGCCTCCCAAAGCACTGGGGATTACAGACACGACCCACTGTGTCTGGCCTCCTCCTCTCCAGAGTTTTAAAAGCTGGGATTCATGGTCGGAATCTGCACACCCTGAAATTATGTGGCAACTTGGGTATGTGTGTGTGTGTTTGCACTTTTCCTGGAAAGAGTTTTCATAGCCTTCAGTTTCTCAAAGCCCTTTAGAACAAAAAATGTTACTTATGCCCACAAAGATGGCAGGCGCAGAGACTGGGCTTGCTCAGATAGTCCATAGAGCTTGGAGTTTTGTTTTATTGTCCTCACCCCTGAATCACATTTTCTCTGCATATAGATGTGTCTTCTTCTCCAGTTTGCTAAACAGGCTGACCACTTATACCCAGACAGGTTTTTCAGGCAGGTACAAACTGAAGTTAGCCACCCAGACCACAGCGTAAAACAGGTGCAATTCTACCCTGGAACAACCCCAGAGCAGAGATCAGATGCCATCAAAACAGAGCCCAGGTGCTATTGCAGCTCACCCAGGCAGAACACCAGCATACAGTGGACAACCAACTGGCTAACTCAGGGTTAGGGTCTCTTAGAAGGCAGCCCCATCCTCTAACACCTGAGGGCATGGGGAGACCCAGCTGAGGTCCACTCCCTACTCCCTGGTGAGGACCCCTGGCAAGTCTGCTTACTTCCCAGTGATCAGCCTTTCAATCTCTGGGTATTCTAGGAAGATGACTCTGAGCTTGGATTTCTTACGGAGAAAACACAGAGGCCTGGAGACCACGAATCATTTGCAAGGTGGTTGATAAATACCACAGCTCTTCAGCCCGCTGAGCCTGTATGATCTTTGTTGAATCGCCTAATCTACTTGGCTAATTATGCCCATTTTCCCTTCTCTCTTTCCTTCTTACTTTCTCTTCCTCATCACAATGTGGTACTTTAGAAACTCTCTCGAAGGAATTCCAAGGAGCTGGCTGGGTCTCTGTGGAGCGTATTGCGTTATCTCATTACGATCGCGCCTGGTGATCAGATTCCGTTAGCTGACTCTCTTTATTAGCAGGCAAAAGCCAACTTATGAAATACCTTTAAACCTGGATTTCCTTAACAATATATCATTGGGGAACTGACAGTTCTTGCTCGCTTCCCTCTGCCAGAAAGAATTAAGATTGTTCCTAATTTAATCTCTCTTCCGCATCGGAGGCGGATATTTGTGTTTCAGCAGCAAACTTGTTTTACAGGCTCTTGGGGAGGAGGCTCTGGGTTGTCACAAAACAGCTCTGATAGGAGTCTGTGTGCCTGGGTGCACCTGTGGCTGGCCCTGGCTTCGGGAAGCTTGGGCAGAGGCCCCAGACGCTGCCCTTGATGGGAGCTGCAGCCAGGCAGCCCTGCTGGGGAAAGATAAGAGGACAGATACAAGAGCCACTGGCTTTGCCATGTTGGTATAAGGGTGGTGTGGGGGTGCTGTGGCTGTCACAGACACTGCCTGTTGGAGAGTCGTCTGGCACCTCAGTCCTCTGGCTTTCTAGAAGTCAGAATCACCAGGCTGGCTGGCTCTCATCTTTTTTTTTTTTTTTTTGAGTTTCACTTTGTTGCCTGGGCTGGAGTGCAGTGATACAATCATAGCTCACCACAGCCTCAACCTCCTGGGCTCAGGTGATCTTTCTGCCTCAGCCTCCCGAGAACTGGGATTATAGGTGCACACCACCACACCTGGCTTATTATTTTGATTATTATTATGATTTTTTTTGGTAGAGACAAGGGCTCGCTGTGTTGCCCAGGCTGGTCTCGAACGCCTAGTATCAAGTGATCCTTCTGTGTCAGTCTCCCAAAATGCTGGGATTATAGGTGTGAGCCATTGCATCCAGCCTCAGGCTGGCTTGTGATGATGTTCCAGCTGAACTGTGCCCTGGTCGTATTCCTATGGGCATGGTGTGGTCATGCTGTTGGTGTCCCGCCCAGGCCCCTGCGCAGCCCATCTACCATCCCCGTGCATATTGGCTTCGAAAGCTCACAGCTCCCCTTTCTCTCGGGAATTAGCCTCAGCTGAGTACGCACTTCCCTCCTGACCACAGAGGCTGGCCACACGCCTCTCCAGATCCCTTTGCCTAAGTCAACAGTCAATGACAGGCCGACAGAAGGAACAGGAGACTAGCTCCCTTGCCTCCAGGGTTCCTGAGCTTGCAGTGGGACCAGACTGAAACTGGTCTCAGGCCCAGACCACATGCTTGTTTTGTTTCCTCGCCCTGTTTCTCCTGAGAATGCTTCCCCAATAGCTTCCTTTTGTGAGCCTCTGCGTCTAGGCAGCATTTGGGCTGCTTGGGTTCCTGGGCTCTGAGGCACCTGTCCTCTGGAGTCAGCTGTGCATGGGACTCACCAGGACAGTCAAGGCAGGTGGCACCCAGTGGTCACCCATGAACCTGGCCCCACGTGCACTCCCTGAGGACACCCCACCCCTGCCCATCATGGAAAGGCCTGGCTGAGAGTGCCTGCCTGGGCACCCCCATCCATTAGTGGAGCATATAAGCTGTTCCCTGAGACTGCTCTGAAGCACGGCTTCTTAGATGCTCAGTGCCCCAGTCAGAGCTGTGGAATCCGATGGGACCGCCCCGCCGAGCACATCACGTCCCCTCCAGGCATTCTGCACAGAGATTTGGGCGGCTGCAGAGGAGGAGGAAAGAGCTGTGTTGGAAAATCCTATTATCTAGCCAGGCCCCCATTGATAGCCCATGCATGAAACCAATTTAGAGAGTGTGAGTCAAAAGCCTCCGAGGACCGCCTGTTCTCATGGGAGCCCAGCAATCACCCTGCCCACGGGCCTCCGCAGACGGAATGCCAGTCGCGCTCCGTCCACCCAAGAGCTCTGCTCAGAGCTGTCAGTCAGTGCCCTGGGCTGACCGGCCCCTTGCTTGGCTGGATGTCGGGAGAATGTATGACTGCAAGAGAAGAGAAACACTTTGACTCGAGCATGATTATTTTCAGATCTCCATTTTGCTGATGGCTTGAGCAAGCCCAAGTGAGACTATTTGGGCTGCAAGGGTTTTGTGAAGGTCATATTGTCTGTCCATCTTCTGTCACGGGTGTAGGCAAGGGCAAGAAGGCATGGATGACACTTGTAACTGGGGCAAGGTGCTTAACCTCTCCGAGCCTGGGCTTTCTTTTCCATAAAGGAAAAATACCCTATAGAGCTTATAGGAGGTCTCAATGAGAGAATGCACACAGTAGATACTCAGTAAATGCTCATTATTTTTCACCTCAACCAAAACAGTTTCTGCAAGTATCCAGAGTAAGATGCCTCTGCTTTTCTTTGTAGAATATTCTGATGTGTCTTCACCTGTGTAATAGTCTAGGAGTGATTATATCTAGCCACAGTATCTTTTGCTGAAAAATAACATGAATTATTCTGGTCTCAAAAGAGACCTATTACTACGAGCTAACACTGGCAGTATACTGACTTTGTGCCAGCCACTGTTCTGGGTACTTCATACATACTGACCTATGTAAGACTCACTACAACCCTTTGGCCTGGTTACTGCTATTATCCCTGTTTTACAGATGAAGAAACTGACGAACAGAAATTGCCCAAAGTCACATAGCTAAGTAGAGATGGGATAAGAAGATATAGGAAGACTGGGCTTGGTGGCTCAGCCTGTAATCCCAGCACTTTGGGAGGCCGAGGCGAGTGGATTGCCTGAGCCTGCAGTTCGAGACCAGTTGGGCAACTTGGCGAGACCTCAACTCTACAATAAATCAAAAAATTAGCCAAGTGTGATAGCGCACACTTATAGTCCTGGTTCTTGGAAAGTTGAGGTGGAAGGATCACCAGAGTCCAACAAGTCGATGCTGGGGTGGTCATGAGCATGCCACTGCCCTCCAGCCTGGGCAACAGAGTGAGAATTCAACTAAAAAAAAAATGATATAGGAAAACGTTGGCAGAGAGACGCTGGAAGATGTTTATCCCAAGTTCAATAGACTGAGGTATGAGCATTTCCCCTTTTCTAGGACATGCATGGGAAGCTTCACTGGGGAGGTGGACCCCCCCGACCTTCCTCCCCCTCCTCTTAGCCTCCCATATCAGATTTGAACAGAAATTGGGCCACCTCATCTCTGACATTAGCCCCTCCCTCAAATGTTCTAGCAAGCTGGGGATGGCCTCAGAGACAGGAGCTGGCCTGGGCCTACAAATCTCACCTGCCCCAAATGCAGGATCTGCCTGCGAGGATATGTTCATCCAACAGGTCAAGATGGCCATTGCCAAGGCTCCTCCTTCCCAGATCTCCCACTCCTAGACGCCCTGTTCCTCGGTGAACAGCGTCAATCCAGGCAACTACAGAAGATGTTCCTCCATCTCCCAGGGATAGCAGTTCTAGTCCCTTCCAGGGGCAATGAGAGTACTCCCTAGGTCTTAGTGTGAAGGATCCTGCGGGTTACACTGAAGCACACAGCAATGAAATGTGTGGGCTCTTGATCCAAGTCAGTGTTTGCATGTGCCAGGAACTCAATTTCCTCACCTGTAAAATAGGATGTTGGGTTTAATGTGTATAATGCAACGTCTTAAGGTATATAAACATTGACTATAACAGTGGCCAGATTTAAAATAAAAAAAGTCTCTGCTTTGCTGTTTGGGCCACCCAATCCATCCACTGGAAAATTCACTTTTCTGTTCAAAGCAGTCATTAAGGTTCAGTGCATCGGTGTGAGGCCTTCATCTCCCCGCTTGGTCTACAAGTCTATGCAAGGGGAGAGTGGAAAAGAGGAGGGATCTGGGGTGAGCAGGCAGGGATGGGTAGGGATAGCCAGGATGTCCTTGGATGTCTGGGGAGCCCAGATTTTTTTAGAAGCCCTTGCTTGGCTGGCAGTGGGCACTTCCAAAGGGGCTTCCAAAGGGGTTGCACTATCCAGAGTGGCTGGCGTCCTCTGAACACAAGTACATTACTCTCATCCTCGATAGCAGTTACAGTGTTGGCACTGGTTCCTCCAGCCTCATCCTTGCCCTCCTGAGGTAGAGCAAGAGTGGAGAGCCCTCAGAGACTGAAGAAGGAACATGGGCTATCTGGAAGCTCCCTGGCGAATCCCAGAACCGGGGCCTGACTTGGAAAAACTGCCCTCTCCATGGAACACAGAGGACCACGCCCTCTGTGGGTAACAGGTGCCCCAAAGGGACACTGTATCCCTTCTGTGACTAGCTATGGTCCCATCAGCCCCTTATCTGGTACTCTGCTCAAGAGCTGGGCATCATCCTCTTTTCTATCATAAGGGTCCTCAGAGTAGCCTCTTTACCCTTGCAAAAGTCCAACCTGGGCCTGGCTGACCTTCACCTGAAAGGATGCTCTGATCAGGGCAGAAACTGTGGGCCTACTTGTTGATGAGCCATGTGAACTTCCAGGGGACACTGAGGGTCATCCAAACCATGTGACGTGTCAATTCACTGTGAAAGGAGCCTTTCAGCCCCACCAATAAGAAGATACCTGCCCGTGTGAATAGCACTGTAGAGAAGACAAGCCTTCCACTGAAAGACAAGCAGGAGCCCTGCCTGCCTCCAGGCCTTGGCTTTGAGGAATCGAGAAAAGCAGGGAAGAGATCACAGAGCTGGTCCTGCCTTGGCAAGGGCTGTGGATCTTGCTGAATTGAATCTACAGGCAGTTCAGGAGGAGCTGCAGAGTTTCCCTCTGCCTAAGTGGGTCCACAGGTGCATCCATGCTTCCTTCCTTCTCAGGGACCCACAACTGTGTCCACATTTCCCTGCCTGAGTAGGCCCATGGGTCAACCCATGTTTCCCTCTGCCTCAGTGGGACCACAGGTGCTTCCACGTGTTCATGAACCAACCTCTACTCATTGCCTGCAGCTTCCGGTTGGAATCACAGTGGGGCTTTAATGAACACTGATGCCTGGGTTTTCCCAGAAATTCCAATTTTACTTGGAATAGGGCATGGCTTGGGCATCAAGATTTTCAAAAGCTCCCTGGGCACATTAGTGTTCCACTGGGGTCTACACACACAGGGACAGCAATGGTTCTAGATTCCAACTTGTGACAAGTGTGTCCATCATCTCTAAGTGTGTCCTCAAATTCCCCAAGGTATTTTTAACATACCTCACTTCAAAGTAAATATTTATTATAAAACTATTTTAGGGAATATTGAGAAATTAAGCAAAGAATGAAGGGTATACTGAAGAATTAATTGTATAATAATTAAGTATATAATTAATTGTACAAAACTGTGGTTGATGATGTGTCTAAGAGGGTGGGGTGAAAGGTCAGGTGATCAGCGGTCTGAAGCAAATTACCACTCTGCATTTTTGAGGGCATGGAAAACCACAGACTCTTAACAACTTTTTACTTTGAAATAATTACACATTCATAGGAATTTATAAAAAATAGTACAGAGAGCTTCTGCGTCCTCTTCCCCAGTTTTTACCAATGGGAACATTTCACATAACTATATATGACATGAAAACTAAGAGGGTAGCTTGGGTTCTATCCACAGATGGTATTGAATTCATGACTTTTCGTTGATCTTTAATGCCTTGGTTTTTATCCATTCAAAACACTTTTATGGAAGCATAGGCGTTAGTATTTATCCAAGTGTGGTCTATGGATCACTGGCATCAGAATCACCTGAGAAACTCATTAAAAACGCAAATTCCAGAACCCCAATCTCAGACCTACTGAATCAGACCATGGAGCTGGGAGTTGATATTTGTAACAGGTTTCCCAGATGATTCTTAGGTTCACAAAAGGTAGAAAGCCACTAAACTGCTGAGCAACAGGCATAGGCTCACAAAGGAAATGCACTTAGGAAAGACTAGTAGCTGCCCTCATGGGAAAGAGGAGGAGATGCACACTAACAGTGACTGCAGGGACTGGGATAGAGAGAGCCATGGACAAACACTGTAAGAACACTGGGAAATATCTAATCTCCTCAGATGAAGGAGGAGACGTTTTAGAGATTGAGCATACTTGAAGTTGGGTTTTGACTGGTAAGTAGGAGTTTAATACTTGGGCAAGGGAATAAAACTTCAACCATAGAATTAACATATTGTCTCCTAACTTTGAAGCAAAATGTCTGAAATGCGAGCTCCTTAACGGCATGGGGTGGTGGGTATCGTTCACTGTGCACCTCCGAATGCCTGGTACACTGAAGGGGCACAATAAAGACTTGATGAATGAGAACTCTGGTTGGCTGACTGGTTGGCTGGCTATGGAAGGATGGTGGGTGAATGGCTGGATGGAGAGACAAATGGGTGAGTGAGTGACTGTACATGGAAGCCAGAAGGCTTGACTGGGGAGGCTGGATTCCTGGCCATAAAGGGCTCCAGCGGTTCTTTCCTGAGCTGGAAGCCATTGTGAGAAAATGCAGCCGGGCTGTGTATACAACACTCTCATCCTGAACAGTCAAGCCCCAGACACTCCAGGGCCCCAGGGAGCCTGCTGACTTTGAGTTTGAAAAGCTAAGTGGCCTTCACTCTGGGGAAAAAAAAAAAGACATTCACCCCGAAAGTACTCTCTTGCTCTCTTAATGAGTATATTAATTTTAAATGCCAGAGACAGAATCGTAAACTCTCCTTCCTGGAGGATTGTGGTCAGAGCCCAGCTCACTGAGGAAACTGAGCATCTGCTTCCATTCATGGCAGAGAGGGTGGGTGGGAAGAAGCTATTTGACCAGCCCATCTTGCAAAGGTCACTCTTGCGCCTGTTGGCCCTGCAAAGAGCAAAGGAGCTTCGGATTCTCTTTATTTTCCGCCTTTCTCTCTTGCTCAGTCCGGGAAACTGCGAGAACTGCCCTGGGGTTCCAGCACCACATCGGAAGATTCTGGAAATTTCCTAAACCAACTCTTCATAGCTGTGTCGGGGTGTGGGTCGTGTCTGCCCGGAGGCAGAGGAGTGGCTGAGAGAAGCTGTCCTCCCTGAGGAACCCAAAGCGTGGTCCCTGGGCCACCTGCAACTCAGCCACCACTTCTAAAAATGCAGGTGCCCAGCCTCATCTGCAGTCTCCTCTAATCAGGTTCGGGTCATGGAGATCCCAAACTTGCTTTTTTGTCATGTTTTTCAGAGAGGCACGCTGACATTTGAGAGTGATACTATGAGAAAACCGTCTCCCCAAGACTGTAACTAGACAGTCCCAGCTGGCAGGTGTAGGAGACAGCTTAGGTTTAAAGCAAAGGGTGCTGGGAGTGGAGCCTGAGTGCAACCTTAACCTTTATAAGACTCTATTTACTCATCAACAAAATGGGGTTAATAATCTGTATCTCAGAGGCCTGTGTGCAGACTAAGACAAATTCTAAGCATAGTGCCTCGTGCCCAGGAATCCCTTCGTGTAAGCTGAGATTGGGCCAGGCGTGAGAAGAGCTGTTGATCCCAATGCCTGTATGTAGGGCCCGAAAGAAACAGAATGAGCTTAAAGAAATTTACACTTGATATTTGTAATCTACATCACACATGTGTTCAACTTCCCAGCTGAGCTTTTTTAATGGCTTCTCTTCTGTAAATGTGCGCAATATATAGCCTTTAGGCCAAATCTGTCCCACTTGACCCTAAGCTGCCCACTTGACATTTTTAATTAAACATTTTGCTTTACTTAATGATTTTGTGTGCTTCGTCTAGTAAGGCTTCATCCCCTACCAGGAACGAGCTTGAGACACCTTATTGATATGAGGAAAGCTGCATTCTCTCTGACAGCGTACCTGCAGGGAAAGAGAAAAAGGGGAGTTTCAACAGTTTATTCAAGTTAAAAATGCATCCACCATCTGCAGGGTCTGCACTGCAAACTTTGCAAGACAGGTTTATCACATGATGTGTTGGGGATGCTTCAGATGGTTTCCTTTCTTCGTTCTTGTGCCTGTTCCGTTGCTGGGTGGTGAATGCTTGTGGAAGAGACATTCAAATACTTCCTTACCACTGGGAGGGCCAATGTGTTGGCTACCCTGTGAGTCATTAGATTTTTTTTTTTTCCTGAAGAAATCTGAACACAGAGAACCCAAAGCTACAGGAGGGAAACATTACTGATTTGTTCTAGGACATGTAGACATTCAGACTCGACTGGGACAGGAGGATTGAGCAGATGACGACTGGATACTGTGCTCATTTCCCATCGTTGAAATGCCCTCAGCTCAGGAGAATCCCATATTTGAGAGAATTGCAGAGATATTTGCTGGAAATAAAGTGACAGCTTCAGAAGTGATTCACAGATTTGGACGAGCATGAAGGTTTAGGCTTTCAGGTCAGCATTTGGGGTCCAATGGCAAGGACATTTTGAAATGCCAATGCTTATTACTGTGGCTTCCACAGCATCTCCAGAATTTGTGGAGCCAGATAGGTGACTCTGAGCCCCACCTTTGGGCAACAGCGAGTTCCAGGGATTATCGTGTTACACCTGGAGGCAGAAATGGTTTGTGCTCCAGCTAAACATCTTCCATGATTCTTTCAGGCGTTAGGCTGGGCGTGGTAACTCACACCTGTAATCCCAGCACTTTGGGAGGTTGAGAAGGGAGGATTGCTTGACCCCAGGAGTTTGGGACCAGCCTGGGCAATGTGACAAGACCATATCACTACAAAAATCAAAAAAATTAGCCAGGCATGGTGGTGCGTGCCTGTAATCCCAGCTACTCTGGAGACTGAGGCAGGAAGTTAAGGCTGCAGTGAGTCACGATTATGCCACTGCACCCGTCTGGACTAATGAGTGAGACCCTGATTCAGGAAAAAAAAAAAAAAAGAAGAGAAAGAATTTCAGGCATTGCATTAAAAAAAAAATTCTTAGCCACTTCATCAAAACTGATCGATGACAAGCACCAGGCCTATAACTGTGCACTTTGGTAGGAATAAAATTAATTAAATGGGGTGTGGGGTATGAGCTTTCTCCCCCTTCAACATTTGTATTGCTGCTAAAAATCTATACTTTTAAATATACTTCAACATTGCTATTCATTAAAACTGCATGCAGTCTGGACTTGCCTAGCTTCGATCACATAGGCCACAACTGAAGGAACAGGCGTCTCTGAGCTAATGTGCTTCCAGCAAGCAGATGGCTGTGTTCCCTAAACGAAGCAACATTAAGCATGAGGAGGGGAGCCAGCAGAGGGTTAGGCTGAGACGGCTCTTTTGTAAACCTGGCGGAATACGATCAACAGGTCACGGAGGGCTGACTGTTAAACTGGGTCTGCAATGAAGTGGCAGGGGTAAGTCAGCGTCAGGGCCGGAGAGAAATCGTTTTCAAACTTAGTGACGGGCCATCTTTTCCCTCCTGGCAGTCCCTGCTCCATCACCCCCACCCGCGGCTGCCCGTGGTCTTGAGCCCACTCTGGACAATTTTTAGCCTACTCTCACTCTGCATCCATTTTCCTTGGGGCCCTCTGACCCATCTTTTCTGTCCCCATTGTTCTCCAAGTGTCTGTCTCCTATGTCAGCAGTCACCCATCTCCTGTAACCTGTGCTGGTATCCCCCCGTACCCCGTCCTCTTCTCTGAGTCGTTTCCTATAGTCACTCTGTAGGGGGAATATCTTTGGATGTATGAAAGACGGATGGATGGACTGGACAGTTGTGGTTGCAATCCAAGGTTTAGTTTATGGGCAAAGTGTGCCTGAAAGAAGCCATCTGCAGGGTCTGCACTGGAAGCAACAGGAAGGCCTGTGGAGATTAGCACTTGCCTTCTGCCATGGAGAAGAAACCTTGCACTGTCCCTCATGGAGGCCCAGATGACCCACCTCCAGTGACAGGAAGCAGAACCCAGGGATCTGGCCATAGCCCAAAGAGTTACAGCAAAAGAAGAATTGCTTTGATAATTCACATTCTATCTTTGTAATTAAAGTGTTATATGCTTTTATATGTTTTTGGAGGGAAGGGGGGAGTCAGGGTCTCACTCTGTTCTCCAGGCTGGAGTGCAGTGCCACGATCACAGCTCACAGCAGCCTCAACGACCTGAGCACAGGTAATCCTTCTACCTCAGCTTCCCGAGTAGCTGGGACTACAGGTATGCCACTACATCTGGCTAAGTTTTTTTATTTTTTATTTTTATTTTTTTGTAGAGACAAGGTCTCTGTATTTCCTAGGCTGGTCTCAGACTCCTGGGCTCAAGCCGTCCTCCCGACTTAGCCTCCCGAAGTGCTGGGATTACAGGCGTGAGTCACCACGCCCAGCCTATTTAGGTTTTAATGTGTTCTTTTCTCTAAAATCTTTCGATAGAATATGTGCTTTAGGAAAATACATACCTCTCACCATGATCACCATGTAGGTCCAGGGTTTGAGTTCCCTATTTAGGAAACATTGATGCTCATTGCCACAATAAATTTTCACCAGTAATGCAGTCATCCCCATAATGAAGGGGAGGAAACTGAGGCTTGTAAAGGTTAAGTGACTTTTCTGAGATCACCTAGGGCTTGGATTAAAGATTCCTCCCAAATCCCTATGCCTCCCTTCCTTTCCATTGAAGTCTTTGCTTCTCTCTCTGGCCTGCAGCCCTTGTCACTTGCAGAAGTCTGGAACTTTGAAGCTGCTCAGGACATCCAGTTTTCAGAGAGCATGGAGGGCGAGCCCCCCCCGTTCCTGCTCCCTATGTCCCTGCAGCAGCAGTGACAGCACGCAGCTGGCCTGTCACTGAGGAGCATCAGCTAGAACTTCAGAGGAAATGGAGCCTCTGTTCCTTTCCATCCATAGAATTCACTGTGGACTCAGTCTCTGCTTCCAAGAAGGAGGATTGTCAGAGTCAAGGGGGGGTCAATGTGCCCTTAGCAGAGAGGGGCCATCTAGAAACCCGGAGACACCTCCGTGAAGGAACCGCCAGTTCTGGCGGTTCCAGCCTGGCTTCCTTCTCCTCCAAGGGTGGATGCAAGTTGATGCACTAGGGCTGTCTCTTACCCTGAGCACCAGGCCTTAGCCTAGGTAGGAGCAACTTCCAGGATGAGATAGGAGGTGGCAGCAGTGGTGGAGGGGTGTGGCCTCCTGACTCCCAGGCAGCAAGGCCCAGGTGGTCAGGAAGCCATGAACAGTGCAGAACCGAGTCTGGGGCTTTCCCTAGACAGCCTCCAGGGTGGCAGCTCTCTGTCACCTTCGGCAAAGTCATGATGATGTCCAGGCCATCGGCTCCTGGCTGTCTTTTGATGGAATTTCCTGCTCCTTCAGGATGCAGTCCAGACGCTTTTGTTCACCATGCTGACTTCCCCTCCAGCCCATCTCCCACCCCCACCTGTTACTACCTGCAGCCACCCCAAGACCGCCAATTTCCCTTATCTCCTCCATCGGTGCTAGTGGCTACTTCTGCCTGGAACAGCTTCCCCACTGTGACTGCCTGGCTAAACCCCACTTATCCTTCAAGAGTTAACTCCAGAGCCACCTCCTACAGGAAGGCCTCCCTGATCATCTCTTCTGTT
The DNA here is from genome assembly GCA_027257055.1 of Cephalopachus bancanus. Classification (NCBI taxonomy): domain Eukaryota; kingdom Metazoa; phylum Chordata; class Mammalia; order Primates; family Tarsiidae; genus Cephalopachus; species Cephalopachus bancanus. Next base: position 876,077 of record JAPVLO010000276.1, read on the forward strand.
CTGTCACTAGACCCCTTAAGTCCTCTTTTTCTCTAGTGTTATATGGGAGATGCTGAGTCAACAGTTTTTAGATAAATGCATGATCAAGACTTGGTCCCCTGTGGAATTTGGCTAAGCAAGAATAATGGGAGCCTGCCAACAATAACAATCATGGCTGTCATTTATTGATTGCAGACTGTGTACCAGGTACAGTGATAGGCAGTTGACACACATTAGCTAATTTAATTCTCAGCACAGTCTATGAGATTTGTCGTTTCCAACTTCCAGATCAAGAAACCAAGCCTCAATTTACCCAAGGTTCCAAGGCTGTTAGCTAGCATATTAGGGTTCCCCGAGAAACAGAACCAATAGGTGTGTGTGTGTGTGTGTGTGTGTGTGTGTGTGTGTGTGTGTGTGTGTGCGTGTGTCTATAAGAGGAGATTCATTAAGGGAATTGGTTTTCACAATAGACCGTCTACAAGCTGGAAACCCTGGGATGCTGGTAGTGGGACAGTCAGACAAACATCCTGCAGTCAGAAAGTGCCCACTGAGTTTGGGCAGCTGCCTTCTCTGGCAGAAAATGAAAGCTTTGATGATTGTCCTGAAGACTGACTGAGCAAGACAGTACCTGGGTTCCCTTCTGCATACCCCTTGGCCTGTGGGCCACAGTGTGTGTGAGTATGTAGGGGGGGTGGGAATGCAGGCACCCTAGCTCATAATCTTAGGCAATCCAAGTCCGAAGGACTGAGAACTAAGGAAGCTGATGGTGTAACTCTCAGTCTGAAGCTGAAGACTTGAGAACCTGGATCTCTGATGTCCAAGGGTAGGAGAAGATGGAGTCACAGAGATGGGTGGGGGTGGGGTGGCGAGAGGAGTTGGGTTGGGGTGGGAGAGAATTTGCCTTTCCTCTTACCTCTTTGCTCCATCTGGGCTCTCAGCTGATGACTGGTGTCCACCCACACTGGGTGAGGACAGCCATTCCTTAGTCAGTCTACCGATTCAAATGCGAATCTACTCTGGAAGCCCCCTCACAGACTTTCCCAGAAATAATGTTTTACCAGCTACCTGAGTAAGTTAAGTTGAACCTAAAATTAACCATCACAACCTGCATCTCACGCCAGCTAAAGCCCTAGCCTAGGTAGATGCCTGGTGGTCCCAACGTCCCATTCCACAGCCTGCAGTATGGGCTGACTCACATAACCATCTCCAGCCATCCCAGACAAAGCCGAGGGACCAACAGGCCTGGAGTCAGCCTGTGAGCATCTTCCCTGGAAAGCTATGTTTCTGTGACTGAGTTGTCTAGTGCCCCCTCCTCTGTCCTTTCTTGTCTCCCCACAAGTCCCCAGCTCCAGCCCGCCTGACTGTGGGAGAGGAAAGATGGACACTAACATGTATGACCCATGACTGTTTGTTTGCAAGGAGTTGATGTGTCGGTGGGCACTCTCCCAGCAACACCAAGCCTCATCCTGTCTGTAGGAGCTCTGACATTGATGAATGAGTCTTTCAAAGTCAGTCCTCCCTTTCAGGAGAAGCCAGCTTTCCCGAGGAGTGGGGTTGCCGGTAGCAGTCCACAGCCCTGCCCACAGCCCAGGCTGTGCCACCTGGGCTGGACACCATCTGAGGTAGTCCTTGGAGAAGCAAATGAGGGAGAGACCCTGCCAGCCTCAGCCTCAGCCCTGTCCCCCCAAAATCAAATTGGAATGTTGCCTCCACCTTGAGCATCACTAACCCAGTTGTTTCCTTTTCTCCCATAGCCGCAGCCTCTTGGAGGGCTCCTCAGCCAGTCTGCCTGAGCCAGCTCTTAATTATGTGTGCTAATAACGGGGCTGCTGTGGCCTAGAGAATAGCACATGGCAAGTAGTCAAACACTCACTCCAACTCTTCCCCGCACTGTGGTTATGCAGTTTTCAGCTTATGTCTGGACGTGGGCCGCCTTGGTGTTGACCAGGTCCAGAAGGAACTCACTCTTTGCAGAGGGTGAGAGGATGCCCTCACAGCTCCAGCCCCCTTACCCGTTCTTTGCAGTCTATATTGGGGAGGCAGATGCCATGCCTTCGGGAGAGACAGGAAGAGCAGAGACAGACAATTGTGCAAATAGGTTATGAGTTGCAAATGGATTTTCACTAATGTCATTGAGTCCCTGAGTTAGGACAATGTGACAGGTCCCTGCACATTATAAAGACAGGGGTGTGTATTGGGTATTCCCCAATATACCATTCTTCTAGCACCATTCTTCTCTACCCTGGTCCTGCCAGGCTGACCTCTAATGACAATATCAGCTGATCTCCCTTGACCTTGGGCTTTGAGTTGGTGTCAGCCATTGGGGAGCATCTGCAGGAGGTCCAAAGGCAGGAGGACAGAGGCCGGCATACTTGTTCCCCTGGTTCTCTCTGCTTGGTCACAGTCTAAAAGTGGCTGAATCCCTCTGCTAAATGCTGCAGCACCTATCCAACATCCCTGGACCTCCCAAGGTTCCAGAAACATTTCCCTCCCCTGGTCCTTTTAGATTCAAGATGCTGCCCCATGGCTGTGGCTCGTGAACCTTGTCCACACCTTTTCATAGTTCCTTCAACACTCTCCATTCACCCTTTTGAGCATGCTATCTGTTTCCTAAAGAACCCTGCCCAACAGACATATTGTCAGCAATAGCCACAGGCCTATTGAGAGAAAGCAAAACCATCTCTGCAGTCCTTACCCCATCAACCACCCCCTCCAGGTAAGAGAAGTCCTGAGACTGTGGGTCTTTTAGGGGAGTACTGTGAGTTTCCCTTCCCTCCTCACCCTAAGCCAAGTGAGGGAAGCTTCAAGAAAATCACTTGTTGAAAGAGAGAAAACGGGCCTTCCCCTCCCTGCCCACTGCTGGATGTTTAAGCTGTAGAAACTCAGAGACCCGTCTCTAATTCTACTAGAATGGACCTCAGAAAGGCTCTTGGGAGCTGACGGCATGGACAGTTTGAAGGTGCAGGATGTCTTGGGATGGGCCGCTAGAGGCTGGCTAGACTTGAGCTGTCCCGCAGGACACCCTGAGAACTGAGTGGAAGAGGAGACCCAGGAGGCCCTGTGGGTCACCCTGGAGTTGGGGGGGGGCGTGAGAGATCAGTGGGGAGCCCATTGCCCTGTTGAGAAACTGCCTGGGCGTTCCCAGGAGATGCCCTAAAGAACCCACAAAGGAGAAAGCCTACATTTGGACATCTTCCAGGCCATTCCATAGCCAAAGAAAACCACCAACAACTTGAACTGAGTAAAAAGACAAACTTTCTCCCTGTCCTGACCCTGGAGGAGTCAGAGGCAGTACAGGGTGTGAGGGCGGAGGAAGGGGAAGGACAGGAGGAAGAGGAGGCTGTAAGCAGTTTCCCTTCCCACAGCTGGTCTCAAGCCTGGGTCAGGCTGGGCTGGGGAAGTAGGAAGAATCCTTCAACTGGATGAGACTGGAGTTTTGATTTATTTCATGGGACTTTTTTCTAACTGGAATGGCGGTTAAGGGGAAAGACCGTTAAGACTAAAGAGCCAGCCAGGCTTGGTGGCTCAGCCTGTAATCCTGCGCTTTGGGAGGCCGAGGTGAGTGGATTGCCTGAGCCCGCGGGTTCGAAACGCGCCTGGGCAACTTGGCGAGACCTCATCTCTACAATAAATCAAAAAAATGAGCCGGGCATGGTAGCGCCTGCCTGTAGTTCCAGCAACTTGGAAGGCTGAGGTGGAAGGATCACCGGAGCCCAGCAGGTTGAGGCTGCGGTGGCCAGGAGCGGCCACTGCACTCCAGTCTGGGCGACAGAGTGGGACTCCAACTCAAAAAAAAAAAAAAAAGACTAAAGAGCCATTGAAAGGTTAAAGGATCTACATCCTAGGGGGTGGCATCAGGCAGGGTAAGGAGGGCTAGCTCAGAGAGCAGGTCAGAATGGCTGCGATGACAGGAAAAAAGACTCTCTTGATTTCACCCCCACCAACTCCAGCTATTGGCTTTAGAGTCACTCAGGTCTCTGGAGTTCTGCAGGACAGGACTACAGACTAAATAAAAATATAAAAAGAAGGTAGTGATCCAATACGGGACTGAAACAAATCGAGAAGATAGGCCTGTGAATAAAGTTGAAGACAAACTGACAGCTCCCTGCCTGCCCCTGGGCCACATCTGAGGACAAACTGTAGACAAAAATCCACATTTATTCCCACAGTTCTTACAACTTTTATTGAGCAGGGGCTATACTAAGCTGTGTTGGGAGACATGGGTGTCTTGGGCAGGGATGTAGCAAGGATACAGTCACATGCTTCCAGGAGCTCACAGTCTTGTGGGGCATTTAACTATATTCTGTTCTTTTTTGTTGTTTTTTTGTTTTTTTGTTTTGAGTTGGAGTCTCACTCTGTCGCCCAGACTGGAATGCAGTGGCCGCTCCCGGCCACTGCAGCCTCGACCTGCTGGGCTCCGGCGATCCTTCTGTCTCAGCCTTCCGTGTAGCCGGAATTACAGGCATGCGCTACCACGCCCAGCTGATTTTTTGATTTATTGTAGAGATGAGGTCTCGCTGCCCAGGCGGGTCTTGAACCCGCGGGCTCAGGCAATCCACTCATCTCAGCCTCCCAAAGGCGCGGGATTACAGGCTAAGCCACCAAGCCCAGCTTCTTTTTTTTTTTTGAGTTGGAGTCTCACTCTGTCACCCAGACTGGAGTGCAGTGGCATGCTCTTGGCCACCGCCGCAGCCTCGACCTGCTGGGCTCCAGCGATCCTTCCACCTCAGCCTTCCAGGTAGCTGGAACTACAGGTGTGTGCTACCCTGCCCAGCTAATTTTTGATTTATTGTAAAGACAAGGTCTCGCCAAGTTGTCCAGGTGGGTCTCGAACCCGCAGACTCAGGCAATGCTCTCACCTCAGTCTCCCAAAGTGCTGAGATTACAGGCTGAGCCATCAAGCCTGGCCTATATTCTGTTCTTTATATTCCCCACAAGTAGTTGTTTACTGAGAAGAGAACCCACATCACATAATCTCTTACACATTGACTGACCGTCTGCCATAGGCCAAGCTCTGTGCTAGCCACAGGAAAAGCCTAGATGTCTTAAGCCACATGGCTCCCAGCCCAAGTTAGGCTCATGGCAGACATACAATAAAAATATTTAGCCTGCACACAGTGGCTTATGCCTCTAATCCCAGCACTATGGGAGGCTGAGGAGGGAGGATTGCTTGAGGCCAAGAGTCTGAGTCCAGCCTGGGAAACATAGCGAGACTCAGTCTCTACAAAAAAATTTTAAAAATTAAATGGGCACGGAGGCATGTGCCTGAAGTCCCAGAGACTTGGGAAGCAGAGATAGGAAGATCACTTAAGCCCAGCAGGTCAGGGCTATAGTGAGCCATGGTCATGCCACTGCAATCCAGCCTGTGCAACAAGGCAAGATCCTGTCTCTAAAACAAACAAACAAAAATTTAGATTTAGCTGGCTAGGTATTATGGGCTCAAGAAAACCCCTTGCTGGGCATGGTGGTTCATGCCTGTAATCCCAGCACTACAGGAGGCAGAGGCTAGAAGATTGCCTGAGCCCAGGAGTTTGAGACCAGCCTGGGCAATCTGGTGAGACCTTGTCTCTACACTAATTTTTTAAAAATTAGCTAGGTGTAATGGCGCATGCCTGTGGTTCCAGTTACTTGGAAGGCTGAAACAGAAGAGTCACCTAACTCAGCAGGTCGAGGCTACGATAGCCCTGATTGGGCACTGTACTCCAGCCTGGGTGACAGAGTGAGACTCTGACTCAATAAAAGAAAGAAAGAAAGAGAGAGAGAGAGAGAGAGAGAGAGAGAGAGAGGAGAGGGAGGGAGGGAGGAAGGGAGGGAGAGAGGGAGGGGGGAGGGAGGGAAAGGAAAGGAAGTAAGAAAGAAAGGAAAGGAAGAAAGAGAGAAAGAAAGACAGAGAGAAAGCCCCTCCATGTAGAGCCATGAAGGATCTATGAGTGTCCTTGCTGGCTTCATGTACTTTTCTGGATGTTTATTTTCCAAACATCTGTCAAATTCCCACTCTATGCTAGGTATGGAGGATTTTAGCAATGAATGAGATCCAAGCCTTGCCTTCAAAGAACTTGAAACCTAGCAATAGAGACGGGCAAGTAAACCCAGAAGAGCATTAACAAATTTCAGGGGCCACGCTAGAAGAAAGGCTGGCACAACAGAAGTCGGTGAGAACAATGATGGGTCCAACCAGCACTAGGAGGCCAGGAAAGACTCCATAGGGAGACGATGTTTGCAAGAAAGACAAGGATGTTCCAGGCTGAAGGAGCAGTTCAAGAAAGTTCCAGAGGCTTGCTTGGGACATGGTGGGTGTGAGGGGCCGAGCCAGGGGGTAGGCCTGCAGCCGTAGGCCATGGCCAGTTTCTGCTCATCTTCCTGGCAAACACTAAGAACTGTGGACTTGATCTTCAGGGAGCTACCAAAAGGATTTAATTGAGGGGAAAGCACTGCCATCAAATTCACATTTTGGCAAGATAAACTCTGGTCGTGAGTGGAGCTGGGATTGCCAGGTAGTACTGAAAGTGGGAAAAGCAATCAGGAACCTGTGGTAATGATCCCAGCAAGATGTGATGTGGCATCAGAACGCAGAGGTGCTGGCAGAGGCCAGAGCTTTCAGGAGGAAGAATTGACCAGAACTAACAGATGGGCTGGGGAAACAGGGACAGGCATGAGGAGTGCCTCCAGGGCTCTGACCTGGATTGGGTGGCCAGTGGACAGGTGGGAGCACCTCATTCCAGCTGGCTCTTATCTGGCCGCACTCCTGGCCAGCAGTCAACCCAGGGCCTAGATGGGTGAGGCTAGGATGCCCTCTCTGTGCTTGGAACCAGCCAGGCTAAGCCTCCTGGCCCCAGGATGGGCCTCTGTGCAAGTCCCTCGCTCTGCTCAGCTCGTCTCCAGGCCAAGAGGCTTCAGCAGAGTTCCACAACACGACATTTTCTTCTCTGAAAGCAGACACTGCAAACAGAGGCTTCCCTAATTGAGAAGATGTTTAGATCTCTGTGTTTCTCCTAAGATGCAAGTCTCCCCGTGGTGACGTTTGAATGGCCGGGGGCCCAGGAAGGAAGGTAAACACTCTGTACCTTTGCTGCAGCCTGGAATTCTCCTTGTTTGTCAGATATGATTAGCTGTTACCCTTCTGGTCTCCCATTGTTATTCAGGTCCCTGCTTTTCGTGGTCACACCCCTTTGGAAGCTCACGCCTTGCTTTCTCTCCAGCTCTCTCTCCCTCTGGTGGCACCCCGACTGGCAAGTAATTTATGTATGACAATATGAGACTAATTCGGTTATTATGTCAAAGGGAAATTGAATCTAGGGTTTTAGTGCCGCATCTGGGAGAAATCTTCAAATGAATCTGGAGTGGAGAAAAAAGCCTCCGAGTTCGATTCATCCGCTTGTCACCCTGTCGGCAAGATTAAGTCATTATAGAGGGCTAAACTAGGGCCAGAAATGGGAACGAAGAGGAAGGAGATAAAGGGAATGAGAAAGGGGTAGGGAGATGGGAGTGCAGGGGATGGGGTAGGCGGAGCAAGGCTTGGTTGTGGGGCTGAGGAGTGGGTCTGGCAGCCAGGAAGGCTCGCTGCCTCTCCAGGGACTCCCTTGTTACCCACAAGGCGGCCCTAGCAGTGTGAGCACCAGAGGACAGATGGACAGGGAGGAAGTTCAGTGGGAGGGCATTTATGCAAACATTCGTTTGTCTCTGTTCCTGGGAGCCTTAAATATTGTCTGAGTTGAAATCTGGCTTCCCGGCTTTCCACAGGATTAGAGCACTTTGCTCGGTGCCAAGCGAAGTGGTGGCATTTCTGCTGGGTGCCTAGACTTGGGTGAGGAGGAGCTCCCCAGGCTCTGAACAGCAGCTGGACTTGGGGCCCGCGAGGTCTTGGTGCACAAGGATTGCCCCACGTCTAGGGGACCAGGTGTTTGTTTACTCTCAGGTTGGCAAGAGAGAAAGAAGTGAATGGGTTGGATTCCATGGAGCCTGGGTTGGAATCGTGGGGAATGGGACCAGCCAATGTACATGTGACCTGGATCTGGTTTCCAGGAATCCTAAAAGTGTTTTATAAGGTTGTTCTGCCCTCCAAGACACCCAACTCTGCTTACATTTGTCCGGTGTTAACTAGATGTATTATCTCTGTCTTGGGGGTATTCTCCATCCTTGCCCTTTGTGGAAGTGTTGGGTTTGTTCTGATGGGATATGTTTCCTGTCTCTTGCGCCCTCAAGCTTTCCCATTCTTGGCATGCTCAGGTTTCTAACTGACTCTTCTACTTTCTGGTTCTTCCCTTTCCGCAGGAGGGTCATGGGGCATTTGGTGAAAGGAGCTACCCTCATCACAAGAGCACAGGTTGCATGTTGTTTTTCCTCTGGACACTTTGGTGCCCAGCTTTGAGTGTCTCTCTGAACCTCGGATTTTGCCTCTCATACACGGGACCACCCACTCTCGTGGGGAAACTCTGAACTACATGGTTACCATGACTACAAATTTCCCCTCAAGCCTTCTGGGCATCCTTCTTGCCTCTTGGAACTCTCCAACCAGGATTCCTCCAGTCCCAGGAAAGGATGCCAGAGGTCATCTCAGCCATAATCCTGCCTTAATCTGGGCAGGATTCCAGAGAAATGACCAGGTCGGAATGAGTTAAGGTCACCTCCACCAGTTCTCTCTCTCTCTCTCTCTCTCTCTCTCTTTCCACTTCTCCGGCTTACCCATGGAAAAACAACTTCTTTTCCTCAAGAAAGAAGAGGAAGCTCAAATTAAAAATGAAGGAGTTCAAAATAACCCTCAGTTCTTAACTGTCGTCAATTTGTCTGTTTCTTCCACCACCCACACGTCGGCTTCGACCAGACACCCACCTAACGGTACTTATGCAAAAGATATTGGCAGTTGCTACTAAGCCAAGTCGCATCTTGGCTCTCAGAGTGGCTTTGTTGCCATCCCTCTCTTGGTTCTTCGTGTCTCTGGAGTTTTTCCCATGCCTAATGAGGGTCCCTGACTGCTGCAGCTCTGCACCCTTGCCTCCCATGTGAGCAAGACAATGGGCACCTCTGCCACCTCCCACACCCACTACCACATTGTCGAATACCATGGTTCTGTTAATTGGGCAGTGTCATCTCAGGGAGAGTTATTTATTAATAGATATTTGGAGCCCTGCACAAGTTCACCATGATAGCCAGAGTATCTGAGAGGGGCCAGGGAACAGATGGGCACTGCCGAACATGAGGAGGGGTCTGTTTGGATTCCAAACACACCCTGCCTTGATAATGGTGGAGAAGAAAATCCATCAGAATTACTGGAGAGAGGCTGTCTCCATCCATATTAGCAGTCAGTGTGGTAGGCCTGCCCAGCCCACTAGAGAGCAGGTGCAATCTCAGGTCACAAATGTCCCAGGAGCTTGGAGTTGGGCACGGTGGCCTCAGGTGTGCGTCCTGATAAGCTGGGTGCTCCTGGTTGGGTGAGGAAGGACCGTTCCAGGGAACAGCAGGCTTATTACCTTTGTTCCCAGCATCTGGTTGCGTCCTGGCATGCGTTTATCAACAGGGGTCATCCAGTTCATTCTCCTGCCTCTGGGCCCATCTGCAGATAAAATAGTCTGAAAAGCTAGTTGAGGGGAAGGAGCTCTCCTTCTTCTAGAGTTTTCTGAGGAAGAATATGACACAGCTCCTGTAATCATGCACAATGCTGGCAGCCCCATTCCTGAAATCCTCCCCAGAGCATCTCATGCTGCAAGTATAGTCAGAAGAACCAGATGGCCATGGTGGTCTGAGCGACAGGTGAGAGGTGTTGATGCCCAGTGGGGACTCCCGCTGGCTCCCCCTCTCCACAGCCCAGGCTGCTCACTGGCTCTGCTTTCAGGATGTCCCTCATAAGAAGCTGAAATCAACACCCAGGCCACCTGTCAGCTTAGGGTCTCCAAACCCATACTCGTCCTTGAAAAGTACATTCAGGCTGCTTGCTCCAAGCTGAGGAGGCCAAGTATGGTGGTTTTGTAGACCCAGCCTAGGAACCACACTCCCATCTACCTGTTGCTGCCATGGGGCCACCAGACGGGGCTGTTGCACCAGTGGGGCTGGTGGCAGATCCAGCTCCAGGAGCAGCGCCAAGACTAGGCACCTCACATGTCTCACCCTCATTATGCCTTTGCCAGGGAGGGAATGGGGGAGCCCAGTGAGCCAGGCAGGATAGAATGCACAGGCTGTGTGACTCCAGCAAGAGGGGAAAGCCAAGGGGACATGGAGAGGGGTGCTTGGGGAATATCCCAGCAGAGAGACTCAGAGTGGGCCCCCCAGGGGACACTGGCTGTGGGACTGAGGCTCCAGGACAGAACTTCAAGACCCAAGATATCTGCACTTTTCCAGCTTATTTCCAGATCTGGCTGGGTAAAGCTGAGCCTGCAGGTGGAATCAAGAGCCTTCAGCTCTGGAGAGAGGAGGGGTCACTGGGGGAGGGGCAAGGGCCAGGCAGGCTATTTCAGAGCAGGACTGATACCCAGGCCAAAGAAAACCCAAATCAACCAAGAATGGATTCAGGAAACAACTGGGTTATACTTTGCTAGTGAATCATTCTTTCCAGCTTTGTTTTGTTTGGGAATGTATTTGATTTTTAATTATATAATAATACATGAATATATTCTAGTAAAAATTCAAATAATGCAAGTGAAGCAGAAGTCTTCATTATTTACCTCCATGCTTCCCCCACCAATCCCACTGCCCTCCCTGGAGGAAATCACAATGATCAGCTTAGTGTTTAGATGGGTAGTTAGGTAGATAGCTGAATAGATGAATGGGTGGATAGATGGATGGATAGGTAGATAGACAGATAGATATGATAGATATAGATGATAGGGATAGAGATAGATAGATAGATAGATCAATGGAAGGATAGATGGATGGATGGATGGATGATAGATGATAGATTGGTGAATAGGTGGATGGATGAATAGAAGATAGACAGATATATGATAGATAAATGATAGATGAGTACATGGATGGATAGGTGGGTAGATGGATGAATGGATGGATGGACGAATAGACAGACAGACGGATGGATGGACAGACAAGTGGGTGGGTGAATGGGCGGATGGACAGATAAGTGGATAGACAGGTAAGTGAATAGATAAATGATTGATAGACAAATAGAGGAGGTATATTTATGATTTCCATGCTGTTCTGGAGCAATCTGCTTCATTTATTTAATTGTTGCATGGTGTTTCATTCATAATAAAACTATTCATAATGAGTACCATAGTTTTAACTGTAACCCATTGATGAATATTTATTTTGTGATTGTTTTCTTAGTTTTCACAATAAGCACAGTTTTACATGGTTCTGGCGGATTTTAAAATAGGTTTATGAGTGACAGGTGGGGGCAGGAGACTCTGGGGATCTTTGAAGAGGCCAGGGTGAGGAGAAACTGGGTTGGGACTGATGCCAGACCACTGAACAGTCTCCAAATGACTCCTGTGCTTTGCCGGCTTCTCAGAGCAGCTGCTTCCTGTGGGGTCTGAGGCTTCTCCCACCCTGGAGCCTGATGCCCTGTGTCTCATGGGGGTAGGTCTCTTGCTGACCCTCATGGCCTGCAACTGGCACAAGCAGCCATATTACACCCATGAATGCTTTGCAGGTAAAGGCTGTGTCCCAGTCTGATCCAGGCAGGTTAAAATCAGAGCCTGAAGCTGGAGTGAGAGCCTGATAATAATCCTCTCGTGGCACACTGATTTCCAACAGACTTGTTCCCTCTCAAAAATGATCACAAACAGTATTCCTGCAACAGCCCCAGCTGAGGGACAGGCACTACTTTGAGCTGTTTTCAGTAATTGGTTAATGTGGGGAACAAGCGGGAGGAAGGCACAGGGGCCTTTCTAGATGCAATGCTGATGTCATGGGTGAGTTTACAGAGGCATGGTTTCCTGTGTGGCTTTGGGAACACTTCTCCCCGATCACGTGCCTCTGGAACAGCTGGGTAGGAGGTGACCCCTTTGTTCTCAAACCTGTCACGCAGCCCCAGGCCCTGCTTGATCTGTGGTCTTGGTGTGTACTCTCAGTCAGAAGTCAGGTAAAAGACACAAGCAGCCTGCCGAGGACCAGGAGAGCAGCAGAGAAGGACGGAATTTTTTTATTTTGCACTACGAAAAAACACCTGCAGAAATCCCCTTCCTCCTGCTTCTGTCTGTTTGCACACTGATGGACTGCCCTCCACAGACCTTGGAGGGAAGCCACAATGTCTGGTAAGACCAAGAGCTCTAGGACTAGGCATGGGCTGAAGTCATGTGCTGCCTCTCACTCTTGATACCTAACTCTGTGCCTTGACTTTCCCATCTGACGCAGGGGCATAATCACATATTTCCCCTGGAGGGTTATAATGAAGGTCCAGTGAGATGAAGCAAATGCATCACTAAGCACAGTGCTCAGCGTGAGGCAAATACATATGAGGGGGCGGCCATTAGTATTACTAATTCCATTGAGATGCAATGCTCTCTTTAGCTTTCTGGTTTTTTGCACTAGATTGTGAGTTCTTTCCAGAAATCATAACCATGCTCTCCATTGTCTCCTCAGCGAAGGCCCTCAAAATAGGTTGAATGAAGAAAGTTGCAGTAGGTGAAAAATGGTCACCCTTTCTTTGCATCTCCTTCCATCAAGTCTACTTGCCCTCCCTCTGACCTAGACAGGTCACATGACTTGCTTTGGCCAAGAGAATGCAGTAGATGTGATGCTGTGTGACCTCCAAGCCCAGGCCTTCATAGAACTTGAACCTTCTGCTCTTGACCTCTTGCTGCCCTGTGGCCACCATGGGAGGAAGCCCAGGCTAGCCCTCTTGAAACATGTGGAGACAGGCCAAAACATCCGGTCATCCTAGACATTCCACTGTGCTTCGAGGCATGCGAGTGACGCACCTGAAAAAAGCCCGGCCCCTTGTCATCCCTTGACAGCAGCCACAAAGGTGACCCTGGTGAGACCAGCAGAGGCCTAGCTGAAATTGCAAAATCATGAACAAATGAATGGCTGCTATTTTAAGGCACCAGGTTTTGGGGTGGTTTTTTATGGAGCAGTAGATAAATGAGACAGGAAGCTTTGGAACAAGTCATCTTAGGGTTCATACGAGAAAAAGGAGGGAAAGTTGGGCATAGTCAGAATGGACCATAGAATTTCAGATGGTGGAATTGGCTGGGTTCAGGCTAACGTCAGTTGCAATCCTGTGGGCAGAAGCCCTAAATGGCAAGATGGCTCCGGAGGGCTGAGAGGCTCTCAAACAGAGAATTCTGTTGCTGAAATCACAAACGAAGCTGACAAGACACCAAACATAATGTCAAAGGAAAAAACACTGTGAAGCCCAGGGAGCCCTGCAGTGAGCTCAGATTGTTAAACAGCGGGGTGAGGGGGAGGGATCAGACCCCAGGAAAGCATGAGCATGACCTAGACCTGTCCCAAGTGACACCACGGTCCTCAGTGAGCTGGGAAACTCACCGCCAATAAAGTGGGTACGTTCAAAATTTTCAAAACAAGGATAAGGGACTGAGCTCCTCTCTCTAGGGTGGACATTACAATTTTGAGAGAGACCTGAGACATTTCCACTTGACTTGATTCCTACCAAGGAAAACACTCCTCGATCTGGAGAAAGTAGAAAAATATACAGTGGAGAGAACTGAAGCCCAAATAAGATGAGGCTGTAGCAAGGGCATGCTTGCTGTAGTTTGGGGTTTTTATACCCTGGCCAAAATGTATTCATCCCAGAGCTCAGAAAAAGCCTCGCGCAGGATGGTGGCTGCATGGTTAGTCATTGCTATGGCAGCGTTTCTCGGGGTGGTCATCTGCAGCGGAGTCCCCCCACCCAGAGCTTCTTTGTAAGAGCATAGATTCCTGCCCACAGCCTTCCCTACTCCCTCTCCCACTTGTAATGTCAGATCCAAGAGCAGGGGCTGGCATCTATTTAGCAAGAACATGCATACCACTCCCTGACACTGTTCTAAACAATGTGGGCATGTCTCCCCGTTAATTTTTGTAACAGTCCTATGCAGAAGATTCTATATTACCTCTATCTTCATGATCAGAGAACTGAGGCCCAGAGAGGTCGAGCCAGGGACATGGAAAGTGGTGGAGTTGGAACTTGAACATTGAGTGAATCGAATCAATGAGTCACGTGGACAGACTTGCTTGAGGGTTTGGAGAAAGAGAATCTAGTTTTTTTCTCTTTGGATAGGAATTTATAAGTGTGTTGTCCCAATTCCCAATTCTACCTTATGAGCCCGAGAGGCCTCAGAGTCAAGATTAAGCTAATACTGTAGATGGTAGACAAGAGAGGGACAGTGTCAAACTATTTACTGACATCATTGAGCAACTGAATCAACCAGCCCATCTCTGGTCTTCTTGTTATATGAGACCATCAGCTTCCTTATTGTTTAAACCAGTTTGATTTAGGGGTTCTGTAACCCGCAGAACAAAATATCCTAACTATACAAGAGAAATGCCCTAGATAGAATGCATTTTAATTTCAGAAAGTTATTTGATTGCAGTTTTCAAGATATCTTTGTGAGCAAAATGGAAAAATGAAGGCTGAAACAGTGAGGTAGATTCCCACTAGTAGATCTAAAATTGACCAGAAGTCATGTGGAACAAGCCAGGTAGTACCTTTAAGACAACCAGGTGCATGCTCAGAAAGGCTGAGTATCTGTGCCTTTAAAAGGAGACCCAAGCTCAGTCTGCTGGAATGCCTTCGGACATTGCCTGACATGCCTCATTTGTGCCTGCGTACTCCTGAGCATGATGTGTGTTTCCAACCACGACCTTGGTATGCACTCCTCTAAGTAACCGACTTTGCAGGCCAGATGTCAAAACCTGGGTCCATCTTCAGAGACATGCTCACCTCCTGGACAGGCCTGAGATTTCCCAACATTGGCATTCTCCATTGACCTTTTCTCCTGGGCTAGAATTCACCTCTTCCAGCTAATTCTTCAGAAGCGACCCCTGGTATATCTCTAGTTGCAGTGCAAATATGTAGCTGTGGTTGGCATTTGACACTGGAGCCAGGGTAATTCTTTGTAGGTCAGCGTCCCTGGCTAGGTGGTCTCCAGTGGGTGGTATGAGATTCCACCCTTGAATCAAGGCCTGGCTCCGGTCACCCACTCAGCACAGAGAGGCATCTTACCCAATTTGCAATCTCAAAGCTGCAAGCCTGCTTAAAGTACAGGCTAACAAACTATAACTTCAAAATGACCTTATAAGTAGCTGGAATAATAGACTAAAGACATATTTTTTACTCAACTAAGAAGTAACTTACAGCAGTTTATGGTAAAAATGGGCTAATTTAAAATCAAAATAAAAACTCGCCATTTCTCTAAACTGGTCCATGTTGTGATCTTGCCGCCCAAAAGGCCAGTGTCATCTTAGGTTCACACTCAAAGTGTGGTGTCCAAACAAGGGAGGTGACATCCCACTGGGAATTCTTTGAGGGCCCATATTTGGAAAAGGCTCAGGGGAACAGGAGGAACTCAGACCAGGGATCAGTCAGTGAAAGTTACAGCAAAGCAGAGAGTGTGGATTTTTTTCTGGAAAATAATTTCTTATACAATATACCTCAAGATACACTCATACAGCTTAACAAGGGCAAGGGCTGTGGAAGCAGACAATCCCAGGTTCAAATCCCATCTCTGCCCTATGCTAAATGCACAGACAGTTCAGTTTCTCTGAGACTCCAGAAAATGGAGATTCAAAGGCCTATCTCACCGGATTATTTGAGATAGTCTACCTAAATGGCTTAGCATAGTACTGGGCACAGAGTCAGTGCTCCATAAACTATAGCATTATTATTAATAACAACAATCAAATAAGGTTTGAAGTAAGGTAATAGGTTCCCCCACCATTGCAGAGTTAAGCAGAGGCTATGTGTCAACGTGTCAGGAATGTTAGGGGAGATTTTTATGCTCTGGGTTGGAGGTTGAAATAGCTGATTTCTAAGGTCTCTTCAAACTGTAATTCTGTGATTTAAAGTCATTATAAGAGCCTAGACTTCTGGTTAGGCCAGGGACATTAATCTATTACTGGGATTGAAATTCTCCACTGGCCCAAGGGCCCAGAAGTTTCACTGTCTGAATAACTGTTCAGGGATGCCTCATGTGTACCTGTGGTCATCCATGGGTGTCTGTCCTGTGTACACATGGGAGTGTGTGTGTACATCTGTTTGCACAGAACTGTGCTGTGCTTCGTAAGGCATCCAATTACCATGTGTGAAAACATTCCATCTAATGGCATAATAAAGGGGTAGATTCTGACATGACCCAGGCAAACGTTGCTCTCAGTTCCTCTGCCAAGTGTACACATGAGAGACATTTCCTTCTGTTGATTTCTGTAATGTTTGTACTTGGACAGAAAGCTTATCGATAAGGTCCTTAGCGCTGTTGATTCTTTCCAACAGCCCAGAGTCAGGATTGTGGGCTGGGATTTGATAACTGGTGGTCGAGACCCTGCCCAGGCCTGCTCCTTCCAAAAGAAATCCTTGAAGCACCTGGCATTTGGCTTCAGCCCCATGGGGTTCCCTTCCCTGCCTGCGTGCACAGTTTAAAAGGTTATTTTCTCATCACACCTGAGGCTCCTGTGCCAATCTGTTATATCGGCTCCCCTCTCCCGGTGGAAAAGCATTTGACAAACAAGTAAGCACTGAGCGGTTGGTACCCAAGAGCGCCGGCTATGTGCCAGGAACTGTGCCTACCACCGGTAAACAAGGGCTTACAACCCAGCAGGAAAACTAGAGGCAAACAACCCCAAAATATGAAATACGGTTACAGTCAGTGTGCAGAGATCAGGATGGGGAATGGGATGCCAGTGGTCGCAGGGCCCAAGCTCTTAACTTTTCCAACACTGGAAGAATGAGTATAGCAATGCGGATCCTATGGTAACTAGAATGTGGCAAAAATATCTCGGGAAAGGAGGTATTCCTGGGATTCTGGCCATCATCCCTTGTGAGTAATTGTCTAATAAAAACTCCGACTATTTTGCAGAAAACTTCCCTGATCTCCTCTCAGCTGAGATCTTGTAGCAACTAGTTGGATCATGATCACTGTCTCCATTAAGGTTACAAGAAGACCAAGACTCAGGGAGGTTATGGGACAAGTCACCAGTTAGGACAAGCCAAGACTACAAACCTCAGGTTCGTGATCCTGTGGCTTTTCCAGCACATCAGCTCTCTCTCAGAAACGGCAAGGGACAGGCTCTGACTGTGACTGACCCCATCCCACGCTGGGACCAAGTTCACTTCTGCCCTCCAGGAGTCTCTCTCTCATCGCTGGAGGGAACAGTTTGAGGGAACCTGCATGGCATTTCACTTGGCTGCATCTGGAGCTTGTTGGTACCATGCACGACCTCTGGGGAACTTCTTTTGCTTACCACATTTCCTAACTTCTCATCCTACCTCCTGCACAAGCCAGATTCCCTTTGGAATGCCATCTGGAACAGCACTGGCCCCTCAACAGGCAGGTGGCTGTCCCTCAGAGCAAGCCTGGCGACTGAGCCGATGTGGGCAGAACAGGAAGGCTCTTTCTGCTTCTGAATTATCAGCCTTGCTGCCATGGGGTCCTTTATAAACTCTCTCCTGAGTTATTCTTTACTTACTGTTGTTATTACTATTGATCTGGCCTCTAAACAGCAGAGATCCCAAGGCTCAATTTAAATCATCAATCACATTGATAATTCCTTTATTTGTAATATAGTTTCTTCTGAGACTCTTTGGATGCCTCCCAAGACCCAAAGAGGTGGAGAAATTCTCCTCTGAGGGAAACTGAGGCCCAGAGAGATGTGGAGGTTGGCGCAAGGCTTTGGAGCAGAGCAGGCCCCAGGCTCCTGCACTTGGCTCCTTGCTCAGCCTCTCCCGTTACGGGGTGCTCTGCATTCGGTTGAGATTCTCAGATCAGCCAGAGATTGCCCAGCGCCCCACAAAGGCAGGGTGCCCTTAATGAGGGAGTGTGGGCTTTTATTCCCCAGAGGCCCAGGCAGCCATCAGCCCGGCCTTCCTCCCTTTGTGCTCCAACCTCAAAAGGGATACGATGAATAATAGCCTCTCCATTCCTCCATCCCAGCCCCCCAGGTATAGAGATCAGCTTTGTGAAAATGGAGAGGATCTTTTCTGTGAATGGGGGGTGGGGGCTGGGGGTGGATGTAACATCACAGATGCTTGCCTTTTCCATTCTGAGAATATTGGCAGAAGAAGAGGAATTAAGGTGGTACGTGGGTACCCGAGTTTCCTTATACGCTCAGAACAATGTGTGTTCCGGCGCGGGTACTGAAACCTCCCTCGGCAGCCAGTGGGGAGTGGGTTCTCTTTTCTCGGGGCCCACAGGCCGGCAGCAATGGCACCATCCGGCCCTTCTGTCATGGGGTAGAAGCCGATGGTGAGTGTGGGCCGTGTTCATGCTGCTTACTCAGCTTCCCGAGTGTTTATAGTAGCAGCACCCGACAGCCACTGAGCACGCACCTCCTCCCTGACATGATCACCTCGCTCCTCCTCAGCTCGGCCCTTCCAGGCTTTTGGGGTGCTCACTCCCTTCCCAGCAGCTGCACCATCCTCGGTGCCCCAAATTCCAACTTCAAGGTGGCGGGACATCCAACTTCACCTGTTGGCAGAAGCGAGCATGAATCAAGACCCTGTTTCCAGACTTCCAGGCTCATAAAACTTGCCACCCTTCGTAAGACGGGGCGGCCCACCTCCTGTTTCATCTCTGGGGGAGAGCAGGCGCAGAAGCGACTGATGGATGGGAAGTTTAGAAAATGAAGTCTTGGAAATCGATAGAAGAATATACAAGCTATGTATCATGTGAGCACCTCTTGTCTGCGCCGCAGTAAATCAAAAGTAACGAATGGCAGTCTTTCCGCGACCCGGGACCCCCGGCCTTTCCCTGAGGGCGGGGGCTTGCCTAGCAATTGGGTTTTTCACAGTCTGAGCACATATTTTCTACTTCAGTAGACCTAAAAATAGGCCCTGATCCTGACTTTTTTCTTTTGCTATCTCTGCCCCCCACCCCCAACTCTCCTCCTCTCTAATTTCCATCCTGTAGGCACTCAGCATCCAAACGTCCCTTGTAAAGGGGCGATGTATTGCGAGATAAGCCGCCTCAGTGGCTTCGAGAACGAGCAGCTCATTCCCAGGGCTGTGTTACTGCGACATTAGCACACTCTGATCCTGCTGCAGTTTGAACACCTCAGTGCCTCTGAGATGAGTATCGGAGGTTCCTCAAACCCGGGGTTGTGGGCAGCACTTGGCTAAAGAGCTGCTTTGAGGAGATTTGCACAGGAGTTGGCAGAAGGGGAGGCGGCCAGAGGGCCTGGAGGTGGAGTAGGTGTCCCCTGGCTCTGCACTGCTCAGCTTCCTGCCAATATTCACACCCCCAACCCCCAAAATGTCCAGATTTGAAACTCAAGTCAAAAGGCTCCACCACCCACCGCCCTCCTGGCGGGCAGCTGTTTCCGACCCCAGGGCCTCCTCCTCCTTTCTTGAATATTTTGGCTCCTGGACCACTGCGCTCCCCTCCCATCCTCCCCTGCATACCTCATGGAGGTTCTTCCCACAGCCTGGCCTCTCCCCATCCTGATCTCCTCTCCTCCTGGGACTTGTCTTCAGGCAACCCCTTACGTCTTGGCCTAGGCTTGTCACGATCAGCAGTTTCCCTTGTTCCATCATCTCCGTCTCAAGCCTTGTACTCTCCAGCCCCCACGTCGAGTCTCTAGTTCACGCCCTCAGGCTCACCTCCCAGCCCCACAAGGACCTACATCTTGGGACTGTACCACCTTTCCACTTCCCTTCCTCACGTGCCAGTGCACCTGCCAACCCGCTACCGCTTCCTGATCAGTCTTCATCATTGGCCCACTGCAAATTTATCCCTTGTCCCTTTCTCACTTCCTGGTCACTTAGCAAACCATCTTGGTGCAATTCAACCTTCCTCCTCCACTGGGCCTACACCTTTGTGGGCAGAGTGTGGCTGGAGAAGAATAAAGTATGTTGACGGGCTTGCTTAGAATTTATGATCCCTCAACCCCAGTGGGCGTTGGTTGCTGGCTGGTCTCATACATCATCCCTCTGGTCCACTCATTGTCCTGCTCTCCCCATGAGTGAGCCTACCTTCCCCTTTCTCCTTAAGCCTCCAGCACCTCCCCCTCCATCCTCATGTCCACAATAACCTTGCTTTCTAGGCATTAAAAAAAAGGGAACAATCAAAGAGAACTTTCACAAATTCCCACCTCCACAACTGCCCTCCCACCCACATCTGTTTTCAACTCTTCTACCTCTCTCCTGTTCTGGAGAGACCGTCCATGCTTCTGCCCAAGGCCACTCCCCATGGACCCCTGCACCAGGCCCCCCCTCCCCCCCTCACCTGTTCAAGGTCATCACCTTGGAACTTTCCCAGCTCTGGCCTGCATCATTCGCTCTCACCCTCTCCCTGTCCACTCCCATCAGCATGCAAGCCTGCTGTGATTTCTTCCATTTAAAAAAAATCTCACCCACTTCCTCTTCTGACTACTCACAGCAGCCCTCCTTTAAAGAACTGTCCACCTACACTGTCTCGGATCTCTCTCCCCCTACTATCTTCTAGAACATTCAGTTTCATCCCTGCCACTCTACCCAGCCATTTTGCCAAGGCCATTGGTGCTTTCCACAGTGCTGAATTCAGTGGTGACTTCTCAGTTCCCATCCTGCCCTATGGGTAGCTTTGGGCAGTGTACTGAGTACTTCCTTCACCAGAGCCCCAGGCCCCACATACTTCTTCCTTCCTCGTTTTTCGCCAGTTTCTCCTGTCCCCTTTGCTGGTTCCCCTCCATCTCACCAATTCCTTGACATTGGAAGCACCCAGGGCTCAGCCTCTGAGCCTTTTCTATTTTTCTTTCTGCACACAGCCCCTTGGTAATCTCATCCAGACACATGGCCTTAAATTGGCTTTAAATGCAATCTATATGGTGGCAACTCCCAATTTATATCTCCTCTGAACTCTAAAGTACATATTTGACATGTCACTCCCCTGCCTAAGTCCTTCAGTGACTTTCCCCTGTTTGAAGGATAAAGTCCCGAATCCTGGATGGGACACAAAAATTCCTTTATGCTCTGCCCTACTCCCATTATTTTCCGTTCTTGACTCTGTCTGCACTGCCTTGGCCTCCATTATCCTTTGATTCTGTAAACAAGCTGCCCTCCCCAGGCCTTTGCACAGCGTTTTCTCCTCCCAATAGCTCCCAGCGACCCTGCCTTTTCTCCTAGACTTTGGCTGGCTACTTCTTCAGATCTCAGGGACCTCTGATATCCCTCCTAATGCTCCAGGGCTCGATGCCTCTGGGCTCAACTCCATCATAAGAATTACCAGCTTGTATGTCCATCCACTGGACTGTGAGCTCCTTGAAGGCTATAGATATCATCCTACCACTGAGATATCTTCTGGAAGATTCTGCCTACAATAATCTACTGTCTATTTCCTAATTGTTCTTTTACTATAGCCCCCATTTCGCTGGAGGAGAAAATGTGCCCAATTGTCTCTTAGTTTCTTTCTGGGTATGGGTGGCTATATGATCATTTCTGGTCAGAGGGGTGCAGCCTGAGGAGTCCTGGGAAGACTTTGCTCTCCTTAAGATAACCACCGCCACTTTCGTTGTCCTTTCCATGATCTGAAGCTGGAAGGGAAACAGCCATCTGTGACCATGAACCACAAGACACATGATAAAGACAGAGAAGTGGAGAGACAGAGGGAGTAGGAGCATCCATGTCATCAAGGAGCTGCAGACCCTAAGCTCTGGATTCTGGGGATGTGGAAACAAACAAACAAAACTGCCTCTCCTATTAGACTGACTTTCTCTGATTGCATTTCTGGGGCCCACTGCTGGACACAATCCTAAAGGAAACAGATGCCCATCCCTGGCAGGCCCCCTAGAAGATCCAACTATATGACAAACGGGTGATGGACCACCATGTTTTCAAACCCACACTGTGTTTTCCAACCTTTGCCTGGACTACCAACTTGCACCCTCTTCCTTCCTACTTTCATCTAGTGAAAGGAAATTTCTCTTCAAATCCCAGTATAACTGCCCCTTCCTTAAGTTGGCTCTAGCCCCTTCTATCCTGTGTGTACCTGGATTTATTGAACCCACTTGGATTTGTGTCATAGTTATTCATAGTTGATTCTGACCTCCTGCTTAGAAGGATCTGGAGATTAGGTCAATATTTTTATTTGCCCTTCCCACCACATACCCACTCCCAGAGCCTAAAACACTGCCATATGCATCATAGATCATCAATAAGTACTTTTTAGATGAAAGCTATGGCTGTCCAGGAGCCCAGCCCACCTCCTCTGGCAAATCCTTTCTGATCACATCACCCCACTTAGTGCACCACGCTTTTGGTGACGGCACAGGCTGCTTTGTCTTGGTTTTGTTGCCTATAAATACATTGAAAGCTCAGATTTGGTAGGAATCACATTCAAATCTGTTTCCACTCTCTCCTCCTTGTTGCCAAGATATTGTCAGTACCTTCTAGATAGTGGAGAGAAAGCATGTGCTGATCAAATGCTTGATTTGGGCAACAGCTCATGAGTGCTGTTGGCGTTGGTGGTCTAACCTCCCTTTGAAGGAAGTTGGTGGCCTGCCTCCCTTTCTCTCTGAAGGCCTTCCAAACATGTAGGCTGGTTTTCAGAGCCTTGATTCCTAACCCCATGCAGAGATTCCAGAAACACTCTAGAGGCCTGGCTTTTATTTCCTAAAGCAGATTTTCTAGTGCTTATCCAAATTATTGGTGGCACAGGCTCATTTAACCCATCCCACTCCCTCCAACTCTCTCCAGATCTCTCCTCTGTCATCTGCTTCCTTTTGGTCCCTTCTTTTTTCAGATGATTTCTAGGTGTGAAGGGGCTTTCCATCTGGAGACATTAATTCTAGGAATCCCTATAAGAATTTCCCTAAAAATGCAATGTAACACAAACCAAAATTCCAGGTTCTCATCCTTTAGAGCTCGAAGGCAGGAGATAGTCCACAGGGTACAGATGCGTTTGACCAATAAATTTGTGGCAGAAGCTGTGCCCTTGATTCTCGGAAACATTTTTTAAAAAAAAAAAAAGCCAATAGATTGAGCAGAGGAGCCAGGAGATCACTTCATTCAGGGGCCCAAACTCATAACAAAGACCAGGAAGGTGATCTAAATGAATCACGTGGGGTTTAGGTGATGCATGACAACTGACACCCACCCTGAACGTTGAAATCATGTGCCATGATTTTCTCAGGGGTACAAGAGGATTGGGTACAGGAGCAAGGCAGGCAAGGATGGAGAGACAACATGAGGATGTGTGATCAATCTGGCCACTGCCAAGGGCAACTTCGTGCTCAATCTTATGGAGCCACCCTCAAGAAGCTGCAAAAACTGTCCAGGGACAGAAAGAGAGAAAAATCTGTCTGCCAGCTCCAATATCCATCCCATTTGTCAAAAGTTGCTACCCCCCTGCCCCAGGCACCAACTTTCCTTTACTTCTGGATTGCTATCTACGACAGGCAAAATATATCCACTGACATCCTACATCTTGGTGTCAACAGTGTCAAAGGCAAGAGGTATGCAGCAGGCAAAACAGACATCAGGCATGGCCCTCTCAGGTAGTACCTGCATGATGTCTATGGGTGCCCATGCAGAGCTGCTCATTCCTATGGCAGAACAGGAGGGAGGTCAGTCCAAGGGGGTCTGAAGTACCTAAGAGATGACTGATCACTCCAACCAGTCCATTCCGGCATCCTCCCATCCACTTTGACTTCCCTTATATCTGGCACTCAGAATGTAGCATGAGGCTTCCATTTTTGTGAACAGAGAACGTCATCTCTCTCCTCAAGCAGGAGATACAAATAAAATCAGTCACAAAGTCTCCTCCAAGTTTGTAGCCAGAAATAATTTTAAAGAGACTTATGGCAAGAGGATTCATGAAACAAGCTACAATCTTCACTGCTGCAACTGGTCCTGGGGCTGTAACTTAAAGTCACCCTCTTCTTTCTCTTCCTTGCAGCCTAGGTTCTCCACCCTATTGGCCAGCATGTTGGCTGGTCTGGGTTGCTGGCCTCATGGGACCTGAGGAGTCCAGTCTCCTAGTGGCCTTGACCCTATTGAGTCATGGTTATCATGATCATAGGAGAGACACCCCAGGGAATCTTCTGAGTTCCTGATATATGTCTCTCCCCCCATTGTGTAGCAGCAACAGGCCTAATTTCTCATGGCAGTCAGGGTAATTAATCCTGCCAACATAGTAATCATTTTCCATACCTGACGGTCTGAAGGCATGAAGAGCCCCAAGTGTCTAGGTAGTTGTTGCAACTTCAAGTTCAGTAGTACTTTCCCTTTGTTCTTGGGCAGAAGCAGTTGTCACCTGGGAATCAAGACCTCTAAATTGGCAGAGCCCATGTTTGCTGGGAGATAATGCAGACACTTCTCAAGTGGGTGACTAGGAATAATGGCGGGAAGGCAAATCTTAATCCACCCCTTGAGTCCCAGTTCTGTGTATTCTAGCTAATGGAGACAGAGCATCACACACATGGACAATTACTTTAGCACATATATTGTATACTGAAGGACAGTACTTCAAACTATAGAGCATTGCCCTGAGTTGGTGCCTTAGCCTAACAGGACATTCCACTACTGTCTTAGGCTGGTTGCTTCAGGGTGATGGGCTATGTATGTGGTAAGGCCAATGGATCCTATGTCCATGTGCCTATCGGTGCACTTTTCTGCCAGGGCCCATGAGCACACCAATAGCTGCTTCAGAAGGTCTAGGCCTTGTTCGAGAATTCTAGGGGGTTTGCACTGCAATTCTTCTGTGAAGGCTTTTCCAGAGACTCCTCCTAGCATACTTCTAGGCACTCTGATGGTCTTGGGCATACAGTCCTAGTGCTGGGTCAGCTTGCACCAGTGTCTAAAACCCTGTAGAGGCCTCTTTTGCTTTGGGTCCCACTCAAAAAAACTGGTAGTTTTTCTAGCTGCCCAATCAATGAGAATATCGGGTCAGCATTCCTAAATGTGCTGTATACTGCCTTAAAAATCCGAAGATGCCCACAAAGCACTGTGTCTCTCTCTTACTGGGAGTATGTAATGCAATGTCTTTTACCTTAAAGGGCATGTTTCAGAATGCAGCAGACCACTAGACCCTAAAAACATCACAGTGTGGTTTTCTCCCACCTCTAGATTACAAGTGTCTTCATCAAAAGTCCAAGTTTCCCATTTTGTGCCAGATACAATTTGCGTGATGTCATCAGCAGAGTAAATCGGTGGGATGTTCTGGAGAGTTCAAGATGACTGAAGTCCCTCTGGACGACACTATGACAGAGAACAAAAGAATTAACATAGCCCTGGGGTAAGACAACAAATGTGTCCCCAGCATGTGAAGATGAACTGCCTTTGATTCTCCCTGTGGATGGGGAAGAAGGCATTTGCATGATCAATAGCTTCACACAAATAAATGCCACAGGGTATTTGACCTGCTCTAGTAAAATCACCACATCTGGCATGGAAGCAGCCGTCAGGGCTGCCACCTGTTTGGTGTATGCTAGTCCACAGTCGTTCCCTACCATTGATTTGGTTTGAGCAGGGATAGAGTGTTGGGCTGAATGAGGACACGGTGGGGAGCACCAACTCTACGTCCTTTAAGTTTTTAACGGCGGCACTAATCTCTGCAGTTTCTCCCAGAATGAGGCAATCAATCTTTTGATTTACCGTCTTGTCTGAGCTAGAGGGTAGTGTCAGAGTCTCCCACTTGGCCCATCCTGCCATAATGCCCCCTTCTTCCGGGGTTGTAGAAGCAAATGGAAGCATTCTGCCGGCTCCTTAGTATATCCATCCAAATTACACACATAGAGAGTGGGAATAACCACAGGGTTGGTCCACGGATCCACAGGGCCCACTGTGGGGCAAACTTGGACCTAAAGTCCCTTATTATCTGGTTCCTTGTTGCCAGTATTAGGCTAGATCCAGTATCTAACAGTCCTTAGAAATGTGGGCGTTTCCCTTTTCTCAGTGCACAGTGATGCTAGCAAATGGCTTTCTGTCCTTTTGGGGAATGATTGGAGGAATACTATATATATTTGTGGTGGCAATGGAAGGGCCTTCCTCAAGGGGACCCTCTTTTTCTGTCAATGGATGCTAGGTCTGTGAACTGATTTAGATCTGGAAACCAGGTGAGGGTCTGACATCATCCTTCTGCTTATCACTTCTTGGAATTTTTCACAATTACACAAGTTAAGCAACTCCTTGCAGTCATCCATCTTTCTCACCCCTTGGCTGATTAGCCATCGTCAAATATTCCTGCAGGTCAGGGCATCCTGGTTGCTGCTCTAGCCTTGCCACCTGTCTTACCTCTGGTGGTAAAGGGCCACCACCGGGCCCCTGCTCACCCAGAACTGTCCTGCCCACCACCAATCACAGGGAGCCCAGTTCCACCATCAGCCCAGCCTCCCGAGGGTAGCTGCCACAGAATTTCTCAGAGATGCTTGTGCCTCTTCCCTACTCCCAATCAGGGCATCACTTATTGCCTTAGGGAGGGGGATCCTCTGGGGGGTATTCCTGGAGAAAATAGTTGTATGAGTTTTCTAGGGCTGCTGGAACAAAATACCACTAACTGGGTGGCTTAAAAGTATTATATCACAGTTCTGGAGGTTGTAGGTCTGAAATCAAGGTTTTGGTAGGACCACGTTCCTACCAAAGACTCTGGCTGGGGGTAAGAAAGTGCTTCTTTGCCTCTTCCAGCTTCTGGTGGCTCCAAGTGTTCCTTGGTTTATGGCAATACAACTCCAATCTCAGCCTCCATCTGCACTTGGCCATCCTCTCTCTGTGTCTTTCTGCGTGGCCTCTCCTCTTCTTAAAAGGATACCAGTCAGGCCAGGCACAGTGGCTCAAGCCTGTAATCCTAGCACTTTGGGAGGTTGAGGCAAGATGATTGCCTAAACTCAGGGGTTCAAAACCAGCCTGGGTAACTTAGTGAGACCTCATCTCTACAATAAATAAAAAATAAGCCAGGTGTGGTGATGCATACCTGTAATTCTAGCTACTTGGAAGGCTGAGGCGGAAGGATGGCCTGAGCCCAGCAGGTCAAGCCTGCGGTGGCTGTGAACATGCCATTGCACTCCAGTCTGGGCAATGGAGTGAGACTCCGACTTTAAAAAAAAAAAAAAAGGACACCAGTCATATTGGATTGGGGCCCACTTGACCTCATTTTAACTCAATTACATCTCTAGAGACTACTTCTTCATAGGGTCACATTCACAACTACCAGGAGTTATGACTTCAGTGAATCTTGAAGGGGGACACAATTCAATTTCTAGCAGTAGCCAGCTGCTAAGTTTCCAGGTCCTACACAGAAAATTCATTCTAAAACTTCTACTTCTCAGGGCCTTCTGACTCCTTCAGTACCATCCTAAGGCATTTCTACTCATTTGCTCTCACTCATTGTCATGGCCAATCTCTAAGATGCCAACCCATCACACTGTTAGGACCAGTTCAAGGTCCTAACACTCAATCCTCTATGTCAAGGGTAAGAGTTTCCATGTCAACAAATTCTCCCCCATGCAGTCTCTTCTCTCTGACCTTCATCCTGTATCCAACCTCTGGCAAGGCTCAAGCACCATGGCCAAGGCATATTCCAATGCCTCACCTTCTACCTGCACCTCTTCCCACTATTCCCCAGGTGAGAACCTTAAAAAAATCTGATGCTAGCCGGGATCGGTGGCTCAGCCTGTAATCCCGTGCCTTTGGGAGGCTGAGGTGAGTGGATTGCCTGAGCCCGCGAGTTCGAGACCCGCCTGGGCAACTTGGCAAGACCTCATCTCTACAATAAGTCAAAAATTAGCCGGGTGTGGTAGTGCGCACCTGTAGTTCCAGCTACTTGGAAGGCTGAGGCGGAAGGATCACCGGAGCCCAGCAGGTGGAGGCTGCAGTGGCCGGGAGCAGCCACTGCACTCCAGTCTGGGTGACAGAGTGAGACTCCAACTCAAAAAAAACACAAAAAACACTGATGCCACTTGCATGCCAAGTTGTTCCCTTATCCCCGCCAACTTATCACCAACCATGGGGTTCTTATCACCAAAACCCTAGGGAGTAATCCAACTCCAAAATCCTATCTTGAGGGCTGCTTTCTGGGGTCACTTCTAATTCCAACTGCCTTCTCCTAGGTTTCTCGGGAAGTATGTGCTACTCCTTTATTAGGAAGCACGGTCCCTGGGAGGAGAGGGAGGCAGGGAGTGCTAGAGCCACCATGAGGATGCCTTGCTGAGCTGGCTGTGGCCGAGTGCGACTGATTGCTCAATCTTGCACGATCATTTCAAGAAGCTGTCTGTCTAGGGAGCATCTGCTGGGATAGAAAAAGAGGACGGAATTTTCCACTAGCCTCTATCTTCCATCGATTGAAGTTTTGTCAAGCTGGGCATTAATCCCCTCCAGGACCTTTTCAGTTGTACACATGTGGGTGCTGAGTGAGGCTCTCCAGCATCTGCACCTCAAAAGGAGAGCCCAAGGATAGGAGGCAAGGGGACTGCAGGGCACGGGTTGAGCATGGAGCAAGGACTATCTGTTCTACCCGCATGAAGTTCTTCAGAGCCCACCAAGAGTGGGTAGCAGCAGATGCTTTTGAAGCCAGAGACAGATGAGGCTCAGAGGATCCAACGGGGTGCAAAATATGGATCTGGTAGAGCAATGAGGGGACAGTGGATTGGATAGCACAGTGTGTGCTTCATTCAAGGGGAGCAGCAGCTATCAGCCCTAGCTAATCGTTAGGTCTTCTGATGTGTTTCCAAGCAAGCTAGTTTACTGAGTTTTCTTTAAAAACAAGCAATTCAGATTTAAAACGTGATGTAGGCCAACACTACGCAGGTAAAAAAAAAAAAAGTCATTTCTGAAGACTGCCCAGAGGGGCCCACCAGTTTGCAATCTCTGCCCTACTCATCTTATGAAACTAAGCCAGTAGGGAAAGGGACAGGACTGAGCCTAGCACTGGGTGTCCTGACTGCCAGACCAGTGCCCTCCTGGCTACTTTCAGAAGGCTGGCCTTAGCATCCATGGCTCTAGCAAGACCTCTCATGTGCCCTGAGGCAGGAACTCCTCCCCTCTGGGATGGGACTTCTCCCAGGTGAGGGCATCTCCTGGCAAAGTCAACCCACCCCCTGCCCCACCCCTCACCCTGATGGGCTCTTGGCCTCACCCAGGGGCCACGTGCTCTGGGCCCACTGCTTCTCAGTCTTGTTGGCCTGGCAAATGAGCTGGAGCCAGTGGATTCCCACCACACTGCCAACCTGGAACCAGGGACCCATCAATCTGCTCCCCCATTGCCGAGGACACCCCGAGTGACGGATGAAGGACCTGGGCCATGAATCATCTCCATTACCTTTCCCCATCTCCCAGCCAGCTTCACGGAGCTGGGAAGATGAATGTCTGCAGAATCTCACCTGCTCTCTTGAATAATTTCCCTTTAAAAGAGGCCACTTATCAGTAATTCATTACTCGCCTTTGTTAGCATAAACAAGACGGGGAAGTGGGGTGGGGGGGGTCTTCCTGCTCCTCCTCTCAGCTTCTGCCACTGCTGCCTCCATCATTTCCCTGTCACAGGGGCTGGCCTCCAGCCTCAGCTCTGCCTTCCTGCTGTGGAGTAAAGCCAAGCCAGGGTCTTAAGGAGAGCTGCTCCAGCTGGTGGTACCCACTCTGGCAGATGGCATACAGCTGTTTCTGGTGACATCTGGATGAACACAGTTAGCTCCGATTGACGATTTCTTTTAATCTTGAATTAAATGTCACATGTGTCTCTTTCTTTTACGGCCCATATACATCCCTGTCTGTGTTGTCTGTAACTACAGAATAAGATATTACTGGCCAGGGAACACTTCTCTGAAAGCCAGTCTTGTCCCTCTGCAGTCACCTTTTGTTGAAGTATAAAAGTGGCCCCCATGGCAGGAGCATAGGGAGCAGAACATCAGGGATGGCCCTGGGAATGGAGGAATCACAAAACAAAGACCAGAGCTTGTCCTGCTACCAGGAGCGTTGCCTGGCCTGGGGTTTTTGTGGCCTTTGGAGGTGGTGATGGTTTCTGTGAAAGACACAGTTCCAGGGAGGTGTCCCTGTTGGGATGAGAACTGGCAGGAACCAGGGGAGAGGACAAGACCCTTCGAATGTCAAGAACCAGGACAAGGGGCCAGACAGGGAGAGAACTCCCCCATCCCTCCCTGCTTGAGGAGAAGCAAAGAAGATTAAAGAGGATAGCAGATCCCAGTTTAGTTTGTCCCCTGGTTAGGGACTGTGGTTTACTTTTTATGTCACCACCAGGAGACCAGAAAGAAGAGATTTTTCTCCGGACTTCATTCCTGAGATCCAAGTGTTTCCTCCATTTCTCATACCCAGCAGCTCCTCGTCCCATAATGACCATGAGAGCATCTCACAGGTCATTCAAGGGCCTGACCTTTAGAGCTTCCCCCATCCCCTATCCACTCTCCAGCATCTATAGGGATATCTGAAATCATAAATCTGATTAAGACACGCTCTTGATTAAAAACCTTGAACAGCTTCCCACTGCCTTCAGGATCAAGTCCAAAGTCCTGAAAACAGCCTGTGGTGTGCCCTGGCCTCTGACCACCTCTGCCTCTCATCCTGCACTTCCTCCCCTTGTCACACAGGTCTTGCCATACCGTTCTTTTTCCAGATTCTTGGGAGCTTTCTGCCTTTTCCTACCACAGGGACTTTGCACTTATTTGTCCTTTTACCTGGAAAAGCCTCTCCACTCTATCACCATCCCCAGCCTCCCGTTTAGTTAACTCTTATTTATCTTTCAGCTGTTAAGTATCAGGTCCTCCAGGATGCCTTCCTTGCTGTCCCAGACTAGATCAGACATGCTACGCTCTCCTGACCTTACCCGTCAGTCCCTCAGTGAACTTGTAATATTTGCCTAACATTCATTCTCCCCACAAGACCTCACATCTACAAGACAGGGGCTGTGTCTTCTTTGCTGCTTCTTCCCCAATGGTGAGTACAGGACCGGCCACAGAGGGACCCTTTGTGGAATGAATGAATGAGGGAGCAAGTGCATATGAGGGAGTCCTGGCCTGGCCATGACTCACAGGGCGGGTCTTGCTGCAAACTCTCTTGACCATCTCTAGTCTTGTGTCTTCCTCCACCATCAGAGATCTCCGTCCGCTGCTCAGATTCCCTCCTCCAAGGCCATCTCTCCTCCCCGCTTCTGGCCCTTGGCAGTGCAGGGTCTTTGCTCTGATCTCAGGCCCGCCCCCTCAGGCTTCAGGATGAAATGGTCCTCCAGAAAACCGAGGAAGCCCAGCTGCCTGGCCTTCTCCTGTGGGAGGATACCCTCCTGGGCCTCCTCAGCATCACCTCCTCCTCCTCAAGAAGACCCCAACTTCCACCCATAATCAGGGAAAGGCCCAGAGCTCATACCACAGACCCTCCCATCTGGGGTCACAGGCTCACTGAAGACCACACTGGCAGAGATAAAAAGATATAGAGCATTTGCAGTTCAGCTGTGTCTCCATCCTTCTGTCTCCAGCCGGCCTGAAGGGAGCCCCAAATCCAGCATGATTATGGGGAGCCTTGGGGGTGTTTGCCACAGGATGGTGGTGTAATGACTGGAGTCCTTGCTGCCAGAGGCCAGCTGTCCAGTGGCAGACATTAGCATCCTTTTCCTGGGAACTTTGGAGGCGGTTGTGCCGCGATTTGCATATATTTGCATCTCTGACACTACCATCTATCCCAGGGTCTGCAACCTCTGTCCCAGAGCCACGCTGGCCAGCAGGCTGTTTTTCTTTGGCAGGCAGCCTGGCAGTCCTCCCATTCCGGTTATCCTTGCCATAGTGAACTCTGTGGCAGTGTCCCCAAAAGCACAGGCCCCTCAGAATGGCAGCTCTGCTTCTCGGACTTGGATAGGCAGCTGGACCATGGCAACTTAGCTACTTCTCACACCCTCCTCCCCACCCAGGCAAGGTATACAGTCAGTCCTCCCACTCACCCCCACTGCCCCTTGTCTCAACCCAAGAGGAAGGGGCTTGGTCATCTGTCATTTGCTCATTCACTCATTTGATCGTTTTATTGAGCACTTACTAAGTACCAGGTACTGTGCTAGGGATTCAGGATATAAAGAAAGTAGAGGGTCATCCCGAGACAGTAGCCTAGTCACTGCACCCCCAGGGGTCCGATAGCCCAGAGCTGGGTTCTTCACATTGTCCTTGCTTTACCATTCCCCCACTGAACCTGAAGTCTCATCCCTTGGCCCCACAAAGGTGTCCATCTCAGCATCACCACCCAGCCCTGACTAGCAGGTGTCCCCACTTCATATCAGTGGCACCTGGACCTGTCTCTGCAGCGCAAGAGCCCTTCCTGTTTGGAGGATGATATGGGCCACACCTACAGGAGCTTCCTGGCCCTGGCTCCTGGATTTCCTTAGGGATGAAAGGGGAGTCTCACTCTTGCTGCGCAGGTTTTTGGTTTTTTTTTTAAAGCAGGATTTATTGAGAAGACAGAAAAGCTTCCACAGTGGAAGGGGACCCAAAGGGGTTGCCCACGCAGGTTTTTTTTATTGGCTTCTGCTTCAAAAACATGGCAGGCAGGTGGGCAGGGTGGAGCAAAGAATGCCAGTTGGGTTACATAGATGAAGCACAGGGTTAGCCGCAGAAAAACCAAGTTCCAAACTAGCCCGGTCCCAGGGCACTCCTAGGGGCCTCTGGCCTCACAGCCCAGCTCCTGTGAGCAGGGTTGTCTTTGGCCAATTCCCAAGAGGCCAAGGCTCCAGACAACAGACCAAGGGCTCAGCTGTCCCTTCCTGGTTCGACAGAAATGGAGACTGTCAACCTCTTCCCTCCTGGTGGTCTCTTGCCCTCTGTTCCCTGTTTTTGTTGGTGGCCCCAAGTTCTCCCATTCCTCCAGACTAGAAACCTTACTCTTCTAGGACACTGCTCTCCATGTGTGGCACCTCCAGTCCAATTAGTTGCCACATCCTGTCCCTTTTTTTCAGAATGTTCCTTGCAGTTGTCCACACTACCCTCGCAGTTGAGGCTAGAATGACCTCTTGCTGGCGCCATTACCACAGCCTCTTGGCCAGTCTCCCATCTTTGATCCAACTTATTCTACTGCCAGATTAACAGTCCTAAAACAGAGTCCCATCAGCACTTTCGGTGCCCCCTGTGGCCCATGGAATAGATTCACTTTTCACTCTGTCCCATGGTTTTCACTGCAGCATCTAGCACAGATCCTGTCACAGGTAGCAACAATGAGGCTAACATTTTTGGTATTACCGAGTGCCAAAAACTATCTTAAGTGTTTATATATATTATCTCATTCAATCCATTCAGCAACCCTGCAAGGTGGCTACTATAATTACATTTTACCAGTGAGTAAGACACAAGATGATTAAGCAACTTGCCCAAAGTCCCACAACTAGTAAGTGGTGGAGCTGGAATTTGAGCCCTCGTGGTCTGACTCCAGAGTCCATACTTTAAAGCTGCCATGCTGAAATATACCCCAGATGTATAGTTAATGTATGTTGTATGAATCAATACATGGAAAAAATGAGTGGATGAATTAAGGAAGTTACTCTATGCCATAGGTCCCCCAGACAAAGGTACCGATGCCCTCCAGAATAGTTTTACTTTGCCTTCCTCTGAAGAGAACAGCACACGGTTGTGAACGTGGGCTGTGGCCTCAGACTTAGGCTTGAATTCTGGTGTCACCATGTATTGGCCGTGTAGGTCTGTGCAAATTATTTAAGCTCTGCAGCCTCTATTTCCACTTCTGAAAATGGGAGTCATAATAGCACTTATTGTGGATCAAATGACGTCATGGGGTTCTAGCACACAGCCACAGGGCTTGGCAAGTGGTGAGGGCTCAATACACAGCCATCATCATTCCTGCGGGTAACTGTCCCCTGCTCCCACGATTCCTCTGCACCATCTAAGCAGGAAAGTTGAAATGTGCCAGAAGTGATCTGGACTCTGTTGGTTAAAGACAGAGGGGGTGATGGGCAATTGGTGGTAAAGGAGGAGGAAAGCAGCAAGCTCTGGGTGCAGAGAGGGGCCCTGGGAGGTGGGTGACCCAGAGAAGATGGAGAAACAGTAGGAAAATGCACCCCCACCCAGTGTTCACATCACACAATGAGGTGTCTGCAAAGACGGCTCTGCTCTTCCTCCCGTTTAATATGAAACTCGGTGAGAATTGATGAAGTCATTTTTTAAACCATAAAGCACTGCAAACACATTTGTATGATTTTTCTTCTGTGCCACGGGTATTTTTTTTTTCAATTCTCAGATGTTTAGTGAACACAGCCTATCTTCCAAAAAATGTAATTTTGTGGATGGATACATTTAAAAATGTTATGCTCTGGTCAAATCTGTAACGATGATTTTTCTTTATTGATGACTTGGTGTTTCAGTGGGTCACTGCCAAGACATTCACCTGGAAGCCAGAACTGGCTCCAACAGCAAGTCCAAGGCATGCATCCCAGCTTGATCCTCTCCCTCCCATGTGGCCAGCTGCCTGGGAAGAGGGCTGGATCCTCCTTAGTTCTTATTTCTAGGGCCAATACAGTGTCTGGCACAGGCCGGTTGGATACTCAGTGACAGCAAAGTAAATTCTGGTTCATCAGACTGGTTTCAAATCCTAGCTCTACTGCTAGCTGTATGAACTTGGGAGAGTTTATCTCATGTCTTTGAGGCTCAGTCTTCTTATCTGTAAAATGAGCATAGTCTTAGCAACCTATTTTATAGGGTTCTCTCTCCTTCTCTTCCTTTCTCCCTCTCTCTCCCACTCCCTCCCTTCCCCCTTTTCTTTCTCCATATTGGGCCAAAATAGTCATTTCAGTAGTAAAAACCCCTTGTGTTCATACAACTCTCTGCAGTCCACAAGATGTTGTCAAACACATTATCTCACAAACATATACAATCGTTTGTCCATTGAAAATGAAAATTTAAATAAAAAATACACAATCTCATTTCATCTGAAATAAAGAAATATTAGCATCTCCATTTTTAGATGAAGAAACTGAGCTCGAAGACTTGGGTCATATAGCTAGTAATGAGCAGAGCTAGAATTCAACTGGGGTTTTCTGACACCAACTCCAGATCCCTTTGAGTTAAGGGAATTCAGCAGTAGTTCCAAAATAAATGACATTTACTCAAGCTGGGTCCAATACTGCTTTCAGATCGTCTGACCTTCAGAGGGGGAGATATCAGTCAAGCGGTGTGTTCAACATCAAGTGAAGCAAACAACCATTGGAGGGACTGAATTCTCCCCTTCCCTCTGATTGCTATCTACGGTGGGAGTGAGCCTGGTCCCTGGAGGCATGGGTCTCAGTTTGATGTGAATCAGGAAAGAGCTGTGGGCCTGTCTGGGAGTGACCTCTTTGTGAATTCGCTGCCCACCGGTGTTGGGTTCTTCAGGGACACTCAGAGGGATTGCTCTGTGCCCAGTATACCTGTGTATGAGCAACTCTCATCATCTCAAAGGCTTTGTAAGGAGGTAAGATAGTTACTGCTATTTTTTCCATTCTTAAGATGATAAACCAAAGCGTGGGTTTTTCAAGGTCACATAGCTAGTAATGCCACCAAGATTCAAACACACGGCTGTCTCACCTGAAAGTCCGTTCTCTTTCCACCAAGCCAAGTGAGGTGACTGAGGGGAACAACACAAGGACATAGATGACATTGGAGGTGGGAGAAGGGGGTTAGGGCCAGGAGGAAGGAGTCACAGACAAGGCACTGATTTGATTAGCCAAGTAACACTATTGGCATAGTGAGACAAAAGGTATACCTACCTCTTTTCATTTATTTTAGTCTGTGTGTTTCTTAACTTGGCAGCCAGTCTCCAAAGACTCTTCCTAATATCCATTCCCTTGTGTGGCCCCTTTCCCATGAATATGTGCTAGCTTCATAGTTTGTTGTTGACCAATAGATCATGGTGGAAATAATACTGTATGACTTTTGAAGCTAAGTTACAAGCATTCTTGTAGATGCCTTCCAGGCCTCTTGGAGGACTCCCTCTGGGAGATGGTTACTGCTATGATTTTTTCCATTTTTAAGAAGGATTAACTGAAGCTTGGGTTGTTCAAGGTCATATAGTTAGTAATGTCACCAAGATTCAAACATCTGTCTGTCTCACATCAAAGTCCATTCTCTTTCCACTAAGCCAAGTGAGATGCCTGAGGGGAATGGCAGAAGGAGATAGATTGGAAGTGGGAGATGGTGGGGAAGCTGGTCTCCATGTCAGGAGTCTAGTCTGACCACCTCAGGATTGCCATGCTGAGAGGTAGCCCAACCAACTAAGTGGAGAAGATGCATGGAGTGAGGGAGAAACCCAACTGGTCCTCTATTGTTCCTGCCATCCTAAGTGAGATATAAGATGTGAGTGAAGAAACCATCTTGGATGTTCAGCCCCATCCAATCTCTGTATGATTGTAACTGTATTAGGACCCCAATAAAACTGCCCAGCTGAGCCTAGTAAATACACAGAACTGTGGAAGATAATAAGTTGTTGTTTTAAGCCACTAAGTGTTTGGGTTTAGTGGGCTTGAGGGAGGGCAGACATTATGCAGCAGTAGAAAACCAGAACACTTGCATAAACCTCTACAAATCTGGACATCTCTCTAGACCTGAAGAAGCTTAAGAATGTCCTGAGCCTGGGCTCAGGGCTGTTCTATTCCTCAGATGGAAATGGTCCATAGTACCAGGATAACTGGCCCCTAACAAGGAGCCCAAGTTTGTTTGTTGGATCCTCCATTATCGACTGTGTGGCCTTGGGTCAGTGCCCTCTCTAAGCCTTATTTTTCCCATCTTCAAAGTTAGGTAGTAGAGTCAATGATCACTAAAGGCTCTTCTCCTTCTCTAACCCATGAAATACCACTTTGTGCCTGAGAAATGAACACACACCTAGAATTCTCAGGCTAGGTGCACCCTCATACTCTTATGACAGGCATAAAGGAGCCCATCTGAGTTATCTCTGAGTTTCAGGAATTTCCAGTCACCAGGTGAGCCTATGGGAGGCCCAGACAGGTAAGCTGGCACCAGGTTTCCCAGTCCCATGGGCCCTCCTTAGCCTCCCTTGAGGCTTCCAGAGGGAGCACCTGTGCCAAGACCCAGGTAGTCCTGGAATTCCAGCTCTACCTGAGAAGGAAAAGTTCTCACCTGCCAAGGAAGAGGGGGCTCCTGAGAGGAGCTGGCTTCTGGGGTGGCTGCGAAGCGTCTAGTGACAATATTTGTGGCTAAAAATACAGCAACCGAGAACCAGCTAATTACAGCCTCTGGAGTCATTCAGAATTTGGCGTTTCACTTCATACTTACATCTCTCCCAGTGTTCCTTAGCAGCAGCCCGAAGGAGGCCACTTGCAGGGGGAAACTCAGCCAGGAGAGCCCAGGATTGGGCCTATGGTCCATGCATCCTTCTGCCCCAAGAGCCTGGCGGGTACCTGGTATGTAGTTGGTACCCAGGAATGAAGTACAGCAGAGTCAGTGGAATCCCTGTCCCATGCAGCATAGCTGCCCTTGGTCACTGTACATCAGGAACCCACTCAGACCCACTGGGCCCCCTCAAAGGTCAATGGCTCTGGTGTAATCCCATGATGGACATTTATTCAGAAGAGACACGCAGAGTCCAGGCATTGAGGTGCTGGGGGTGGCCTGCTCTTCCCAGCCTGCCGCAGGCAGCGTAGTAAGCCTCTACCTAGGGCCTCTGCTGGACTGGGACCTGGAACCCCACAGTTCCTTGCTTTGGACCCTCCTTTCTTCCAAGGCCTCTTAAATGGCTCTGTCCATTCTACCAGGAGAAAGTTCATGAGTCAAGGTGACAGAGAAGGCTGACAATCTGAGGGCCCCAGGCCCAGTCTTTGCAGTTCCTGCACAGGAAACAAGGATCATGAAAGAGTAGGAGAAGGAACCCTGCATGGGGGAATGTGCTCACTCCAGGCTCAGGTGAAGGGATTTTTGTTGTTGTTGTATTGTGTTATTATCTTTTGAGTTGGGGTCTCACTCTGCCACCAGGCTGAAGAGCAGTGGCATGATCACAGCTCACTGCAGTCTCAAACTCCTAATATATATATATATATATCAGGGAGGCATTTTAAAAGCACAAGGCCCAACTAACATTTGTATAGTATTTTTAACTTGGCAAAGAGTTGTGTGGTTACTATATTAATTAGACAAGGTGGTTATTATTATTCCACTTTATGGATAATTAAACTGAGGATCAGAGATACTGAGTCATTTCCCCAAGGTTACCAAGTCATGCCGGCCTTGAACTCAAGTCCAGGAATCCTCCTGCTGAGCCAGCAGGCCCAGCACCACCTCTGGGCCCATCTTTCAAGCTTAGCCGGTCAGCCCAGTAGGGGTCCCAGATTGTAGAAAATGCCACTCTCCCTCCACACAGCACCGAACCCAACCTAAATGTGGCTCCATCCACTTCCCCCTTTCTGGTTTCTGAGATACAATTGAATCCCAATCTGAATCTCCATCCATTAACCTTAGACCTACAGCACACGAGTCAGCGCCTAAGGGAAAGTGGGCACCCAGGCAACGAGAAGGAGGTGAAAAACACAGGGTATTCAAGGGCAGGGGCCATCTGCTTTTTGGCCAGTGCCTTCTCACGCACCTGACCAGGTCGGCTAGGGGTCTGAGGGGTCAAGAGAGGGTCAGACCCGGACCATGGCTGCCAGTGGCTGGGACTGAGGACAAGACCCGACTATGCACCTGTCTTCAGCCCCTGCACCCAGGGGAGCAGCGACTCAGACGCTAGCTGCCCTGCACCTTCTTCCTAATCACCACGGCGTGATGGAACACCTTGACATTCTTGCACGAAAGTTCAGCTCCACCGCGACGCAGGGTGCTGCATGAGAAATGAGGCTCATGCTGAATCCCAGAATCACAGAAATTAGAGATGAAAAAGGACGCTGAGGTCAGAGGCAGCCCATCCCCAGGGGCTGCGTGCAGGTTCTTCTCGGTAATAGACTTCCCCCTTATTTGTCCAGTCCAGGGACTGCCTCCCAGAAGACCACTCTCCTCTGTTTCCCAGAGAAGACACCATTTACAGAAGTGAGAGGGCTGCACCACTCCCTGCATGATTTGCTTTGAAATTTATTAATCATCCAAAAGCCGGTGAAGAGGGGAGAACAGAGAATGTCAAATCACCCCATCATCAGTGTGCCTGAGCAGGCAGGAGGAGACACTGGCGCCCTTGGGCTTTCTAGCTTGCTGCAGCTCCAGGGCAGCATTGGGCAGTGTGGGCGGATCACTTACTCGCTGTGTAATCTGGCAGAATTCATCTTCTCCGAGCCTCAGTGTCCTCATCTGTAAAATGGGAGCTAATGATGCCTACTTACAGGGCGGCTGGAAGATTCAAGGAGTTAACTTAGGTATTGCACCTCACACTGTGTCCGGCCCATATAAATTACTTCAGAAATGGTAACTATCATTATTAGTGTGATTCTTCCCCTCTCCACATCTACGTCCTACCTATAAAATGGGGCTATGCAGGTTCTTTGATTTTGTCCATTCAACATTCCACCAACATTTGCAGAGCCACTCCTGCATGTCAGACTCACAAGGGTTACAATGACCAAGACAGATTCTGTAACCTCACGGAGCTCACTGTCTTGGTGAGTTTCCTGGAAGACGGGTGCAAAGAGGTTAAAAAGGATGCTTCCCATCCAATGCAATATTTCTCTTGCATAGGTTGTGGCCCTATGACTCACTGGGACATAACAGAGGTCACAGAAACAGGAGTGACGGACCAAAGACAGTGGGAGTAGTTGTCCAACTTCTCAGCTCAAGTTTGTTTGCTGGTTCCTTCATTATCTGCTGGCACTGACAGCTGCACCGTCTTCCCCCACCACCCTGGACTCTCCTTCCCGCCCCTCTGCTGGTGTCAGCCTGAAAGTTGCTTTTATGCGCGCGCGCACACACACACACACACACACACACACACACACACACACACACACACATACACACACACACTCCTCTTGCAACAGCATCAAAACCAGTTGCTCTTAACCTTGGCTGTGCTATAGTGGTGCTTACCCGTGACTGGGCTGGGCCCATGCCGCACCTAAATCAGTTAAAGCAGAGTGTCAGGGGTGGGACTCAGACATCAGAATTATTTACATCTCCCCAGGATGAGAACCAATGCTCTAAGCAGACATGGCTGTCAAGGGAAAGGCACTGGAACTCTGGTCTTTGCTATCATTTGACATCACTGAGCAACTTTGTTTTTCCTGTTTGGACATAAAGGGCATCAATACTTCCCTCTCCAGGCCATAGTTAAGGTGAAACAAGAGTCTGTGGAAGAGCTCCAGGAAGGTCTGCCCAGTTGAGAGGCATTGTCCTTGGAGAGATTCACTGGGAGAAAGCGTGTTTCTGTGGGGGCCGGCACCAGGAGCACCCAGAGTTACTCTGCCCAGCAGACCCAGAGGCATCAGCATGGTGACTGTCCCACGCAGAGCTCACTGTCTGTCCCACCCAGACGTGTACCTTGAAGCTGAGCTGCCAGCCTGGCCTCCCTGTTCCCCACCTCCTTGCCTTGTCCTTCCCCTCCTTCTCCATCCAGGCTCAAGTCCCGCTATCTCTCAGTGCTGCATTTCTAATACCTTCTACCTGATAAACACTTGGTGCCCACGGGTGTCAGATTCTCAGGTTTGAAAGGAACCTATATTAATCATGGTAAGATACACACTTGTCAAGAGTCCAGCCAAGGTCCTCCAAAGAGCCCTGGAGGAGAGCGGAGAGGCAGGGTGGATCTGAGGGCCCGGCACATAGAGGGATAGGGAGGGTTCTGGAGGATTTGTTGCAGCCAACCAGGCCAGTCTATGGAGCCAGCTGGTAGACTCACACCTGTATTAGGCAACGCAAAGGGTACCAGAGGCGGTGCTAAGACAGCCCCAGCCTTGCCTGGTTTATAACCTACATGGGGAGTGACACGCAGGCTTTAAGATGCTTGCAAAGCAGCACACAGGTAAGTGCGAAGTAGTGAGTCAGGTTCAGGAAGTGAGTGAGGAGGAAACATTAGGTGGAGTAAGTGGGAGGGCGGGAAGGAGGAGCCCTAGATATGCAGCAAAAGTCTATGCTCCATTAGTGGGGAGAGAACAGAAAGAGGGGGAGGGCGGGGAGAGGGGAGGAAGGGAGAAGGGGTTTGAGCAGGGCACATTGCATGTAGTGAGGAAAATGTTGTTTTATTTCAGTTGTGTGTGTGTGTGTGTGTGTGTGTGTATACTGGACCCTGATATAACCCTTCCTTCTTATGTGAAAATTATGGTCTAAAAAGTACATGTGTTTCACGGGAGCCCACACTCTGGGTTTGGGATCAGCACAGTCCCTGACTCTGCCCACAAGTCTTGGGACAAGGTACTGGGCCTTTCGGAAACTCTCTTCACCATCGGAAAAACAGGATGACATTTCCTGCCACCGCTAGTCACCTTCCTGCGTGTGCTGTGAGGCTGCAATAACAGAACAAAAGTAAAAGTGCTTTGTAAACTGAAAATTCCAAATGAGAAGCATCCATTATGGTTAGGTGAGGTTAATCAGAAATCCAGGAGGTGAGTTTAGATCTGGGAGGCTGCTGCCACTGCTGATGATGATGACAGCTCACACCTAGATGGTACTTGCTGTGTGCAAGGTACTGTCTTACAATGGGTGGAATACGGACTGTGGAGAAGGGTGAGCTGCTCTCTATGGCCAGGGGACAAGGACTGGGCTACTAGACCCGTGGCTACAGCATCAGAAGGTCTGGCTGCCAGGCTGCAGCACGGTGAGCCACACCTAAGTGAGACAGTTCTATTGGGTGCTAGGTGCCCCTTGGCTCATATATAGATAATCTGGAATATGTATTGGCTACAGTTGGGTGTCCCCAAGTCCCCCAGCAGAAGAGGGCTGAAGTGTGTCCATCTGGTTCCCATCCTACAAGAAAGAGAAGACAGAAGCTGCCTTGCTTGGAACTGTGGTACTATCTCCCAGCAAGCAGAGAAGGAGCTGTCAGACAATAAATGCACCAGCCTCTCTCATCCTCAGAAAACCAGTCATTGCTCTGGGTCAGGTAGGCCCACCTGTGGCCCAGGAGGCCCTGTTCTTCCTGGCCAGAGGCCCGTGCCCACCTTGGACAGGCCTGGGAAGGAGAAAGCCCAGGCCACAGTGGGGCTCCCAAGGGGCTCACAGGATGGCAGGAGAAGCAGACCAGAGATCTGCCATCATGACTCAGGGAGCAGTTGAAGACCTGCTGCCGGAAAGTCAGGGAGGAGCTGAAGACCTGCTGTTGGAAATTGGAGCCGCCGGTCTCCTCACATTGGAATATATTTTTACACTGTGCATTTTACGAATGTATGGTAAGTGCCTGGGAATCACAAAGGTCCTATAAGTGCTCAGTATTACAAGTCAATTCCCGTTAATGCAAGTACCATTGCGATGAAACTTTCTGTATGACAAAAGCAATTTCTATGTCCTAGTCGATGGCCCACTTATTTCAAACAATATTCAATATGCCGACAGTCATAGCTGCCTCCTCTGATCACTTGGCAGGCTGATGTCTGGCCTGCTCACTATGTAAGGAACGTGTGTACCATCTTGTACCACTCGCCATTGTTTGGTGCTTGTTAGTCTTGCCTTCCTGCCTGAGTGAAGTCCTCAAGGATGAGCCTGCTCCTGCCCTGGGATCATGGTACAGAGGTCGCCAGGCCTTCATGTGTACCAATGCAAGATGTTTCCTGCTCATCTGCTAAGTGCTCAGTATTACACCAGGTGTGAGAAGACCATACCAGGAAGGTACAGACCTCTCCCAAGGGGCTCACAGGCTGGCATGGGAAGCAGACTGGTGATCTGCCATCATGATTCAGTGTGAGAGGTTCATCCTACAACATCCTACAGGACTCAGAGCAGGGGTCCACAAAAGTGGTGCCTAACACAGACAAGAGTCTGGGAAGACTTCCTGGAGGAAGAGACATT
This sequence comes from Cephalopachus bancanus, assembly GCA_027257055.1. Taxonomy (NCBI): domain Eukaryota; kingdom Metazoa; phylum Chordata; class Mammalia; order Primates; family Tarsiidae; genus Cephalopachus; species Cephalopachus bancanus. The sequence continues at coordinate 918,962 of JAPVLO010000276.1, forward strand.
GACATCTAAAACACAGGACTTGAAAGATGAAGGGGTGTCATCCAGGAAGGTTTGGAAGAGGAAGGGTCAAAGCAGTGGGGCAGTGATAAGAGTTAGACTAGGTAGTTGGTTCAGCACAGTGATAATAATAGCTGACTTTTATTGATCATTTGCCAGTTTCAGTAACCTATAAAGGTTTTATGTACATTATTGCATTTAAACCTCACATCAACCCCATTAACTCCATTCTAGAGATAGAAAAACTGAGGTTTTGAGAGGATAAATACTTTGCTTAATTCACTTGAACAATCTAGTGTTAGCTATCATTATTATTATCATCATCATCATCATTATTACCTTTAGGCTCCAAATCAAAATTCACGTCTTCTGGCAAATTAGGCTACTGATTAACCTCCTCTAATGACACAGTCACAGGGCTAATAATGGGCTGTGTCAGGATTTGAACCCAGGACTTACACTCTAGAGGTGAGAGAGACCACCAAGTGTGGTGTAGAAGGGGTGAGAAGGTGTCAAGGGCAACAGCGCTGGTCACAAGTGGCATGAAGGCCATGGCAAGATGTCCATCAGGTATTCCAAGTGAGACAGGGCATACCAGGCTGCAGGTTCAGAAAGATTCCTCTGGCTGCATCATATAGAATGGACACGAGAGGGCACAGCTGGAAGCAGGGTCTGCATTTGGGCTTGTGTGGACAGAGAGGAGATAAAAGATGAGAGAGCATTTTAGGGGGCTTGACGGGGCCTCAGCCACACACACAGAGGAAGAGAAGGAAGCTGGGACAGGCAGGGTGACTCAGGAAGGACCCGGTTACAGAGGTTGGCTCCGGGGTGCAGGACAGGGCATCTGCAGGTCCCATGGCCCATGCCTCGGGGGGGGCTGGTGGGCAGGAGGGGCTCTGTAGGTGGCCAGGTTGCCTTGTGGCAGATATTTGGGGGGGCAGGTGACACTTGGAGCTCAGCTGGCCCCTCCACTGCCATGAAGCATCCAACCCTCTGGGGAGGATAAGGATGGCTGTCAGGTGCAGCTGGGAAGGCTGGTTTCCAAATAGTAGGGTGTCAGGAGACCGAGTCTAGAAAACAAAGAACAGCCTGGATTGACATGGTCTGGTTGACACAGGAAGCGGCAGAGCTGCACTTCAGGGTGTCAGAGTGCCTGGCAGGATCCAGTTTTCAACACAGAACTCACCTCCTCAAGCACCTGAGTCAGCTGACGTCCTTCCTGAGGTCCAGAGCATCAGGGACTCTGTCTAGAAAGGGCTGAGACAGAAACAGCATCTTTGTCCTGGGCGGTTTTTGTTTCCTTCCCCCAGGACCCCGCACAGAGGTGGATATGTGGTGGGCTCCTGGTGAACACTGGTTAAAATCAGAGCCCAGCATCGTGCTCCCATGTACGTGCCACCCTAGCTCTTGAAGTTTGGGGTATTGACAGTGTGTAGTTTGGAAATCCTGGAAGGAGGCAGAGTGCTCAAGGGGATGGTTCTAAAATAGGGAGTGATGTTCCCCAGCCAATATGTTGTGTGTTGTGGCAAGAGAAATATTTCCAGAGACAGCGACATCAGAATGCTACAGGAAAGCTCTAGAGAATTTAGTGCTTCTGTGTCTCTTCTCCTTCTCATTAGGAGAGAGCAGCGGTGTTTTAAATTCTTTAAAGTGGCTCTTCACTCAAGGAGGAGTTTATAAAAATAATTTCTGCAGCAGAGAGGACAGAGGGTGACAGGCAGCAGCTGGGTGAGGGGTTGAGAGGTCTGGGAAGGGAAGCCAAGGAGGCTTCTAGGTAAACAGGGAGGACCTCTTAACCCTAAAGTCAAGTAGAGGAGCCTCCACCACATGCAGCCTTGGATGGCTAAGAAGCACAGAGCAAGGAGGGTTTGGTGGGCTGACGGCTGGGCTAATGGCTGGTGGACCCCCATCGGTGACCTCTGAAACCCAATTAAGGCTGGCATCCCAGTGCCTAGGTATGGTCATTTCTAGTCCACACAGAGCCTCTGTAGGCACGAGAGCAAGGAGCCCACTCCAGGCTGGTGCAGCTCTGCCCCAGAATGCGTGGCTCAGTGGGCAACACAGCTGAATCTCAGCCCCAAGTGCCCCCTTAGCCAGGTGCCCTGATGCAGATAAATCTGCATGACTGTCCAGGCAGTCCAGGGGGGAGAGAGTGGGGTGCATCCTAGCAAAACTCTGAAAAACAGCCAGAAAGCAAAACTGGAAATGATGGCAACCCCAGGGGAAGGAAGAAATTTATTTATTTTTTAATTTTAAAGATGTGGGGTACATCCCAACAGAAAATTGGACAAAAGTTATTGACATTCAGTTCACAGAAGAGGAAACCTAAATGCTACTAAAAAGAAGCCCAATCTGACTGTTATTAATGAATACAAACTAAGAGTAAGATACTGTTTCATACGAACCAAGTTAGCAAATATGGTTTGCTGACAATACAGACTACTGGCAGACAGGTGGAGCAAGAAAACACTCATGCATCTACTTTTTTATTACTATTATAATAAAGATGTGGGGTACAATTCAGGGTTAGGTATACAAACGTCGATTATGCAGGTACCCTTGTTGATGAGGTATGCCCCTCCATCCCTAGCAGTTTCCCTCAACTGCCAATCCCACCGCCTCCCGCCCGGCAGTTTCTCACTACTGCCAATCCCTTTCTTATAGTATTATAATTGTTCAAGGTCCACTTATGAGTGAGAACATATGATACTTTGTTCTTTGTTTCTGTGATAGATCACTGAGTATGATTGACTCTAAATTCATCCAAGTTGCTCCAAAAGTCCGTATGTTTGTCCTTCTTTATGGCTGCGTAATATTCCATTGTGTATATGTACCACACTTTTTTTTTCCAGGCCAGCTTTGATGGGCAATATGGTTGGTTCCATGTTTTTGCAATTGTGAATAGAGCTGCAACAAACACACTTGTGCAGTTATCTTTTTTGTAGGATGATTTGTGTTCTTCTGAGTATATTCCCAATAGGAGAGTTGCTGGGTTGTATGGATGGTCAATTTTTAGTTCTTTCAGAAATCACTACACTGTCTTCCAAAGAGGTGGCACTAGTTTTCATTCCCACCAGCAGTGTAGAAGCGCTCTTTTTCTCTGCATCCTCGCCAGCATCTGTTGTTGTTTGTTTTGTTAGTGATGGTCATTCTTTTTTTTTTTTTTTTTTTTTTGAGCTGGAGTCTCACTCTGTCACCCAGACTAGAGTGCAGTGGCCGCTTCTGGCCACCGCAGCCTCAACCTGTTGGGCTCTGGTGATCCTTCCACCTCAGCCTTCCAAGTAGCCGGAATTACAGGCATGTGCTACCACGCCCGGCTGATTTTTTGATTTATTGTAGAGATGAGGTCTTGCTGCCCAGGCAGGTCTTGAACCCGCAGGCTCAGGCAATCCACTCACCTCAGCCTCCCAAAGGCGTGGGATTACAGGCTGAGCCACCAAGCCCGGCTTAGTGATGGCCATTCTTACTGGGGTTAGGTGGTATCTCAATGTGGTTTTGATTTGCATTTCTCTGATGATTAGTGAAGCTGAACACTTTTTCATGTGTCTGTTGGCTGCCCAAACATCTTTTGAGAAGTGTCTGTTCATGAGGAAGGCATTTTAAATGACATATTTCGAAAGCCTGTTTTAAGATCCAGAAGCAGAGAAGACGCCTGATTAGCCAAGGCCACAAGGAGTGGCTTGGGTGGGGTGAAAGCCATTGCAATCCATTCCCCCTCTAGAGAGGTGGTCATTGGCAAAGTGCTTTGCCACAATGATCCCACTAAACTGGCACTCATGAAAATCCAATGACGGACCTTCATAGAGCAGGGAGCCACAAAATACTACTCGCTCAAGGTCTCCCAGCAAAGACAAGGGGGGATATGGGACTCCAGCTCAGGTCATCTGACTTCAAACTCAACACTTTTTCCTAGGCAACCTCTGCATGGTGGATTATCTGCAAAGATGGCCACCCACATTCCTCCTGGCCCCGTACAGAACTGCCCTTTGACATCAAGAGGTGGAATGTATTTCTCCTCTCCTTGAATCTGGTCTGACCCTGTGACCAGCTTTGACCAGTAGAATGTGGAAATGACACCACACCAGGCCCAGGCGTTGACCTTAGGAGGCTAGCAGGTTCCATGTTCTCCTCCTTGGGATCCAGCCACCAGATGGAGGAGCACAGGTTAGACTATTGTCTGATAAAGACCACATGGATCAATGTGTCCTGTGGAGAGAGAGAAGCTTGACCAGCCCTCCAGTCACCCCAGGTGTCAGGCAAACCTGGGAAACCACTATGGGTGTCTCAGCCCCAGCTCAGTGCAGCCTTGTGAGTGGCCCAGAATGGCACCACATGGAGAAGAGGAGCCACTCCACAGAATTGTGGAAAATAATAACCACTGCGCTGGATAACTGAGCTACCCAACTAGCTTAAATGCTCCTGGGGTCCTGACACTGGAAGGACCTGCCTGTGCTTTCTTCCTGGCTCTGATAACCTAACCAAGTAGGCCAGGACTGATCTGTAGAGATGCAGCTACCATTCATTATGTCCTTGATTCTTCAAACTGCTACACATCTGAGACTATGTCCTGGCTTACCTTGGAGTGGGGATTCCAAGAGGACAGGGCAGTTCTTCACCTTGCTTTCTCTCTAGACTTAGGGACAATTCTTGGTCAAGATGCTGGTTGGTGGGGCTGTCTGCCTATCTAACTGGTTGTTAAGTTAAATGCCCAAGTCAGACTCTGCTAGTAGTTTGCTGAAGATGGCTCACTAGTGGGTGATTGTTTTCAGTGAGATAATTCAATTTCATTTTATATGCTTTTGCTAACCAGGATAGCTTGGTTCAGCAGGGGAGAGCTGGCTTTTTTTTTTTCTTTTTTGTAGAAATGGGGTCTCTATGTTGCCCAGGCTGATCTCAAACTCCTGGCCTCAAGTAGTGATCCTCCTGCCTCAGTCTCGCAAAGTGCTGGAATTACAGGTGTGCATCACCACATCCAGCATGAGAGCAAGCTTTAAAAATTTTTTGCCATATTGGTATTTACAGCATGGAAGTCATTATGGGCAGCTCAGAGATTTCAGAATATTCCCCTACTCCCACTCCACCATGCCCTGTACCTGTCATGCATTTCATACCTTGCTAATAGTGTGTTGTTATATAAATTAATTACAAAATGGCTAATGTCAATTTCCCTTTCATCAGGGACGGCCGAAGGGCTGAGGACCTAGGGGTAGAGAGGAGGAGAGTGGACTATGAGTGGAGCCACGACTCTTTCAGAGAGAGGAACTCCACAGGGTCTGGGCACTCCCTGCGTCTCTCCACCTCCAGCCGGCCCCATGAGCCACAGCAGGGAGATTTTTCTGAATAATGGAACATTTTCCTGTTTTAATCAGATGCAATTTTGCAAGCAGTTTTTATGATTTAGCAAGTCCATTAAAACTGGCATTTGTTCTGCTCTGACACTCGAAAGGGGCTCCACAGAGCATAAACATTGGAAATTACTTGTAGGGAAAGACAATATTAAAATTCCCCAGCCTGGGCCTGTTGTCTGAGAAATTCTGTTATCAAGCATCATGCCAGCCAGCGTCAGAGGCGCTTGAGATATATGCTGCCTCCTCTTTATACACCAGCTAGGGGCATGGGAACTCAGGCAGCAATAAAGACCCGACATTGTTATCTTTCAGTGCTTTTGGCATCAGGAGGTGAACAGGTCTTAAAGGGAACTCACTGGAAGAGCAGGTCACAAAGTGCAAAATCTCAAGAAAGAGAGTGGGTGAGCACATCTTTGAGGACGAGCCTGGAAATTGCTTTCCTGCCTGCAGTGAATGATAGGGTATATTGGCACATAATTAAGAAGGTCAATTTTGTCAATTTCACTTGTAGTCAATTCTCAATTATCCATGTACTAACAGATGAACAGGGTCAAATGAAACCTCTCCTATTGCCCTCTCTCTGCTTCCCAGCAGGGACTCCTCTTTCCATAGAACCAAAGGACAGCAGCAGCAGCAAGAGAAGCTGTGGGGAGTGTCTCCACTCTCCCAATCAATGCAGAAGCAGTGGAAGAAATCACGAAAGGTGACACCTGGAAGACCAAACAACATAAAACTAGCAATGCATGTGAGTGACAAACTAAGAAACTATTTTTATTCAAAAAAAGAAAAAGAAAAATGCTTCCAACATTTAAAAATGTTACTCTTTCAATATAAATAATGAATATATAAATTGATAGGAAATTCTAAGAACTAAGATGGGATGAGGAGAATAAACACAAAACAGGCAAAGGATATGAACAGTGATTTATGCAACAAACAGATCTGAAAAATAAACATATGTTGAAAAGGGCAACCTCACAAATAAAGAAGCACAAAGATAACATACTGTTCGGGCTTCTAGCTAAGCATGGAAGGCTAAACACATGTGTTTATTTCCTCTCCCTTCCAAATCTCCACTAAAATGAAAATAAAGAATATAAGAAGCTGGGCTCAGTGGCTCAGCCTGTAATCCCAGCACTTTGGGAAGACGAGGCAAGTGGATTGCCTGAGCCCGCGGGGTTCGAGACCCACCCGGGGCAACTTGGCAAGACCTCATCTCTACAATAAATCAAAAACTAGCCGGTCGTAGTAGCACACACCTGTAGTTCTGGCTACTTGGAAGACTGAATCAGAAGGATCGCCGGAGCCCAGGAGGTTGAGGCTGCGGTGGCTGGGAGCGTGCCACTGCACGTCAGTCTGGGTGACAGAGTGAAACTCCAACTCAAAAAAAAAAAAAAAGAATATAAGAAAGGCATAAACTCACAAGAACCCAAAGAACAGGAAGGGAGGCAGCAGCCCATAAGAGACATCAGTCATTTCTATATGACAGAAGGCACAGGAAGAAGTGATAACTGGCAGAGACCTCCAAAGACCAAGGGTCTGCAGAGAGAGGACTACCAGGAAGCTTGCAGACTCTCAGGCAGAACTCCAAAGGCACTGGAACTAGAGGGCACTTGGGCCCAGCAATGGACAGGAAAGCCCCAGAGGCAAATCAGCAGGATCCGTGTGCTGGAGAGAAGGATGTGTCATAGTGGGATTCAAGGCTAAGGAAGAAGGTGCGAGATTTTTGGTTCCAGTAATTCAAGTGACTCAGATAACCAGAATGCACGCCCATGACAAAGACCTAGAAAGGCAAGCATCCTTGAAATGCAAAACTGAGCTTTAAGAAAGTAAGACAATTCACCCATGAACCAGATGCAAAGAATCTGGTCCAGGAAGTAGTTGAGTTGACACTGCTGCTGCTGCCTGATTTTGCCTGCTTTGGGAACCGAAGCATATAGGGTTAACGCTCACTTGGGACGCAATGCCTAGGCATTGGGCCTTCTGAACTGAGATCTTTACATAAACTTTGACCCTCAAATAATCACACTTTCATGAAAGAGTGAAATGGAAAATATCCACTCCTGGTCTAGAAGATGACAAAGAAGTTGGTCTGTTTCTATTTGAAGAGTGAGGTCATGTTCTCATCTGGTAATTTCTAACCATGGACCATTTTCTCATGCAGATTTGATCTTTGACTTAACACTACCTTCTTTGTGGAGAAACCAACAAGTTGATAATGTTATATTAAAAAGTGCTTCTGGGCTAGTGATACATTTGAGACCCCTAACATAAACACATGTCCCTAGAAGAACATGTTCTCATCTAAGCTTGCCCAGGATTCTAGAGATAAAACTGTTGAAGATGAGCTTACAATCCCAAATTCAAAAACACAAAGAAGAACATAGGTGGGAAAAGGAAATAAGATTACCACAAAAGTCAGGACAATGATTTCTTCGGAGGGGGAGGACTTGTAACTGGAAACCATGAAGAGGACTTTGGGTACCAGAATTATTCTATTTCTTGAAATAATTGAAGACATAAAAGAAGAAATTGAAAGTATTAAAGGTCACTGAGATAACATAAGAGGTAGATTTGACCCCTCAAAAAGTTCTAGAAATGAACTATACAGTTATTAAAGTTAAAATTTTAATGAAGAGCTTAAACAGTACAGTTGACCCTTGAACAACAAGGGTTTGAACTGTGGAGGATCTCATATAGGAGAATTTTTTTCCAACCAAAGGCAGATGGAAAATACAGTATTCAAAACCTACATATAGAGAGGGTCAGCTTTTATTGTAAGGAGGTTCTGCAGGACTAACTGCAGGACTTGAATATGCATGGATTTTGGTATTTGCAGAAGGGTCCTGGAACCAATCCTCTGCAGATACCAAGGGACAACTGTATATTAGACATAGCTGATTGAATTGCCTGAGCCCATGGGTTCAGGGCAGCCTGGGCAGCGAGGCCTCATCTCTACAATAAATCAAAAAATCAGCCGGGCGTGGCAGCGCATGCCTGTAATTCTGGCTACTGGGAAGGCTGAGGCGGAAGGATCGCTGGAGCCCAGCAGGTCAAGGCTGCAGTGGCAGGGAGCGGCCACTGCACTCCAGTCTGGGCGACAGAGTGAGACTCCAACTCAAAAAAAAAAAAAAAAAGACATTAATCTTAAGAAATTACTTGTAATGCATCACAGAATATAAAGAGATGGAAAATGTTAGAGATTAAGAGACGTAGAGACTGGGATGAGAATGTTCAACATATATCTAATAGTAGTTAAAGAGGATGAACTAGAGAGACTAAGGAGAGGCAATGTTCCAAGAGATGATTGGAAATTTTTCCAGAATTGGAAATCTTCAGATTTGGGAGCATGAATAGTCCCGAATACAATACATTAAGCTAAATGCACACCTAGCAATATTGCTGTGAAGTTTCAGAGCAACAAAGACAAGGATCTTTGCACAAGCAGAGATAAAAGATACAGATACCCTGTGAGAGAACACTGGTACTGACTCCAGACTTCACATGAGCAGTCGTGGACTCCAGAAAATAATGGAAGAAGATATCTAAAGTTCTGAAAGAAAATAGCTGTCAGCCTTAATTTATACATAGCGAAACTGCTTTTTCAAGAGTGAGGACAAAATAAAGACATTTTTATATAAAAAGATGGAAAGTTTTTAACTATAGACCTTTGCTGAAGGTACTACCATGAAGTCATGCAAGAAAGTCCAGTAAAACCAGAGTAAAAAAACATGGTATGTCAGTTAATTGAAATAAGCCTATGCTGCTAAAAAATGGTAATAATTATTATTATTATAAAGACAAATTGGGGTGCATATCAAAATGGAATTAAAATGTGAACAACATGATATGTAAGTTGGGGAAGAGGTTACGGGAGTTAAAATATGCTCTGAAGTTCTTGTTCTGTCTGGGAGGAAAACAGAGACTATCTTCAGATTTAAATATAGATGCAAAAAGAATTAAGGAAACACACTTAAAAAGTCAAAATAGAATGTATGACTTCCAAACAGTAGGCAGAACATGAGAGAATAATTTTTTTATAAGCCTCAATCATTTCGATAGAAGACAGGAAGAAGAAAAATAAAGCAAATGAAAAGCAGGGTGTGGTAGACTGTATTTCCTTTTTCTTTCTTTCTTTCTTTCTGTCTGTCTGTCTTTTCTCTCTCTCTCTCTCTCTCTCTCTCTCTCTCTCTCTCTCTCTCTCTCTCCCTCTCCCTCTCTCTCTCTCTTTCTTTCTTTCTTTTTTTTGAATTGAGGTCTCACTCTGTTGCCCAGGCTGGAGTGCAGTGGCACGCTCACGGCTACTGCAGCCTCGACCTCCTGGGCTCAGGCAATCCTTCCGCCTCAGCATCTTGAGTGGCTAGACTACAGGCACGTGCCACCACACCTAGCTAATTAGTTTTACTTTTTATTTTTTGTAGAGATAAGGTCTTGCTATGTTGCTTAGGCTGGTCTCAAACTCCTGGACTCAAGCAATCTACATGCCTCAGCCTTCCAAGGTGTTGGCTTTACTTGTGTGAGCTACCACACCTGGCTTGTATTTTCTGAAAACACCACAACAAATATTTATAATCCCACATGCGCTTCCAGAACTTTCACATTCCCCATCAAAAGGTGGAGTTTATTAGTCCTCTTCTTGAAATTGGGAAGGACTTTGTCACTGCTTTGACCAATAGAATGTGGTGGAAGTAATGCTGTGTGATTTCTGAGGCTAGATCATAAAAGGTAATATGGCTTCCACTTAGTATGTGCTAGCTCTCTCTCTCTTTCCCTGCTTTCCTCTCTTCCTCCCTTCTTCTCTTCTTTCCTCTCTCCCTCCTTCTCTTTTAATAGTCTTGCCCTAATCGTTGAGAGAAAAGCCAAGAAACAAGGATATAAGTTGGGTGACCATTCCAGTTGTTCAGACCAGAGGTGGTCACGGCCTTGCTCAAAGAAAAAAAATATTTATATTATTGCCCTTAGAACTGGGCCCCCACACTGTGAGTAACCCCCAGCCATAAGAAAAGGCTGCATGTAGGTTGTTTAGATCAATAGCTTCAGGTAAGGTCTCAACAGACAGCCAGCATCAACCAGAGGACAAATGACTGAGTCCTCCTAAAATGATTCCAGCATTCGAGGTTTCCAGATAAGGCCCCAGACATGGCAGAACTGTGCCTTCTACAGCTCCTGACCCACAGAATCTACGAGTATAGTAAATGGCTATTTTATACTACTATGCCTGGGGGAAATTTGTTATACAAACAAATAACTGAAATACAGAGTAAATAAAAAGCACAAAATAAAACAGTAGCATTGCCGGGCTCGGTGACTCAGCCTGTAATCCTGCGCCTTTGGGAGGCTGAGGTGAGTGGATTGCCTGAGCCCGTGGGTTCGAGACCCGCCTGGGCAGCGAGACCTCATCTCTACAATAAATCAAAAAAAAAAAATCAGCCAGGTGTGGTAGTGCATACCTGTAATTCCAGCTACTTGGAAGGCTGAGGTGGAAGGATCGCCGGAGCCCAGTGGGTCGAGGCTGCGGTGGCCAGGAGCGGCCACTGCACTCCAGTCTGGGCGACAGAGTGAGACTCTAACTCAAAAAAAAAAAAAAACAAAAAAAAAAACAGTAGCATTAAGTCCAATATACAAATAATCACAACAATGTAAAATGACTAAACTCACTTGCTAAAACAAAGACTGTCAGATTGGATTTTTTAAAAAGCTTATAAGAGACATCTTAAAAGTAAGATCACAGAAAAGTTGACATTAAAAAAAATTGTAGGCTGGGCTCGGTGGCTCAGCCTGTCATCCCAGCCCTTTGGGAAGCCGAGGCGAGTGGATTGTCTGAACCCACGGATTCGAGACCTGCTGTGGGCCACTTGGCGAGAACTCATCTCTACGATAAATCAAAACTTAGATGGGTGTGGTAGCACGCGCCTATAGTTCCAGCTACTTAGAAGGCTGAGGTGACAAGATCACTGGAGCCCAGCAGGTTGAGGCTGTGGTGGCCGAGAGGCATGTCACTGCCCTCCAGACTGGGTGGTAGAGTGAGACTCAAAAAAAAAAAAATTGTAAAAAGATATACCAGTCCAAGAATAATGGGACTGAAGTATTTTGTTGTGTATCAATACAGCGTCTAAGTGATGGATACTACATAACATCAAAAGGAAACATTTGCCATGAATATGTAGTACAGTTGACCTTTTGAACAGCACAAGAGTTAGGGAAACTGACACCCCTAAGTAGTTGAAAATTTGTGTGTAACTTTAAATTCCCCCCAAACCAATTACTAATAGCCTACTACAGACCAGAAACCTTGCCAATAATGAAAACAGTTGATTAACACATATTTTGTATGTATATATTTTATATACTGTATTCTTACAATAAAGCAAGCTAGAGAAAAGAAAATGTTATTAAAAATTCATAAGGAAGAAAAAATGTATTTGCTATTCATTAAGTAGAATTGGATCATCATAAAGGTCATCATTCTTGTCATCTTCACATCGAGTAGGCTGAGGAGGAGGAGGAGGAAAAGGAGGGGTTGGTCTTGCTGTCTCAGGCAGAAGTGGAAGAAAATCCAAATATAAGTGGACCCACGCAGTTCAAATCCCTGTTGTTCAAGGGTCAGCTGTAATTCCAAATTTGCATGAAGCTAATTATGCAGACTTAAAATATATAAAGTCAAAATTGATAGAATTTCAAGGAGAAATTTACATATCTAAAAAATCATAATGACAATTGTAACATAGCTCTCAGCAATTGATGGATTAAGTAGATAAAAATAAGTAAGGACAAAAGGTTTGAGAAACACAACCAGCAAGCTTGAGCTGCACCTAAGAATTGAAGAATGCACATCCTTTTCAAATACAAATAGCATATCTACAAAAATAGACTAAGTATGCGATCTTAAAACAAGTCTCAACAAATATCAAGGAACTAATATCATACAGACCATGTACTTGATCCACAGTGTAATTAAGTTGGAAATAAATGTTTAAAATCTTTTTAGAATATCCCATATAGTCATAAATTTAAAAACACTTTTAAATAATTCATAGATCAAAGAAGAAATAAAATGGAAATGAGAAAACATTTAGACCTACAAGACAATAAAAATATGACATATCAAAACATGTAAGATGCAATTACACTAGTAATTAGTGGGAAATATATAGCCTCAAATATTTAAATCATAAAAAAGAAAGATTAAAAAATTAATGAGGGAAGAGTTCAACTTTAAAAGTTGGAAAAAGAAGAGGATAACCCCAAAGAAGATAGAAAGAATATAATAAAGGCAGAAATTAATGAAATAGAAAATGTTATAAGAGAAGAGTTCAGTAAAACTGGAACTTGGTCCTTTCAAAAGACTGATAAAATAAATAAATCTCTAGCAGGACCGATTAGAGAAATGAAGAGAGAAAGAACATAAGTAAACATTATTAAGATTTTTAAAAAGGAGATATAATTCCAGATACAGAAGAGAATTTAAAAATCATGAGATTACTATGAATATCTTTTTATAAATACATTGAGAATCATAAATAAAGTGCACAGTTTTCTAGAAAGCAAGCTTACTAAAACATAAAAGAAATTTAAAAATCAGAACGGGTGTATAATTATTGAAGAAATTGAATAAGTACTTAGAAATTTGCTTATATCAGCAACAATAGCTACAACTAACAAAACATCAGTCTCTTGTGGTTTCACAGTGAAATTTTCCCAAATATTCAAGTCATAGAGAACCCCAGTCTTATACCAAATGTTCTAAACTAGAGTTTCTCAAACTTTTTTCTTTTTTTTTGAGTTGGCGTCTCACTCTGTCGCCCAGGCTGGAGTGCGGTGGCACGATCATGGCCACCTCAGCATTGAGTAATCCTTCCACCTCAGCCTTCCAAGTAGCCGGAACTACAGGCATGTGCTACTACACCCAGCTAATTTTTTTATTTATTGTAGAGACGAGGTCTTGCCAAGTTGCCCAGGCTGGTCTCGAATCCATGGTCTCAAGCAATCCTCTCACTTCAGCGTCCCAAAGTACTGGGATTACAGGCTTGAGCCACCACGTCCAACCCATGTTTCTCACGTGTATGTGTACAATCAAATCACCTGAATCTTGTTCAAATGAAGATTCTGATCCAGTGGGTCTAGGGTGGAGCTTGAGATTCTGCATTTCTGTCAAGCTCCTAGGATATGGCAGATACAAAAACTTCTACAAATCCATAAGATAAAGATAAACAACCCAACAGGAAATTGGGTAAAAGTTATTTACATTCAGTCCACAGAAGAGGAAACCTAAATGCTACTAAAAAGAAGTCCAATCTGACTGTTATTAATGAATGCAAACTAAGAGTAAAATACTGTCTCATACTATCCAAGTGAGCAAATCTGGTTTGCTGACAATACAGACTACTGGCAGCAGGTGGAGCAAGAAAACACACATGTATCTACTTTATTATTATTATTATTATTATTATTATTATAAATATTTGGGGTACAATTCGGGGTTAGGTATACAAACGTTGATTATGCAGGTACCCTTGTTGATGAGGTATGCCCCTCCATCCCCTAGCAGTTTCCCTCAACTGCCAATCCCACCACCTCCCCCGCCCCAGGGTTTCCCACCACTGCCAATCCCTTTCTTATAGTATTATAATTGTTCAGGTTCCACTTATGGGTGAGAACATATAATACTCCATTCTTTGTTTCTGTGATAGATCACTGAGTATGATTGACTCTAAATCCATCCAAGTTTCCGCAAAAGTTCATATGTTTGTCCTTCTTTATGGCTGCATAATATTCCATTGTGTATATGTACCACACTTTTTTTATCCAGGCCAGCTTTGATGGGCAACATGGTTGGTTCCATGTTTTTGCAATTGTGAATAGAGCTGCAACAAACATACATGTGCAGGTATCTTTTTTGTAGAATGATTTGTGTTCCTCTGGATATATTCCCAATAGAGGAATTGCTGGGTTGTATGGAAGGTCAATTTCTAGTTCTTTCAGAAATCACCACACTGTCATCCAAAGAGGCTGCACTAGTTTGCATTCCCACCAGCAGTATAGAAGCGTTCCTTTTTCTCTGCATCCTCGCCAGCATCTGTTGTTGTTCGTTTTGTTAATGATGGCTATTCTTACTGGGGTTAGGTAGTATCTCAATGTGGTTTTGATTTGCATTTCTCTGATCGCTAGTAAGGCTGAACACTTTTTCATGTGTCTGTTGGCTGCCTGTATATCTTCTTTTGAGAATTATCTATTCATGTCTTTTGCCCACTTTTTAATGGGGCTGTTTGTTTTTTTCCTTTTGGTGTGTTTGAGCTCCTTGTAGATCCTAGATGTTAGGCCTTTGTCAGATATACAGTTGGCAAATATTGTTTCCCATTTTGTGGGATGTCTCCCTGCTCTCTTGATGGTTTCTTTTACTTTGCAGAAACTTGTCTGTTTGATGAGGTCCCATTTATCTATCTTATTTCTTAAGGTACTGGCATTTAGGGTTCTGAGTAGGAATTGGTTGCCAATTCCAATTCCATAAGGGTGTCTCCTGCGTTTTCTAAGATTCTTATAGTTTGAGGTTTTAAGTTTAGGACTTTGATCCATTTAGAGTTAACTTTTGTATGGTGATAAGTAGGAGTCCTGTTTCAATCTTCCGCATGTGATCAGCCAGTTTTCCCAGCACCACTGACTGAACAGGTTCTCCTCTCCCTAATGGTTGTGGTTGGAGGCTTTGTCAAAGATGAATTGGTTGAGAAACTGAGGCTTTGCTTCTGGAATCTCTAGCCTGTTCCATTGGTCTATGTATGCATCTACTTTGACAAGCAATTTACCAACATCTAGTGAAACTGAATAAATAAATATATATATGCATATATATTATGAATAGACACAGTGTACATGTCTAGAGCAATTTTTGCACATGTGCTCAAGGAAAAAAGTAGAAGAATGTTCAGACTAGTTTTGCATGTAACAGTGAGAAATTGGAGATCATCTAAATCTCCATTAACAGAGGAATGATTGGAGAATTAAATACTGTAAAGCAGTAAAGCAAAATAAACAAACATTGTTAGATCCCAAAAAAGTGTTGAAAAAGCAATTTGAAAATCAATATGTATACTCTGATACATTTGTATAAAAATACAAAATATGTAACAATAGCATATATTGTATGTATATCACATATATGTAGCAAAAGTATAAAAATATGCACCGTGGCTCATGCCTGTAATCCCAGGTATTCGAGACCAGCCTGGGCAACAGCAATGTTGCAAAACCTCATCTCTATAAGGAAATTAAAAAATTACCAGGGCATGGTGATGTGCAGCTGTAGTCCTAGCTGCTTGGGATGCTGAAGTTAAGGGATCATCTGAGCCCAGGAGGTTGAGGCTACTGTGAGCTGTGATCATCATGATCATGACCACTGCACTCCAGTCCAGGTTAACTGAGCGAGAACCTGACTCCAAAAAAAAAAAAAAAAAAAAGCATGGAAGTGAAAAATACCAAAGTCACAACAGGGATTACAACTAGGGAGAGGAAAATAGGGCATATGTCAACTGAATCTATTACATTTTGTTTCTTACCCCCTCTAAAAAAAAGGTAGGAAGCAAATACAAAATTAATGATTTAATAGAACTGAGGGGATAGGTATATGAATAGCTTGACACTATCCCTCATACTTTCCTGTAGATCTTTAATAATTTATAATAATAACAATATAGAAGACTTATGACTAAGAGAATGAGAGGGAGTAGATCATCAAATGAGAGATAGCATTAAATGTCTTGAAATGTTGAAATGGTCACTGGTGCAGCTAAGAAAAGAGAGGGCGGCTATAAAGAGGGCAGCCAATCTGCCCAGGGAAGTAAATTTTTATCTCAGATGTAAGGGACATCAGAGAGTGGGGTTTTGGGAGCTTAGAGTGTGGGGACGGACTGTAAATCCATGTAGAGTCCCAAACAGTAGCTACCTGTCCCCACTATATGTAGAATTCCAAGTAGTGAAATTTCCACCATTTCAACAAGTTTTTAAAAGTTTCTCTTAAACAGAAATGGAGTAATCCCAAGGCAAGAGTATTACTTTGTTTTACACTTGAAGATCCCTCAGCAAAATGGCTGGCTCACAGCTCAATCACAGCAAGGTGAAGTCCATCAGTCAACCAGTCCTATACATAAGCATGACGTTCCCAACTGCCTTTTTATTCTCATATTCTTATGTATGAAAAGATATCCAAGAATTCCTAATACATTCGATTTTTTTAAAAAACAGAGAAAAATTAATCCTGGAAGAATATTATTCAGGTAATAGAAGATAATTTAAAAACAAACACTAAAAAGACTCTATTAGATCCTCCAGGAAATTAAGAAGATTTTGTATTCATATAACAAGAACAGGATACTATGAAAAACAATCAAAATGCAAACTATCTCTTAAAAATTTATGTATAGTAAAGATCTTGTAAGTTTTAAAAATTTAGTAGAAAGGTAAGACAGACAAGGAAATCTTCCTGAAAGAGAACAAAAAGAAAAAGAAAATATGAAAGAAAAAAAAAAAAAAGACGCCGGGTATGGTGGCTCATGCCTGCAATCCCAGCACTTTGGGAGGTTGAAACAGGAGAATTGCTTGAGCCTTGAAGTTCAAGCTCAGCCTAGGCAACATCTCTAGAAAAAAATAAAAATAAATTAGCCGGGCATGATGGTACATACCTGTAGTCCCAGCTACTTGGGAGGCTGACGTGGGAAGGATTGCCTGAGCCCAAGAGATTGAGTCTGTGATGAACCATGATCGTGTCACTGTACTTCAGCCTGGGTGACAGAGTGAGACCTTAACTCAAAAATAAATAAGTAAATAAGAAGACATAGAAAATAAATTCAGGCTGTCCATCAGTCTATCACCTGATTAAGAGAATCCCAGAAAAAAAACAGAGAAGATGGCGGAAGAAAAATAATTGCTTAAACACTACAAAATAATCTCCTAGAATTGACTAAAATATTCAGATGGAATGGTTCTATGGGATGGCAAGAAAATGAATGCAAATTCAGAGCACCAAGTCTGAAGAAAGATGGAGTGAGGAGAAGGGTACACAGGCACCAGGAGAGGGTGAAGGTCTGAAAATAATTTCCAACCCAGAAACCTAGAACCCTGTACCTAAAATGAGTTGCAATAACAGAACAAATATACTTTCAGAAACACAAGGACTCAGGTCATTTATCTTTCATGTACTATTTCTTGGGAATTTACTCGAGGAGGTGCTCCTGAAAGATGGAATAAATCAAGAGAGAAGAAGGGATGGCTTGAAAAACACATCAGCTCCTAGCCAAGGCAGCAGGAAGGGCCAAGGGCAGGACTGATTGCTGTCCAGATCATCTATAGAGCAACGAGTCCAGGTTGGAACAGGTGGACTGAGGTCTCTGGAAAGTGATTTCCAAGAAAAAAACCAAAAGAGGCCTATAGACAGAACACTGAAAGAGAGAGAAAGAAAAAAAATGTCACGAGGAATTCTATAAAGTCAAATAATACAAGACACAGAGACAAGAATTAGAAACTCAGGGGAAAATTTTTAAAAAAACTATACAAAAAAGATCTGCAACTAATTTGATGAGTTTGTAAACAGTATTTTCATAAACAAAGCAATAGACATCATTTATTGATTTTTACCAAAAATAGTCATATTGAAAGGATGAGGGAAGGGAGGTGGGGGTGGTGTAAGAAAATTAAACACTCAGCCTTCATAGTAAGGAATCAATAGATAATGTGTAAAGTACATAAATCAAGACATATCAGTAAAAACACATTACTTAGAGATATGAAAGTAATTGGCAGAATAAATAAATCCAAAAGATTAAAATGGTGGTCCTTGGGGAACAGGACTGAAATTGTTGTGAGGGGTAGAACGAGGGACTGCTGTATTTCATAATAAGCCTTTTGGTACATTTAGCTTTTAAATCATTTGACTTATTTTGATTTTTTTAAAGCAGTCTTTTTCAGGTCCTGGCAAGCTTTGAATGCTTCCAAAGAGATTGCACTCCATTTCGTATGCACAGGGGAGCCATGGGAGATTTTGGAAGCAGGGAGGGACATAATCAGATGTAGATCCCAGTTCTGTAGAGCTCCTCTCCAAATGAGACTTCCAGGACGGAATATGCTGCACACGGTGATGGTGCATCCAGTGCATAGACTAACCAAATGCTTAGGACTACAGCAAAGCAGAGGCACTAGCTGTCTAATATCTGATCTTTTCCACTCAAACATAATCCAAGTTGTTTCATGGAAAAAGGTAGAAGTTTCTGGTAGAATTTACTTGACCTTATTTTATGGTTTACTATTGACTTAAGTTACACAAAAATGGGGGGGTGGGCCCACCATTGTATTTTTTGGGGTTTAGAGTCTTTAAAGTCTGTTTTAAATATTTGTTCAACCCAGCTCTAGATGAATCTGGGCCATCTTCACCTCCTATATTCTGGGTCCTGAAGTTCAAGTTATGAAGCCTAAGATTGTATTGACCCTCCCAACAGACACACATGTGACCCAAGTTCGTCTTGAAGTGAGCTAATACCTTGAGTTTGTCCCCATCCCTCTTCATGAACAGCTGTCAAGCCATTATCATCACTGTCCTATTCATTTGCAATTCACTTTTAAACTCCAGTATATGGAATTATAAGTATTGCTATTAAATTATTCCTAATTTTAGTCCCATATTATAACCTGGTCAGATATTTGTGACTGTTGACCCTACCATCTTTCCCTCCCAATGTTAAGCCATCTATAAACCGGATATACTTGTTTTCTAGGTTTTCATTCCAAATCTTTGATAAACATGCTAAATAGAACATGCTAAATAAAAAGACAGTCCTGTGGCATGTGCCTAAGACTTCTCTCTAAGTCAAGGACAGCTAATGGGTTTCAGCCAGAGAAACATAGTGGCTGGTCACTAATGGCTGCTTGGAGCCCTGCGCTGAGGATTCTGAAACTCCATCTAGATAGATTGCAATGTGATAGATTAGCAATGAATGCCTGTCTAGGGGCGGGGATAGGGAGAATGGTGGTGGAGGTGTCACGAATTGCCATTCCTGCCTCAGAAGAACCTCAAAGTCATTCACCTGCAATATTTGCATTTTTTCCTGAACTTCTCAATCCACCGGCCAAAGCTGTCTTCTGGTCTACATTTCTCTATCTTGTTCATGGGGACAGAGAGGCTTTGTCAATTATACTGCAGAATCAATACGCATTATGTCTGGAACATTCTCCTTATCTGCCAGTCTAGCAACCCCATCAAAGAGGAAAATGAGGTGAGTTAGAAATGCTTCATTCTTGGTGAACCCGAGGCAGAGTTCCTAATGACTACTACTTTGTTTTCTAAAATTGGGTGCAACATCTTTGGTTTGTCTGTCTCCTAGATGTTTTCCCAGCCTTCATGAGTTCTCTAGATTTTCAGACAATGGTTCTGAGATCCTATCAGTAGGTTTTCAGCCCCAGAGAAGTAAGTCACTTGTGACCTGGAGATGTGAGCTGAGAAAGAAATGAATATCTCAACATCTCTGATATCTTCTTTTCTATTGATTATCACTTTTGTTGCTGATATATTCATTAAAAAAAGCAGTGCACATTTATTCCAGAAAACCTGGAGACTATGGAAAGATGAAAGGAAGAAAAATCACCCACTGTCTCGACTTCTTTTTCTTTGTACTATTTTTGAGAGTTTGCATCTGTGTTGTTTTATATAGCTATGACCATAATATATGCGCAGTTTTGTATTCTGGGTTTTCACATAAAAGTATATCCTATGAATTTTTCAAGTCAATATTAATTTTTCATCAGCATAATTTTTAATGGCTGCATAATATCCCATTTAGGGGATGTATCATGGTTTACTTAACCTTTCTGCTACTGTTTGCCACTTAGGGTGTTTCCACACTTCCCTACTTAAAATGCCTGTTCTTTTATACATTCATTATTTAACAAGTGTGGACTGTGTACCAGGCACTGTGCCAGGAACTAGAGATGAAAAGATGAGTAGAGCCCTCAGGGAATAAGCAGGTGATGACAGAGCAGCTGAGAACAAGCTGCAAGGAAGGCAGGTAGGTCTTCCAAGTGAGGAAAGCTGGGCACAGATCACTAGAAACCTTGGATGCCATGGCAGGGAGCTGCTGCAGGACTTTAGGCAGTGGCCAGAAACCCTGTGTGTGAGTTCTAGCTCTACCTACACAAGCGAGGTGACCTTAGGCAAGTCACTTAACCCCTGGGTCTCCATTTCTTTTTCTGGATGTTAAGGCTGCTAACTGATCTGCTATCTGCCTTTCAGGGTTACCATGAGAATCAAAGGGAGGTAATCAATAAGAGTTTTGTCGACTAGAGAGCACCATAAAAATGGGAAGCACTGGAGCAGAGGCTGAGTAAATCCTCATGGAATTGAATTGAATTCCTCTCTCTTGCAGAAACCTAGCTAGGAGTGGGGGAGGAGGAGCAGTGAGGACAGGGCATATGTGGGGAGTGTCTGCCCCTTCAGGGCTCCTCTAGAACAATGAGAAGGCAGGCGAAGCTTTGGGAAAGGAAGGCAAGGAGACAGAGGTGCTCCTTATGCAGGAGCCAGTTCTCTCTCTGCTACCTGCCACGCAGCAATCATATATCATGCACACTCTAATGCACACACACACTTTGGAAGCTTTTTTGAAAAGCATTTATCATTTCACAGAGCTTTTTACAGGCATTATTTCATTTGATCCTCACCACTGTCGTAAGAGAAGAATAAATAGGACGTTATTATTCCCATTTCATGTATGAGAAAACAGAGACTCAGAGCACTGAAATACCCTGCCTAAGAGCAGACAGTTAAGTGGAAGTCACTCTCTGACAGAATGTCCTGGGATGTTCTTTGGAATAAGCTGCGCCCCTCCAGGCCACATCTGGGTAGGCAGGACTTAGTAATGGGTGGCCTCAAGGTGGGAAAAAGGACATTGAGAGATGAGCCCCAGCACCAGGTCAGTACCCTTCTCCCCCCGCCAACCCCCATTCTCTTCTAGTTTCTCGGCCACCTTGCCCTCAGCATGACAACCCAAGAAGTATTTTTCCAGTATGAAACCCTGCCTGTGGAAGCCTGGGAAGACTCTCAGAGACCGCAGAAACCTCGGTTCCCCCTTCCTCCCAAGTTGGACTTAAATAGCCTTAGAAGCCAACAGATGAAAGGGAAACCTTAGGATATTTGATGTGTTGCAACAGTGTAGCAGACTCCAAATTGTCTTGGCAAGATCAAACCCCAAGGCTAGGAAGGTAATTCCATCCTGAGGAATGTCTTTTGTTTCTTTGTTCTGGTTTTCACTTCTAATTTGAGGCAACAGGATAAATAAGCAAACAAAAGTGCTCATGTAAATCTCAGAGTCTTGGGGAAAGGGAAGCCTTAGGCTCTGACATTCTCTGCATTTTTGTCCCTAAGCTTTGGAAGCTACAATTGCCCATTGAGGAGACTTAGGCTGCAGGTGCCAAAAGGACTAGATTGTCTTGTTCAGAATAAAGCATCTCTGTGAAGTCTGAATTCTGGACAGACTATGAGGGGTGTTAGTGGAGTGCTCCAGCTCACCTAGGATCAGGTGAGAGCTGTGGAGTACATCTCCCCACAAGTGTCTCGGGAAGGGCACCTGGATAAACCAAAAGCTCCACTGTCTTGTCCAGGGCCTCACATTCAAACCCTCTCATTACTCTCGTGAGACAGCCAAGTATTAGAAAAATCGCTATGCCTCTCTGTACTTCAGCATCTGTACTGTAGAAAACAATCCCTTGTTGATGAGTGGATCCATCTTTTGTTGAGACTACTTGTGCTATTGTCATAGAGTTAACCTGTGAGGGACGCCTTTAAGAAGATGGAATCTCACTAAAAGAGGATGAGTAGCGATTCTAGCAAAGAAAAGGAGCATCTTCCTCTTGCTGGAGAGGAGGTCTCTGGGAAGTGGGGTAGAGAGACCTCAATCCTTGTCCAGGTTTTTGACTTTGCTGGAAGAAAGAATTCCAGAGCAAGTCACAAGGCTGGTGAGCAAAGTAAAAAGTTTTTTAAGGTAAAAAAACACACTTAAGCCGGGCTCGGTGGCTCAGCCTGTAATCCCGTGCCTTTGGGAGGCTGAGGTGAGTGGACTGCCTGAGCCCGCGGGTTCGAGACCCGCCTGGGCAGCGAGACCTCATCTCTACAATAAATCAAAAAAAAATCAGCTGGGCGTGGTAGTGCATGCCTGTAATTCCTGCTACTCGGAAGGCTGAGGCGGAAGGATCGCCGGAGCCTAGCAGGTCGAGGCTGCGGTGGCTGGGAGCGGCCACTGCACTCCAGTCTGGGCGACAGAGTGAGACTCCAACTCAAAAAAAAAAAAAAAAACACTTAAAGGGAAAGGGGAGTGAGAGCAAAGAGCCCATACTCTGAGGGAGAAGAATGAGGACAGTCTCAGAATAAGAACTACACCAAGGTTTAGTGACTGGTTTTTAACTCCTTTGCCTTAAGGAGGTAGTTGGGAGGGGATAAGGGTCATAAAGGCCATGGATTTGTCTTCATTTGGGCATCAGAGCTGGGTGATGAGCTTGTGCTCCATTTGCAATAGTCAGGTGATCAAGAAGGGAGGAAGGCCTGCTTTGCTCTGCTGACTCCAACCATAAACACCCTGGAGATGTTTTCTAAATTTTTAGCAACTCACTTACTACTTCTTGTAGGATGAAATAGAGGTTACATTCTCCTGTACTTACTGGACAGCCTCATTCCCACAAGAAACCTGTTGTTGTGAGACAGACTTAGGCACATGAGACAAGCATGGATATTGAGAGCTGTAAATGTCTTATCTGGCTTCTGCTAAGGGATGGACACTAAAATGCAATCAACTCCATGCAGGAAAATCCAGAGATATGGAAGTCGGGGTCAATGGGGTTGGGATGGGGCCTTTAAACCCTAGTGGGCCAGTCACAGCTGGTAAACCAGATGGCCCAGCTACATCACAGTCTCTGTGTCCCCCACCCCCTTGCTATCCCCTAGTTTCTCATAAAGTATTATTATTATTATTATTATTATTATTATTATTATTTTGAGTTGGAGTCTCACTCGGTCGCCCAGACTGGAGTGTAGTGGCCGCTCCCGGCCACCACAGCCTTGACCTGCTAGGCTCCGGCGATCCTTCCGCCTCAGCCTTTCAAGTAGCCGGAATTACAGGCACGCGCTACCACACCCGGCTGATTTTTTGATTTATTGTAGAGATGAGGTCTCGCTGCCCAGGCGGGTCTCGAACCCGCGGGCTCAGGCAGTCCACTCACCTCAGCCTCCCAAAGGCACGGGATTACAGGCTGAGCCACTGAGCCCAGCTATAAAGTATTATTTGAACAAAGTTCCCACATTGCCTTCCCTGTGCCATGTGGAAGAAAGGAAAGGATTCCATTCCTTCCTCAAGGCTGAGCATTAAGGAAAATCTGACTGGTGTTAGCAAAAATCACATGGGAAGATCCCAGACAGAAGATGTCTCATATACAGAGACTAGACACATGGTCCACCCATCCCCACCCTCACATCAAGAAAACCCTTTCCAATAGACACTTCGGGGGTTCTTGTTTTATTAAAGAAAGTAACATTTCTTTATAGTACTAAAATGTATAAAAAGTTCATTCAGAGTGATTTGCTTCCTGAACAAAGGAACACTGGGAGGTGGAGGGCCCAGCAGTGAGAGATCATCTAAATACACTGGTTTTCAAACTTTTATGTTCTCAGCAGAAGCCTCTCTTTTTACCAACATCTTCTATAGAATATCAATATATAACGCTGATAAAAGTGACAGTGCTCTGGTTGAAGAGGAAGATGAGGAAGAGTCTTTCCCAGTTGGCCTCTTTTTATTCCTACTCTACCCCAAATTATCCTCTGTGACCCTTCTCCAGAAGCCTAGGTATCCCAGACAAATACTTGACAAGCATTCATTTTATTCATATTCTCCACTTATAAGTAAGAAAACCCAAGTTTGGAGAAATGAAGTGTCCCACCCAAGACACAGCTGGTTGGTGGTAGAAGTGGGATCCCAGCCCAAGAGATCCAAGGTAGAGCTTCCCAGATGGCGTGCCATAGCACCCTCATGCACTGCCATTGAGTCTCAAAGCCTTGCAGACAGGCAGCAGGGACCAGGGTTGTTGGGGTTCCCATGCTGAGGTTCCTTGGAGGATAGCAGGAGCAGGGCAGGGTATGACGATGTGTCTTGTGGCCTCATCGGGCATGACTCTGCGCAACTCCATCACACTCTGCTGCACTGTGACATGCTGAACATGGCCTAAGAGATGCTCCACCAACTGGACACTCCAGAACAGGCCACTGTCCTTTATGGCAAGGGGCCCGTTGTGCTGGTGCAGGACTTTTGTTACAAGAGCCCAAGTAGCATGGCCACAGACCCCAAGGTGCTTCTAGACAGGGTGGGAGCAGGGAGGCTGGGTGGGTTTCTGGTAGATGTAGTCTCCAGACAGTGCCAACTCTATTGTCACCAATGTCAAATGCAAATGCTTCTAGACATGTACAGCTCCTGTGCCCTCTTAGTGGCTTCTGAGCTAGCTTGGCTGGCTGCTGTAACAACACACATCTGCTACAAATGAGAGTTTCTATGTTATTTTGAAATATTTGGTATGAAAAAGTTTAGTAGCATTCAAATCCATTAGCCTTATCACAAGATATTTTAAAATTACATTTGTCAATGAAAGAAAAGGAAGAGCTCTGAGAGTCTTTAAATATAATTTCAACTGCTGTAAATTTTTTAATGTGCTGCTGACTGTTGCACATAAAGTTACTTGTCAGTGAGATTTTTCAAGAATTTGAAGAGATCAGTATGTATTGGAAACCAGTGTGTATTAGAACTATTTCAAACATGAAGCCAGATATAGAAAGTTATGCTCATGGAAACAATATTGTTATCATTTAAAAATTAGAAACTATTTTCTAATGTCTAACATCTAAATTCTATGCAAATGTAAAATTCAATATCACTTCTAATACTTTGTGTTTTTATTCATTCCCTCAACAAATATGAGTTGAGAGTCAGGCAATAGTCTAGCCCCAGAAAATATATCACTGAACAAACAGACAAAGCCCACTATCCTTATAAAGTTGACATTCTAGTGGAGAGAGGCAAGAATAAATAATAATATAATAAATACAGCATGTCAGGAGATGAGTACTATGGAGAAAACTGAGCAGAGTGAAACAGATTGATAAAATAAGGTGATCAGAGTAGGCCTTTTGAGATGACAACATTGAGCAAAGATGTGAAAGAGGTGATGAGGAAGCCAGCCCTGCAGACATCTGGGGAAGAGTATTCAGGCGGTGGGATACACGTGCAAAGGCCTTGAGGCAGAATAAGCTTGGCATGTTCAAAGAACAGGAAAGGGCCCTAGTGGCTGGAACGAAGTGAGCATGGAAGAAAGTTGTAGGTTACTACTAAATACAAGGAGGTGAAGGAGACCAGATTGTGAGGGGATCCATAGACATTTGAAGAGCATTGCTCTTGACTCTGAGTAAATTGACAGCCATGTGGAATTTGAAGCAGAAGAATGACATCCGGTGTATGCTTTTTAGGGTTCACTCTGGTCATTGTGTTGGGAAAACCTGAAGGGGCTGGGGGACTGGATAGGTGGCTTTCATGAGAATCCAAGGAAGAGGTGATGATGGTTGGAACAACACAGTAGCAGGTACCGAGGCCAGTTTATGAATGAATTCTAAAAGTGGAGGCTGGGGGATTTTCTGATGTCCAGTAAATAGAATAGGTGCGTACATACTGCATAATACATGTACAGACTATGGAGAGGACGTAGGATATGAACCAGGAGTTGAGATGACCCCAAAGGTTTTGGCCTGAGCAACTGGAAAGATAAACCAGATTTTAAATGAGCTGGAGAGATTCCAGATAAAGTGCGTTGGGATGATGGGGAAGGAACTAGGCATTAGGATACTGATGTTCTACATTTGAGCTATCTATTATGCATCTAAGTAGAGATATCAAGTAAGCAGTGGGTATAAAAGCCTTAGTTTAGGGAGATGTTATTTTATTTTTATCATAATAATATCATGTAAAAAGTGTAATGGGCTTACCTCCCAGCAATGCTCTCTCTCTCTCTCTCTGTCTGTCTCTCTCTCTCTCTCTCTCTCTCTGTCTCTATCTGTCTCTCTGTCTCTGTCTGTCTCTGTCTCTCTCTCTGTCTCTCTCTCCTCTCCTCTCCTCTCCTCTTCTCTTCTCACTCTCTCTCTCTCACTCTCTATCATAATCTCCTCAAATTTACTCAAGTGTGCCATCAAGTATTTTCTTCTGTGAAGAAGTTTGAGAAGCATGGTCTTAGTCCCAAGGGTCTCTGGCCTGGGCAGCCAGGAGCCCTGAGTTCTAATCTTTTCTTGAGTGTGTATAGAACTGGTCATCAGTGGGTGGGCACTGCCACGTGGAACCTACTATGTTTGGCCGCAACTATCCTGACTGGTCAGAGCCAGTGTGCTGCCAGTTGTTCAATATTTTGAACTCTTCCCATAATAGAAAGGCACATTCTGTGGAGTCAGAGAGGAGGAGCTTTGTGCCTGTTTGGTCACTCAACAGCTATGTGATGGCTGGGAACACTGGTCTGGTTTGCTAGTTCACTGGGTGTCGGCTGCTTCACTTGGGAACCCCCTTTCTGTGCTTGGGAACCCATCTGGTGATTCTTGGTTGGAGCCAGCATCCACCAAATGTGCCCTGCCTCCTGGCATTGAGAAGTAGGCACATGGCTACTCACTTTCAGATGCTATCACTTGTGAATCTGGATTTTAAGATAGGGATATAAAGGCTCAGGAACAGTTTGAAATTCATCTTGGCAGTGGCCAAAGTGGTGCCCGGTATCTCATGCAGTGGTCTTCTAACAGACTCTTCCTGGTGTGTCTTGGCCCCAACTCTGACCATCTTGGTTCATGTGTGTTTTCTAAACTCCCCATACATTCTGTGAGCTAGCAATGTCTTTTCCCAGAATTCCTTTTCTGTTTAAGTTAGCTAGAGCCAGTTTTTATCGCTTGCTGTCATGAACACTAACTGATGCACTGTCCTAGCCTCCTCGGAGTCTCAGTTTTCTATAAAATGGAAATAATAGCTATTGCACAGAATTAAATGAAACAATTGTTTTCAGCACTTAACACAGTAGCGGGCAAACAGTAGACACTTAGACAACACTACTTCCCAATTAAAAAAAAAAAAAAACTCTTTCCCTTGACTGGCCTTAGTTGCTTCATCTTGGAAGTGGAGACGACAGAGAATGCTAATTCACCTCATTCTCTTTCAATCTCTTAAGAGGACAGCAGACTGGTTCATACCGTCACAAGACATGGGGCTGCTTAAAAGGCTAGAGAATTGGGAACAGGGCAGAATTAGGGCGGTCAAGGGCTTGCTGGTGTCAGGAAGAGTCTCATTAGCTAGTCCATAACTCAGCAAATCATAGTGAATGTGCCCCTGATTCCCGAGCTCTCCGCAGTGCGGGGGATGCGGCTTCATCCATCAGCCCGGCGCTCGGGCTGCAGGCAGGAGCAGCCGCAATGCCGCCTGAGTCAGCTGTAGGGCCGTGAGTTCTGGGATGGAGGCTGGGGCAGAGTGAGGTGTCGGTTCCACCAGCACCTGGCATCTCCAAGGCTGCGTTAGCAGGGGGCTGTCAATCTCCAGGCTGAAAAACAAGAGACAGAAAGGAGAAGAAACAATCAAGCATCAGACAGCAACAAGAGAGAGGGAGCCAGAGGCCAGGGGACTATTTTAAGTAATGTTTGATAAATTACCTGCCTGTCCTGGCCTCCTCATAAAGGAGAGGCTGGGAGTTGATGCTTGCATTTGACAACTCACCAGAACAGAGGGCTGCAGGAATAAAGCAGACCGGGGCTGAGGGAGACAGCTGTATTTGTGCTTTCAGAGCAGGGGCCCCAGGTGGTGGTCCATGTTTGTTGGTTGGTCACAGGTTCACATGTGGCCATGCAGGCAGTCATGCACACACACGTGGAAATGTCTATGCACACAGGGATTGAGATGGTTGTGCTCATTGCTATCCATTTAGATACACCCAACCCATGATCCCACATGCTATACAGGAGACCCTGCCCCCACCAGGTCAGGTACCATGCCTAGACCCTTTCATTGCCAAGGGTGTGTCTTCAGGTGGACAAGAGAAGATGTCCAAGCTGAGAGTGAACACCTTGCTCACTGGGAAGGGAAGATGGGGCATTGTGATTTTCCAGAAGCTAATTGCTTCCTGGATCTTGCTTTGATCTTTGTGCTGCCCTAGGGAACCCCTGAGGCCTATGCAGCAAGGATAATAAATTTAATTAACAGCCTCCTGTGACAGCGGTAAGATTTCTGTAGAAAGGATGTTTCTGAATAGGTCTGGCGGGATGCACAGCTTCTGCCCTCTCCTGTCTTTCCTGACATCTAACCCAGCCCCTTCCTTCCCTATACAGAAGTGTCTGGGGCAGGTTGAGCTCATCTGACTCTCCATCTGTAAAATAGGGGTAATAGCAAATATTTGCGTCTGCCTCACAGGGTTTTTATGAGATTATGTACATGAAATGTTCAGCATTTCATCCGATAACCATGGGGACCCCTGGTTGACTGTTAAAAAAAACTGCTGATTGTCACGCAAATTTGGAAGACCTCAGCTGAACAGCCCCACTTTCTTGCTCATGCCTAACCTCTGCTCCTTGGTTTTCTGCTTTGTAAATTGGAGATAATAACACTGCTGAGGTCTTAAAGTGTGTCCCTCAAAAATGCATACGTTGAAATCCTAAACCCCAAGGTGATGTGAGGCCTTTGGGAAGTGATTAGGTCACCTTTGGGAGGTCACCTTTGGGAGGTGATTAGGTCATGAGAGTGCAGCCCTCATGAATGGGATTAGTGGCCTCACGAAGGACTGGAGGGAGCCTGTTTGCCTTCTTGCCCTTCCGCCATGGTAGGGCACAGAGAGAAGGTACCATTTATAACCCAGAAAAACAACCCTCACTGACACCAAACTTGCTGGAGCCTTGATCTTGGATGTCCAGGTCTCTAAAACTGTAAGCAATACATTTCAGATGTTTATCAGGCACCCAGGCATGGTACTTTGTGATAGAAGCCCATATAGACTAAAATAAGCACCTATCCTACTCTACCTTGCTGTGCAGGTCCAGTGAGACAGCACACATAAAAGTGCTTTCTAACTATAAAATGCGTGTCAGGTTGGAGTGTTATACTGATAACCTTCCTGTCCCCAGGGTGGTGCTGGAGCTAACTAGAGAACAGTCTGGCAGTTAAAGCCCTGGCAATCTAAGATTTTAGAGTGCCTGGTGCTCAGTTGAAGCCATACCTTTCTGATGGAATATTCAATAAGCCTAATAGCAACTAGCCCCAAACCTGCTGGAAGGGGTTTACTGGAGCTGTGACATCTCTTTTCTGGACCTTGTGCCTAGAAAAGGGACAGGCTGGATGTTTCTTCTAAAGCTCCACCAATGTCATAAACTTGACAAGAAATTCAGGCTTCGTCTTTTCGTCCTTTTCCACAGTCTTGGGGATCCCCTACAAATAAGGTACAGGAGATCCTGGATATTTTGAGAAGTACTAACTCCAATGCCTTCTTGCGCCTCCACATTTTCAACTGCACGATGCCATGGAGTGCTTCGACTGCCTCCTCTCTATAAAGCAAGGAGAGCATCAGCCTCTCAGAAAGTGGTGAACATTCATTCCGAAAGCCCGGCTGGACTGAGAGGCAATGTAAGCTTTGGCTTGGCTCCCTGCTGACTGAGAAGCCCACCATGGCCCACCAGCCTCCCAGCATATGGGGCTCACTTTCCTGTTTCAGCAAAATGACAAATGGCTACATGTGGAGGACCTTCGGGGACACTCATGAATGACTGAAATGGAAATGTGAAATTCAGGAATGCCATCTGGAATCCCATTACAAAGAGAAACCCAAAGTCCACATGGGAATAGGAGGCCTTGGCTTGAACAGGGCTCATCCCACAATGTCCCATAGATCACTCATCCACATCCCTGGGATCCAATGTGGCTTGTACTGTCGTCTGGGCCTCCATCTGCTTTTCTGGCCAATGGAGCTCACACTGTGCAATGGAAATGCCCTGAAGGGAGATGATGTGGTGGGTCAGAAGCTCCTGAGGCCCCAGCCAGCTCTCCCTGGGCTTCACCCAGAGCAGGGAGCAGGAAAGTTGGAAAGACCATGGCCAACACATGGCCGGGAAGGCTGGGGAGGTAGGGAAGAACGTGATGAACCGCTCAGTCTCCTCAGAGCTGTGGCAGCCAGATGTGGAGACTGGCCAGAGGTCCCTCTGGTTCTATTCTCCAAGCCCTGCTTATCCAGCTGTCTCTGATGGCCCAGGTCAGGGAGCGAGGACAGACACTGGGGCCACAAAGGGGACAGCAGCAGCGCTCCCTTCCGTCTCTGATCCTCTTGCTTCCTTCCTCATGGGGAAGATGGTCCCGGCATTTGTTCTTCCCTGAAATGCATGTTAGATCAACACTCAGGCAGGCCCAGAGGGGAACCATGTAATGGAACATTGTCTTCCAAGTTTCCGAGCTGTCTCCTAGGACTCCAGAAGGCCGGCCATGGCTGTCTGCCCAGCAAGCACCCCACACAGATTTCTGCAATATTGCTAGGATTTTCACCATCATATCACTTGCTCCTCATCTGGTAGACATATAAATCTCTCATCTGACCAGGAAAAAAAATGTGTTGTGGTGGGAGGAACACTGAGCTTGCAGCAGGAATCTCAGGGTCTAGCTGACCTTGGCCGCTGACTCACCGTATTAGTGACTCCTCATCTGTAGAATAGGGATGAGCAATATCTGCTGGCTTCATGGGCAAAAGGAAATAAAGAGTGCAAAATCCCTCTGAGCGAGGGACACTGAGCACCCACTACTTGGTGGGTACTCTTCCATATGTGTCCTTCCTCACGGAGCACTTTACGGACATTATCGTTAATCCTCTTGACAGCCTATAGGCAACAATTATCAACCCCCTATCCCATTTTACAGATGAGGGAATGAGACTTGGAGAGATTGAATGATATACTCCGGCCAGTAAATGGTGGAGTGACACCCCCCAGGACCAGCAGCAGCGGCACAGCTTGGGAGCTGGAATAAATGCAGGTTCTCAGGCCCCACAGCAGACTAAGCATCAGTCTACCTTTTTTTTTTTTTTTTTTGAGTCAGAGTCTCACTCTGTCACGCAGGCTGTAGTGCAGTGGCACGCTCACAGCCACTACAGCCTCAACCTGCTGGGCTCAGGCAATCCTTCCACCTTTGCCTTCCAAGTAGCTGGAACTACAGATGTGAGCCACCATGCCCGGCTAATTTTTTGATTTATTGTAGAGGCGAGGTCTCACCAAGTTGCCCAGGCTGGTCTCTAATCCATGGGCTCAGGCAATCCTCTCTCCTTGGCCTCCCAAAGTGCTAGGATTATAAGCGTGAGCCACTGCACCTGGTCAGAGTCTGCCTTTTAACAAGAGCTCCCCCACTACCTGCTCCACATGAGGTGATTTATTTTTTTAAGTATTTAAATGCAAGCCCAACTATACGATGCTATGAATAGTGTAATACTAGCATAATCACCCTAGGGACAAACTCTGCCACCAGGAGGGGTTTCTGAGGAACTCTGCTTCCTGTTTCTTAGGATCATATCCTACTCTCAAAAAGTCAGAAACCACAGGCCCAAACTGGGCTGCTCTGCAGGACCCTCAGCGAGACAGGTGGAAAGACACCCACCTCATCCAGCTCCATCCTGTGCCCGGGCCAGTTCTTCCCTGGAAATGAGGCAGAAGAAATCCTCCCTCGTTAGTTCGGGAACTTGTTTCCCAGATGAGTCCTCTAGTTGGAAAGGCTTTGCCAGTTCCTGGAACCCAGGAAGACTTTGAAGCATTTTCCCTCTGCATCTGAGGCTTCCAGCCCCCCACAGGGCGGTGATTGGCTGTGGGACCCCTCCTTGCTTGGGTATAGAAGCCGCTCCCGCCAGGGTGCCCAGTAAGTGACTTGATCTTGGCGTTGGCAAGCGGAGAAGCTGTGGGAGCTGCAGATGCCGTGGCCGTGCGCACCTCTCTTCATGGGAGCTTTCCAGTCATTTAGCTCTGCTGTGGACACGGAACCAAAATTAATGAAGTCTCCTGTGGGCCCTCAAAGCTCTCCACCCATCCAGACACTCTGACTCGCTGTCATTCAACAGACAGCCTGTGGGGAGCGGGACCCTGGGCTCATCCTCCCCACCCGCCGCTCCATACACGGGGACAGCACCTCCCTCCAGTGCTGCCATGGGCTGCTCCCAGAAAGACACCAGCTGGGATTTGGCATGTTTGTGCAGGGGGTGCTTTGCAGAGGGACAGCAACCATAGAAAACTGCAGGCACCAAGATGTGGCAAGGGGCCAGGGCACCTGAGCTACCTCCCAATGGAAGCTGGCTTCCTAGGAGCTAGGCCAGGTAAGCTCCTGCAGGGTGGGTGGTGGCATTGCACCCAGTGGTTAATTACCCAAGTCTTAGAGTTAGACACACTTGGGTTCAAGTGCAGGCTTTAATGGTTATCAACCATATGGTTTGGGACAAGCCAGTTAACCTCTTTGTGATGCCCACAGAGGGATGTGGAGACTGGTAGGTCACAGGCTCAGTTTCCTTATCTGTAAGATGGAGATAATAATGCATAGCAGTTTCTACCACAGGTAATGAAGACTTAATGAGAATGTTAATGAATGTTAAGAGTTTACCAGATACTTGACAAATAATAAGTAGTTAATAAATTATAGCTGTCATTATTCAGTATGCCTATCCCTGCTACAGCGCATACAACTTCAAAAGAAACTGAGGCTGATACAGTGGCTCATGCCTGTAATTATAGCACTTTGGGAAGCTAAGGCAGGAGGATCTCTTGAAATCAGGAATTCGAGACCAGACTGGACAACACAGTGAGATGCTGTCCCTAAAAAAAAAGAAAAAATCAAAAAGTTAAAAAGAAGTGAATAAATGAAACTTAATAAACAAAAGGCTTATAAACAGAATACAGTGAATATGGCGGTTCATTCAAAAATCCCTGTTCTGAAAACCTACTGTGTGCAAGGTGTCTCAGTCCATTGGGGCTGCTATAACAAAAATACCACAGACTAGGTCTGTTATAAACAAGATGTTTATTTCTCATGGTTCTGGAGGCTTGAAAGCCCAATCTCCAGGTTCCTGCAGATTTGGTGCCTGGGGTGGGTCTGCCTTCTGTTTCATAAATGGTAACTTCTTGCTGTGTCCTCACCTGGGGGAAGGGGCAAGGAGCTCCATGGGGGGTCTCCTTTAGAAAAGGCACTAAACCCATTCATGAGGGCTCTGGCCTCTCAAAAGCTCCATCTTCATGACAGTCCCCTTAGGGGTTAGGATTTCAATGTATGAATTTGGGGGTACACAAGCATTCAGTGCCTCCTTGGAGTATGATAAGAATTAAGCTGTGGCCATGCCCTCATGGTGCTCACAGAGGAGAGAGGAGACAGGTGGATCACAGGCTCAGTATACAGAGTCACAAGCGTTGTGATGAGGCACGAGAGAGATGCCACAGAAGCCTATGGTGGTACAAAACCTAGCTTGGTGATACCAGAGCTGAGTCTTAGAAGATGAGTTAATGAAGCCAAGAGGGTCTGGCAGAGCAAGAGAGGAAGAAGATAGTATCACAGGAAGGGGGTGAGTGCTTGGCACACTTAGGACTGCAAGTGTCCAGGGAGGGACAGGGGCCAGGCTTGGTCCCAGAGTACCTTGTGTGTATTCCAGGAGTTAGGACTTTATCGAGAGTGTCTGGCACATAATAGGTACTCGTAAATACTGACTGTCACTGAACAATAAGATAATGCTGAGCCTCTGAGGGATTTTAAACCAGGGAATCACATGGTCAGGTTTTTAGTCCAGGAAGCTCACTTGGATGGCAGAGAGAAGATGACCAGGAGGAGGCCCTCACTGGAGGCCAAAGCAGAGTCTGGGCGAGAGTAGACAGGCTGGATCCAGGAGCATGGCGAGCAGGTGCCGCTATTCCCAGGTGACAGGTGTGGTGAGAACAGACAGGCAGGAATGAGAATGACAGGCTGAGGCACAGTTGTGGAGATGTGGAAGAACAACTCGAAAGGGAAGAAAGGAGGCCATGCAGATCTGCTGGATGGGGAAGAAAAAGTGCCAGCAGAGGGGGGCTCCGTGGGGTGAAGAGCAGGCAATTGGAAGGGCAGATTTGCCTGACTCAGAAATGTCCAGAAAAGATGAAAGAACGTGAAGGAAGACACAGACTAGGGTAGGAAGGACCCCCTCATGTCTGCACAGTGTTGGGGCACTGCACCCTGTCCCCCAGACAGCTTGGCTTCATCTCCCAGTAGCCCTTCACCCTTCAGCACTTTCCCTGAGCCAGGGCTTTTTCCCTGTGCAAAAGGCCTTGCAGGCCAGGACTGCCCATGAAGCAAGAGTCATCGTCCCCACCTTCAGAAGGCAAAGTTGATTCTCAGCACTTGTGACTAGTTCTGAGTCACGTACCCAGTTGGGGACAAAGCTGCAGCTAGAAACTCAGAGTTAGCTAATAAGTGTGGCAAGGCTTTCTCTACCTCACTCTGAGTCACTGGAGGAGAGCCCCTCGAGGGCACGTTTGTGTTTGCAAGATCTTCCCTGGGCTCAGGAATGGTTCAGCTGGCCAAGGAAGAGGCGCCAAGGTGAGAGGGGAGATGGCTGTGATGGAAGATCAGCTCTCTGTCTGATGCAACTATGCTGTGGGACAAGCGGCTTGTGTGCACTCTGATTCAACATTCATCTGTTGGTGCAGCGTTGCACATCTTCGAGTCTTCCGGTCAAGGACTTTTGCCTTCTAACAGCTCCCTGGAGTCCCCTTGCCCTTCAGGAGCCTTTGATTTCCCCCATAATGATCCCCAGAACTGTTAGAAACCCATTCCTGGGAGACAGCAGGGAGTAGGAGACACATCAGCCTTCTTGGTGTTTGCCAGAATGGGAGAAATCTAGGGGGATGGGCTTCCGTGTTTTGGCCCATGGTGAGCATCCTTTTTACACAACTGGGGACCCACACACACCCTCTCCACCATTCCTGGGCCTTGACAGGTGCCCATGAGCAGATAGAAGGCCCAAGGATCTCTTGCCCCTGCTGTTGGTCAGAAAATGAGAGGAGTGAGCAGGAAGAGGAGACACCACACAGACCAGAGCAGGAGGGCAGAGCTGGCAGACAGAAGGAGGGTGCCCTCGCCTCTGCTCTCTTCTCTGTCCCCTCCCCAACCCAGGCACCTACCCTGCACCAGTGATTCTTGAGACAACAGAGCCCAGTGGGTGAGCAGCTTTATAACTCTTTTCATTTCTGGCCTAGGATCCTGGGTCTGAGGGTACCAAGCTCCCACAATGGAGTCCCAGCAGGCCAGAGAGGATGAACACTTTTCTTGTAGACATCCTGTGGGTCACTCCCCCTCTGTCAGAAAAGATAAACACTACTATCTCCTCCAGAAGGTGAGATGAGAAGGGAAGAGACAGTTTCACCTGATGCAACAAACACTTGTTCATTCATCCACATATTCATTATTTTCATTATTATTAATAATATTAATATTTAGCACCTACTATGTGCCAGGCATTGGATTCACCTCTAGGAATAAGCAGAACAGACCTGGTCCCTGCCCTCTGGAAGTTTGCAATTAGGTTGGTGTACACCTACTGGGTACCCTTCCTGGAGCCTGGCAGTGGAGGAGACGCCGGGATAAATGAGGTAAAACTTCTGCTCTCAGGAGCTCACACTTCAGTGGGAGACATGGCAACCAAGGAAACCCATGCCAGGCTCCCCTTGGCCAGTGGATGGCCTGAATGCCAGGGGACCCAAGAGGTTGTGCCTGCGGTGCATGGTTGGCCCTCCACCACTTTGTCTCCTCCAATATGCTTTGTACCAAGATGGTCTTCCTGACATCAGACTTGAAACTCCCTAGCTGCACTTAAAAATAACATGCTGCTATTTTCAGTTGCAATGGCCATCCTGCTTCCTCCAGAAACTTCCACTTATGGGTATAAAACCAAGAAAAAGAAGCTGGGAGGGAACCCAGGGCTCTAGATTATGATCGTGTCACAGCACTTCACCTGCCCAGATCTTTATCTCTCCATGGGGAAAATGATACCTACTTTATGTGCCACACAGGGTTGTGAGGACCTCATAAGTTAACAGATGCAAAGTAATAGTAACAATAGAAATAGCTATCATTTATTGAGTGCTTGCTGCATACCCAGCTCTGGACAAAGAGCTTTACATGTGTTATCTCAGGAAATTCTCCGCCGGGCTTGGAAAGACTGGTTCATTGCCCAAGGTTACACAAGTAGAAAGTCGCAAGCTCAAGGTTTGAACCCGGGCTAAATCCAGGCTCAGAAGCCCCAAACACTGCCAGCACTGGCTCTCACCAAAGTGCCTCACAGAATCGAGAAGGAGTGCATGATAATTCTCAAATTGTGGGGACAAATGACTGGTGTGCACTCAGATTCAAAACCCATCTGATGTCACGGTATAGCACGTCTTCAAGTCTTCCAGTTGAGGACTTGGAAGACATCTCAGGCCAAGGGTTCCTCTTCCCTCCCCTCATTCTGGGTGAGGACCCCCTTTCCCTCTCCTCCCCAACAATCCACTCCCTCTGCAGCAGGGAGTGGGGTGCCCATGACTGCCAGGCTGTCGTTGCAAGACTCATTTTTTTTAAAAAAAGGCTAAATCTCCTTGGCTACATTACCATCCACAAGCCATCAATATTTCAGGACTATTGCTCAGCCCAGGGTGGCAGAGATGGCCCCCTCTGTGTCTGAGCAGCAGCTTCCAGTTAAAAGTTCACCACAGAAAATTTGATGCCTAATAAATTGGAGCCTTCCCTGCTTTAAATCATTTTTAAACCACAATTGCTGCACAAAATATAATTATTACAAACTGGTCATTTGTAACAGAGAAATCTCATTAAAACGATTCCATGCTGGAAAGGCAGGTGGGCGGGGGAGGCGAGGGGGTGGCAGTGGTGGTGACAGG
The DNA here is from genome assembly GCA_027257055.1 of Cephalopachus bancanus. Taxonomy (NCBI): domain Eukaryota; kingdom Metazoa; phylum Chordata; class Mammalia; order Primates; family Tarsiidae; genus Cephalopachus; species Cephalopachus bancanus. The sequence continues at coordinate 956,282 of JAPVLO010000276.1, forward strand.
CGTTGGCGGGGGGACTGGAGGAGCGGGAGGCCCAGAAAAGGCTTGGAGAGGGCTAGGGGATGCTCTTAATTACAGATTGATTATTTCTGGTGATTGAGCACAGAATATAATCAGCTCAACATTTCCAGGCTGGAGCAGAGGGGTAGGGATAGGCAGGTGACTAGGACTGAGGAATCTTCCAGACTGTCTTCTATTCTGAGCCGAGCAACTGGCCCAGGGATGGGTCGGAGGGGATACGGACTGGTGGCTGCAGGCTGCCCCTTCAGACTTCTGGCCAGTCCCTGGCCCGGGGAGGGCGTTCCTGTTTCATCCACAGAAGAAAGAGACTACACAGTTGCTGGAAGAGCCTTGGCCAGTTGTTGGGGAGACAGAACACTGGACTTGAAATCCAAGGACCCGGGCTCAAATCCCAATTCCAATCCTAGCGAGCTGGTTCCTGTGAGGAGTTGATTCACTCTAAGTCCCCAAGCCTGGGTTTCCAGGTGACTGGAATGGGCCTAGACCTGACCTCCTCACCCTTCAGGCGTGGTGAGACTCACCTGAGACATGTATGTAAATTACTTTACCTGGCACACAGCAGAAGCTACAAAACGTGCAGAATTTAAATGTTCTAATGAAGATTGTGAGACGTAGAAAGCAGCTGCCAGAATAGATTGGTGGAATCCCCTTCCTGAGAGAATGTCAAGAACAAGACCGACACTGCTCTCCCAGGAAAGGTGCCGGGGATCTCGGAGAGCCCTTCTTCAAGAGAGAGGTCCAGCATCACAGAGAACCACCTGTGCCAAGTGCATGTTCACCGATAGGTTGCTGGGCACGTTTATGAGGTCAGCACCTTGGGACTTTTCACCTTCTGCCACTGCCCCTCCCATAACCTCCAGTAGGCCTGTCTGTCCTGCAAGTGTCCGGGAGGCCACCGAGGAAACCTGCCCAGAAAGGTAGAAAGAAAGGCTGTCACCCTCCTTGTCCTAGTTATCAGCTCCAAGCTTGTTGAGACAAATGCCTCAGGCTCTGCTCTCCAGCCCCCTTGGGTCGTGGTTTTTAGTGCAGTTCAGGGTGCCTTTCTAACTTCCTAGACTTCAGCTTTCTCCCTAGGCTTGACTCAGCACACATCTCTGAGATCTGTTTGTTTGTTTGTTGGGGGGAGTGTGTGTGTATAATTGTGGGGATCTATGAGTGAGTAGAACAGTGAATGTGTATGTGAGAGGTGTGTTGGGAGAAGATGAGGGGTCTCCTCTCTCAGGTCAGGTCAAGGAGTTTGGGTTCATCTCACAGACATGAATGTGCCAGTGAAAGATTCTCACTGCAGGTGAATGTGACCCAGTCTCCGTTTTAGAAAAACCCTCTGACAGCAGCATGGGGGCTGGATTAGGAGGAGAACAAGACAGAAGGAGACGTGTAAGAGGGAGACTGCTGTAGTCCTGGGGCCGCAACAGAAGGGGAAGGGCACTGACGAGAGGAGAAGAAAATGGAGGAGTCATAGATTTTCCTCCATGTCCACCTTGATGGTGATGCTGCGGCTTCTGTAACAAATCGCCACACATCTGGTAGCCCTAAACAGGAGACATTTATTTCCTCACACTTCTGGAGGCCAGAATTCTGAAATCAGCATCCCTGAGCTAAAATCCAAGAGTCATTGGGTCACACTCCCTCCAGAGGCTGCAGGGGAGAGTTTGTTTCTTGCTTCTTCCAGCTTCGGGTGACTACTGTCTTTCCCTGGCTTGTGGCCACATCCCTCCAGACTTCAAGGCCAGCATCCTCAAATCTCTCTCTGTTGTTTCTCCATACTGTCCTCTCCCTGTGTGTCTGTCTCCCGAGAACTTGACCAGGAAACTCCTCGCTCCCTCCAGTCGGGAGGAGTCCCTAGGGGAAAGAGCCTCCGTGTACCTGCCTCGCGGCAGGAACTATAGATACCATGGGCAGCCTCAGCCTCCTTGGAGGATTCTTGGGAGCAGGTGAGACCCATTCCCAGGGGACAGCTGCTTTCACATCTCCAGGCTTCTGCCGCAGACCACCAATCCCCTTGCAAGGGAAGTCCCCCTCCTGCTATCTGTGAGCCCAAACTACAGCCCATGGTCTTGTATGTGAGTATTCTCAATCCTCCAGGAGCTTCAGGGGCAGGGCCACAGGGGCAGGACCACAGTTTCTCTATATTCTCTGTTCCTAACTCCCACCCTGCCTTACATGAAACAAGACCAACACACCCGGGGCAGAGATCTTCCCAGACAACCTCAGATCAGACATGCCAGGGCATACGGGGTTTGAGCCTGCCATTTCTATCTTGTGGCTTTGAGTAGGTAACTTAAACTCTCTGGGCTCAGCTTCCTTTTCTACAACTTGGATATGATCATGAGAACTGATCTGCTTACTTCAGGTGGACAAAAGATTGGCATAGAGAAATTATTACAATGATATCCATCATCATCTTTATCACTGATTGGCCCCGAGTCGTGACAGGAGGTGTGGGGTGGTGGAGAAGGTGTCCTCCTTGTTAGCATTCTCATTGTGGATTTCTTCAGTCTCTCCTCTTGAGGGCTGAGGAAGAGGTGTCCAGGCTGTGCCCACCCGGGATCTCTGCATCCCACACTCCCCAAGCGCCTCTCCATGATTGGCTGGTCTGCAGAGCTCCCTGCTGGCTGGACAGGTTCTGGGTGGGAGCCGTGGGTGGCTGGGCGCCAGGAGCCCACAGAGGGGGCGCCTACATGCATGTTCGTGGGACCGTGGGTGGCTGTGCAGAGGCCTCCGTGGCTCCGAAATAGCTCTGCAGCGGTGGCGGGGACAAGCTGGTACGTGCAGCCCGGGGTGGGCTGCTGCCGAGGGTTGCCAGGGAAACCATGGCTGCAGGAGCCCCCAGCCCTTTGCCTCTTCGCCATGGAGACAGTGAGATGGAGGCAGCAAGGTTCACAGAACAGGTGGCCCCCAACGCGGGCTTCGGCTTCGGGGAAACCATAGCACCCGCTGAGCCCACCGCCGGGGGAGGGAGCAGCCGTGGGATCAATTTTCCGATTATGAAACCATGTTCATATGTCAATTCCTTCTCTCCTGCTTGTGGGCTTCCCCGCTCCGTTTCGTCAATCCAACCCCCTCCTCTCTCTGCTTCCTGGCTTACATTTCATGTGAGCGCAACGCTGGTCTTTGAAGAATGAAATTTGGCAGCAGTTGAGTGTCTAATATGACCTCATCCTGTCTGGTGTCTTCAGGAAAGGGCAGAGGGGGAGGTGCACAGGGCAAAAGGCCTGTAAAATAGATGTGGGACCTGTGGGCTCTCAGGACTGAAAGTGAGCCTCCTGCCCAGTCAAGGGGACAGGGGCTCTTCTCTTCAGTCTGCCCCTGGACCCAAGTATGATAGTTTTCAGAAAACTCTCAAACTTCTCTCACCCCACCAACTCATGGGTTCTCTTCCAGTCCTTCTGGGATGCCAGGATGTGGCTGGTTAAAAACTGGGATGGGAGGGCTCTGTTGAGTCATTCTACCCAGCTCCTGTCTCAGGTGGGGGGGCAGGTCTCCCCCTCAGTGCCCAGGAAAAATGGCCACCTTAGGAAGGAGATGCCTGACCCATATTCCTGTTCCAAAGCCTTCTCCGGAGCCCACCAACCTTCTCTCACTGCACTGTAGCCCCTTCTCCTTTCCCATTTCCTAGGCTCCAAGACCTTGTTACTCTAGAAACGTTAGTTTTTGTTTGTTTATGCTGATTGAGTCATTGGTCATTTCTCCAGATAAATGGAGAATTGAGAGCTAGAGACCCTTAGAACTCACTAACTTATAGGGACACGTTCCTGCCATTGCCATGCCCTGCCCACCACCTCCTCCATCCCTGCCCCTGCCCCTCGGTTTGGCTCCTCACACCAATACATCCATGCCCCTTCCCCCTCTTACCCTGGGCACACGACCTACCCACTCGCCCCGCCCCATCCACCCTGGCCGTCTGCCCATCTGCCCAGCTCTCTGACTTGTCTCTTGCTTGTCTAATGTTCAAGCCATCAGTTGTGACAATCATATCTGATCATTAATAATGCAATAATGGAACAGTGACTGGAGAGACACTTGGATAATCAGCTAGCACAGGCTCATTAGTGGCACAGAACAATCACTGCGATGTAATAACAGATCCCAGGAAATTTCAATTAAACCTGGAACTTTGTTAGGGTTTCATTTTATTTTCAGCACGGCGAAGGATAGCGTAATTGCAATCAACTAAAGCCAATGCAAATCTCTTCCAAAAGAGACCCCTTCCCCTGGGTATGCGAGGGAATTAAGTCTCACTCTTCCTTCGCTCCTGCCCATCTTCATTCTGAGCTGTTTAATGAACTCCTTCTCTGCCCTGAAGAACGTTCCTACTGAGTTTCTGGTCCCACTTGACAACAGGATCAGTCTGGCTTCTTGCCTTAGGATAAAGATGATGATGCTAAGAATTAGCATTCACGGAGAGCTCATTGAGTGCCAGGCACTTGCTAGGTCCTCTCCATGAGTCATCTCGTTTAAACCTCGCCACGACTTCTTGAGATAGTCATTAGTATGATCATCATTTTGCCAGTGAGGTCACTGAGTCTCAAAACAGTTGAAGAACAGGCTCTGGGTAGCACATCTCACAAATACTAGTGGTGCCCACCTCTAAACCAGACCTGCCCAAGTCTGAGGCCCATGACCGCTGGCATCCTCTCACACTCGCCCTGTGTCTGTCTGTCTGTCATTCTCTGTCTGTCTCTCCCACTTTCTTGCCTCTCTCTCCTCTCTCTGTCTCTGTTTCCCTGTCTCTCTCTCTGTCTGTCTCTCTTCTATTTTTTCTCCTCTCTGTCTCTGTCTCTCACTCTCTGGTTAGGTATTGAGTGAGCCTTGAAAAGGATGGGGTACCTCAAGTCCAGTGCAGCCTAGGCATCTCATGTCCGGACCTCGGCCTCCAGCCTAGGTGGTCAGGTGGGGAGACTTTTTAAAAATAGCATCCCTGGCCTGGCTCGGCGGCTCAGCCTGTAATCCCAGCACTTTGGGAGGCCGATGTGAGTGGATTGCCTGAACCCGCGGGTTCGAGACCTGCCTGGGCAACTTGGCGAGACCTCATCTCAACAATGAATCCAAAAAAAAATTAGCCGGGTGTGGTAGCATGCACCTGTAGTTACAGCTACTGGGAAGGCTGAGGCAGAAGGATCGCCGGAGCCCAGCAGGTCGAGGCTGCGGTGGCCGGGAGCGGCCACTGCACTCCAGTCTGAGCGACAGAGACTCCAACTCAAAAAAATAAAAAAATAAAAAAACAACATCCCTGAATCCTGCCCCCAAATCAAACTACCTAATCTGAATCTCTGGGGATGGAGCTCAAGCATCTGCATTTTTTCAAATCTCCCTAAAGTCATTTTGAAGCACACTGTGCTTAAAACCTTGCCCAGGGCTTCTCTGACTTACTAGGGGGACATGGACACAGGTGATCAACGCAGCCCTGGGCTCATGGGTCTCGGTAGGAAAGCAAATCAAAGCCAGGCTCTTTCAGAAGAGGTATGTGGTGCTTTCCCTTCTGTGACCCCCACTCTGGCCTCCATCCCCTCATCCCTGAAGTAAGGGTTAAACCAAGCAGCCCCTAAGATGCCTTTGGCTCTGGCAGCCTGCCACTTGACCAGAAGCTTCCTAGAACAGGCAGCCCCTTATCCCAGTTCCATGGTCTGCTGGGGGAGATAATTCAGGGTTGCGAGTACCCTTTCAGAACCCCTTAAATCACCGTTTCTCTCAAGTCAAATCACACTATTTCATACTTGCTTCTAAATTAACATTCTTTACTTAAATGTTTTTAAAAACTGAATTTTACATCATTGCTATATATGGAAATTCATAGCCCCGTCACAAATGGAAAGTAACCACACAAATTGGACCATCTCAATTCATCTTCTACATTAACAGGGGTGTGCAGACTGCACTGGCTCAGATCACCTCACCTGGTCAGCACTTCCATTCCTCAGCGTGATCCTCACTGCTGCGTGTAGTGGCACACACACCCACACCACTCACTCCGTGAAAGAGAACCCAGGAAGGTCTAAGTTTTAAAGGCAAGACTGTCCTTTCAGCCTCATTGTTGGGGGATGTTGGTTTTCGGGCCGGACTGAGGTTTGCATTTGAAGCATTGTCTTCCATAGAACGTCAGTTTTGACACCTGCAGAATGAGTATCAGGAGGCTTAAGGCAAACCTGGGCCTTATTGTGGTATGAGCTTGCCTTCTCCCACTTTCTTAGCTCTTATCAGTACACGGACAGGAAAAGGACTGACCTCTGGGAAAAGTCAGATGGATTTTTGCAGGGTGATTGGGAGGACTTTAGGAAGATATCTGTACAGATGACCCTTGAACAATGCAGGGGGTTCAGGGCACTGACACCCTTGCTCAGTGGAAAATCTGCATATAACTTTGACTCCCCAAAACCTGAACTATCAAGAGCCTGCTGTTGACCGGCAGCCTTACTGACGACATGAACAGTCCATTAATACATATTGCATATGTATATGTATTATATACCATATTTTTACAATAAAGCAAGCTAGAGAAAAGAAAACATTATTAAAAATTCATAAGGAAGAGAAAATATGTTTACTATTCATTAAGTGGAAGTGTATCATCATAAAGGTCTTCACCCTCATCGTCTTCATGTTGAGTAGGCTGAGGGGGAGGAAAGGAGAGAAGGGGTTGGTCTTACTGTCCCAGGGTGGCAGAGGCAGAGAAAAATCCACATGTAAGTGGGCTTGGACCTGTGCAGTTCAAACCTGTATTGTTCAAGGGTCAGTTGTACTTCAAAACAGCAACCTCTCCTAACTCACAGGAGGCGCCTGTCTGCCACCATTGGCAACTCAGCGTTCTGGGTCTAGGGGCCACTTAGACTATTTGGCCTCATTTTCTCCTCTGTAAGCACTTGTTACTGTAAACACTCCACTGGGCGCTAAAAGGAGCATGACCCAGCCCTGCCTTCATCTCTTCCAGCCATGGGGCAGACATACAACAGAGGTATATGCTATACTTTGCTCCATAGCTAATTCCACTAGGGGTTGATCCTAAGGCAGGAAGGGAGGGATTCAATCGATGCTCCCTCCCTGAAATCCTTCCTCCTGCCCTTCAATCCAAATAGAACCTACATTTGCCCTGCTTAAAATGTTAGCACTCAGCCTTATCTATCTAGATATCCATTTTGACTGGTAGGTAGCCTACAGGTTGAGAGCACAGGCTTGGGGGCTGGCCCTGACTAAAGATTTGCATCACTCATGGCAGAGTATTAAGCTGTCTTAGTGTTAGTTTCCTTAACTGCAAAATAGGGACCCTACAAGGACTATGAGAGATGCTGTCTTGAAATTGCTCAGCTGAGTGCATGAAAAGGTTTAATCCTCCAGGAATGTTACATGTAGTTGTTGGTGTTTTGTTTGTTTCTCTTTTTTTAGCAGAAATTCTAGGTTTGGAATGGGACAGTCCTGGATTCAAATACTAGATCTATACCTCGCTGTGCATACTTGACCTTGGGTTTGACTTCTATGAGCCTTATGTTCTTATAAAGATGGGTGATCATAGTGGCCTCTCAGGCAAGCATATAAAAAAAAGGTCCCTGATGCTGCCACCTCCACCTACTGCCTTGGTGTGAGGGGGAACCCACATGACCAGCCAGCACATGGTAAGCCTAGACTGAAGGTTCAGACTTTACCTGTACAGCCCCAAGGTCCTGAGCATTCCCATTCCCATGTACTCTGTCTCACACACAGCCCAGAGGTGATCCTGTTTTTTTTGTTGTTGTTGTTGTTTTGGGGAGGGGTTTTGGTTTTTGTTTTTTTAGCCACGGTCTCACTCTGTTGCCTGGGCTCGAGTTCAGTGGCACAATCACAACTCACCACAGTCTCAAACTCCCACCATCTCAGCCTCTCAAGTAGCTGAGACTACAGGTATGAGCTACCACACCTGGCTAATTTTTTGATTTTTTGTAGAGACAAAGTCTCACTGTGCTGCCCAGACTGGTCTCAAACTCTGGGCTCAAGCAGTCCTCTTGCCTCGGCCTCCCAAAGTCCTGGGATTACAGGTGTGAGCCACCGCACCCAGCCACTCTTGCTTTTTATGATCACTTTCATCATCCTGAGCCCCATGTCACTGAAAGGATGGGACCCAAACTTTACTGCTAGATCAAGACCTGCCACCCACTGTGGACAACATGACAACAATGGTTGGAGGAGGAAAGGGAAAGGATATTCCCTCCTGTCTCCTTTCTTCCATCCTATCCCCTCCTGGCTCATGTGACCCTTCCCAGCTCCTCAAAACTCTTCCAGGCACCGTGCAGAGGAGAGACCACAACTTCTCGCAGAAGACCAGTGTCTGAGTTCTGTTCCTGCCATTGCCAGGTGAACTTGTACTTCCTCCCTCAGAGTCGCCCCATCTCTAAGGAAGACAGTGAAGCCACCGTGAGGAGAAAATGAGATGTTCACAGATGCTCAGGCTTCTCTTCCTCCTCTTTTGTATCCACAGCTTCTCAGAAGCTGCGAGATTTTTTTTTTTTTTTGAGTTGGAGTCTCACGTCCAGACTAGAGTGCAGTGGCCGCTCCCGGTCACCGCAGCCTTGACCTGCTGGGCTCTGGCGATCCTTCCGCCTCAGCCTTCCGAGTAGCCGGAATTACAGGCGCGCACTACCACACCCGGCTGATTTTTTGATTTATTGTACCGATGAGGTCTCGCTGCCCTGGCGGGTCTCGAACCCACGGGCTCAGGCAATCCACTCACCTCAGCCTCCCCAAGGCGCAGGATTACAGGCTGAGCCACTGAGCCCGGCTGTGATTTTTTTTTTTTTTTTGTAACCTCCTCTTCTCCTCCCACCGCTGGGTACCTCTCTACCTCCCAATCCAGAACACCCTCATCACCACCGACCTGAGTGATGCAGAGCCTGTATTTTCAGGAGTCATGAGTTTCTGAAACCCCAGGACATTGGCAGTGTAATTAACATCCTTTCCCTGGGCTCAGGCCAAAACAGGCCTGCAGGCCCCTTCCTCAGTGATGAGAGAGGGGAAAAGATAATCCTGCCCGCCCCAAGAGGACTTAAATTAGAATGAATGAACAAAGATGTGCCACAGCCCTCAGAAAGACTCCCCACCTTGCTCCGGGCTCCTCAGCCAGCAGATGCACCTCTTCTGACCTCATTGGGTCACGGTTCCCTTGCCTGACATTTCGGGCCAGACGTCGACCAGTCCCGAGTCCACTTGGCAGCACCCCACACTTGATGCAAACAAGAGCCTGTTTGAAGCAAAAAAATCCTTCAGCAATTACCTGTAGAAACGGGATGAAGAGCGCTGGGAACAGAAAGAGGAATTCATTTATTTGTTCTTGGTGCTTTGAGTTAGTTTTCAAATTGTCCTTCTGTAGATAAAGGCATCTCTCCAGCAGCTCAGCCCCAGATCCCAGCAGCTAATCTGCATCCGGTGGATCAAAATAGCCTCCAAACCAGATGGAGGCCAGGGCACACCGGGAAACAAGAACCGGTTCTAAGTGCTGAGAGTGGGGATTTAAATAGAGTCACGTGAAGCCTTTTTGGGATTTTTCTGGGACAAGGGGGTGGGGGAGGGGATGACAGGGATTTCCAGGACTAGGAAGAGGGAGGCTGGAGTTAGGGAAGGGAAGCGAGAGTTACTGGCACTTCCCCTATAATTTTCTTCAGAGCTTGAGTAGGAAGAGTTTTCCAGGGAGCCGAGGTGTTCCTATGACTGTGGCGGAGACCAGAGATTTTGCATGTTTCCCAGAGATAAATGATGCCCTGGAAAAGGCACGGGCCCTGCAGCTGAGCCTGGCTGTACATGGCACACAAGAACTCTGGATGAGATCATGTGCTCCCTTGATCCTCAGCTTCCTGGTCTGCAAATTGGGATTATTATATTCACCTCTTGGGGTTTTGGTGAGGATTAATATGAGGGATGTAAAGCCCTCAGTCCACCCCATGCCTGGCGTGTGAGGAACTCAACAAATGTTAGTTCCCTAGCCCCACACCCCCTCCCAGGAACCCATCTCTGGGGAGGAGTCCTGGGGGCAAGGGTAGAACTCTGCCTGACATAAGAGTAGGGCTTCGGTCTGGGTCCTCAGCCCGTAGTCCTGACTCAGACTTCTGTCTCCTCTCTGTACTGGCCTGTCCCGTCCCTGGGACTGCACAGTCGTTTCCAGACCTGTTTCTGTCCGCTCAGCTCTGTGTCCCCAGGGTCAGGCACAGTGCCTGGAGCACAATCAGTACTCAGCACACACCTGCTGATTGAATGACAGCGTGAATGAGTGATTCCATCAGTCCTTCCCTGTGACTGGAAGAGGACAGATGCAGGCAGAAGCCCAGACTCCGACCGCAGCCAACAACAAGGATTTGGAACAGAGGAAGTGACCATGATGTTGCATTAGCGGACCTTGGAAAAGCACGCCTATGCATGGCTTCCCCAGCCCCAGACCTGTCCGAGGCCCTGGCTTAGGGTCACTCAGAGTAGAGCAGAAGCCAACCTGTCTGGTTCCAGGTCATTTCTTCTGTGTTAACCCACTCTCCTCAGGAAGGCCACAGTCCTTCTCCACCTCCCACATTCTAGGCACCCTGGGGTGGGAGTTGTTTGTTGGCACCTGCAGTCTTAGCACTAGGTCCTCTTGTCCTCTTGCCTCTAATAGACCCCTGGAGAGGTGACCCTTCAATTCCTTCAGTCCTCAGGATGCAGGCGTGTACAGGGTACAGGGAAGGCCCTTCAAGCCTTTGGTTTCCCTAGAAAGTTCTTGATATGAGTGCTTAATTTCTTGTGAGCTGGGGACAATGACAAAGAAGAAATGGGAAGTGAAGGCAGGTGGGAGCTCGGGAAGAGCAAGTTCAGGGCAGGGGTGGCAGCCAAGAGGACCGCTGCGTTCTCCCTCCTGGCACTACCCAGGCCACCCTCACAGCTGGATGACCCCGTTGACCTGAGGACGCAGGCCAGCCACATCCAGGTGCCCACTGCTTTGCCCCACCCTCCCAATCAGGCAAACGGAAGGGATGCTGGAAAAAGCAGCAGTCCTAACTAGTGTACGTTTTATTTCTACTTTGTGATTTGGGATCTGTAGCATCCAAAATTTTTCCAATGAGTCACTTTGAAAACTGAGAATAGAAAGTAGCAGAAAGCTCCAGGTGAAACACCTGCCTCAGCACACTCAGTCTCTAAACGGAGAAGCATTCTGCCAATCCAATGCCTGGTATACAGCATGGTGATGATCTGGCTTGGGGTCGGCCCTCCTCACTTGAGGTGGGAATAGAGACTTAATAAGAAGCTCTGTGTCTCATGCGTCCAGCACAAGGGCAGGCAGAAAAATGGCAGAGAGGGTGGGTTGGGGCAGGTGCTGTAACCCTAGACAGTTCTTGCTGGTCTTGGGAGGGTCCTGGAGCCCAGCTCCAGTTGCAGCCACAGCAAGGAGCGGACACAAATATGGCCTGTCTGAGGCTAGCCCTTCCTGCCCTCCCTACCTGGGGCCTGCGCAACTGCTTCCCTCTACCCAGCTCTCCTGGCGGCCGGCTGCCCTCAAGGCTCTGACCTGACCTCCCACCTCCCACTCGAATGTTTATCTACCCGGCCAGTCTCCGGGGACAGCCAGAACTTAATGAACTACCAAGTTGCCAAGGCTGCCTTTGATCCCAGCAGTTCAGCGGAGGAAATCGATACCATTAATGGAGAAAATCTGGGTTGTGATGTGAAGATTTGGGATGGGCCTTGTGACCATGTGACTGCCTGCCCACCTGCTGGGGACAGAGCTGAGCTGGCACAGCGGGAATCTGTGCCGCAGTAATGCCTGTCTCCCAGGATGGAGCCATGCCTGGGAACTGAGAGGGGCAATCAGGACCTCAGGGCGGTCCCAGACCAGGATGGGATGAGGTTTGAGAGCAGAAAGATAAGCCTGCAAAGGCTCAGAAATGCCAGAAAGAAGTCAGTGCAGCACGCACAGTTTAAGGCTCTGGGGAAGGGAGACGGGACAGAAGAGAGGAAGATGGGAAGGGTTGGGTTGGCAGCAGAAAGCCAAAGGGAGCCAAAGGGAAAACACTGACGGTGGGCAGCCCAGGGACAGGAGCAGCCAGGGACATGAGCTGGTGAGCTTCAGTCAGGGCTGTGGCTTCAGCAGGCTACACGCTGCTGAGCAGTGAGCCTGAGAAGCCAGCTGGAAGCCAATGAGGAGTTTCAAAACGGATGGATCACAGTAGGTGGCACGTGGGGGTCGACAGGGGAAGGAGGAGCCTGAGCACCATCCAGCAGCCCTGAGAAAAGGGAGCCATGGCAGAGGGCACCCCCATGCAGTCCTGTCTCGCTCACCCCTCCCAGTGCCTGGCTCACCACACTTGGCTGATGCTTTCTGTCATAGTCAAATGTCCCCCACCCACAGGCAGGACCAGGGTAGGGACTCAGTCAATATTTGCATCAGCACCAGCTGGCTCTGTTTTGCCAGGCGCTGTGTTCCTGTCTCCCGGGCTCTGTGCCTCCCTGCTCCCTCCTCCCCGGCGCTCAGCACAGTGATGACAAGGCCCGCAAATCGCTCCGTGTACATCCACTGTACATCTCGTGGCAGGCTGTCTGTGTAGCTAGCCTCTGCCCCACCTGGACCACTCCACTGGACACCCTAGGGTTCCTGGCTCCTTGGAGGCCAGCACAGCAAAGGCTTCTCTACGTGAGCCCCCTGTGGGCTCAGGCTGGGGTGCAGCTGCTCCGCGCTCACCTGATTCCCAGGTTAGGCCCTAGAAGCACACACAGGGAGGGAGCCTGTGAAGATTCATAGCAGAAATGGCCTGCACAGACTGCACCCTGGTCCTCTCTGTGCCTGCCTCTCTGCCTGAACTCATCTCCCAGGTCCTGAGTTTCCTGATCTAGAAAATACAGAGTGCCCTGCCCACCTCAAGGACTCGATGGAATACTTGAACAAGGATACAGATGTGAAATACTGCAGAAGGTGCTAGATACACCCAATTATTTGTTTCACGTGCACACACTTCACCTGGCTTCTTATTCAGATGGCGCTATAAGGAACTCCTTCCTGGCTGGAATGACCCTGGATGCTCTGTGAGAGGCACCCTCTGATTCTGAGGGCATTTATGGAGCAGGGTGGGAACAGAGTGACGTCATAGGAGGAGACATCACAAACAAAGACATGTGTGAAATTGCTCTCAGGGTGAAGTTTGATGGCTCCAGTTTGGAAAAACAAATGCTCTAGCCTTGCCCAGTGTGTCTCCAGAGTTGCAGGTATCCAGCCTTTGATGGAGGTTGGTGTCCCAGTCAGGGGGGGTAGATGTAAAAATAGCAAGGGGACTGGTTATATGCTCAATGTTCTTGACCCTGTCAGGGGTAAGGTCAAAGAACAGGGTCCTTCTGTCCCTCCTCAGACCCTCTGCCAACTGGGTCTGGCCGCCCTCTAGTCTGTAGGTATCCTCAAGCCAGGCTACAGCTACAGCCAGAACACCCAGGTGGAACTCTACCTGGTCCTTTGCAGGCGGGCGGCTCTCACACCTGGGATAGGCGAGGCGCGAGCTCCGTGTTCTGACACACCCTGACACCAGCCCCTGGACAAGTCTGGGTATGCAAATGATCACCCTCCTTCACGGGTTTTCTCCCATTCTAATCTGTGGTGAGGCCCCTTTCTTTTTTTTTTTGAGTTGGAGTCTCACTCTGTCGCCCAGACTGGAGTGCAGTGGCCGCTCCTGGCCACCGCAGCCTCGACCTGCTGGGCTCCAGCGATTCTTCCGCCTCAGCCTTCTGAGTAGCCAGAATTACAGGCATGCGCTACCACGCCCAGCTGATTTTTTTATTTATTGTAGAGATGAGGTCTTGCTGCCCAGGCAAGTCTTAAACCCGCGGGCTCAGGCAATCCACTCACCTCAGCCTCCCAAAGGCGCAGGATTACAGGCTGAGCCACCGAGCCCGGCTAGGCCCCTTTCTAATAAGTGAGATCTACTGTCCCCCTCCCCCATGGGGGAGAAACAGGGGCAGGTGTTCAGAAACCGGAGCCAGAGAGCTGTTCTCAGCAGAGGCAGGACAGGGGTCTGATGTCAGGAAAGCATCCCAGCCAAGGGGGTTCGTGCCAAGGGGACTTAGCAGAGGCAAGTCTTGGCAGGGCCATTTGCTCAAGAACCAGGAACAAGTAGACTTGGTGTCCTTCCCAGCTCTGACCCAGGAAAGAACTCCCTTGGGGTTTCTAGTCAAACCCCAACTCCTGGCCTTCTGGAGGTCCAGGACAAAGCAATGGCCAGGGAGCAGAGCCTTGTGCAGCACCCATAGCCAATGTCCCCTCAGTGGCAAAGGCAGCCTCTGTGTCCTCCACCCAGGCTTTCTGGGCTTCTGGGACTCTCAGCTGTAGCTAGGGCCAGGGACTCTCCTTTTTCCAATATCGCATTGAGAAGGCAAAAGGTTTTGGAAGATGCCATTTTCCCATGGTTAGCCACCAGAATCAGGATGGACCCATGGCCAGAGTGGGGACATCAACCCCGGGGGCGTTGCCACACCAAGGCTGGCAGGATCTTTCACTTCATTCATTGCATACCTCTCATCTCATGGACCGGAGGAGCAGATGTGCCCAAGAGCACGTGGCTGGCAGGGACAACACCAGACTCCAACGGGAGCCCAGCATGTCCCCAGCCTCCTCCCTACTAGAGGCCCCTCTTCTTGCCTCTCCCTCGGGGTCCTGGGTTGGGACCTGCAAAGACTGAGGGCCAAGGGCTGACTGGCTCCATGAGATGCTTCCCAGGAAACGTGACTCTCAGAGGGGTGGGAGAGCTTCCCCACTCCCGTGACAAGACTAGCAGAGGAATCGCTTCAAGCCTCAGTTTCCCCATCTGGAAAATGAGTATGCTATATTGACTTCCCAGATTCATTGTAAGGATAAACAATGGCCCACACAGAGCGTGTGTAGCAAGGTGTGTGACTCCTACAGACACCCCCGTTGTCCTCTTTCCCTCTTTCCTCCTCTCTGTTCCCTTTCTGGACTTCAGTTTCCTGAGCTATAAAAGGAAGTTTCCAAAACTGTATCAAAAGAAGTACATGAAAATAGTCTCTATTGTATGTATGACCACCATCTCCAACCCCCAATTCCATTTTAAAATTTCTGGTGACTCGCTGGAGCGAGCACACGCACTCTGTACAACGCCTCTTCACCACACACACTCACAAAGACGCACCGGGCATGCTGACGCTGCATCACAAAATAGAATCTCAGCCCTAGTGACACGTGCCCTGTGAATATAGTATTCTGAGGTTTTCAGGGACAGTTCTGATATATGCCTGTTTGACATCCAAACTGTGACATTTTTAGAATGAAAGTGTTGCCAGGACAACAAGTATAAACTAGGAATGCCCTGGGAATCCTATGAATACACATTAGGAGCTCC
This sequence comes from Cephalopachus bancanus, assembly GCA_027257055.1. Taxonomy (NCBI): domain Eukaryota; kingdom Metazoa; phylum Chordata; class Mammalia; order Primates; family Tarsiidae; genus Cephalopachus; species Cephalopachus bancanus. Next base: position 971,620 of record JAPVLO010000276.1, read on the forward strand.
ATCTCTTAGATCTCTTAGGGTAAATAAGGCTTCCTCCCCCATGCCCCTGCCTGGAAGGCTTATGATCCTTGGGCCTCAGCTCTGGGAGGACTTGTGAGCAGCCGGGCCGGGCTTCCTGCTCCAACTCAGATCATCTCCACACCTAATGCGGTCTTCTCTCTTCACAACTGACTGCTGCCCCCACATCACCCATTTGCCTCTCTGTCTCTCACCATCAGGAACCTGGGGATAGGAATCCCCATACCTAACACTGCCTAGCATATAGTAGATGCTCAATAAATGCATATGGGAAGAAATAACAGATATATACCCCACCTAGAAACGGAAACCTAGGCAGAGAATAGGGGGTTAATGCAACTCTTGGTGGAGCTGGAAGAAGTCAGCTTAGCAATAAAAAAGAGAGTTGTTTCCTACCAGGCAAGCCAGAGCAGGCTTCTTCTGCCACCTCCCCTCCACCCCCCATGCACACATCTCTGCGAATGGCACCTGGTGGTTGGCCAGGGAGCTGACATCTTTACGCCTGCAGGTGACAGGCCGAGAGGACAGTTAGTGCTTTGTTGAAAAGCTTTCAGAGCTGGAGTCTCTGCACCCAGAAGAGGGAATGCAATTCAGAGCCCTGCTCTGGCCACCCCCTCCCCAGACACAGTATATACCAGTCATGGTATCCAGAGTGGCTCCCCTGTGCAGTGTAGCTGACTGCCTGGGTGCCATCACTTGTCACTTGACAATAGAGAAGGATGTTTCTCTATTTTTCAGCTCAGATGAGCTTTGGAAGACGCTATCTGGCTGTGATATAAATCCATTGAGAAAGCCCTGGAGGGAGCCCCTGCAAAGCCCTAAATTGGACACTAAAAACAGATAAAAGCCGTTGGTTTAAAGGCTTTATGTGAGCTCCATTTGGGGGAAGGAATGAAAACAGGGATTTAGTTTGTCCTCTCTTACCAACACACTTTGGGCAGCTGTGGCTTGAGATTTTAGATATTTTGTGTCCCTGTTGCATGGATCTGAGTGGCCAATGAGCTGGGGCTGAAGGGGAGGGCCTAGAACTCAGACAGCCTCAAAGGAGCCCTGCTTCCCTGGCTTCTCCGCCGCCATGTCTCACAACCCTGCTTTGAAGGAGAAGTACAGATCTCAGTACTTGACTGAAGTGGTGAATCCTAGCTCTGCCCAGCTGAATAGCTGCCCCCAGGAGTACCAGGTCCAGGTTAGTGGCACTCTCTTAGGATGAGTGGGTCAAGCCCTCACCCTGCTGTTTCTGTTACCCAAGGCTCTAGTTTCCCCCGACTCAGTTGGTGGAGTGGCATGTTAACCCACAAGACACAGTTACCTGCCCAGACCTCACCTTCCCTTACACCTCTGTCTTTCTTGGCCACTACCTGTAGCCAGAAAACTTGGAGCATGGGAAGACGAAAAGGCCAAATGAAAATCCCAGAAGGGACACAACACACAGCACACAGGGCTACTCAGTGTGTCCAGGGGCAACATGGCAATTCTGTAGTCCCTCTTTAGGGTAAATAATAAAATTACAGCTACTCCTATCAAAATGATAGATCATCACTTGCTCAAAATATTGCCTTGGGGGTAGGAAGGGTAATGCCAATCTTATTCTAACTCAGTGGTTCTCGATCACACATCAGTGTTACCCAGGAGGCTTTTTAAAACCGCAATGTCAACTGGGCACAGTGGCTTAGCACTTTGAGAGGCCAAAACAGGAAGATTGCTTGAGCCCAGGAGTTTGACACCAACCAGCCTGGGCAACATGGCAAGACCTCGTCTCTACTCAAAATCAAAAAATTAGCCAGGTGTGGTGGCATGCACCTGTAGTCCCAGCTACTTGGGAGGCTAAGGCAGAAAGATCACCTGAGCCCAGGACATCAAGGCTGTCGTAAGCTGTGATCATGCCACTTCACTCCAGCCTGGGCAAGATTCCCAACTCAAAAACAAACAAACAAACAAACAAAAACAAAAAAACTCAAGTGTCCAGGTCACATCCAGACCAATTAAATCAGAATCTCAGAGCATCCACATTTTTCAAATTGATTCCATTGTTTTTTGCGTGATTGCACTGTTCTCATGGGTTAGGCCTATTAATGAACATATGGAGACTGGGGGTCAAGGGTTCTAATCTTTTCCAAACCCCTTACTCCTACCCTTTGATGGAGACCTGAAGTGGGAGGGACTAGAAGGATGACTGGAGATGCAGGTCTTTAAGAATACCACCCTTTCCTTCCTGTTCGGCGTGGTGAGCCTGATTCTGGAATGGTCTGCCTCAGGATGTTCAGGATATGAAAGAAAATGGGGGCCTAGGGTCCTGTCAGAGCTGGGAGGCACGTTAGAAGTCATAAAGGGCAACTATCCCTCTGATTTAAGGGCACGATGGAGAGTAAGGGTGTGACCTGACCAGGGTCACTGAGCACATGTCTGAGTCTTAGGTTCTAGTCTTTATTCAGTAGTGCCGATCTGGGGGCTTCCAGTTCCATCGGACTTCTCACTCTTCCACTGAATGGTGGGAACCCAGGACAGCTGAACTTTTTGGCTTCTGGCAACCCCTCCATGAAAGCACATTCCCCAAACGGGGAGGGGAGGAGGAGTCATAGCGCCGTGCTGAATAGTCTGGTCTGGAGTCCTGACTCTGCCATTAAGAAGCACTGTGGCCTTAAAGGCCATCAGCCTCTCTGTGAGCTTCTGTCCTACTCATTTAGACGACCAAAAACCTGCTGTCATGCAAGGTTGGTAGGTAATGGCTAAAGAGATCAAGAGTGTAGAGTGCCACAGCCATACTAAGTGTTTAGCTAAAGTTACTTTCTACCCCTCCTCTTTCTCCTAGTCTTTTCCTAGAATCAAGATGATGTTCTCTTCCAACAGGATCATGGCCCTCAGCCCCTGGAGGTTGCATTAGCCTGGGCCGAGTGTGGTAAGTTTGTCCCCAAAGTAGATGGGATGGGAGCTTAGGGACTTTGCTCCTTCCCCCGAGGTAACCTCTTTTGTTACAGTAGAAAGGGTAGGTCAGGGTGCTTTGGTTTTCTTAGAAGCATTCCCAAGAGGACAAGCCTCTGGGCAGCCCCAGAGGTGGCATCCTTCATGGCCGCTGACCTACCTGGCCTGGAAATAAGTGAACTAAGTAACTAATTCTTCAATAATTACCAGTTGAGTGCCTACTCTGTGCCAGGGATAAAGGAGTGGCAAGACAGACATGGTTCTTACTCTGGTGATGTTTGCAGGTGAAGACAGATTTTAGACAAGGGATTTCAGGTCAGTAGAGGCTATCATCCGACTTTTTTTGTCCTCTCGTGTTTACATAAGACAATTAGGAGTTGGGACCTTTGTGGAGGTGATTGGGCTATGAGAACAGAGCCCTCATAAATAGGATTACCACTCTTATACACAAAACCCTAGAGGCCTTCCTCCTTCCACCACATGAGGACACAGCAAGAAAGAGCCGTCTAGGAACCAGGAAATGGGTGTCCTCACCACATTGAATCTGCTGGCACCTTGATCCTGGAATTCCCGGTCTCCAGAATGGCGAGATAAAAATTTCTGTTGTTTATAAGTCCCTCAGTCGATGGCATTTTGGTATAGCAGCCCAACCAGACCAAGACAGAGGACTGGTACCTAGAAGTGGGAGTGCTGCTATAACAAATATCTAAAGTGCGGAGACCACTTTGAAACCGAAAAGATACTGGAAGCATTTTGAGGTATGTACTAGCAAAAGCCTACATTATCATAAATGTATCATGAAGGGTGATGCTGGTGAGAACTCTGAAGAAGAGAAGTTACAACCAAAATGCTGGTAGAAACAGGGACCATTCTGATGAGGTCTTAGAAATGAAGACTACAAAGTATGGCAATTAAGTTTGTGAACTTGCCGCTGTGTGATTATGTTGACAGCACTGTACAAAGAACTCAGTAAGGTTCCATAACCCTGGTGTATCAGTGTCTCACAGATGTGTTTGTGTCAATGTATGATGGTGTCTTGCTGAGTGGCTGTCCATTATTATTGTTGCATGTTTTTGTGTGCCATTGCGAGAATATCAGAACTTGAAATAGAGCAGCAAACAAACATTAAATTTCTTGTTAAACTTAGCAAGAGTGGAAGTGAAATCAGATACACATTAGTCCAAGTTTATGGAGATAATGCCATGAAGAAAATGGCAGTGTACAAGTGAATTAAACATTTTTCTGAGGGAAGAGAATGCGTCACTGATGAAGAGAGGTTAGAATAGCCAGCAACAAACAGAACTGATAAAAATACTGCAAAAGTTCGTTGAATTGTGCATCAAAATCATCAGCTGACTTTGAGAAGCATAGCAGACCAGATAATCATCAATAGAGAAACAAGAACATCTTTTTTTTTTTTGAGTTGGAGTCTCACTCTGTCGCCCAGACTGGAGTGCAGTGGCCACTCCCGGCCACTGCAGCCTCAACCTGCTGGGCTCCCGCGATCCTTCCGCCTCAACTTCCAAGTAGCTGGAACTACAGACACATGCTACCACACCCGGCTGATTTTTTTGATTTATTGTAGAGATGAGGCCTTGTCAAGTTGCCCGGGCAGGTCTCGAATCTGCGGGCTCAGGCAATCCACTCACCTCAGCCTCCCAAAGCGCGGGATTACAGGCTGAGCCACCGAGCCCGGCTTCAGGAACATCTTAATTGAAAATCTTGACATGAGAAAGTTGTGTGCAAAAATGGTCCTGAAAGAGTTCTTGCATCACAGCAATGTACCAGCTCACACAGCACTGTCTGTGAGGGAGTTTTTAGCCAGTAAACAAATAACTGAATTGGAACAACCTCCCTACTCACCTGATCTGACCCCCAGTGACATTTTTCTTTACCTGAAGATAAAGGAAATATTGAAGGAAGACATTTTTATGACATTCAGGACATCAAGGGTATTACGATGACAGCTCTGATGGCCATTCCAGAAAAAGAGTTCCAAAATTGCTTTGATGGGTGGACCAGGTGCTGGTGTTAGTGCATAGCTTCCCAAGGAGAGTACTTCGAAGGTGACTAGTGATATTCAGCAATGAGGAATATGGCACTTTTTCCAGAATGAGTTAAAGAACTTAATTGTCAGACCTCTTTTATAATTAGAAATAAAAGGGAATGCAATCTATGTTATGAAGTAGCAATGAACTTAGCTGAATTGTGTTCATTTCCTAGTGTTTTGTGGAAGGTAGAGCTTATGAGAAGTAAAATGTGACTAAAGAAACTTCTACAAAGTATTGAGGCACGGCTGGGCTTCTCTTCAATGCTTATATAGTAAAATGCAAGAAGAGAGATAATTTAAAGATGACTTTGTTAATCAAAAGGGAGGCTGAACTTACAGGCTTAAGAAGTTCTCAGCCTGTCCATATTGTAAAAAATGAGAAATCAAGTCAGAAAGAGAACCCCAAGGGTGTGGCCAAGCAGTCATTTGATAAAGAGATTAGTGTGGAGTATCCAGATGCTATTCATCAAGACAATGAGAGGATGGCCCTGAGTGTATTTTGAAGATTATCAGAGCTACTCCTCCCGTCACAGGCCCAGAGTCCCAGAGCCTAGAGGACAAAATGATTTCAAAAGCAGAGCCAAGACACCTGCAGGATCTTGGTCCTCACTGCAGTACCACCTCGAGGCCCTGCTCTCCACATTCTAGCGCAGCATCCCTTGGCCACACCAGGTTCAGCTCCAGTGGGCACACGTGTGATGTGGGCCATAGTAGCTCCCCCTCCAGAGGGCACAAATGGTAAACTATGGCGGCATCAGTGCAGTGCCATCTCCACCAGTGCACCAAGCGCATGAGCTGCCTCCACATGCCTGGATATAAAAGGATGGAGCTGACTGGAGCCTCAGGCACATGACGCAGGGTGGAGCCACTGCAGAGTCCCCACAAGGGTAGTGTCTAGTTGACCCATGGGGTCAGTGCCACCCCCATGATCGTGGCATCTCCAGCAGGTGATTCCAGCCTGGGACTGGTACAGGCACTCAACTCCAGTCCATGAGACCTGCCGCCTAGGCTGTCCCAGCAATGCCAGGGGGTTGAGCTAGGGTTACCCAGAGCCTTGGAGACCCAACCCCTGGCACAATGTGTCCTGAAGGTAGAATATCAAGTCAAAGAGTCTCAAGATTTAATTTGTTTGCCCTGTTGGGTGTCAGACTTACTTGGAACCTGTAACCCCCTTCTTCTTTCCCGTTTCTCCCTTTTGGAATGGGAATGTCTATCCTATGCCTGTTCACCATTGTATTTTGGGAGCATGCAACGTGTGTGTTTTCACAGGTTTATGACTGGAGAGCAATTTGCCTCAGGATGAATCATACCTTGAGTCTCACTCATATCTGATTTAGGTGATATTTAGATGAGATTCTGAACTTGAGACATCTAAGTTGTTGCTGCAACAAGTTAAGGCTGTCAGGGCTATCGGGATGGAATGAATATATTTTGCATGTGAAAGAAACATGAATTTTGAGAAGCTAGGGCAGAATGCTATGGTCTGAATCTCTGCCCCCCAAAATTCATGTATTGAAATAGTGACCCCCAAGGCAATGGTATTAGGAAGTGAGGTCTTTGGGGTAGGTGATTAAGACAGTGGGATCGAGTTATGATGGGAAAGGGAGCTTTGGAAGTGCCAAAGAAGAAACTTGGGGGAGGTCAGAAAAAATGGCCTGGAGGCAGTGACCACTAAACTGAGAACAGAAGGATAAGTAGAAATTATCTATGAGAACTTTCAGGGGAGGACTGATGTACCAGGAAAGGGAAAGAACACACGTGGTGAAGATCACAAGTTCAAGAGGTCCTTTGCTTTTGAAGATCTGACGAATGTCCAGTACTGTGGAGAGATGAGACTGGAGTAGCCAGTGAAAGCCAGATCATGAAAGACTTTCCAGCCTTGAGGTTCTCAAATTTGAGCGTGCATCAAAATGACCACGGAGGCTCGTTAGACACAGATTGCTGATTTGCGAGGTCTGGTATGGGGCCTGAGAATTTTCATTTCTAACAAGTTCCCAGCTGATGCTTCTTGCTAGTCCCAGCACTGCGTTGTTCTGCACATGTTAAGTAGTGAAGACTTTGCTCGGAGAGAAAGAAGCATGAAGCATTTTCAGCTGGGAAGTCAGATGTGCCTTTCCGAGATCCTGCCTGGCTTCAATGTAAAGCATGCTGGGAAGTAAACGGGTGTCTATGGGAGGTTCTGGGACCCCAACCTCCCCTGTGGCTTCCCACTCAATCAGGAATAGACTCTCAGTTCAGAAGGCTTTCTGCTCTAGTTCAAGACAGAGCCTTATGTTGGTAGACAACTTTCCATGGGCCTCTTGCATTTCTGCACATCTTGCTACTAACTGACTTTATTTCAAACTGTCTTTTCAAGGTTGTATGTACAGCAAACAGCCTAGGAAGATATAGTGTCTCGGAGAGCAAAGAGAAAATTCATTTAAGGTCTAGTATAATAAAGGTAATGTCTTCTTCTGGGACAAATGTCAGGCCAGCTTTCTTTCCATTAGAAAATATTTCAGGTTTCCTAAGCTCCGAATTCCCCTCTGGTACAACCCACTGAATGTGCAGATGTTACTTAACTGTCTTCCAGTCACCCTGTAGGAATTGGGGCTTGGAGAACTGTGCTGATGCTGACACTTTCTGGCCACTACTATTGCTGTAAGTAATAAGTCCTTTGTCTTTGACCCAGGAGTCTTGCGTACTTCTGCCAGCATCCATGTAACTATGTCAGGCTAACTTGTTAACTGCGATATAGTAAAACACCAGACCTTTCACAGTTCCTAACTCTCCCCATCCTATTGCAGCCCGCTGCCTCTTTCAGTGACCTCCCACCCCACCCTGGTCCTATACGCAAAACGATACCACCCCAGCCTCCAATTCACATTCTAGAACAGTCAGCCATCACAGGCTCCTCAAGGGGGCCTTGCACCTGCATCCATGCTCTATGTTCATCTGTAGGTGGGTTTTCTAGCAAAACATTCCATCCCCAGGAATTCGGGGCTCAGAGGACAACACCACCATTTTCATGACCCCACTTGGGTTGGGGCTTTCCCAGATCATTAGGTACTTTTGCACCCGTTGTTGTATTTGATCTTCCCAACAACGCTGTGGGTGTGAGGTGACATTGTTCCATTGGTGGGAAGGGGAAACTGAGATGCTCAGACATGGAGACTCATTAGCAGGGCAGGACCAACTCCAAATCCCATGCTCTTTTCACAACACCACCGTTGATGCTTATTTTCATGTTTTAATGTCAACCTAAGTTATGCATGATTAGGTAGGTAAGGCCTGATATAAGCAAAAAAAAAAAAAATCCTACAAAGCTAAGGAGAATTGGTTCAGAATTATATTAGCATTTATAATCAAGAACTGCCTGTATATTTAAACACTTCCAGGCCCAGCTCTTACCACGGTTGGAAATAAGAGCATGTGTTTTATCTCCTGTTCTTAAATAAGGGTGTGGTTGTGGCGCAGGGAGGGAGGGCTTTTAGTCCAGGAGAAGCGTTTGTGCTTCCCAGGTAGTGGTGATGGGGTGGGAGGCTGCAGGCTCACTCCAGGCATCCCGGTTTGTTTTTGAATTGTAGATTGCCCAGTTTGATTGGGAAGTCAGAAGTCTAGCCAGACCCCCTGCAGACCTATTTATGTAGAAGTGGTCTCCTCTCTGAGACGAAATAAGCATCAGAGACTACCCAGCCTGCCTGACACAACCCTCCGTGTTGTCAAAGCAGGTGCCAACATCAAGCTAAAGCTGAACATTTGGGGAGCGCTAGAACCCTGAACAGCAACCCCCCCGCACCCCTCCCACCACCTGCCCTGTGTGCTCTCAGAATTTCCTCTTCCTGCTTCCCGTCTGCATCAAGCCGCATGAAACTTTTAGCATCTGCCTCCTCCTCAGCTCCTGTGAAGTCCCATCCCTTCTTTCTCCTCTACCACTTCCGTTTCATCTCTAAATGATCTAATATTAATGTTCTCATCATTACAGTGTTCGGAGGAAAAGAACCGGTTTTGTCCACAGAGAGAGGGAGTTGAGAAATTAATATAATATTTGTTCAGGATTGATTTCAAGCTGTAATCCCTGCTGCCAGAGAGACCCATCTGTTTAAAACTATCAGACACTAATTACCCAGCACGCGAACACAATAGCAGGATTGAGGAACGACGTCCCGATACTCCCCCACACACTTGTAATTTAGCATTGTTATGTATTAGGGGGGAAAAAATCTCTTAGTAAAGACGGATCTCCCATCCACTTGACTGGCAGAGGCTCTCAGAGGACTGAGCGCAGCAGGGAAGAAACCCCTGGAATTCCTTGATCAAAGACTGCATTAAGGAATTCTATTCATCTGGCTCTAAAGGTCAAATTTGTTCTAATTCTTTCCCTCTCCTTGCTCCAGTCCAGACTCCCCACCAACTCAGCTCCTTGGTGAGAACAAAGATACCACCATCCTCTAGGTAAGCCAGGGTTGAAAGCTGATTCATCTTTGAGTGTTTTCTTTCCTTCATCCTCCTAAGTAATTCGATGCCTGGTCCTACGAAGTCTATTTCTACCACATATGACTCAGCTCCTTTGTCTTAAGGCTAACACCCAAGTACTTGGACAACAGTCCAAGTGATGGATGTCCAAGTCCACTCTCTATCCGTTCTGATCTATGTTAAGCTCCCTCGCTACCACAATTCCTCCCACAGAAAAGATGGAGGCGGGGAGGAGAAGAGAAGCAGCTGCTCAGCTGATCAAGTCACTTACCTGTTCAAAAATCCTATGGCTTCCCTTGGCCACCAAATAATTGGATATTTAACACCCTCCAAGCTCTGGCCTCAAGGCATTTCCAGCTCCCTTCTGGCTAGTCTTTTCATCCTGTAAATGTATCATCTGGGCAAAGTGGACTGCTCTAGTCTCCATATTCACTGTAGACTCTGCCGCTATTGTTAAGCTCATGTTATTCATGTTAAGCTCATTCTTACCACCGGGGATGCCTGGCCCAGCTCCCTATACCCCTTCCTTCTTGAAACTCTTCCTCCTTCCACAGCTGGAACCCCCTCTTCTTCTTTGATCCACTATATTGTATTATTGGGGCCATGCTTTATGGCACCTATAACTGCCTCATATTGTCATTTTGATCCTAATAGACTTTAAGGCTCCTGGAGTTAGTAACTGGTAATTTTGGAACTCCTGTTCTAAACGAGACACCATGCAAGGCACTGAGAATGGTAACTAACAAAATAGACATGGTTCCTTCTTTTATGTAGTATACAGTCTGGTGGGAAGACAATCGAAAAATTAACAATTAACTTAGCACTTAAGAGTGCACAAACTACCGCTAAGGAAAAGTTCAGGGTGCTAACAGGGAGACATAATTAGGCCTGGAACTGGGGACTGTTTCTATGAAGCAGCGCTGTATGAGGTAGGGATTATCTAGACAAAGAGAAAGGAGAATATTTTACTTTTAATTTATGTTATATCTAGAAGAAACAACATATATTAAGGTACCTCAGAGATCACACACAGCTTCTAGAAAACTCCCTTTGGTAGCATGTACAAGATGGAGGCAGTGGCAAAAGAGGGCTGGGAATGGGTACAGGACAGTGAGCCTGGAAACGGGTCAATGGGTTGGGGCAATTGAAAGAGTTTAAATGTGTGATGATAGTGGCCTAAACAGGCTGGAGAGGAGGGACTGGGTTTAAGAGATACTAGGGTAAGAGAATCACCAGGACTTAATTGGCTGTTGGTGGAAGAAGTCCAGGACGAGTCTCAGTTTACTGGATTCCAGGTAGATGGTAGTGCCAATAACCAGGAGAGGATATTTCAGGAGCAAGAGCAAATTGGAGGTAGGTCAGGAGAGGAGTTTCATTTTGAACAAAATGTATCTGAGCTATAGGCGAGAGATTAGAGGAAAACTCCCCACCCTTTTATAGCTCTACCATGGTGTTATTTGTAACAGTTTTATTGAGGCATGATTGACAGACAATAAACTGCATATATTTGAAATGTACCACTTGATAAGTTTTGACATTTGTACACACCCATGAAACTATCACCACAACCAAAAAGTTTCCTTCTGCACCTCTGGGATTCCTCCCTCCCACCCCTCCCACCTCTCTTCTGCTGGCCACCATTGATCTGTTGTCACTATAGATCACTTTGTGTTTTTGAGAGTTTTATGTAAATGAAAGCATACAGTGTATGTGTGTATATGTGTGTGTGCCTTTTGGGTGTGACTTATTTCATTCAGCATAATTGAGATCCATTCATGTTGTTGCAAGTTTTAGTAATTCATTTTTTATTAGTATGTAGTATTCTATTGGTTTGATATACCATAATTTGTGTATCCTTCTTTTTTTTTTTTTGAGTTGGAGTCTCACTCCATCGCCCAGGCTAGAGAGCAGTGGCACGCTCATGGCCACCGCAGTGTCAACTTTCTGGGCTTCTGCAATCCTTCCACCTCAACCTTCCAAATAGCCAGAACTCCAGGCACGTGCTACCACACCCAGCTAATTTTTGATTTATTGTAGAGACAAGTTCTCCCCATGTTGCCCAGGCAGGTCTCGAACCCGTGAGCTCAGGCAATCCTCTCACCTTGGCCTCCCAAAATGCTGGGATTACAGGCTTGAGCCACCGTGCCGGGCCATAATTTGTTTATCTATTCACCTATTGATGGGCATTTGAGTTGGTTCTAGGTTTAGACTATTAAAAATAAAGCTGCTATGAGCAACCTTAAACAGGTCTTCGACCTGATGAAAAACCATGTGTTTCCTTTTCTCTTGGGTAAATGCCTAGAGTGGGATGACTGGATCATATATATCATAGTTACAATGCTGCAATGCAATTCTGACACTAACTACTTAACACAGACTCCATAGATTAAGGACACAATTCCAACAAAACTTCTCTCACTTCAGATGCCAGCTGCAAGTTTGGGGATTTCTAAGTCACCTGGATTTCTGGCCAACTGGTCCATACATTCAGGGCTTCCCACAGCCTCCTCAGGTTTTGTAATGCACTAAACTGATTCACAGAACTCTGGAAAGCCCTACACTTAAAATTAAGGTTTTATTATGAAGAACACGAATCAGAACCAGCCAAATGAAGAGACCATAGTGTGAGTGCAGAACTTCTATGTCCTGTCCCCAGGGCATCAGGACACATCACCTTTCTAGCCCATCTATCTTTTCACCAACCAGAAAGATCCACAGAGCTTCAGAGTTTTTAATGAGGTTTCATTATGTAGGCATGATTGATTGAATCGTTGACCATGTGACTGAAATTAATGTCCTGCTCCCCTCCCCTTCCTGGGGGCAATCAGGCTGATATCACCTGGTTCAAAGTCCCAACCCTCTAAACACACACCTGTAAACACACATGGTCCTTCTGGCATGGCAAGCCTTATCTTGAGTCATTACCTTAGCAGAAACTCAGGGGTGTTCCAAGGGCACACATGAATAACAAAGGCACTTCTATCACTTGGGAAATTCTAAGGGTTTAGAGACTGCTCCTTCCCAAGAACCAGAGACAACATCAATTAAATTTTTTATTATACAACAATAGTGTTTTATGCTCAATAAATCTTGGTTAAATATATTAACAATTAAATTAATAAATGGATACATAAATAAGTGCATGACCAGGAATGACTTTTCAGTTGCATATGACCGAAAACCAGCTCAAACTAACTAGGCAAAATGTTGGCTTACATAGTTGGGAAATCAGGAATGTTCAGAGAGTCAAAGAAGACTTTCAGGTATCCAATAATCAAGAGTTAGAACCAGGTCTTGGGACTACCAGAAATCTGTCCCACATTATCTGTCTCTCATTTCTGTTTGCTTCTACTTTATTTTATTTGTTGAAAGGTCTTTCCCCTCCTCATCTGTGACAGGGAAGATAGCCTTCAACTACCCTAACTCATTGTTTCTTTGTTTGTTTTTAATTTGTCTCTTAGCACAAATATATGTTTTGGGGAAGAACTCTCATTGGCCTTATTTGGATTATGTGCTCAATTCTTGAACTATATCACAGTCCCAAGGGAGAGGATGACTGTCCAGGCCTGGGTCACATGCCTGTCTCTGTGGTCTGCTGTTGTGATTGACAAGCCAAATAGAATCTTGGGGACTGGTGGGTCCCCAAAGGAAGAGATGATGAATGTACAAACATGAGGTATCTACTTACTACACTTTATGTCCACATCATGTTTAAAGCTTAGGAAAATTTTTCTTCATATTTATCTTGTGTAATCCTCACAGTAACCCTTTGAAGCAGGGTTGCATTTCACAGATAAGAAAAAAGTCTTGATGAGATTGAAGATTCAACTAGAAAATGTTAGAAATGACTAGGACTCAGTCTTTTAACTATGAGTCCAGGAAAATATGTATCTAGTTTGTATGTCAGAGTCCAGGTAAAAACTTTTCATAGTCTTTTTATCAACTACTCATTCACATATTAATTCAGCACTTATCATATGACAAGGGATACGCCAATAAGATAATGTTGCTGCCCAGTGGAGCTGATATTCCAGTGTGGGAAATGAACCATAATAAAATAATTGCAGCTAGCAATGCTATGAAGAAAATAAAACAAGTCAGTAGAATTGGGAGCACTTTGGGTAAGTGACCAGGGAAGGTCTCTCAGGAGAGGTCTGCATTGATACTGAGAACTGAATGAACTCCAGCCAGCCATTCCTTTCAGCTGAAGCTTGTGAATACCGACTCCTTTGCTCCTCAGCGATGATGCCAGTGGGCAACCACCAACCCAACAGAACACCCTCCTAGCCATGAGGGCATTCTTTCTAATCTCTCATTGGCAGGTTTTCCAGGTCTGCAATGTGGAAGAACAACCCAAACTGCAGCCTGCATTATTTAAACATAACTAAAGGTGATATTTGAGAGTCTTGACAACAAAATCACTAATTCTCTTTGGTGGTAGGAACTATTAGCACTGCTGGGTGGCCTACCAAGGACCCTGTGTGGTCTTTCCAGGGACCGAAGCATGAACTAACCAGGGTCTGTGTCAGCTCTTACCTTTGAAGCTGTGATGAAAATTTGGCTCCTGGTACAAAGAGAAACTAAAGAGAACAACATCCCCATTCCTCTGGGAAGTTGGCCCTCGTTTCCCTGGTAGTCAGGAAGCCATGTAATATGTCCACATCAAAACCAATGATTCCTCTGGGAGATTATCAAATTAAGATCCCTCCATCAGAAAGCCTAATGCTATTGATTAGAGAGCAGACACCAAAATCAGAACTCCCTGGGCCCCATCGTTTGATGAATTTACGTTCCTCCTGTCTCTGAATCTTGAGCTAGAATACACTTGGCACCTCCAGGAACTCAGGACTCAGACAATAAGCAGAGCCCTCCACTCTTTTCCTGAAAGATTTCTGCATCTGCCTTAGTGAGGGGTGGGGGACTTGCCTGACTCCAGATCCACTTCCTGGACTTTCTGTGTGGCCTGAAGTTCCCAGTTTTGATGAATAGCAGCTAATGCCACATGCAAATCACCCCAGAGCAAAAGCTGGGTACATCGAAGATATGCCTCCCCTGATTGAAAGAATTAGTGATATATTTTATAATTTCATAATCTTTTCACATGTGACCCTCTTTACATGGTGGTAAACACCATGGAAAGTGGTTAAAATTGACTTTCTGCCCTAAACTATTGTAGGGGAGGAAAAATATTTTTTCCTTCCATTCTCCTAAATTTATGGCTGGGGACTCTACAACACAGGACAGATTAACAAGGGAAAAAGAACACAAATTTGTTTAATACAAGTTTTATGTGACATGGAAGACTTCATAAGGAAATGAGGACCTGAGGAAACAGTTGAACCTGAGTGTTTTTTTTGAGTAGGTTTGATGAAGAGGAGACAGTCGTGGAGAAATCTGATGGGGCAAAGAACACAAGAGAATTATAGTGAACTGAGGGAACGTAGTAAGGCCTGTTTGTTCAGATACAACTTAACATCTCTGTGTCTTCAGTGATAGGGTGCTCCTTTCCTCCATATATAGACAGGGTCTCTCTCACATGAGGGTCTTATGACCTGCTTCAGGGGATGGTCAGAGTCCTTTATAGGTTTTATGACCAGCTTCAGGGGAGAAGGGCAGGGGAAGGTCAGAGTGACTTTCCTGCTTCTGTTGTTTTCTCAAATTCCTTCAGCTTAAAATACTCAATATGTCAAAGTGCCATATTTGGAGATAGCACGTCCTGAACTCATCATTGTGCAATACTAACTTCTTGACGGCCACAGAACTCCTGTACTTCTTTCAAAGGCCCAGTTTCCATGTCAACTTGTGTGTGATGCTTCTTCTGAGTACCCAGTGCAGTTGCTCTGATCCCATGGCACTTTGTGCATATGCAGCATTATCACATGGTGCTGTACCATGGGTAAGTATACATTTGTCTTCTCCAAGACCATGAGTGCCTAGGAAAGAAACACCATTACATCTTCATCTCAGTCTCCCCTGTGCTTCACACAGTGTCTGACTGTGGCTAGAAAGTCAGAAAGTGTTTGTCAAATGAATAATTCAATGGGTAGATGAAGGGGCAGACCAGAACCCTTCCTCACTTTGAAATCCCTGTGACAAGGGCCGGGCGCAGTGGCTCACTCCTATAATCCAGCACTTTGGGAGGCCAAGGTGAGAGACTTGCCTGAGCCCAAGGGTTCAAGACTAACCTGGGCAATTAGCAAGACCTCATCTCTACAATAAATCAAAAAATTTGCCAAGTGTTGTGGTGTATGCCTGTAGTTCTAGTTATTTTTGGAAGGTTGCGGTGGAAGGATCACCTGAGCCCAGCAGGTTGATGGTGGGGTGGCCGTGAGTGTGCCACTGCACTCTAGCCTGGGCATCAGAGCGAGACTACAACTCAAAAAAAAAAAAAACTCTGTGGCAGTGCATTACACAGGCTTAAGAACACTGATCAGATTCTTGTCCTCATTAAATTGGTATGATGGTCTAGCCACCCAATAAGCAACTAGTTACCCCCCAAAGCTGTGCTTTCTCTGAGAAGCTGTTTTCACTGCATCATCACTAAGAATCGTGCACAATGAAAAAGATGCTAACAGGAAAACAGCATCAACCAGTTGTGGAGCCTGAATGGAAGATCTGAGTGAGATGGATAAAATCTTGAAGGAGATGGGACCCCTCCTGACCTGCCAGACCACCCCTGAACATCAGTGGAGTGAAAGATAAGAAGTCAGATTAGTCACTTCTGTGGACAAACTCATTTAAAACTACAGTAGGCAGGGGTTGGGTTAGAGCAACTCATTCTCACAGGAAGATCCCAGGACTGGGGAGTATGGAAGACAGATCATAGAATTTCCTTTTCTGCAGTTCTTAAAAGAGGCTACTTCCATAAAGAAGGACAAACATATGGACTTCGCAGCAACTTGGATGGATTTAGAGTCTATCATACTCGGTGATCTATCACAGAAACAGAAAACTGAGTACCACATGTTCTCACTCATAAGCGGACCTTGAACAATTATCATAATACTATAAGAAAGGGAATGGCAGTAGTGGGAAACTGCCGGGGGGGCGGGGGGAGGGTCACACCTCATCAACGAGGGTACCTGCATAATGAACATTTGTATACCTAACCTGAATTGTACCCCAATCTTTAAAATAAAAACAAATTTTTTTTTAAAAGAGGCTACTTGTCTCATGTCACCACACCACTTCAATCCATGTTGAGAGGCTGTGTGACAGTCCTGCCTGGAGGTAAGGGGAGGGAGTCTTGGACCTCCACCAGCCAGGGGGTGTGGGACTCCCAGCACCCTGTTGCCAGGATACAAGGCTGCCCACCAGGTTTAGAGTGGAGGCTTTTCCAAGCCCCCAGCCCAGGCACAATGGTGTGAGTCATGAAAGCTCATTTCTTCCTGACATCAGCAGAGGCTAGTGTAACAAGAGAAGGTCTGTGTCACGTGGAGTGAGTTAGCGCACTCCTGCTGGCTGCAAACCTTCCCTCTGGGTCAGTGTGAGGCAAAGCCAGGTGCAGGAAGCAGCTGAATTAAACAATGTCCTGGGGGTGGGAAGAGAGAGGGACGGTTGTGACACGAAGGAAATGCTCACTCCGACAAAAGGAAATCAAAGCCCCAAGTGATCCCGCAGGGAGGAAAGGTGAGCGGGAGGGAAATGAAATGGAAAATACCAACAAATTGGAAATCAGGCACAGAGGTGGAGGGAAGGAATTGGAACGCTCTCGTGCAGGGAGACAGCTCCCCAAAGAACTGGTCTCTCTAGAGAGGACCTGAGATTCAGCAGGTCTGCATCATATTTCCTGGAAGTCAGGGTAGCCCACTGTGCTATTGCTTTATCTGTAGAGAGATGGCCTGGACAGACACCGTAGCCTCAAAAGACTGGTTGATTCTCTTGCCAACGGTGATTTCCTGGGGAGGCTGTCTGGGTTCCCTTGGAAACATGTCTTGTCTTGGCATCAGTGAAAGCACTGGTGGCCAGAAACATCTATACACACTGGACAAAGAAGCCAGAAAGCAGGGTGGGCTCCACTAAGGGCCACATCTCCATGGCTCACTGTCCTTGGCGATTCCCCGGGGAATCAGTAATGTCTCCCTTTGAAAAACCAAAGGAGCATTCTTGCTAAAAGAACGTTGTCCAAGGCACAAGTCTCAACTCTCCCTCTCACAAAGCCTCTTTCCTGGTTTCTTGGAGTTCTGGGACAGTGTCTAACTCACCAACTAATTTCCTGCTACCTCCACACAGCCCTTTCACACCCTCTGCCTTCCCAGCCCCACACACATGACTGAATCCCAGCTTCCCCCATCCATGCCTTAGGAAGGCTCCTCTTCCTCTTGCTCTGGCTTCCCCTGCTGCTGACCCAGCTTCTCCAGAGCCTCTGCATGGCGGCCACCTGGCGGCCCGCACCATTTGTGCCCCTTCCCCACACTCCTCTGGGCTCCCCTGTGAATGTCAGTGAAGTCTCTTTCTGGTGTTTCCTTCTCTGAGGGCCCCACAGGAGCTGGCTCAGCCTCCTGCTCTTCTGAACCTCCCTCTAAGCCCAGGGCTCTGGACAGTGACGGCTCCACCAGCTGACTGACTCCCAGAGGCCTGAACACCATCAGTTGGACAGGTTTCCAGGGCTAAATTACACTCTGTGGGGGTGGCATCTACAACGTCACTTTATAAACCAACATGCTGGACTCTGAGCTGTCATGTTACTTACTAAATTTCCCAGAAGGAGGAAGTCTGAATTGAGATGGATTTCAAATGTTCATTTCCAATCAAAGGGTGTTAAAACTACGCGTGTGAGGAGCAGTTCAAGGAAGCAGGGCTTGTTCCCCTGGAGGACAGAAGCAGCAGGTTTATGCGCTAGTCGCCTTCTGGTATGAGCCAGGCGGTGGAGGAGAGAGGTGAGACTCCATCCTTGTGCTCTCTGGGGGTGGAACAGAGTTAGTGGGAATCAACTCAGTGTGGACAGACTCAGCTCAGCAGAAGAAAAGCCAAAGGGCAGTCCGGCAGCCCTGAACCTTCAGACCCCACCGAGCATCCTGTTGCTAGAAGGGTACAAGGGAAGTGGTGACCAACTTGCAGAGGAGATTTAAGGTTGGAATGGGGAGAGAGGAAGGCAGTGGTGGGGAGCAAAATGACAGTGGACCAGATGGCCTTCAAGGCTGTCCAGCCCTGGAGAATCTGATCATTTCTCCAGGACAGTGGCTTAAAACAGCAAGGGACCTCAAGACCTCTAGAAACAGTTGTCTTGGCCAGGCATGGTGGCTCATGCTTGTACTCCTAGCACTTTGGGAAGCCGAGGCAAGAGAATTGCTTGAGCTCAGGAGTTGGAGACTAACCTAGGCAACATAGCAAGACCTCATCTCTACAAAATAAGCTTAAACATTTTAAAAATGAGTCAGGTATGGTGGCACACACCTGTAGTGCCAGCTACTTGGGAGGCTGAGGCTGAAGGCCAGGAGGTCAAGGCTGCAGTGAGCTGTGAGCGTGCCACTGGACTCCAACCTGGGTGACCGTGACAGAAAGGAAGGAAGGAAAGAAGGAAAGAAAGGAGGAAGGGGGGGGGTTGTCCTGATTATGGAAGTCTAGAGAGAACTCCAAAAGTCATTTTCTACAACCTCCCTTCCCCTAGACCGTCCTGCCCACCAGTGTGTTTATCACCAGCCCAGAAATTTCCCCTGGAGGTAGCTGGAATTTCTCCAGGGCTGCGGCCAGAGGTGGTGGTGGGCTCTGTAGTGGCAGGTGGAGAAGGGGAGGCACTTTGTAGCAGGGCATCAAGATGGAAAAATGTTGCTGAGGGCCCCACAGAGCCGTCGGCTCTAAGCAGATGCACCTCTCTGTGCTGGAGGGAGAGGTTTTGGCGAGGAAGCTCTGCTGGCAGCAGTGAAACAAGCCTCACTCCATTGTTGAGCTGCCTCGCCAGCTGCCGATGAGGGAGGGTGTGCAGACACACCGAACCTTTGGAGAGATGAGAGTCACTCAGATACAGACACACAGACTCCCTGAATTTCCTGCGCGTAAGTTGTTTGGAAGCTGCTGTCATACACACCTTGAGCAGAGAAAGGAGGCGAACAGGAGTGACGGCTGGAAGTTGGGCATGTTTCCCCAACGCGACATTGCTCTGCAATTCTCCCCCTTTGTCAGGGATGCTTCCTTTCAAAATAATCCTGGAGTGGCGTGACTCACGAGCACTGTACCTTCGCTCTCCGAGGAGCAAGGAGCTCATGGGATCACCGGAGGGTGGCTGGTGGGATCTGCCCTCGGTGGGGATATTCCCAGACCCTGCTGGGACTACCGCTTGCCGGCTCACATGGTCAATGCCTCTGTGATGCCAGCCCTCTGAGCTTCGGCAGCATCTGGTGAACTTTGTACTCTCTGTACAAGTGGTTGGCGTCCCGTGGACATAACCACAGGCTCTCAGAGTGGGCACAGGCCAAATCGTCCTCCTGGTGGAGGAGCAAGATTAACTGGGCTGGGATCCCATTACAGGAGAGTCCGTGATGCTGGTTAACTCCTGCTGGATAATCCTTTCATCTTGGCTCTGAGGTCACCTTCTCCACCCCCTCCCTCCACAGTCTG
The DNA here is from genome assembly GCA_027257055.1 of Cephalopachus bancanus. Lineage (NCBI taxonomy): Eukaryota > Metazoa > Chordata > Mammalia > Primates > Tarsiidae > Cephalopachus > Cephalopachus bancanus. Next base: position 991,619 of record JAPVLO010000276.1, read on the forward strand.
GATTAGAGGCCACCCCTGGGTCCCTGTCACCCCAGGCTTCCCTTCATCTCAGATCATCACACAGCTCAGGCTGTGACTGTTTACTTTCCTACCTCACCTGGTAGATTTTGAGACACTTCAGAGTCCTCTCCAGACTTTGTGAACCCAAATGAGTCTGTGCCTGAGATTACAAATTGCTCAAGGGCAGGGCAGGGCTGGGGCCAGGCTGAGAAACTGAGGCACCTGGGGAGCAAAATTCAAGGAGCTACACACTCTCAGACCCTGTGAGCTCAAGGCCGTCTCTGAGAACGGATGCCTCCTGAAAACAGCGTGAGCCACCGAGCTGAGCTCACTGGAGTCATGGAAAAGGAGAGAATACCAATTGTTGAGAGCCATCCACGTAGTGCTGCCATGTTGTCTCATTAACCCTCAAAGTAATCCCATAAAATAGGGATTGACACTCTCACATTAAATATGAAGCAATGGGAGCCTGGTACAACGTGGCACCTTGACGATGGTCCCAGAACTGATATGGAACCAGAACTCGAACCCCAAGCCTTCCTAATGCCGAGGTCCCTGCTTCTCGCAGTGCACCAGACCACCTCCAGCAACGCCTGCAGCCACTGTCCCATGTCAGAGATGAGTACCCTATAGGGACATTCTCTGAGAGGACAAAGGCTTTGCCATTCTGGCCATGAGGGATGGTGGTGCTCTGCCCAGTGCCCCCAAATCCTGATTCAGCAGGTGTGGCTGGGGCCTGGTGGTATCTGGGCTAGGCTCCCAAGAGGGTCCCATGTACCATCTGGGGGTGAGGACACTGCACTTGGCAATCTCCCTTCATAGCACCTTGTGGCAAATTGCTGTTTAGGATCAGGAAGTCCTTCTTTGAGTCTACCCTAATCCACAGGTCTTTGGCTGCAAGAACCACCATCACCCTTCCTTTCCCCCACCAAGGCCTCTGTGAAGACTTCCTGCAGGAGCTTTCTTCCCGAGGCTGTGCAGGCTTCGAAGTCGCGCTGCTCTGCTGGTGCTCAGAGGGACCCCAGGGAATGGCAGCCATCACGCAGTGCAGTCTGTTTTGCCTATTGCCGCGGCTGCAGTGGCAGCCCTGGGAGGGGTCTGGCACTACCCCGGGGGCCTGCACAGTCTCAGAGACAGATGTGCAGCAGGCAAGAACGGGGGTCTTTGTCGGCATTCTCCCAGGCCTGGAGGGTTCCACATCCCCAGCCCCACCCCTGCAGCTCTACCTCTATCCAACACTCCCTTTCCACCAACAACACCACTAAGAAACAACACAACCACCCTGGGCCCGATGGAGTGACAGGAAGCCACTGAGGGAGAGCAGACTCCCAGGTCAGCCTGAGTCGGCCTCGTGTGCCACAAAGAGAGACCCTGCAGTGGCAGAGCTGGTGGCAGTCAGGGCAGCCAGCCATGCCCCCAGTCTCCAGAGTGGAGCGGAAATGCCTCAGCGCTTGGGATGGGTTCCAGGATGGTGAGATCACAGGTGGCCCCATGCGGAGCCAACCTGTCTACCCTGATGGGACAACCAGAGTACATCCTTCCTCCCCCCACCCCGCCCCGCCACCGCCCCAGGAAACCAGGCTCAGGAGAGGATTGGCCCACCCCTCCCAACTGCCTTTTGCCTGTCCTAAGTCCTCGGGTCATGGTCCTCAGCTGGCCGCCCTGCCCCCAGGCTGCCTCCAGTCCAAGCCATATAGCCTCAAGTATGCTCTTTCCCAGGTACAGCTCCAGCAAGGGGCTCTCCTGCCGACCTGGCACCCATTCAACAGAAGACAAGCCTGGTGGGGGGGTGCCCAGCGGCTCCTCCAACGTACTCACATTTCCCATCTCCCACCCACCTCCCTACCCACCCCAACCTCCTGTGCCCACCTGCCCCTGGCTCTAGTCTTTATCTGTCCACATGTGACTTGTTTCTAGAATTCACTTCCAATGCTGCCCCCTCCTGCTCCTCCCTGTCCCCTAAACCTTTGACCACCAGGAGCCCCTTGCCTAGGGCCGGCCCATGGCATTTGCAGCCACTTCCCATACACCCCAAACCAATTTATGAATTCCTTGAGGGCAGAGACTGTTCTGTCCCCTATGCCCTTGGACTCCTTCCATTCCCACAGCTCCTCCCACATGGAAAAAGTCATCAATAGAAGTTAGTGGCATTGAATTCAGATATGAAACAGCCCTTAGGCTCACGGTGTTGCAGAAGGGTCTTTCTTCAGAGGACTTTTGTTGACAGGAAGTTCTGCCTCACATCCAGCCTAAGTCCATCCTGCTTGGGGTTCATTTTCATTCCTAAGTGGAGATGGAAAGCAGTGAATTACCTTCCCCTAAATAACAACCCTTCTTATGTGTTAACACTGTTATTAAATCGCTTTTGAGTCACTTTTCTTTTGCAGGCTACCTAATCCCAGTTCTTTTCATGTTTCTTCAGAATGTTACTCCCTTCCCTGTAATTAGTTTGGCAACACTTTTGAATTCTCCTCAACTTCTCCACAGTCAAAAAGAAAAAGGGGCTTGAGAAAGGACCAGAAGAAACTGAATTGAGGGCCTACTATGTGCCTGGGACTAGCCCTTGTTACGTTTAATCTTCCTAGCAACCAATGAGTTCCATGTTCTGCACTCCCTACTACAGATGAAGAAACAGAGACTCCACGGGATCGACAAGGTTCTTCAGCCTTAGCACCATTGGCATCTTGATCCAGATAATCCTTTGTTGTGAGGGTGCTGGCTGTGCATATAGCCACTTGTTGCCAATAGTAACTCTTCCTCTTGACCCCCAAATTGTGACAACCAAAAATGTCTCCAGACATTAACAAATGTCCTCTGGGGGCAAAATCACCCCCAGTCGAAAACCACCAGGTTAAAGGAATTTTCCACAGATCAATCAACTTGTATGTAATAGACATTAAACTCAGATCTGTGAGCTTCAAAGAATTTTCTTTCTTCTACCCCCATTCAACCTTCTAAGACAAAGTCTCACCTGAAAAAACATAATGGGAGAATGTAATTACATTTTCTACCTTTATCATTCCTTACCCCAACATTTAATTCTCTGTGTGTCACTGGGATCAACTAAGAGATTTTTCTGCTCCAAGTCTAACCCACACTCAATTTGAAAGTATTAACTTGGGTCCACTGTGACCACAGAAACTTTATTTTTTTCCAATCCATTACTCAGCATCACTAATTTCAGACCCACTGCAGAGAAGGAGTAGAGGAAACGGAAAGCCGACCCTCCTCCTCCCAGAGCAAAGGTCTCACGTGGTAGCTGGATCTACACCCAAGCAGTTCTAACACCCACTGAGAAACGCACAGAGCATTCTTGTGCCACCCCTAAGCAAGCTGTTGGAAAGTAAGAACACCGAGTCCACTGAGCAGTTGCTTAGACTAAAATGCCAAGCAGTCGGTATAAGAAGTCAGCGGAGATCAGCCTTTGGCACAGTGAAGACGCTGCCATAAACGGAAGCAGATGAGGTACGGACTGCAAGTCGTGACAGGGACGTGCATGCTGATGGGATGCAGGGCAATGGAACCAGGTGTCTGCGTGCTGCGTTTGCTATTTGTGCTCCAGACCGGCCGGGAGCTGCATTCTGCTCTGAGCAGGCTCCTACTCCAGGTACCTCCTCCTCTATTCCAGGTGTCGAGGGTGGGGAAACTCGCCAGGTTGGCACACGGTGAGCTTCCCACCTGTTGTCCCAGGCATTCATCCGAAGCCATCCCAGAGTGAAGGCAGCGCCACCCTTTCTCTCCACACGTGGAAATCTGACTTATTCTTCAAAATCCATCTCAACGCTGCCTCCACCTCCTCTCTTCCAGCCAAATTGGTCTGCCAGTCCTACCCAAACATCTACAATGCCTATTAACGTTCCTTTTTCTCATTCATTCTTTCAACATAAGGCTTTTGAGACTCTGTACCAGGCACTGCTCTAGGCACCGGGATACAGCTACTACAAAGCAGACGAAAATCCTCACCCTCACGGTTGGTGGGGGAGAAACTGACATTCTGGTCATTATTTCCACCTGAATGCTTTGTACTCCTGCACTCTGTCTTGAACATTAAAAACTCAGTCCTTGGTTGGGCTCAGTGGCTCAGCCTGTAATCCCAGCACTTTAGGAGGCCGAGGCCAGTGGATTGCCTGAGCCCACAGGTTTGAGACCAGCAGGGCAACTTGGTGAGACCTCATCTCTGCAATAAATCAAAAATCAGCTGGGCATGGTAGATTGCGCCTGTAGTTCTGGCTACTTGGAAGGCTGAGGTGGAAGGAACACCGGAGCCTAGCAGGTCAACACTAGGGTGGCCATGAATTTGCCACTGCACTCCAGCCTGGGCAACGAAGTGAGACTCCAACTCAGAAAAAAATAAATAAAATAAAAATAAAAACTCAGCCCTTCCTTCAGCCTTAGGTCAAACCTTGCCTCCTCCCCGAAGTCCTCCTTCATCCCTGGCAGAATCACTCATTTTGGATTTCTATTGCCTTTACCGTGTGAGCCAGGCAGTTGACCTGTATCCAAAGGTATCAGACTTTGCCTTTTCTTATCTTTGTGTACCTGTCCTCTTTCCTGACTGTAATGTAAAATCCCAGGAGGGGCAGGGATTCTGTTTCGCTCTGAGGTCCTGCCGCACCCAGCAGAGGGTCTGGCACAAAGAAATAACAGCAACCTATTAGAAAAATAATAATAATAACTAGTGTTATTGGATTGCATGCTTATAAAGGCCCAGTCATTGCTCTAAGTACTTAATAAGCACCGACTCATCTGATCCTGACAACAAGCCTAAGGGGCTGGTGGGGGCTCATGCAGGAAGTAGAAACATATGTGGATTACGGTTGTGGCCACAGAATTGGTTAACGCTGTGTGCCAGGAGGAGCAGAGCCAGTGCCTACGGAACATGGCTTTGGAGGAGGACCTGGATCGGATTTCTGGCTCTGTCACGTATCAGCTGGGCGACCTTGAGCAAGCAACTTTTCTTCCTTTGCTATGAAATGAGGATAATTACAACACTCACCTCAAGAGATATGTGACAACCGCATGAGCTAATGCAGGTAGCGAACCTCCAGCACAGAGCCTGACATGGGTCTCAGCATACAGCACATGATGCCTGCTATTGCTATGGTTATTATTATTATTATTATTATTATTATTATATCCCTCTTCCAAGAAGCACCCACACCTGCTTCCTGCCCCATCCTGCCGCAGCTCCCCATCCCCCGCCCCCACTTCCTTCCACACCCTTAGTCAAGTCAAGGAAAATCTGAGTGCAATATACCAAAAAGGGACTGATCTGTGGCTACCTTATTCCTCCTCTTTCAGCAAATGAGCCCTGAAACAAATAGATCCCAGACGTCATGACCCATTTATAATAACCCAGGACCTTGGGACCAGGGAGGGGGTGGAAGCCCTGCTTGGGTGTTGACAGAGCATTGAGGACCCCAAGATACAAGAATCCAAGGGGATAGCTCAGGAAGCCAGGCTCCACATGAGATTGCTATCATCTCTCCTCTGCCACTGCAGAGATCAGCTGAGCTCTTTCATTAGAAATCTGACGCTGCTGTAAAAAAATAAAATAAAATACACAGCAGCCTCAAAATGTGGGCATCAAATGATCTTCTGGGGAAAGCAGCTTTATTTATGTCAGCTACTAACACTAAGGGCTCGTCCATCCACCGTTTCGTTGTGTTGTCTGGCTTCCAGCACACGACCTTTGTTCGATCCATGTTTTGCAGGGGACCAGGAGTGCTAAACCCTCTGCATTTCTCATACGTTTGCAGCAGTCAGGAATCTATGGCGTCTCCCTGCCTATCATCTCTGCACCCCTCCATCTCTGCCTGCAGCAGTGAAGCATCAATTATACACTCCAATTATGTGATTATACATATTTTCACTAATTAATAATAATTCTTGCTACTCACCCTGCCAACTCCCATTGGAGGACTTCAGAGGGCATTTGAGAGGGTAACTCACAGCTTTGCCACCTGGGAGAGAATAAGCAAGACCTGTAGAATTCCTGGGAGGAGAGGGAAACCGAGGCAGTGCAAGGTACTTCTTTGTGACAGAGGTGACCACTGAACCTAAGATTTGGCTTTGTCTTGGTAGAGGATTTGCTCAAGCAAATAGGCCCACTTGATGTTGCTGCTGCCTAGAGAGGTGGCAGGAAGAAGAAAGTAGTTTAGCCCAGGGGTAGTACTTTGTAGGTGTTAAATTGGCTATCATTAAGGCTAAAATTTCCTCTTGCTTACAGAAATCTGAATTTTGGGGGTTACATACCATACTGTGTCCTTCCCTCTTGAGACTCATTACATGCTGGGAAGAAAAGGTACTTACAATCTGGATAAAAGCGTAGCTCTATTTCTCAGAGTCATATGTCAGAGCAGGATGAGACCTGGGAGATGACTTGGTCTGGCCTCCTCTGTTGCAGAGGCAGAGGCTTGAAGCCCAGAGCCAACAAAAATGACAAGTATGCTTTAACTTTATGTCCACTGTCAAAAATGTAATCATCAAAGCAATACTGTGAGGTAAATTTTACTACCTCCATCTTACAGAGGAAACCAAGTTCTTACGAGTGACTTACCCAAGGCCACACTGCTTATTAGCGACAGAGCTGTGATTAAATCCAGCTTCCAATACATTCCAAAGCCAATGCCTTTCTTGTTGTGTCATGTTGATAGCACACCCAATTAGTGGTAGAAGACTTCAGCACTTTGATGCATATGACAAATCTGTGAGCTCTTGGAGCAGAAGATAAGCCAAACTGACAAAGAGAACAAGACATTCCGTACTTAAGCTGAATCTTCCTGAAGCCAAATTTCATTTTCATTGGCACAGTCAGATAGCAGTTCTAGTCATTGGAAAAAAAATCAATCAAAGCAGTTTCCAAACTGAGCAGACTGGTCAGTTGATGGACCTGACCAGTTCAGGGCAAACAGTTCATGGACACTGTAATGCCAGCAGGTCGAGTGATGCTGAGATTATGTCTCCATAGCCAGTGGCAGAAACCTTGCAGACTTGGTCCAGCCATCAGTGTCTGTGCACCCACCCCTCCCCTCTACTACCCAGCTGCTTGGGGCCACGACCAGCAGAAAGCTGGGCATGTTGGTACCTCAACCCCACCCCCACCACACCGGGGAGACAAAGGAGGCAGGACCTGCTCTATAATGAGTCTGCGACCAAGGACAGAACTGGCTTCAGTGAACTTGGGAGCCCAGGCAGGCTCAGAACTTATGCTCAGGAACACTACATGTTCTTACTTATAAGTGGGAGCTAAATTAAGGATCTGCAAAGGCATAGGGAATGATATCATGGACATTGCAGACTGAGAAGGAGGAGGGGGAAGGCGTGGAGGGACAAAAACTTACCTGTCATGTACAGTGTGCACAGGTGGGGGTGGTGGGTACACTTAAAGCCCAGACTTCTTTGTCACTATACAAGGCAACCATGAAACCAAAATCTATTTGTATACCCTAAAGGTATTGAAATAAAGACAAAAATAATAGAAACATATATCCCTAGAAAAGCAAAAAATAAAAAGAACTTATGCTCAGGAACAAGCAAATCTAAGAAGAGAGATGCAGCTCTGGGTCTGCCACTGTGTCTACCAACCCCTGCCCCACAGGTGCCTGTCCATCAGGGGGGCCCAGCAGAGGCCACCACCAGCTTAGGCCACTTCCATCCCAGGGACAGGCCTGAGAATGTTGCCTGTCACTTTCCCCAGTTGACTCTGAGAATGTTGCCTGTCACTTTCCCCTTTGTTCTAGAAAAAAAAGACAGAATCCTAGCATTCCAGTTCTAGCTCAGAGACTGGATGTGAGCTCTCCTACAGCTTCTAATCAGTCCTTTTGGCAGAACTGATTTGCTGCACTGTATGTTAATTTTCTGTGTAATCTTCTATTGACTCTATTAGAAGCTGAGTGAGTTAGTATTAAGATGCTATTATGCACAAAAAGATATACAAATGGCCAATAAGTACATGAAAAGATGTTCAACATCATTAGTCATCAGGGAAATGCAAATTAAAACCACAATTAGATGCCACTACACGCTCACTAGAAGGGCTAAAATGTAAAAGAATGAAATCACAAGTGTCGACAAGGACTTGGAACCCTGCATATGTCCTGTGGCTCTGTGAGGTGGACTCTTCTGTGTTCCTGGCAGAAATGTGAAATGGAACAATCACTTTGGAAAAATAGGCAGTTTCTTCTTTATTTCTCTCTTTCTTTTTTTATTTCAATAGCTTTAGTGGGTACAAACAGTTTTTGAATACATAATACAGTGGTACAGAAGTCTGCGCTTTAAGTGTACCCCCCCCATCTTGGCACATTGTATTTAGTAGGTGATTTTTTGTCCCTTCACCCTTGTCCTCTCCCTCTCCTGAGTCTCCAATATCTATTATATCATTCTCAGGCAGTTTCTTAAAAAGTTAAACATCTGGCTGGGCGCAGTGGCTCAGCCTGTAATCCCAGCAATTTGGGAGGGTAAAGCGAGAGAATTGCCTGAGCCCAGGGGTTCAAGACCAGCCTGGGCAACTTGGTGAGACCTTGTCTCTACAATGAATCAAAAAATAAGCTGGGCGTGATAGCACACACCTGTAGTTCCAGCTACTTGGAAGGCTGAGACGGAAGGATAGCCTAAGCCCAGCAGTTCGAGGCTGCGGTGGCCATGAGCGTGCCACTGCACTCCAACCTGGGCAACAGAGTAAGACTTCAACCCAAAAAATTAAAAAAATTAAAAGTTAAACGTGCGCTTATCTTAAGACACAGCAACTCCACTGCTAAGTATTTACCCAAGAGAAGTAAAAACGTGTCTACACAAAGACCCATACATGAATGGTCATAGCAAATTTATTTGTAATACAGAAAACTGGAAACAACCCAGATGCCCATCATTAGCAGTTAAATGGATAAGCAAATCATAGTGTAGCTATACAATCAATAGACAATTACTCAGGAAAAAAATGGCATGAACTACTCATAAATACAACAACAAAATGGGTGAATTTCCAAAAAGTATGCTAGTGAAAAAAGACACAAAAGAGTATGCAGTAGATGATTCCATTTATATAAAACTCTAGAAAGGAGAAATCTAATCTATAGTGACAAGAAAGCAGATCGGTGATTGCCTAGGACCAGGAGTGGTGGGAGATTGAGTAGGAAGGAGCACCGGGGAAGCCAAGGGGTAATGGAAATGTTTATATCTTGATTGTGGTGTTGGTTACATAAGGGAAAACATTTGTCAAAACTCACTGAGCTCTATACGCTTAAAATAGGTCTATAAATTATACCTTAGTAGGAAAGTTGGGAAAGGCCATGTAGAAGACTATTATGAATAGCCTTAATTTTGGACTTAAGTAAACAATCTTGAATTAATAACATTTAAATCTAATCCAAACTTAGAATTAAAAGAACAAAAGTCAGATGCATGCTCAAAGAAGAACACACACACACAAAGATGCAACGATGATAGATTCTCTGTCGTAGGGATCCAGGAATACCTAAACACTGCCCCAAAGAGATAAAAGAGACAGAAGATATACCCAGGAGGTTTGAAAAGTAAGACAAATAAATGTCTTTTATCTGCCACAGCTTTGTCCCCGAGCCCACTGCAGAACTCTAATAAGCTAGACGGCACCATGTGGAAGATTCCATTTACTGGACCAAACAAGTACCCACCCCGCCTCCTACTCTTAGTGCCCAAACCCAAGTCTCAGAATCTGCCCTTCCCACATAGACCACAGCCACTAGCACCAGTAGAAAAGTAACAAGAGAGGGGCATTCACCCACTCTGGTTTATTTCATTCTCTAGGGCATCACCAACTAGTACATGCAGCCTCATCCATGACCAGTACATTCTTACTCTAAAGCAGGGTTCACACATTCAAATTCTTACAGGGACCCACCAGGTATGGTAAATAAACGGGGCCAAGCATGGTGGCTCACACTTGTAATCCCAGCACTTTGAGAGGCCAAAGTGGGAGGATTGCTTGAGTCCAAGAGTTCGAGACCAGACTGGGCAACATAGTGAGACCCCCGGCCCCTACAAAAAATATAAAAAATTAGCCAGATGTGGTGGTGCGTGTCTGTAGTCCCAGCAACCCACGAGGCTGAGGGAGGAAGAATAGCTTGGGCCTAGGAGGTCGAGGCTGCAGTGAGCCAAGATCCTGCCACTACACTCTAGCCTGGGCATCTGTCCAGAGTGAGACCCCCTACTCAAAAAATAATAATAGTAAATGGATGAAGTGGGCCAGAAGGAGTGGTGGGGACTGGGTAGACCCAGGAACACACAAGTCTTGTGTTAGAAGAGCACCATGCTTCAGAGTCAGCCAATGGTTGGCATGTGGGAATGTGGGGCCAGTGTTGTCAGGCCTTCTGCTTTTTCAAAAGAAGCCAAAAATTCAGACTTTATGTGAACTGTCTCTATTTTAAACCTTGGCAACAAATTCAAAAAATTTTAAATATGGTATGGGCCAAACAAAACACGTGTTCAGGTCAAAGCAGTGAAGAGACAACAAGTTGTAATACTGCACTAGAGACCACGGCCGATTCAAGTGCTGTATTCCCCATGGAAAGGATTTGGTTTAACTTCCCAGTCAAGGCAAAAATCCTGTATTCAACATGCCTAGCAAGTTGTTTTCCAGCCCATCCTTAAAACCTCCAGAGACCAGAAAATGGATCTTTCCAAAATAGGACTATGCACTATCCTCCCTACCTGCTTCAGGCTCTGACCATTCCTTCAGGACTCATCCAAGATGTTACCTACTCCAGGAAGCTTTCCTGCATCACCAAATCTATGTTGGAGTATCCTCATTGATGCTTCCATGACTGCCTAGACTTCTTTTATGTCAATTATTTCTACACTGAATTATTTACCTGTCTTCCTATCATGTTGAGTCCCAGAGAGCAAGGCATGTATACCCAATGGTTAACACACACATTCAGTGTGTTAGCTTTTTTTCTTTGTAAATGATAAAAATTCCATCAGGCTCTTTTACATACAAGGGAAATTTATTTTTCTTACAAGTGACCAGGAAGGCAAAGGCTGGATTCATCCATAACTGATTCCTAGGTTCACATGATGTCAACCACACCTGGTCTTGCCCCACCTTTCTCCTGCACATGACTTCCATCTCAGTGCCCAGATGGTAGCAAGATGGCGGCCAGAGAGAGACAATCCAAGGTGTATACATTATTAACCCCTTGTATGATTGAGAAAATGGAGGCATAAGGTGCAAAGTCACTTGCTCAAGATAACACAGCTATGAGGCAAAGAAGTTAGGAAACAAAGGAAGAGGTTGACTTCTAGAACATGGAAATTAAACACAATATAATTCTGCCCGTCAGGATATCATCAGGATATGCCTTTTTCTTGGCCAGTTCCAGATGTAGCCTCTCACAGTCAGGCAACCATTGTCTAAATGGCACAACTAACACCCTCTCCCTGCCCCCTGGAATGTCAACAGCATATAAGGGTGGAGGATGAGTGGAATAACCTCAACAAGAGAATGACAAAGAGTGTACCAGCCCATGACACAAACCACTCCCAGTGCCTGGCGAGAAGTGGGAAGTGAGGTTCTTTGTCCTTCGGTGTGTTTTCTGGGAGAAGCCTGCTGTCTTCCAGGCCCACGTTTAGGATGGGGACAGAGAAGACACAATTTCTGAAAGGCAGCTCTCTACTTGATGGGGCAGTGGGGACCTGTGGATTCATTGCCTTAAATGATGGACATCTTAGATTATTTGACAGATTTGCTGTTTCTCTTGCAGAATAATTCTCTCAGATCTTCAGTAAATGACAGGCATCTTAGATAGGTTATTTGACAGATTTGCTGTTCCTCTCACAGAATAATTCCCTCAGATCTTCAGTAGGCTGCGAGTGTCCACGTCTGGCCTGCGCATGGGTGAGTACCTGAAGCCCCAATTCTCGCTGAACTTTGAATGTGCAGCCCAGACAGGGCTCTGCCCTTCCCCTGGCCTCGATCCTGGATTTCACTGCTGGAAGGTAACTTGAAACAAGCTCTTAGGGAGGGAAGGGACTTTCTTGGCTCCTTGATTCCCTGCATTGAGTGGAGAGCTCATCACAGGAGGTGCCCAGGAAGGGTCAAGAGGCCCAGTGTTGCCCACTTTTCTGTCTTTACACCCACTAGTTTTAGGTTGGAAAAGCTCACTTCACTTTCCACCACTGCATTCCTTCACATTCCTAGCTGCTGGATCTCAGGTCACAGGCAGGAAGTGGCCATCTCAGGAAAGCCTAATGCAAATACAACCTGCTTCTGAGCAAGCTGGTTTCTCACTGAAGCTTGTCACTTTCCAAGAGGACCTTACTGAGGGTTACTTCTGTTTAGCAAGGACTCCAACCTTTTGGCCAGGGTCCATGAATCCTCCTGGCCCAGCATCTCCACTCAGCCAACACATGCATGTGACCTGCCACTTGCACGGTCCACTCCTGTTATGAACATCTACCTCAGTCTTGTTCAAAAGCAACAAAGAAACAAAACTATCCTAAGTGAAAAAGAAACACACTGGTTCATAGATCTGAAAATGCCAGGGTCTGTTCCCGGTACATCTGGATTCAGGGGCTCCAACAATGTCCTCTGTACGTGGCCTTTCTCTGTTTCTTGAGTCTTTCTTGCGCATTTTGGTTTCTTTATAGGTTTCCTGTGGTTGCCCACAGTTCCAGATCCATATTCTCACCAGTTAATGTCCAGCAGGCTAAAGGTAGACCTTTTCTTCTCCAGGAGTCCAACGAAAACTCCAAGTTCATCCTTGAAGGACAGTGTAGAAGATGCAGAGCATCATCACGTGTCTGCCCCTGGAGGTGGAGTCAATGCTACCAAAGGAAAGAGAGTGAGGAAAGGGGGTTATAGGGTGAGTGAAGGCTGCACAGCCGGAACAACAGGAGTCTACACAATCGATGCTCAGCAGACATGTATCGCGAGAATGAGCAAATGAGTGACTGGGCCTCTTAGCCTCAGGGGAAGGTATTCTGGGAAGAAGGAAGACATTTTGTCCTCCCTACTCATCTGAGCCAGCAAAAAATGCTGTGTGCTAAGAGCCTGTTTGCCTTTACAGTGAATTCTCAATTATCTGTATGTGGCAGATTCTGGATTTTCCAGGCTGAGTCCCCTGGTGCTGCAGGATTTCAAACCAACCCAGGAGTCCAGATTAAATTATTCTGAATGTTCCTGTATTCAACAAACTTTGCCCCATACTCTGGCCATCAGGCCATGCATGTTCCGGGAAAGCTGGTACACTTTCATGTTTGTCTGAGCAAAGCAGATATTGGAAAGCAAATCTACTATATGCAGGAGCTGGTAGGGTGTGGGGGCAAAGTGGGAGGACCTAAAACTCTCCCAGAACCAGATCCAGGGATGGGTACCTATACATAAGTCCACCCCTCATATGTGGTTTGGGACTGTCAACATTGCTGTCTCCAATCACTGACATGGACACTTGAATACCTGGCCAGGTGGTCACTCTATAAAACCTGATATAAACTAAAGGGTGTGTGTACCAACTGTCGCTATCTATGGGCCTCTTCTGAATTCACTTAGGGGCTGTCTGAGGTGGGGTTCCCTAGAAGCAGATCCTGAGAAAAGGACACATGTACAAGGTATTCCCTAGGGGAGTGCTACCCAAAGAAACCAACCAGGTAGTGGGATAGTTAGAACAGGGAAGGGAAAGAAGCCAAGAAAGGCTGTGATTTCAGGGGACTCAGCCTGAACCCATGGAAAGTGCTGGAGTGTAAGTTACACTGTAAAGATTTGTTTCCCATCTTACGACGAAGGTAAGGGGCTTTTGTATCCCTGCACTGGCAGTGGTGGGTGAGGGCAAGGGGGTTGTAAACTCCCAGGCACGTCCAGCTGAGATGGCTTCAGGTGGCCCAGAGCAAGCTTCTGAGGGCTGCAGATGGAAGCTGGGAGCTGCAAAGCATGCAGAAGCAGGGTCACCATGCACAGAAGCGGCAAGAGAAATACAAGGGACCTGGGGAGGCACTGCCTGTGTCCACCACACATGCAAAAGCACACAGGTGTTCATTAACTGCCCAAGCCCCACAGGGGCAGGCACTGGGGAAGTGAGGCTTCCAGTCCCCTGGGCTTCTAACTTCTAGATGGTTCCCTCCCAGTCCCCCTCAGTCCCGCCTCACCCCCATCATGGCCTTCCTGTTGTGTGGTCTTTCCTTGGTTCCATTTCTCCAGGCTGTCCAGGCTAGACACAGGGGGTGAATCTTTTTGGAGACTGCTCCCTCACTCCCCTACCCTTTGCCTAGCATCCCAGCTGCGGGCTCCACTCGCATCCTGGTTTTCCCTGGCATGTGCTGCTCTGCCACCCTTTCTTCTTCCACAGATGGATGATAGCAAGCTCACTTTCTGTATCAATCACATCACAAATCATTAAGTATATCGACACCCAGCGGAGCCAACCTGCGAAGTCACAAAGGGGCCGGGTGTTTGTTTCTCCATTGCTGAGTGGGCTGGCCCCGCCCCTGCCTCCTTGTCCTCAGTTGCCATAAGCCTCACCCACTCCAGGGCCCAAAGCCAATAGCCCCACCCTGCTCCTTAGGTCCCCAGCATAGCTCAAGTTCATGCGATTTATTTAGACCCTCTGCAGCAACCCTTCACAGCTGATTTCAGAAGCCACAGACAGGAGGGTCTGCCCCATGGCAGTCCAGCTCCAAATTCATCCTGCTGCAAAAGCTGGTTGAACAACTACTCAGGGCCTCAGCAGGTACATCCAGACTCTGCTTACCTTCCAGAAGTCCACAAGTCACCTCCTTCCACCCCTACCTCCAAGCAGAACCACACTTTCTGATCGCATGAGAATCTCAGCGCTTCCTAACACGAAGCCTCACAGGAACCCCACGCAATTCACATTTTTATCGGCATTTTATAGAGGAGGCCCAGAGAGGTCTAGCGACTTGCCTAAGGTCACACAACTGAAAAGTGACCAGGGCTGGGCTTCCAACCCATCTGTCTGGTTTGCAGTCAGTATCATTACCCACCCAGCTGCATTCTTTGCCTTTCAGCTGAGGCTCTCCCTCTGTGATCCTGCCCGACAGTCCTCAGTCTAATATCTGATATCTGAATTATTAATAATCCTCTCTGTTTGTCACGTAAACCCACTTCCTCTTCCCTCTGCACTGACCAGTGAACACGTGTTTGCTCAACCCACAGCCTTTCCTTCTCCAGATACACTTTCAATGTTTGTTTTTTGCACCTATTGAGGGGGGAGGAGGAAGAGAAGGGGGGGTGATCATGAGGTGTGCTAGACAGAACAATGCCCCCCTAGAAGATGGCACAGGACTCAGCCAGCATCCTTTTCAAATGAGGAACCGTGTACGCAACCCTGAGAGCAATACTTCCTGAAATGTTACGCCTGAAAAGCCCATTCACCTCGCCCCGGCCCGGCCCTGATGTGCACACACAGACATGCACGTGGTGTGAGCATGTCCCTGCCACCTTGCCATCTCAAGTGCTCCACAGCTGCCCCAGCCCCACCTCTTCCCTGAGCCCTCCCACTTCCCACTTGGAACCTTCCTTTCTTGCTCCTGTGACCCCCTCCCCCCATGGATTCACCCCACACCCCCTTTCCTGACAACCTCCCCGGGCTCCAGGGCACCGGGTCCAGAAGCAGAACCCCAGCATTCCTGCAGGAGCCACCATGGAAGAATAATTGTGTTGTGATTTTCAAAGGAAATTGAAATCCCCTCTTTACTGCTTTCTAAATGAACCTTATAATTTTTTCGCTGTCTACAACGTCCCCACACACGGCCTCCTCTGTGTCTGTGTGTGTATGTGTGTGTGTGTGTGTGTGTGTGTGTGTGTGTGTGTGTGTGTGTGTGTGTGTGTATGATGTGTGTGAGAGAGAGAGGAGAGAGAGAGAGAGAGAGAGAGAGAGAGAGAACGTCTGAGCGAGCTGCCAGACTGAGTGCATGCCTCTGGTAGATCTGAGGGAAGGACCACTCACCCCAGCAGGATTGAGTGTGAGCTCCAGGTTGGGAGCCACAGCTGCACAAAGCAGCCTCTCCCCAGCCTCTTCTTGGTCTCTGGGGTTGGAGCCTCTGAGATGGAACCAGCTTGATTTAGCCTGAGTCCGCCAGGGCCCTCCTGGGTTGGATGAGCCCAGCCTGTACAAGAAAACGAGGGTTGGAGATGAGGAAGGGCAGCTCAGGGGGGTGTACAGCAGGGAGCTCTGGAAAGCAATGGGGTGTATATTAAAGGGTGGCAGGAACATCCTGAGAGGTCAAAAATAAAGGACACCCTCACTGGAAAAATCACAGAAGGACCTAGGAGAGATGCATCAGGCAGGGGCAGAGAAGAGGGGGAGAAGCCAGGGCTCCAGGGCAGCATGGGTGATTGGCACATTGACTGCATCTGAGGGTCCTGGTATATTTTGAAACCCCTGACCACTCCAGGTCTGCTCATATGGGGAGAGAGGGAAATCAGGAGTTATTCTTCCCCTGGTGGGGGTAGGAAGAAGTGAGCCCCATCAAAGGGTGGGCCAGGCCATCCCTGTGCTGGTCCCCAGGCCTCCCTCTGGGGGCAGTCTTCTTGGAGACTTAGGCTCCACGTCTACTTTTGTTGGCTAACCCAGAATAGGTAACTAGGACCCAAAGCAAAAGGCATCAAGAACCCCGTACCCTGAAATAGTTGGGTATAGACCTCCCCGTACCCTGAAAGAGTTGGAGGCTGCCCCACTAACCCAGCTGCCACCTACTTTGCTCTTGTCTGTGAAGGTGTGAGCCTGGGGGCTGGGCATAGTGGCTATTCCTCCTCTCCTGTCACTCATCAATGTCATAGCTGTGGCAGGAGTTGCAGCTCCAGGAGACTCACTTAGCAATTGGGAAAGCCTGGAGGAAGGGGATCTAAGGCCCTCCCCCTGGGCAGGAAGCCATCCCCAGAAGCAGCACATTGCCCTGAGCCTCCTCAAGGAGGTGGCAGGGTGGAGCGCGGGGCCAGGGGAGCAGCCCATATGCCCAACACTGACGTGACAAAAATGGATGAATTTTCTATGGGTCAAGGGACACTGCAGAAGGCCATGACTTAGGTCACTTTGCTGGTGGTTCATCCAGGGGGGAAGCCTGTGTGGCCAGAGATCCTCCCTTCTGCCCCCCTCAGTAGAAGGTGGGGGGCAGTAGCTTAAAGGGGTTGGAAAGAGTCGAGCTGGCATAGATCTTCCCCTTGGGGCACTCAGTGGTGGTGAATCAGCCATAACCTGAGAAGCAGCAATGCCCAAACCAGAGGACCTCAGCTCCCCCATCAGCACAAGGTCCTTCCTCTCCCTCTTTCCACCTGAACACTGGAGGAGCCTCCAGGAGGAAGGGAGAATGGGCATGCCAGAGGGAAGATGTCCCCCCAATTATTCATTCCCAAGGAGGACGGGGGAGAGGAGATCACTCCCCTCCCCACTCCAGGCCCTAGGTCCCAGGCCCCAGGCTGTCCTGCCCTGAGGAAAGGTGAGTTTCAAGCTGATACAAGATGGGAGACTTAAACTCGATTTATTTAATAATCAAAAATAAGTTATAGAATCTGCCCAAGATGTTGTCAAGAAAAGGGAGATTCAACCGAGTGCAGTTGAAAACAGTGACATGAGAACATTTTTAAAATAAATATTTCATGTTAGCTCCCAACTGAATTGAGCCTGAATGATAAATCAGTTACATGAGGGACAGAGACTCCCTTAGACAAGCTCAAGTATGAATGTGGGAACGTGGGGGAATGCATTCTATGGAGGCATATGGAATAATAAATAAGGGAGACAGAATCCCAAGGAAATGCTAACAGAGGGGTCAAGCTCTCAGACAGAAGAATCCAAGGGTGCTGAGGAGCTGAGACTGTCCAGTCTCCCAGCCAGCCCCTAGACCCAGCAGAACTTTATGGACAAGGTTCAAATGTCGCCATTCCCTGGCTGTGTGAGCTTGGGAAAGACATTATACTCCTCAGTGCCTCAGTTTCCTCATCTGTAAAATGGAAGAGTAGTACTTCCCCAGGAGGTGGTTATGAGGATTAAAGTATCGATATGGTACGAGTCTTAGAGTAGGACATAGCTCAGCACTGTCCCTTCTCTCTGGTGACCCAAGGTGTGGTTGAGCTGTTTTCAGTCCTCACAGCTCTTTCTGCTTCTTCCCTGCTGCCTGCTCACACACTCGCCCTCTACTGGGCCTTTTCTCCACCTCCCAGCATCTCTTTCTCATCTTTAATGGCAGCTCCTGACCCCTGGTGGCCCAGACTCCACATCAAGGCCTCATGCTGACTGTGCAGGGTTTATTTCTTGCTTCTGGGCTCTGTCTGGCGCTTCTCAAGAACAAGGAGCAGAATGGGCCACCCCTCCCATTCTGGGCAGAGTCTTTGCAGCCGGCCCCACCATAGATCCCTGAACAGCCCTGGCCAGGGCAGGAGGAGTCACGTGATATGCAATATGCCAGCAAGGGCTGCCCCTTCAGCAGGGGCTATGGGCCTGGGGAAGGGGGAGCACAGTCTCTCTCAAAAGGGGCTATGGGCCAAACAGGCTCCTTGACTGGCATGTCTTACCCAAACAGGGAGACCCATTCACTCTGCCTCAAGGCCACAGTGAAGAGACATGTAGGAAGGGAAAAGGGATTAGAAAGACTCTACCAACAGTGATTTATCAAATCCCATCTACGTGCTCAGGACAATGCTGCGTGACCAACAGGTCAGGCGGGGTAGGGAAGGAGGAAGGGAGGAAAGGACAGCCCAGCCGGCAGGAGCTGCATGAGGAGGCAGAGTCTGTGGAGCAGAGGAGTCAGCTGCGCCCAGCACTACAAGACAGACTGAGCTCTCACGTGGCAGGGGCCCCAGGAGCTGCCAGAACCACAGTGGAATGCAAGGTGTCTCCCTGCCTACCACATCACCACTTCCCTGTGCTCCAGCAGCTAGGGCTTCCCTGTAGGTCCCTGCTCCTGTTCTGTCACCTATCCCTTCAGATGATGAGCTCCTGCCACTGCTGGGTGTCCTCTCCGGGAACCTACCAGGTCTGCCAGGCATCCTCTCCCGGAACCCCTCAGAGCACCCCCACCTCCCAGGCCTGCTCCAGCATCCCTGTCCTATTCCATGAAGCGTTTGCTGGCCCCCTGACAGTCACTACATCCTGCAGCCACTTTGTGCCCCACCTTTGTGTCTTAATTTTGTTTGCTTATTTACATATCAGTCGGCCCCTTTAGACTAAGTTTCTTGAAGGCAAGAATCTTGGCTCATTCATCTCATGTTCTGGCCCCTGGTGGCTCAAAAATAAAAACCTTGTGAAACGAATGACTGACTAAAAAAGTGCTGAAATTGTCTGGGAAATCTTCACTGAGATGGAGCTTGAGGAGAAAAAACATTTGAAGAGGTAAAACCAAGAAAGGGACAACATTCAAAGGAATCAGACAACATGGAAAGGGAGGGAAGTGGGCATGGGTGCTAGGGAGGTTGAGATGTAGCAGTGAGACCACAGACCTGAAGGGGGGGTGCAGGGAGAACCCTCTTCCTGACCCTCTACCCCCTCTCCCGCCCCCTCTTCTCTCTGCTGCTGGGCTCCTGTCTCCTCCACCCCACCCTTCAGTCCTCCCAAGTTTGCTGTCCTGATCCTTGCTGAGGATTCATTGAAAGCTCAGCCCAAGCCAGGCTCAGTGGCTCAGCCTGTAATCCCAGCACTTTGGGAGGCCGAGGCAAGTAGACTGCCTGAGCCCGCAGGTTTGAGACCCACCTGGGCAACTTGGCAAGACCTCATCTCTACAATAAATCAAAAACTACCCGGGCGTGGTAGCTCACACCTGTAGTTCCAGCTTCTTGGAAGGCTGAGGTGGAAGGATCGCCGGGGCCCAGCAGGTCAAGGTTGCAATGACCCAGAGCATGCCACTGCACTCCAGTCTGGACAACAGAGATTCCGACTCAAAAAAAGAAAGAAAGAAAGAAAGAAGGCTCAGCCCGGATCAAGCTAGTCAGTGTCAGGACGGATCCTGGGAGATCTTCCAAGGGCACCTGAGCTCTGATGGAGCATTAATCGCCAAACAAGCCTGGACTTGATTGGCTGTCCCAATCTAGACACTCCCTCTCTACCTTGTCCTTCCAAGTTCCAGGAAGCTGAAAGTCCTGTTCTCTGGGTGGCTCACTCTCCTTTTGAGATCTCCCATTTTATTCTAGAGTCTTCTTTGATGGCTCTCCCACCTTGCCAGTATTGGACAGCTCACTCCATCAGAGCCCCTTTACTCCAGATAGGCAAACCAATTTTGACGCTGGCCTGGAAGAAAAAAGCCATAGCGACCTCTAAGGGATTTCTGCAAACTCCTCCATTTCCTTCTAGGCAGATATCTTATGGTGATTTGCCTTGTTTCTCAGACTGTCCTCTTCCGACCCAGCTAGGGGCTCACTGAAGTGAGAGTGAGGAAGATGCATACTTATTCAACTCAAACTGAATACTCTATGCTTGGTAGCATTATCTCATTTAATCCATCAGTAGGAGGCTCTGAATTCCCTCAGGGGAATCCTTTGAATTCTGGATAGTTTCACAAAAGAAGTACTGAGATTTCAGAGGTCTGAAGAAAGCTTCCATCTCCCTGGCTGTCCCTGTCACTTCCACCCCTGCTGCTTTCCTGGAAGGTAAACCTCAGCTCTCACTGGAGAGATGTTTTAGTGATGAGATGCCCAGACCATGCCCCTGTAGACAGGGCTTGGGTAATCAGGTTGGCTGGGCAATGCCAGGTGATTCTGATACATACCAAAGGTTGAGAGCCTCTGTTATGGCAGGTACAAGAAAGCCACCACACTGGCCTCTTCGTTCCACCACTTATTGACAGATGGGGAACCAAGGATCAGAGAGGAGATGTGATCTTCGCTGCAGGTCACATGGGGAAGAATGCTGGTCTAGAAGCTGCTCCTTTTGGCTTCCTGAGCTTCTCTGTGAGCTGTAGCAAAGATCCTGTCTCTTCTCCAGCCGGCTTGCCCCTGGCTGACCCTCTAGGGAGAGATAAAACAGAGCAGCTGGTGCTTGGGCCTCCCCTCTCCTCTGCAGCCTGCCTTCTTGCCCCTCCCATCCACAGCCTCTCCCCACCTGGCCTCAGCCCCAGGCTGCTGCAGAGCCGCAGAACGGCAGAGGCCCCGGTTCCCATTTCTATAGCAGCTATAGCAGCCTTTATCACGCTGCATTGTAATTGCTTGTTTACCTGCAGGGCTCACCGCAGACTGAAATACCAGGAGAGAGCTCTGTCTTACTCTGTATGCCCAGAGTCCAGCACTGGCCTGGGTGAAGGGAAAGAGCTCAGCATGCATTTGTTGATGTACAATAGTCTATCGAGGGAGCTAGGGACCTCCTTCCTTGCTCTCGTAGGAATATTTGCTATTTTTAAGGACAATGCTTAATTAACCCAATGGTATAGCGCATTAATGGTGTAATTTTAGACTTTGTGACCAAGGAGTCTCTTCGACGCTTGTCAAATCACCAGTGGTTATGGGTCTGCATGCTCCACGAGTGGCTTCTCCGGGTCCTGCCCTCTTGACCAAGCTTTCAGATGTACCCTGAGACATTTTCACTTCCCTGCCAGGGATCATCAGGCCTCTTCACTTCTTTCTCCTGGTTCCAAGTGTTTCTCCTTGACAAAGGAGTCAGCTCCCTCAGCTCAGCTCCTCATCCCCCCTCTTGTCCACTGAACACAGAGCCCCAGGCTCCAGTCATCTGTGATTCGCAGCTTATGAATTTCTAGATGATAGGCAAAGCCAGGGACTCTGACAATCTCATTTAGCAGCCTCTCCCGGGCCTTGGCCAGGCCAGTGGCCGCTCTGGTTTTGGAGCTCGCCAAGAAGCAAATTCACTTCTTGGGGTTTGAACGGATGAGTATCTGGGTACAACTCAGCGGCTCATTCCTTCTGCAGATAATCCTACAGGTCATCGAGCTTCCGTCACCAGAGAGGAGCTTTGTTTAGGAGACAGTGGCAGGCAGGCGGCTGGCGTTGAAGCTTTTTGAGTGATCTTCTGTCACTTGGCCAAGCCAACTCTTCATGGCAGCTGGACTCATAAGCGAGAGAGGGAGGTTAGGCGGACAGGAGGGGGATGTCTGCTGCGATCCCAGGCTGTGCGGATGGAAAAGGCCATGGAAATGTTTTCCGAGTGCTTGATTCGCTCAGAAAGGTGCAGGTGACAAAGGAAACAAGAAGAGCTGTTTCCTGGGCTGTGTTGTGAGTCACACACAATTCAGCAGGGCCCAGAGTTCCTGTGGCACCTGCTGATTGAATATCCCTCCTTCCCTGCCCCTTTGGTGTCCCTAAGGTGGGATTCTGTTGTCCCCTCCCTCCTCTGCTTCTCAGGGAACCCTCAGAGTCTTTCTGGCCTGCCTGACACCCCACTGAGAGCATTTGGGATTCCAGGACCCGAGAATCTCATGCTCCTGGGTCCTTATGAACAGACCAGCCAATGTTCCCTGAGAGCCACAACCGCTGAGCACTTCCCCACATTATGGCTTCCATCCCCATCAACCCTATGGTGGGTTATTCTCTTGGATATCTGAAGCACCTGAGGCTCAGAGCAGTGATGGTCCAGAGTCCATGCAAGCAGCAGAATCAGGAATCAAATCTGGGTCTGAGTCCTCTTCCTCTCCTCCAGCCTCCCTAGGAAGGCGGTGGAGGAAGGCAGAAGTCACCTTAAATCTTTTCTAGAGTAAGCTGGGGAATGAAGAAGATCTCAAGCAAACACTTGTGTCTAGATGAGAAAAACTGGGGATATTTTTCATGAGCCCGAGAAAGGTATTGGAGTACATCTCTAAGGGTTATGTAGTTCTGGTCAAAAGCCCGATTCCCCCACCCCCCATTATTACTACAAAAAAATTCAGACATACTGGAAAGCTCAAAGAATAATACAATAATAGCTCATAGATTCATAATCTACAACTAACATTTTGTCAAACGTGCTTTATGTGTTTTTCTAGCCCATTTGGGTGTAAGTTGTAGACATCAAGACAGTACATTCCTAAATGTCTCAACCTGCTTCTTTTAAAAATAAGAAGTCTCTAACATAATCAAAATGCCATTATCACACTTAAGAAAAATTAATAAAATAATTTTCTAATATCTAGACCATATTCAGATTTCTGTAATTGTCCCAGAAATGTCTTTTATAGCTACTTTAATACCAGACTCCGATCAAAGAGTATGCATTTCAGTGCAGCTGTTATATCTGTTTAGTCTCTTCTATCTAAAATGTTCTCCCACCTTTTTTTTTTTTTTTTTGTCACATTGAATTTTTAAGAAATCAAGCTGGTGGTCTTATAGAACGCCCCACTTTCTGGGCTTGTCTGATCATTTCCTTATGGTGCTATTTAATTTGTCACTTTATTCCCCATATTTCCTATAAACCGGTCGTTAGATTTTGAGCTTGATTAGAGTCAAGTTAATGAATTTCGGTAAGTATACTTCCATAGCAGACTGCCTCTACAATGGCCCCCAATGATCCCACCCCCTGATATTCACACCCCTATGTAAGCCCCTCCCCCTAGAATATGGGCTAGACTTTGGGATGGGCTTCTAGTGAATAGAATATGGCAGAAATAATGGGCTGTCTGTGCTGAGATTGGGTTATTTTAAAACTGTGGCTTTTGTCTCAAGTGTTCTCTCAATCTCCCTTGGATTGTTAGCCCTGGGGGAAGAAGCAGCCCTATGGAGAAGCCCGCTAGCAGGGAAGTGAGGTTTACCAATGGTCCTGTGAGTGATCCTGGAAGCAGATCTCCCCTCCCATCCCAGTTAAGCTTCCAGATGAATCTCAGCTCCAATCAACAGCATGACTGCAACCTCAGGAGAGACTTGAGCCAAAGTCACCCAGCTAAGCTGAGCCTGGATTTCTGACCCATAGAAATTCTAAGGTCATAAATACTTATTGTTTTAGATCACTCAGTTTTTGGGCATTTTGATAGGCATAACTATGAACTAATTTGTGCCCTCCCCCCAAATTCACATATTGAAGTCCTGATCCCCAATGTGACCACATTTGGAGATAGGATCTTTAGGAGATAATCAAAGTTAAATGAGGTCATAGGGTGAAGCCTTTCTATGGCTTGGATGTTTGACCCTTTCACACCTCATAATGACATTTGATCCCCAATGGCAGAGGTGGGGCCTAATGAGAGGTGTTTGGGTCATAAGGGTAGACCCCTCATGAATAGATCAATATCCTCCCTGTGGGTGGGTGATTTCTGTGTTAGTTCCCACAAGATCTGATTGTTTAAAACAGCCTGGTAAACTCCCCTCCTCTGTCTCTTGCTTTCTCTCTAGCCATGTGATCTCTGTACCTGCTGACTACCTTCCACATTCTGCCATGATTAGAAGTAACCTGAGGCCCTCACCAGATGCAGATGCCCAATCTTGAACTTTCCAGTCATCAGAATTGTGAGCCAAATAAACCTTTTTTGATAAAAATAAATTACCCAGACACAGGTATTCCTTTGTAGTAACTCAAAACAATCAAAGACAGATTCTAATCCTATAGAGATAGTGACCTTATAAGAAGAGGAAGAGCTAGTATGTTCTTGCTCTCTCTCTCTCTCTCTCTCTCTCTCTCTCTCTCTCTCTTTCTCTCTCTCCCCCTCCTCACCCCTCTCCCTCTCTCACCCTCCTCTCTAACTCTCTCTTTCTCTTTGCCATGTGAAGATACAGGGAGAATGGTGGCTATTTGCAAGCCTAGAAGAGAGCTCACACCAGAAACTGAATTGGCTGGCACCTTGATTTTGAACTTCCCAAACTACAGAACTATAAGAAAATAAATGATGAGAAATTTATGCTAAGCTCCCCAGTGTATGGTATTTTGTGATGACAGCTCAAGCAGACCAATACATACATCAATAGGTGAGTGATACCAATTCACAGATGACGCTATGAGCTCCATATTGCATTACAACAGAAGGCACATAATGTTAGGCTGTTCCACTAATTTTTATCACTTGGTTAAAGTGGGCCCTGCCAGATCTGGCTCTTGAAAAGTGTCATTTTCCCTTTGACAATGAGCAAGTAATCTGTGGGGCAATACCTTGACCCCCTAGAACATCTTGTTTTCCAACAACTTTCACCTGATGCACTGAATACTTATTGGCAATATTTGCCTGAATCAATTATTTCTTTTAATATGAAAAAATGACCGGGCTTGGTGGCTCAGCCTGTAATCCCATGCTTTGGGAGGCTGAGGTGAGTGGATTGCCTAAGCCCGCAGGTTCAAGATGCACCTGGGCAACTTGGTGAGACCTCATCTCTACAACAAATCAAAAAATTAGCCGGGTGTGGTAGCGTGCACCTGTAGTTCCAGCTACTTGGAAGGTTGAGGCGGATGGATCACCAGAGCCCAGCAGGTCGAGGTTGCGGTGGCCAGGAGCATGCCACTGCACTCCAGTCTGGGCAACAGCGTGAGACTCCAACTCAAAATATATATATGAAAAAATGATGATTTTTAAAAATTCTATTATTCTTTGCATATTTATTAACTCATAATTTTCACAGAATTTTCTATCATTCATAAGAATTAACTACAATTCCTCCTGAAAAGAATGGGTAAATGCTTACTTTCTTTTTAATTACTAATTTCCTGAATAAGGAATTAGCTCAATAGTCACCTCCAATGGTGGTAAATGAGTTTCTCTCTCTCTCTGTTTCTCTCTGTCTCTCTCTCTTTCTCTCTCTCTCTTCACCCAGTTTTTATCTATCTCTCTGTCTTCTTTTTTTCTTTCTATCCACTGGTCTATCTGCCATCTATCCACCTATTCATCTATTTTTCTATTAATATCTATTTTTCTATTAATATCTATTATCATTCTTTCTTTCTACCTGTCTATATCTCTTTATGTCTACCTTTCTTTCTCTCTCTCTTTCTATCTCTTTTTTTCTATCTCTCTCTCTCTCTCTCTCTCTCTCTTCTCTCTCTATCTATCATCTGCATGGCATGATGGATACGTGTTTGTTCAATGTTTTGAACTCAATTGTACTTAATATTCTTTCCAATTATCAGATCACCTCAGCTTTTGGCTGTGGGAGGCCCTCCAAGTTGGATGAGTGCCACTTTAAATTTCAGGCCCCTAAAGAAAGGCTTACAAGGGGGCTCTCTCCAGCCATCCACCCCACTCCTATTCTCAGAAACCCCTGCTAGATACCATCGGTGGGGTGAGGCAGAGGGAGGTGAGGGGAAAGAGTAATGAGTCAAAATGAGAAGGGGTCACTTGAGGAGTTATTCTACTTTGGGAATGAGGTGTAATGGAAAAAAAAAAACTGGACATCTAGACCCCTGAGCTCTGGTCCTAGTGGCCTTACTGATTTGCTTTGTGCCAGGAAGACCTGTGACCTGACCTCTCTCTGCCACACATGTAGGTTTGCTATGGGGTCTGGAGGAGATGCCACCTGCAGTGGAAGGGCAGAAAGTCCAGCAGACACGTAAAATATCACCCCTAGGACCTGTGTCCCCAAATCATGTACCAGGAGGAAGACGAGATGGGAATGAAGGATCCAGGTGTTTGAAATGCCTTCCCCATAGCTGAGAGCTGTTAATTGGAAGAAAGTTGTAAATACCTCAGTGGTGTAGCATGGGAGAGAAAAAGACATTGGTCTGAGAAAGCTCCCACCCTCTACCCAAGGAGGCAGAGATATTAAGGTCAGGTTCCTCTGATCTATTCCAACCTCTGGGACTACAGGCCTGTGACCCATCTATACAGCCCAGAGGGGGGAGACATTAACTAGTACATATGAATGGTGCAGAAAAAACTGGCTTTGATGTCCACACAAAGTGCCTAGGCCATGCCCACTATCCACATGGATAGGCTGAGCAGAGTTGGGTTCTGAGTTTACTTCTTCAGCCCTCCCTCCTGCCTAACTCTTGATTTGAACTTCCTAAAGACAGTGAGTGAGATTAAAGGCTTGATCAATGAAAACTGTTATGACTATTTTCTCCTGAGCCTTCGGAGATTATTGCACTGCAAGAATGCTGTCTAGGCCTCCACCAGGAGTCATAACACAACCTTGGCCCCAGTTTGGGAAGCATTGGAGGTTCCTTGTATACAATCACTCCCATTCTTTCCTTCTGCTCAGGCCCAGCTCGCCCTTCTCCCCCAACAACCTCCCCTCCCAACCCTTTTGTCCTCCCCATTGAGACTGAATGTCAATGTTCTCTACAAGCCCGTGGGTTAGAAAGTTGCGGGCAGGCGTTTCACATTTCTATGATAAAGATGGCGAAACTGCCTCTATCAGAACTCTAACACACCCGATGTGACTGTATTTGGAGATAGGGACTTTAGAGAGATAATGAAGGGTAAGTGAGGTCACAAGGGTAGGACCCTGGACCGGTAGGACTGGTGTCCTTACAAGAAAAGGTTCAGACACCAGGAGTAAGTGCACACAGGAAAGGCCCTGTGAGGACACAGCAAGAAGATAGCCATCTGTAAGCCAAGAGGGGCTTCAGGGGAAACCAAACCTACTGATCCCTTGACCCTGGGCTTTGAGCCTTCAGAACTGTGAGGAAATTAATTTCTGTTGTTTAAGCTAGGGGTTCCCAAACCCCACGCCACGGAATTGATACCTGTTAGCAACTGGGCCACACAGCAGGAGGCAAGCAGCAGGCAAGCAAGTAAAGCTTCATCTGTGTTTGCAGCCACTCCCCATCTCTCGCATTATGGCCTCAGCTCCGCCTCCTGTCAGATCAGCGGCAGCATCAGATTCTCACAGGAGCTTGAACACTGTTGTCAACTGCACATGCGAGGGATCTAGGCTGCATGCTCCTTACGAGAATCTAATACCTAATGATCTGAGGTGGAGCTAAGACAGTGCTATGCTGGTGCTGGAGTGGCTTTAATACAGATGAACATTTTAATACAGATTCACAAGTTTGACTGCACATCACCACCTTCTCCCCCCATCTCTGGAAAAACTGTCTTCCATCTAACAGGTCCCTGATGCCAAAAAGGTTGGGGACTGCTGGTTTAAGCTACCCAGTCTATGGTGTTTTGCTGTGGCAGTTCTATCAGATGGACACACCCAGATTTACTACATTTACCCAGACCCTTACAGAGGCCAGAGATATGGAAATGAATATGGTACAGCTCCTGTGCTAAAGAAATTAAAACATAAGAACACATAGATCAATGGAAGAGAAATAAGGATCCAAAAATAAACCCTCACATATACAATCAACTGAATTTTAACAAAAGTACCAAGACAATTAAATGGCACAAGAATAGTCTTTTCAACAAATGGTACTGGAACAACTATATATCTATGTGCAAAAGAATAATATCAGGTTACTATCTCACACCATAAACAAAAATGAACTAAAAATGGATTAAAGAGCTAAACACAAGAGCTAAAACTACAAAATTCTTCAAAGAAAACATTGGCATAAATCTTTTTTTTAAAGACCCTGGACAACATGATGGATGGCATAAATCTTTATGACCTTGGATGAGACAAAGATTTCCTAGCACAAGCAACAACAACAAAAACTGATACATTGGACATCATCAATGAAAAACTTTTGTGCTTCAAAGGACACCATCAAGAAAATACAAAGACAACACACAAAAATAGAAGAAAATCTTTGCAAATCATGTATCTGATAAGGGATTTATATCTAAAGTATATAAAGAGCTATTACAATTCAATAACAAAAAGACAAATAACCCAATTTTAAAATGGGCAAAGGCTCTGAATAGACAATCTTCCAAAGAATATATACATATGGCTAATAAGCACATGGAAAAATGCTCAACATCATTCATTAGTCATCAGAAAAATGCAAATTAAAACCACAATGAGATACAACTTCACACCCACTGGGATTGCTATAATCAAAAAGACAGATAATAACAAGTGTTGGTAAGAATATGAAGAAATTGTAGACCTCATACATTGCTGACAGGCATGTAAAATGGTGCAATCACTTTGGAAAACAGTCTGGCAGTTTGTCAAATGATTAAACACAGTTACCTTGCAGTCTGGTAATTTCACTCCTAGGTACTTATGCAAGATAATTGAAAGTGTATGTCAAAAAAACTTGTACAGAGGTGTTCATGACAGCATTATTCATAAAAGCCAAAACGTGTAAACAACCCAAATGTCCATCAACTGAAAAATGGATAAATAAAATGTGATGTATCCCTATATGAGAATAATATATTAATTAATAATATATAAATTATATATAAACAAAAATAAATAAAGTACTATACATGCTATGACATGGATAAATCTTGAAAACATTGTGCTAAGTGAAAAAAGTCAGCCACAAAGGACCACATATTATCTGATTCCATTTAAATGAAATTTCCAGAATAGGCAAATATATAGAGACAGAAAGTAGATTAGTGGGCAGGGCTCAGTAGCTCAGCCAGTAATCCCAGAGCTTTGGGAGGCTGAGGTGAGTGGATTGCCTGAGCCCGTGGATTCAAGACCCACCGGGCAACTTGGTGAGACCTCATCTCTTTTTTTTTTTTTTTGAGTTGGAGTCTCACTCTGTCGCCCAGACTGGAGTGCAGTGGCCACTCCTGGCCGCTGCAGCCTCGACCTGCTGGGCTTCGGCGATCCTTCTGCCTCAGCCTTCCAAGTAGCTGGAACTACAGGCTCGCGCTACCAATCATTTCTTCAATAAATCAAAAAATTAGGTGGGCGTGGTAGCACGCCCAGTAAGACAGGTAATTTTAGATGATCATAGCACTACTACAGTCAGCCACCACAGAAAGACTTTTGACTATTATCTTCTCATGCCAACACAGACCAGGTGGTAAGGCACCCCAACATCCCTGCCAAGGGTGTGTCAGAGTAGGCCAGGTAGGGAGCTGAGACTCGTCGTGCCAAGAAGGAGCAAGAACCCCACCACCATCATACAATGCCATTGGAGATGACAAGGAAGCATGGACTTCTGCCCCACTTAACAATAGATGAAGTGCCTTCCCCCTCCCCTCTGGGGTGATGCCAGCAGAGGTCTTGTGAAAAGACAGGACTTTTAACATCACTCATTAGTCACAAGGCCCACCCACTGTGTCAACAGAGACCGTGTGGGAATCTGGAACTCCCCCACACCAAATCAGGTATCATCAAAGGCTGAGTGGGGAACCTGGACTTCTACCTCCACTTGGCAGTAACAACAGAGAAACAGGTTTCAATAAGGTCCAGAATTCTGAAACTGTTCAGATTTCAATTAAAATCACTTGATGTACCAAGAACTAGGACAATCTCAAGCTGAGTGAAAAAAAGATAATCAACGAATGCCAACATATGTTAGAATTATCTGACAGAGATTTTAAATAGCCATGATAAAAATGCTTCAAAGAGCAATTATGAACATGCTTAAAACAAATGAAAAAAATAGAAAGCCTCAGCAAAGAAATAGAGAATGTAAAGAATAACCAAACTGAAATTTTCGAACATAAAAATACAGTAACCAAAATAAAAAACTCAGTGGGTGGCCCAACAGCAGCATAGAGAGGACAGAGGAAAGAACTGGTGAACTGGAAGACAGAAATTACCCATTATCAACAACAGTGAAAATAGATTGAAACAAATAAAAATAAACAGAGCTTTGGGGACCTGTGTACTATAACAAAATATCTAACATTCACGCCATCGGAGTTCCAGAGAGGCAAAAGTGGATGAGGCTGAAAAGTACTAAAAGAAATAATGGCTGAAAACTTCTCAAATTTAACAAGAGTCATCAACCTACAGTTTCAAGACACTGAGTGAACTCCAAACAGGATAAACTCAAAGAAATTCACATGAAGACACATCATAATTGAATTTCTGAAAACTAAACACAAATACAAAAACTTTGAAAGCAGTCAAAAAAACTGATATTTTAATTATAAAGTAAAACGATTTGAATAATAGCAGTTTTCTCACCCGAAACCATGAATGCTACAAGTGAAACAATATTTTTCAAGTGCTAAAAAAAAAGAACTGCAACCCAGAATTCTACAGCTAGCAAAAAATATCCTTCAGGAATAAAGGGAAATCAAGACTTTCTTTAATGAGGGAAAACTAGAGAAAGTTCCCAAAACAGAAAGAAAAGATAAAAAGAAGGAAACTTGGAACACCAGGAAGAAAGAAAGAATGTGGTAGACAAAAATACAGATTGACTTGATAGACTTTCTTTCTTCTTTTGAGTTTTCTAAATTATGTTTTATGGTTAAGCAAGAATTATAACATTGTTGATACAGTTCCAAATATATGAAGAGAAAATACACGATTATATTATAAATGGGGGAGGGTAAAGTGATATAAATTTACATCTATAGGTCGTTCCATCAAACATCAGCAGAAAATGCATTTTTTGTGTGTCCATAGAACAAAGACCAAGATAGACATGTCCTAGGACATAGGATAAAGTTAGGAGAATTTAAGAGTTGAAATCAAATAGTATGTTTTCCAACTACAGTGGAATCAAAATAAAAATCAGTAATAGAAGGATAACAGGACGGCCGGACTCGGTAGTTCAGTCTGTAATCCCAGCACTTTGGGAGGCCGAGGCGAGTGGATTGCCTGAGCCCGCGGGTTCGAGACCAGCCCGGGCAACTTGGCGAGACCCTGTCTCTACAACAAATAAAAAAAAATTAGCCCCGGGCATGGTAGCACATGCCTGTAGTTCCAGCTACTTGGAAGGCTGAGGCAGAAGGATTGCCAGAGCCCAGCAGATCAACGCTAGGGTGTCATGAGTGTGCCACTGCACTCCAGCCTGGGCGACGGAGTAAGACTCTGACTCAAAAAAAAAAAAAAAAAAAAAAAGATAACAGGAAAATCTTCAAATATTTAGAAACTGAACAACACATTTCTAAATAATGCATAGGACAAAGAGGAAATCTCAAGGTAATTTCTTTAAAAATGCACTGAACTGAATAAAAATGAAAATACAGTATAGCTTGGCATGGCAGTGCCCACCTGTAGTCCCAGCTACTCAGAAGACTGAAGCAGAAAGATTGCTTGAGTCTAGGAGTTTAAGTCCAGCCTGGCAACTTAGTGAGGCCCCATCATTAAAAAGAAAAAGAAACACATCTAAAATTTGTAGGAAACAGGTAAATCAGTACTGAGAGGGAAATTTATAGCACTAAAAACATATAATAGAAAAGAGAAAAAGTCTCAAATCAATCATATAAGCTCCTATGTCAAGAAATTGGAAAATAAGCCAAACATAAGAAGGGTATAATACATATAGGAGCAGAAGCAATAACATTGAAAAGAGAAAGATAATAGAGAAAATTAATGCAAAAATAGCTAGTACTTCAAAAAGATCGATAAAATGGACAAAACTCTAGCAAGAATGACAGAGAAAAAAAGAGAGAAGTCACAAATTATCAATATCAGAACTGAAACAAGGATATCAGGAAAGATTCCACAGGATCAAAAGGATAATGAGAGTACTGCAAACAATTCTACAAACATAAATTTGACAACTTAGACAGAAAGAATCAATTTCTTAGAAAATGCACACTACTATAACTCACTCAATATAACATAGAATGTCATTTGAATAGCCCTATGACTATTACGGAAATTGAATTCATCATTTTAAAGCTCCCAAAAAAGAAATATCTAGGCCCAGATAGCTTCACTGGATAATTCTACCAAATGTTTAAACAAGAATTAACACTAGTTTTATACAATCTCTTCCAGAAAACAGATGAAAAATACTTCCCAATTTATTTTTTGAAAGTAATATTAGTCTGATATCAAAATCAGACAAAGAACAAAAAGTAGGTAACT
This sequence comes from Cephalopachus bancanus, assembly GCA_027257055.1. Lineage (NCBI taxonomy): Eukaryota > Metazoa > Chordata > Mammalia > Primates > Tarsiidae > Cephalopachus > Cephalopachus bancanus. Next base: position 1,024,293 of record JAPVLO010000276.1, read on the forward strand.
ACAGACCAATATCTTTTAAGAATATAGATGTAAAAATCCTTAACAAAACATTAGCAAATAAAATTCGCCAATTTATAGGAGGAATTATATACTATACCACCAGTGAAGCATATTCTAGAGATGCAAAAGTGGTTCAATGTTTTGAAAATCAGTCAATAAGTTGGGCTCAGTGGCTCAGCCTGTAATCCCGCGCCTTTGGGAGGCTGAGGTGAGTGGATTGCCTGAGCCTGTAGGTTCAAGACCCGCCTGGGCAGCGAGACCTCATCTCTACAATAAATCAAAAAATCAGCCAGGCATGGTAGTGCTCGCCTGTAATTCCAGCTACTTGGAAGGCTGAGGCGGAAGGATCGCCAGAGCCCAGCAGGTCGAGGCTGTGGTGGCCGGGAGCGGCCACTGCACTCCAGTCTGGGCGACAGAGTGAGACTCCAACTCAAAAAAAAAAAAAAAAAAGAAAAAGAAAATTAGTCAATACAGTCTACCATATTAACAAGCTCAAGAAGAAAAGTCACATGACTATATCAATCGAGGTAGATAAAGTACTTGATGAAATTCAATATCTATTTTTAAAACTCTCAGAAAAATAGGAAGAGAGGGAAATGTCCTCAACTTGATAAAGAGCACCTACCAGAGAACCTACAGCTGACGTTATGCTTAATTAAAAAGACTGAATGCACCTGTGAACACCAAGATTAAAAGTACAATACCATTTTAAATCGCTCAAAAAAAATAAATTACTTAACTATAAATCTAACAAAACATGCACAGGACTAGTGTGCTGAAACCTACATAATGGTGATGAAAGAAATCAAAGATCTAAGTAAATGGAAAGACATACAGTATTCATGGATTAGAAAACTCAACACAATAAAGACATCAGTCCTACCCAACAAACAACTTTGAAAAAGAATAAAGTGGAAAGAATTGGTCTACCAAATTTTAAGTTGTATTTTTAGCTGCAATAATCAAGCCTATGGAGTATTTGGAGAGGCAGGCATCAGATCAATGGAACAGAACAGAGAACCCAGAATGAGACCCACACATATATCCCCTGCTGATTTTTTTTTTTTTTTTTTTTGAGTTGGAGTCTCACTCTGTCACCAAGACTGGAGTGCAGTGGCCGCTCCCGGCCACCGCAGCCTCGACCTGCTGGGCTCTGGCGATCCTTCCACCTCAGCCTTCCAAGTAGCTGGAACTACAGGCGCGTACTACCACGCCCGGCTAATTTTTTTTGACTTATTGTAGAGATGAGGTCTCTCCAAGTTGCCCAGACGGGTCTTGAACTCACGGGCTCAGGCAATCCACTTACCTCAGCCTCCCAAAGTGCTGGGATTACAGGCTGAGCCACTGAGCCCGGCTCCCTGCTGATTTTGACAAAAATATGAAAGCAGTTCAATGAAGTGAAGATAACCTTTTTTAACAAGTGGTGCTGAAGAAACTAGTATCTGTGGAGGGGCAAAACCCAAGCTTCCACTTAAGTCTCACAGCTCATACAATAATTAACTCAAAATAGATCATAGACTTAAACACAAAATGTAAAAACATAAAACCCTTAGAAAATGTTACAGAGTCGGGCTCGGTGGTTCAGCCTGTAATCCCGCACTTTGGGAGGCTGAGGTGAGTGGATTGCCTGAACCCGTGGGTTCGAGACCCGCCTGGGCAACTTGGCGAGACCTCATCTCTACAATAAATCAAAAAATTAGCCGGGTGTGGTAGCGCCCACCTGTAGTTCCAGCTACTTGGAAGGCTGAGGCAGAAGGATCGCCGGAGCCCAGCAGGTCAAGGCTGCGGTGGCTGGGAACATGCCACTGCACTCCAGTCGGCGACAGAGTGATACTCCAACTCAAAAAAAAAAAAAAGAAAGAAAATGTTACAGAAGAGCAACTTTAGGATCTAGGGCTAAGCAAAGGTTCTTAGACTTGATACTAACAGCACAGCCTATAAAAAGAAAAATAAATGAATTGAACTTTTTGCTTCATGAAAGACCCTGTTGGCAGGGCTCAGTGGCTCATGTCTGTAATCTCAGCACTTTGGGAGACCAAGGTGGGAGGATTTCTTGAGGCCAGGAGTTCAAGATTAGCCTGGACAACATAGCGAGACCCTGTCAGCACAGAAAAAGAAAAGACCTTGTTATGACGATGAAAAGACAAGCCACAGAATGGAAAAAAAATATGTGCAAACCACATATCTGACAAAGAACGAGTATCTAGAGTATATAAAGAATTCTCAAAAGTCAACAGTAAAAAAAGCAAACAGTTAAATGAAATGTCACCTTGATTAAATTGTGTGCTCAATTCCATTGTGTTTAAAAACAAAGCAAACAATCCAATTAGAACATGGGCAAAGACATGAAGAAACATTTTACCAAAGAAGACATGCAGATGGCAAATAAGCACATGACGTCATTAGCCAGTGGGGAAACACCATTTAGAGTCAGTAACAATAAATGCTACTGCCTACCTCTCATAATGGCTAAAATAAAATATATTGCCAACACCAAGTGCCTACAAGGATACAGAAAAACTGGATCACTCATACTTTGCTGGTAGGATTATAAAATGATATAACCATTTTGGAAAACAGTTTGGCAGTTTTGTTTAAAAAGGCGCAATGGCTCACGCCTGTAATCCCAGCACTTTGGGAGGCAGAGGCAAGAGGATTGCCTGAGCCCAGGGGTTCAAGAACAGCCTGGGCAACTTGGCATGACCTCGTCTCTACAATAAATCAAAAAATTAGGTGGGCATGGTAGTATGTGCCTGTAGTTCCAACTACTTGGAAGGTTGAGGTGGAAGGATCGCCTGAGCCCAGCAGGTTGAGGCTGAGGTAGCCGTGAGCATGACACTGCATTTCAACCTGAACAACAGAGTGAGACTCAACTCAAAAAACAAAAAACAAAAATCTATAAAGAAAAAAAAAGAAAAACCTGCACCTACCACATGATCCAACAATTGTACTTCTGGGCATTTATCCCAGAGAAATAAAGACTTATGTTCATACAAAACTCTATACATAACTGTTATAGCAGCTTTGTTCATAGTAGCCAAAAACTAGAAACAATTTGGATGTCCTTCAACTTGTGAATATTAAAAACTGTGGTGCATCCATCCCATGGAGTACTTCTCAGTAATAAAAAGGGAGCAAACTCAGGGAACATGCAAAAATCTGAAGAATTAGGCTGAGTGACAAAAGCTAATCCCAAAAGATTACAAATTGTGAATCCATTATATGCCATTCTTTTGAGTCAGGGTCTCATTCTGTTGCCCAGGCTAGAGTGCAATGGCATGATCACCGCTCACTGCAGCCTTGATCTCCTGGGTTCAGACAATCCTTTAACTTCAGCCTTCTGAGTAGCTGAGACTACAGGCATGCGCTGCCATACCTGGCTAATTTTTTAAATTTTTGTAGAGATGAAGACTTGCTATTTTGCCCAGGCTGGTCTTGAAATCCTGGCCTCAAACTATCCTCCAGCCTCGGCCTATCAAAGTGCTAGAATTACAGGCATGAGTCACTGCACCTGGGCCATGACATTCTTAAAATAATAAAAGAATAGAAATGGAGAAAAGATTAGTGGTCCCTAGGGAGTAAAGGAGGGAATGGGAGGGAAGTGAGTGTGACTACACAAAGGCAACATGAGGGACATTTGTGGTGGTGGAAATGCCTTATATCTGAACTGTTTTAATATCAATAACCCAGTTGTGATATTGTACTATAGCCTGGCAAGATGTTAACGTCAGGGGAACTGGTTGAAGAGTACATGAAATCTCTATTGTTTGCTACAACTGCATGTGAATCTACAATTATCTCAAAAAAAAAGTTTAAGTTTTTTAGGAAGTCATGCAGTTTATAATTTCATAGTGCAACCTTCCAAGAAATTACATGAGTTTGTTTGATTTTTTAACTGCAAATTGTTTTTTTAAATGGATATGAAAACATGTATATGTATATAAAATGTACATGGAAAATGTGTATATATACTTTTATATATTATATGGATACACATTATACATTTATGGATATATATATATGGAGAGGGAGAAAGAGAAGATGGAAAGTGGGAGAGAGAGAGACAAAGAAATGCATGGGCTTTTATACGTGACTGTACAAGGCCCTTTGGGAGCCCAAAGGAGGGAAAGTAAAAACCCTTGTGGAGAAAGATCATCTGGACTTGGGGGTTAATGAGATCTCATCTCCCTAAAGTCCCTAAAGAGAACTTCACACACACTTGGGCTTCTGCCTGCCAGCTCCTATCAATACACAATGTCCCTGTTCCCCTCTTCCGCTTCACCTCCCCTTTATCATTGTCCTTGGCCCACAAAGCCACTAGAGAACTCTATTAGTTAGGATAATAAATGGCAGCTGCTATAACAAATGACCCTCAAACCTCAGAGACTTGGCATAAGAAAAATTAATTTCTGCTTAAAACGTACATTTGGGTTGTTTTCAATTAGGCAACTCTCCTGAGAGTTTCTTCTCTTATTGGTGCCATGGACCTAAGCTGCCACCATCCTGTGGCTTCAAAGCCACCCCAGCATTATCCAGTTAGCAAAAGGAGTGTGAAAATGGGTTGGGATGGGATGGAGGCAAAGCCTAGAAGTGGGGCACATCACTTCTGCCCCACAGTCCTTCAGCCATAACTCAGAAATATGGTCTTATTTAGCTACTAGAGGCCTGGAAATGCAGTCTTCCTGTGTGCCTTTATAGCATCATTTCTGCCCTTCTTGTTTGCCCTACAATGGTCCCCATCATGATATCCACACCAAAGATGCTATCTCCTGACACTCTCCACAACCCATCTTCAGTGACAGAGCAGGGCAGGCTCTAAGGCAGGGAGAAGGGCTCACCTCTGTCCCCCCCTGCCCCGGTTGCCCAGGACCAAGGCAGCTCAGCTTGTGTCCAAAGTCTACAGTGAGGCCGGGCATGGTGTCACACCTGTAATCCCAGCACTTCAGGGGGCAGAGGCGAGAGGGTTGCCTGAGCCCATGGGTTCGAGACCAACCTGGGCAATTTGGCAAGACCTCATCTCTACAATCAATCAAAAATCAGCCAGATGTGGTGGCATGTGCCTGTAATTCCAGCTACTTGGAAGACTGAGGTGGAAGGATCACCTGAGCCCAGCAGCTCGAGGCTACGGTGACTGGGAGTGTGCCACTGCCCTCCAGCCTGGGTGACAGAGTGAAACTCCTACTCAAAAAATACACACACACACACACACACACACACACACACACACACACACACACACAGTCTTACAGTGAGCCTATAGAGACAGCTCCTTCAGCCTCAGGCCTCCATCCTCTCCCCCTCAGAGCCCCAAGGCAGCCCTGGAGGTCAGGCAAAGGATTCCAGCTATCCCCTTCCCCCATTGCCCTGGACACCTCCTTCCATTTATGTGACCCTCAGCCTCCTGAGAAGACTCACAAAAAAGAACTTCCATCTGACTCTATCAGCCTAAAAACAAAAAGCCTGGGGATATCACTTTGGGAAGAGCAACACCTTGAGGGCCCCAGCCCACCAAGTAGGCAAGCAGATGAACTCTGCGTCTTAGCCGAGAGTTATCAGGAAATCAGCTCTGGTGAGAGGGAAGCTATGAGCCCAAACCAGTAAGAGAAGAGCAGATTGTGGTGGGAGAAAGATATGGTGGATTCTGCCTCAGACATATTGTACATACAGACACCAGGTGTAGATATGCGTTGGGAGCCCAGAAGAGAAGTCTAGACCAAGGTACTCCACACAGCTTCTATTTGACAGGCTACAGATTCAGCTGCTATTACAAAAACCCAAAATAACAGTTGCTTAAATAAGATAAGGATTGGCTCTCTCTCATTAGCACAGGCAATCACAAGCCTAAGGGCTGATGTGGTCAGGGCCCTCCTGTCTGTCTTGTTGCACATGCAGAGTCCAAGATGCCTCACACTTTCTGACCTCCAGCTAGAAGAAAGGGGCACTGGGCGAGGGTGGACAAGCCCCCTCCCTTTAGGGGCATAAACCTGAGACACACACATAACACTTTGGCTCGCATCCCAGATGTTGGTCAGAGGACACACCTAGCTGAAAGAGAGGCAGGACAATGTAGCCATTATTCCTGGCAGCCATGTTCACAGTATACTTCTATTACTGTAAAAGGGGGAGAGTCTATGAAAGATACTATGAAAAAAGAGATATTCTGGAACAGTTAGGAATCTGCCACACACCCTTGTCAGCAAAACATTTTGAGCACTTACTCCCCCATATATTTGCATTTATTCATAATTAATATGTATGTCAGAATGAATGTTGAATACTTGTAAAGCTTGTTTTCGTTCTTACTTTTTAGATAAAAATAAATGTGATATTTTCTTCTCATACCCCAAGAGATTATCAGGTACATGCCCCCTTGGAGTCCACAAGTCTAGACTAAAGACATAGACGTATAAGTCAGCAGCAAGTAGGCGATGGCTGAAGCTCTGGAGTTGAATTGAATCACCAAGGAGAAACACATAGAGGGAGAAGAAAGCACCGAGGATGGGAAATTGGGAAACAGCAATATTTAAGTCAGGCAGAATAAAAAGAAGCAGGGGTGATTTGAGAAACTGAGAGGGAGCCACCTCAGAGAAAGGAGGGGAAATGGGAAAGAGGCGTCTTAAGGAAATCTGGGGGTTAGGAGTTTCAGGAAAAGACATGTAGGATGAAGACTGAAAGGGGGCCACTGAACTGCCAATGTGAAAGTCATTGGCAACCAGGGTAAGAACAGAAAAAAATTAGAACGAATAGTCCGTAAAGGATTAGATTGTACTTTTGAGCCTATGTGCTAAGAAGAAAGGAGCCATCGAAGGTTTTTGAGTAGGGGAGCCTCATGATGACAGCGGATGTAAGCAAGGCTCCTGTGGGGATTGGCACAAAAAGTGAACTGGAGGAGTCAGAGTCCAGAGTCCAGAGGCCTGCTAGGATAGAAACCCGGACCACACTGGAAGGGCATTGCTTAGGGGAAATGGAAATGCCCTGTGGCCAGATATGGAGTCTTGTGGGGAAGGAATGAAAACTTGACCCCCAGCCGGGCTCGGTGGCTCAGCCGGTAATCCCGCGCCTTGGGAGGCTGAGGTGAGTGGATTGCCTGAACCCGCGGGTTCGAGACCTACCTGGGCAACTTGGCGAGACCTCATCTCTACAATAAAGCAAAAAATTAGCCGGGCGTGGTAGCGCACGCCTGTAGTTCCAGCTGCTTGGAAGGCTGAGGCGGAAGGATCGCCAGAGCCCAGCAGATCGAGACTGCGGTGGCCGGGAGCGGCCACTGCACTCCAGTCTGGGCGACAGAGTGAGACCCCAACTCAAAAAAAGACAACAACAAAAAAAAGAAAACTTGACCCCAAGGTTTTGAGCCCTGGAAGCTGAGAGGATGGGAGTGCCATGGAGACCACTGCTCAGTGAAGTTTTTGTTTTGTTTTGTTTGCTTGCTTATTTATTTATTCATTTATAAATTGGGGGGTGGGCGGTCTCACTCTGCTGCCCATACTGGAGTGTGGTGGCACAACCACAACTCACCACAGCCTCCATTTCCTGGGCTCAGGCAATCCTCCCACCTCAGCCTCCCAAATAGCTGGGACTACAGACGCATGATACCACACCTGGCTAATTTTTTTTTTTTAAATAAAGACAAAATCTTGCTATAGTGTCCAGTTGGTCTCGAACTCCTGGGTCCAAGTCATCCTCCCTCTTTGGCCTCGCAAAGTGCTAGGATTTCAGGAACGAGCCACCATGCCTGACCTGCTTGGTGAGGCTGTGATGCGCAAATGGACATCCGGTGGGCTTACCCCAAAATGTTTCCTGGAGAGGGTGCTGTGAGTGTGCCAACCCCAAAGTGCCTGCTCTTCCATCCTGGGCTCCTGCCACATGTCTAGGCTATACAAACTCTCAAGTTCAGAGTTCCCTCTCCCCTTCCAACAGTGCCTAGTGTGTTTATGACTGTCCCGGAGACCTTTTGACTAGCCAAGCAGACTTTAATGCGGTGCTGGGGACTTTGAGGCTGCCACTGAGGACAGTGGCAATCTCTCCGATGTGACCAGCAGCAAGGGCTATCAACTGGCATTAAAGCAGTCCTGTCAGAGCCATGGTGCAGCTCACCTCAGAGGCTGCCCTGGGAGGACCACATAACTCTAGGAGTTGGGACAGAAGTCACACTTGCCCAAAGCATCCTTAGCCATGGCCCATTGTTTAGGATAGTCAAGAAATGGGTCAAAAGAAAGAGAATGTAATGAATCTCTGTGAATACTTGAGGAAGGGGGATGCTCCATTGTGCTCTGCCCCAAGGAGCCTCTCCCGGAACCCTAGTCTACCTGGTTTAAGAGTCACACTGAAACAGGATGCCCCTCGGAGCCCTCCCTGGGGATGCTTCCTGGCTTCTTCCTGAGGCCCCTCATGGGTTGGTTGTGGGTTGGGTTGCAAGACAAGAATGCTGAAAAGAGTTCAGGAAATTTCTCACTAGTTCTACTTCTTGAACAACCACAGATTGGGCTTAGATGAGTCAGGGCCAAGGAGGCAGCAACAGGGTTCCAATAGCTTTCTCCAGGTGATGCCTTGGCCTAGATCTGATGCTGGAAGCCTCAGTGTGGCCTGGAGCTGGAGGAAGCCTCCCTCAGGGGTCAAGAGAGGCCCATAATGGCTCCTGCTAGAGACATTGAGTAGGGAGAGCCACCCACCTCCCCACTGGGAGCAAAGGCTACTGACCTGGTTACTTCTCTATTAATACTTTCTCCATCAAATTAATTTATTTTTAAGTTGGAGTCTCACTCTTGTTGCCCAGGCTGGAGTGCAGTGGCACGCTCACTCCCACCGCAGCCTTGACCTGCTGGGCTTCGGCGATCCTTCCACTCAGCCTTCCAAGTAGCTGGAACTACAGGCGCGCGTACCACGCCCGGCTAATTTTTGATTTATTGTAGAGATGAGCAGGTCTCGAACCTGCGGGGTCAGGCAATTCACTCACTTCAGCCTCCCAAAGCACGGGATTACAGGCTGAGCCACCGAGCCCGGCCCCCCATCAAATGAATTAAAAGATGAAACTACAAATGTCAAATAGAAATGAGCCAGCCCTGAGATTTGGGCTAAATACCGAATCTCAGAGAGTGGGATTCACTTAATACCAAGCATCCACTATACACTAGGCCCACTTCTGAAGCATAAAGAAGAGTTGAAACAAAAAAACAGAAGGTGTTCCAGGCTGAGGGAAGACTGTGTCCAAAAACCAAGTAAGAGAAAGTATTTCATACCATCAGGGTTAAACATGTGGTTAAATTCTAGATCACTTTGGCCACAGCAGAGGGAAAGAAGGGAGCAGGGATCCCAACGCTGAAGAAGTGAGCCCTAGCCAGAGCCTGACGTGTCTTATGTGCTAGGGAGCTTGGGTTTCATCCAGAGGACAATGGGGAGCCATTGAGAGATTTTAAGCAGAGAAGAGACATGATCAGATTTGTTTTAGAAATGCAGCAGGGTGGTTTACCAAGAATGTCATGTGGCAGAATGGCCTGTTGAGAGAGACTAGCTGTGTCTTGCTCTCTCCATTGCAGACTCCTGCTAAAAGAATGAAAAGTATTTCCACCCCCTCTCCTCCTCACTCCCACCCCAGGAGGGGAGCCAAGCCTTTCTGTCTTTGAGGCTTCTCACACACAAGGGGAAACTGACAATCTTTATGTGTTTTGAGGCAAAAAAGAAGTTACCAGGCCATTCTGCCTCTGTTTTAGAAGGCCAGACCGGGAACATTGGAGCTAAGAATTAAGGAGGGAAATGACTGGACTCAGACAGTTTATGGGATGTGTGGGGGCTCAAGAGAGGCAGGGGTACCCAGGGCTTGGTGAGTGGTTGGTAATGGGAAAGGAAGGAAAGGTGTGGAAAATGGCTCCCAACTTTCCAGTTGGACTGATGGGACAATGGGCGGTGGGACTGGTCAGTAGTAGAGGAGATGATTCATTGAGCTCTCTGGAGAGCAAGTTCCCATTGACCTGAGCAGAAGACAGCAGTGAGCAGAGACAGGGTGGACTCCCACCCCAGTCAGGAGCTCGGACATCCCTTGGGGAGGGGAGGAAATTGCATGGCAATCCTGCCACCAACGGTCCTGTTGGTCTCTCTTGCCTGGGTATTTACCAGGGAGAGTGTGCCCAGGGCTGGTACTGAAGGGAGCTGGCCACTTTGCCCTGATGGGAAATACAGAGTGAACTCAACAGTTTGGGCTCAGTTGCAAGCATGGTCTAAGGCGGAGCTCATTCATCCACTCTCAGGCCTCATTTTCCTTATTGGTAAAACCAGCACTTTGGGCCCAGTGTTTTGCTCAGCTCCTACCAGCTGCACATTCTGAGCCTGTGAGGACTGACTTGAGTTCCAGATACGGCAGAACACATTGTCACAGCACATTGGAGGGAGCATGGAGCCCAGTGCAGAAGTGGCCAGACCCCATGGGGTCCACAGAGAAGGACTCCTAGAGCGGAGTGTCGGGGTTCTGGAAGTGGACCCCTCATTTGTAAGTAAAGTGGGAGCAGCCACCATCCCTTCTGCTGCCTCACTCTCGTCTCCTCTCCTGGGTCTAGGACAGCTGCCTAGCAAGGGTCCAGGGCACAGTGGGCACCAGTTCCTACTTGTCTACAGGTCGAGGAAGCAGACCAGTGTCACTGCCCAGCTCTAGGTCACAGCTCCTCTTCAGCTGCAAACGCTGCTCCCTGCACACTTCCTGCTACTATCCAGAGATGTCCTCACTATATATGGGCTCTTCTCCTCTCCCTCCCTGCTCTTCATCTTACCAGACTGCTGAATTCATCTTTCCTGATTCCCTTCCCCAGGAATAGACTTCCCTGAGAGACAAAAGAGTATCTTCCCAGTGACCTGATGCTCTTAGAGGGGTGGGAAGGGAAGCAGACCATGGCAGGAGAAATGTAGACAACTTAACTGAGCAAACCACTTTATCACTGCAATGCACAGGACAATAAGATGAGGGAGAGTTATCCCCACTTTACAGAGGATAAAACTGAGTCTTGAAGAGGGACATAACTTGCCTGAGATCACAAAAGCAGTGCCTGAGATCACAAAAGCAGTGCAAGTCAGAATTCAAGCCCAGATATCCTTGACTTTCTTTGTGTTTCTTTTTCATTCTCTCAAAAAGACATTTATTGACCAGGTACTTTGCACTGAACACTGTACCGTGCCCTGGGGAGTCGAAGACAAATGAAGCAATGTTGTAGCCATCAAGTTTTCACAGTCTAGACAGGGGACAGACACAAATAGTGTGATGAGTGGCACACGGGAGGCACAGACAAAGTCCAGCAGGACCTCAGAGGGGACAAGCTAAGCAAAATCTTCCAGGGGAAGAGATGTGCTGGGAAGTCCCAGAGGATGAGTCACAGCAGAAAAGGGGGTGGAAGGACGGCTGGCCAAGGGGCATGAAAGCCTGCAGCACCATTCCCAACTGAGCAGAATTCCTCTACACCCCAAGCAGTGATGCTTCCTACCAGTACAATGGCCACCCAGCCTGCCGGGTGCAGGGAGGTCAGGGTGATGCCCACCCTCCATTCCCTGGACTTTCCAAGGGTCTGGGACTGGAGACAGACCCTCAAGCCTGGCTTCCTGGGAGCGGGCTCTGCCAGTGCCTATGGCCCTCCTGACAGCCGCAGCCCCCTCCCTCAGCCTGATCTTCAGTTTAGCTAAGCCGTCGGATCCCTTTGGGTTTGATACCATCTAATTGGTTGTGGCTAATCCCATATTAACTTCTCCCGCAGAAGCTAGAGGGCCTCTCCCCACCCTCCACCGTGTCCCAGCCCCTACAGAAGCCGCTGTTATCATGTTTATGAGCCTCCACAACCACAGACAGGCAAATTTGCATATAAATAACCTGACAGCACTGGAGGCTGCAAGAGGCGCCTGGTAACGACTCTGTTTATTACTCTGGAGAGAGAAGGGGAGCAAGGAGGCCTAGTGCACTGGGTGGCCCAGGCGGGATGGCTACATTTCCAACAGCTGATTAGCTGAGAAAGGGTCAGTGACCCCCAAACAGCAGAGGAGGAAGAAATGTAAAGCCTCATGGTTCCTCCCTTTTGGGAAACCCTGGCCCTCACTGCCTGAGACTGTAGAACCTATCACATCACCGAGGATGGTCCTGCCTGGAAATTCATTCAAGCACTCAGGTATGGGCCTGGGCTTGGTGCAAGTGGGGTCATGAAGCTAAGGGAGAAGGGTTGTGTCCTAAGAGAACTGTCTATTGCAGGGCACACGCAACAGACTGTTCTCTGAGGGAGGGGGCTGCACTTGGGGGAAAGCACCGAACAGACATAACAGGGAGGTAAGGCTAGGGATGTCCAACTGAGCCCTCCCCGTTCCAGAAGAAGGAGGGGCACTTGGGCTGGCCCCTTAAATACCAAGACTGTAGTCCTTGCCCGGGTGGAGAGCAGGAGAGTAAACATTCCCGACTGGAATGAGGTGAGCATAAACATGTTGTATGACTACAGCACTGAGTAGACTATTTCAGGGTTGGGAAGTAGAGAGATACATTGGAAGGAGCAGCAGATGATACCACTGGAAGGGGAGCCCAAGCCAGCAGTAGTGTCCCTACATGACTAGGCTGTGACTTTACCTCCTAGACCTTGAAGGTTTTTTGGAAAGGAGAATGGCATGAGTAGGGCAGCTCTGTGGGCTAAAGCTGTCGCTGTTGAACCCACTAAAATGCGGGATGCCCCAGGGATTCCCTAAGAAGGCAGGGAGGGATCACCTTTAGCACAGTCCGGCATCTTGTTAGCATACCGGCAAGGGGTAACTCAGAACAGATGCCACAACCCAGAAAGAAAGGGAAGCTGGAGTGTGGAGGAGTCACAGGTGAGGCGAATCAGAAGGCCACACGTAGACAGCTATAAAACAAGCTGAGGCCAGGGGAATGTGAGGGAAATATAATTAAAAGCAAAATCTTCTCTCAACCCATAAAACCTCTCCACAAAGGTAGTGGAGAGAGAAAACTGCCCTAGTATTGAGTAAACATTAACCCAGAACGTGCTGCTCACCCCAAACCATTCGCTTAGAGACTGCGAAGTCAGAATACAACCTCATCTCATATATAGTCAAGCAGATACAACCCACTCTGTGCATGTTTTCAAGAGAAACAGAAATGAGTCCTCAAGTAAGAGAACTGACCATGTCAACCTAAAAAGGAGACAGGCTCTCTGGAACAAGTGAGCTTATTTGGGAATAGCAGAGGATTACAATCTGGGATCAGGGAGGCTGGGGCAAAGGAGAATCTTCTAAAGACTAAGAAATCCATATAAGCAGCTTCGAGGCAAAGTTCATAGGTCACAAGCTCATTGTAGGAGCTGGTGTTTGTTCATCAGTGGAGAAAGTCGTTGCGAGGTAAGTGACCTTGTAAAAGCGGCTTACTTGGAAGACTGCGGTCTTGAGAAAGTTCTTGCAATAAGTCCTGTTGCTGGTCACCATGCAGGAAAGTCTTGCATTAAGTCCTGTCATAGGCATACGTGCAGGAGAATTTCTTCTTCATGTCCTCCCTAACCATTTTGTTAAGAGTTTGACATAAGTCACTTCATTTTGGTACTGGCAACTCTGACAGCATTCCCAGTGGTAACACAGAATTCCTCCTAACTTTACCTGGTAATTGGGGTGACAATCTGTTAGCTTATTAGTTTTGTCCAGCAGTAAAACAAACTCCTCATCTTTATGACATGAGAGAGTTCTGCAAATTGAAGCACCCATCAAAGTTAGACTCTTACCCTCTCACAGGGACTGGGGTTGAGGGGTACTGTCTCATTTGACGTTTGCATTTCAAAAACTGGCTTCCAGGTACTTGAGAACCATTCTTGAGTTGTAAGAGGCTTATTTAGCCATTATAAAGATTGCATACATTTGAAAAGGACAGAGAAAGAAATGCTGAAATGAAAAGGGAGACCAGAAGAAGTTCCTTCTCTTATTTTCTACAGGGAGAATTAAGTCTCTTATTTTTAATTTGTATTCGCCCTTCCATGACCAATAGGCACAGAAGTAGCTGAGTTATTATGGAGAAAGCACTGAGTGTGATCTGCAGACCTGGGTTCGAATCCCATATCAGTCTTGGGCTGCAAGGGCAGCACAAGTCAACTCTCCTCTCTGAGTTGGTTTCCTCGTTTTTAAAATAAAGATTTAATCACTACCTCAAAGGATCATGAGAAATAAATGAGATTATTATTATTATTATTATTTTTAGTTGGAGTCTCACTCTGTCGCCCAGATTGGAGTGCAGTGGCATGCTCCCGGCCACCGCAGCCTCGACCTGCTGAGCTCCGACGATCCTTCCGCCTCAGCCTTCCAAATAGCCGGAACTACAGACACGCACTACCACGCCCGGCTAATTTTTTGATTTATTGTAGAAATGAGGTCTTGCCAAGTTGCCCAGGCAGGTCTCGAACCCGTGGGCTCAGGCAATCCACTCACCTCAGCCTCCCAAAGCGCAGGATGACAGGCTGAGTCACCGAGCCCGGCTGAGATTGTATTTTAAAGTTACGTGACTACAGCAGGCATTCTGAAATATTCATCTTTTAAATTAATTATATAACATCGTGAGTGTTGAGCCATAGGATGAAGAGTAGTTCTCCAAATCCCAAACACTGACACTGAGGAGATCTTTTAAGGCCTATATCAGATGGTCATGGGGCAGATCAGAGGGAGATGCTCCTCAGAGCAGCTGGTTATAAATTTAGGGAGCTCATTTCCCTAAGAGGTGTCACAGTCAGAAAATATAACTAGGTTACAGAAGGGTTTGGGACACTCATGAATGATAGCTCTAAACGGCCTATTATGGAAGGAACAGATGTCAGGCATGATCCTAACTCTGAAACTGACAGCTTCTAGGGTAAAGCCTTTCCCATAAGGTGGCCTTGGAAATACATTCACAGGCAAGCTCTGACCAGATAGATGTGCACAGGGATGGACTCGGGAGTTGATTCTTCAATTTCTGTACCCCACATTCTATGAGGCCCTTCGACACCCAAGATGACAGGCTGAATTCGCAGTGGTACCATCTCTGCTGCTCCCTTGCCATTTCTGCCCCAAACCAGCACTGAGTAGCCCTCTCTCCACCACAGGACACCTGCCCACCTGTGCCCTAGAACAGCCACCTCTCTTGAGATGGGGGAAGGAGGGCAGAAGGCCTCCAGTCCTCAGGTAGTGACACACAGACAGCCACAGTGACCAAATTTCGCATCCCTCTTCATGCTCCAGGCCCCTGCACCCTGCATCTGGGGGATGCCTTACCATTGCCACAGCAACCAGATTCCAAGGGAACCTTGGGCCCTAGCTGCCATCTTGGGGAGTTGCTAATGGCCTATGTTCTAAAAATTACAACGTTTCTCTCAAGGCCCAGTGGCCCAGTCCCATATCCAGGTTATTAAGTTAGAGAGAGGAGATGTCCTATGGTGAACCTCTATTTTTTTTTATTGACTACTTGGAGTTGGAGAGAAGTTGGGAGGAGCCAGAGGCCATGGCTTCCCAGCTTGCTTTCATGAGGTCATCCCACCTGGGCCAGCACCCAGCAGTCTGGAGGCTGAAAAGAGGAGAAGTCCCCTGTCATCCCTCTGGTCTTCTCACTACTTTTTTTTTTTTTTTTTTTTTTTGAGTTGGAGTCTCATTGTCACCCAGACTGGAGTGCAGTGGCACGCTCCCGGCCACCACAGCCTCGACCTGCTGGGCTCCGGTGATCCTTCCTCCTCAGCCTTCCAAGTAGCTGGAACTACAGGCTCGGGCTACCACGCCCGGCTAATTTTTGATTTATTGTAGAGACAAGGTCTTGCCAAGTTGCCCAGGTGGGTCTCGAACCTGCGGGTTCAGGCAATCCACTCGCCTCGGCCTCCCAAAGTGCTGGGATTACAGACTGAGCCACCAAGCCCAGCCCTTCTCACTACTCTTACCTTCTGTTCTCTCCCATATCAGACAGTGGCTAGAATAGGCCCAGTGAGGGAGGGCAGGCAGGAAAAGAGACCAAGCAGGAGTGATTGCAGGAAGTGGTGGGTTTTCATCTGGGGTGGCTGGGGGTGAGGAAGCCGCTGGAGCAGCTGGCAGCATCAGGTCAGGGCGATCGGGTGGCAGAGCCAACAGGGAGGGCTAGAGCAGAACTAAGCCTGGTGCTGGCGCTGGGGATGATTGAATGGCAGCTCGGGAGGGATTGAAGCGGGAGACAAAGGATTTGCTGCAGAGCCCAGAGCCCTGATGGAGCACATGGGACACGTTGATGCAGGAGATAGTGGCTGCAGCGGGGCCCGCGGCGGGGCCTGGCGGCTGGGGCAGAGGGGTGATTTAGCACCTGGGAAGACAGGACAGGCCAGACCTGTGCTTCGGGAACGGAGCCGCAGGCTGCTCCCATCCATCGCTGGTTGAAGGCAGTGTTGACAGAGGAGGTCCAGGGAGGAAAGGGGCGGCCGAGGGGAAGCACCAAGTTGGCTCCGGAATGCAGCCTGCAAGCACATCTCCCCTGCAACATTCAAATTCCAGGGCAGCTTTTCTCCAGGAAAGAAAAGCATGGTTCAAAGAGAACATAATGAATTGGCTGAAATAAATAGCTAATTAGTTCCAGATAGCTTCGGAGGTTCTCAGAAGAGCTTGCTGAGCACTGCAGCGGGTGGCACCCACCCCTGCCCGGCGGGGTGGACACAGGGACACAAGCCTCAGCCGGAGAGGGAGTTCCAAAGCCAGCAGTCTAAGCCAAAAGCCCACCCGGATGCTTCTCCTTAGCTGCCTGGACAACCCTCACCAACAGTCAGGGAAAGAACAAAGAACCGGTGGTGGTGGGGGTAAGGTGAGGTAAGGAGGTGGGGCACGGGAGTAGGAGGTGGGGGGATACAGGACCTGGGAGATTCTTTCTGGGCTCTGCAGCTGCCACCTTAGACACCCGGAAGGGCTTACCTGAGTCCAGTTTTCTCTACTAAAGAAACAGATAAAACCAAGTTAATGTTCACCCTGACTGCTCCCAGGGTTTTTGTGAGAAATGGTTATGGCACCAAACACCGGTGATTACTATCCATTAGACGCTAAGCCTCATGAGGGAAGGGGGCCTCTTTTGCTCCCTTGGGAGCCCCCTGCATTTAACAGAATGCCTGGCACAAGTATTTGTCAAGTCTTGTCGGGTAAATGTGGACCATTCACTGCCCCAGGAGTACCTTCAGTCACCCACAGACAGACAGAACCCAAGAAAGATGGGCATCCAACCCAGGGGCATTCAGGCCATCAGTTTGGAATGTCACCATGGAAGACAGAAAATGGGGAGTTATTTAAAGTTTGGCGGGGGGGCGTGGTCCAGGGACCCCATGACAGGAGCGAAGCATAACCCCTCCCCCTCCCTTCCTCCCTCTTTTGCTTTCTGATAGAGCCATAGAGGAGGAGGAATGAGGCCACTGTGACCTCCATATGCTTTTCTATTGCTATATGCTATTTGCTATATGCTATTTGGAGGCCCCATAGTATATCAATCTTCTTAAACTGCACACACATTCACACTAATTATAATTTAGATAAAACTAGGAGTTAAGTGACAGTTGACTAGTTGACATGTTTTGTAGACATGTAATCAAACATTTATTAATTTTGATTTCACAGGTTATTTTTTGCATCTTGGGGCCAATCGATTCTTTTTTCACAAATCAATCATCTGTGGAGGCCCTTGCAAAGTTCACAGGACTCAGGTACCAGGCCCATCGCTAGACAAAAAAAAGCAGCCAGGGAGGGAATGGGGGTTGTGGTGCCAGGACACCCCATGAGCTGAGAGAGAGGAGAAGCAGCCAGGTCTGTGGCTTCAGCACTTCTCCAGGAAATAGGAGACATGCATTCTGTTCCCCAACACAGCCACCGGATGCTGTGTGAGCCTGGACAAGCTGTGTGACCTGTCTGGGCTTCAACTTTCCCGTTGGAACAGGACTTCAGAAACCGGAATGGAGGCCATAGGGAAAGGGTAGACACCAAGCCTTCTCTCCCCAAGCCAGAAGATAGACCAAGAACATTCAAGGTGGACTTGAAGCAGTGTGACCTGGCTCCTGGAGTTGAGCTGAAGAGGGCATGTTTGTTTCGTCCTGCAAGGCAGAGGCCCTCTGCCATGCAGGGTGACTGGTCCTCCCACTGTAGTCCCTGCCGAGCAAGAAGGGATCCACTCAGGCCCGAGTCCCATGACACCAGCTCCCTGCCTGCTATGGACTGACTGTGTATGTCCCCACAAAATTCATATGCTGAAGCATATTTAATTATTTCCTTAAAGGCCCATCTCCAAATACCCTCAATGGGACTGTATTTGGAGATGGGCCTTTAAGGAAATAATTAAGGTTAAATAAGGTCATAGGGTGGGCCCCTGATCCAACAGGATTCATATATATATATATTTTTTTTTTTTGAGTTGGAATCTCACTCTGTCACCCAGACTGGAGTGCAGTGGCCGTTCCCAGCCACCGCAGCCTCGACCTGCTGGGCTCCGGCGATCCTTCCGCCTCAGCCTTCCGAGTAGCTGGAACTACAGGTGCGCGCTACAACGCCCGGCTTATTTTTTGATTTATTGTAGAGATGAGGTTTCGCCAAGTTGCCCAGGTGGGTCTCGAACCCGCAGGCTCAGGCAATCCACTCACCTCAGCCTCCCAAAGGCGCAGGATCACAGGCTGATCCACCGAGCCCTGCTAGGATTCATATCTTTATAAAAAGAGCCAGGAGAGCCCACTCTCTCTCCCCCCACTTCTGACACCAAACCAATTCTGCAATTCTCCAACACCAGCTGGGTTTCCTACAGTTCAATCCTCTTCCAACACTCAATACCCAGAGTAAGCATCAGACTCCACAGCTCTCAGGGCTCAGTCCCGCAAGACTGCCTTCCTTCAGATGCCAGTCACAGTACAGGGACCACTCCTACTTCTGACCAACTATAAATTAGGGGTTTTCACGGACCCCTCTCAGGTTTAACAATTCACTAGAACATTTACTGCTTTATTATAAAGGATGCAACTCAGGAACTGCCAAATGAAGAGATGCGTAGGGTAGGGTGTGGAGGGAGGGGAAGGTGGGGCTGAGCTCTCTCCAGGACAGCCACCAGGACATCAGCATGTTCACCCACACAGAAGTTCTCCAAACCCTGTGGTTCAGGGGTTCTTATGAAGGTTTCATTACATAGGCATGGTTGATTAAAGCATTGGCCATCAGGGACTGAATTCCATCCTCAGTCTCTCACCCCCCAGAGGGAGTAGGGAAGTGAGACTGCAAGTCCCAGCCCTGGTTTGGGCTTTCAGATAACCAGCCTCCACCCTGAGTCATCTACTGGGCCCCCCAACTCCCCCCAAGAGTTGTCTTATTTACATGTAAAAGGCAGTCTTTCCACTCAGGAGATTCCCAGGGTTTAGGAAGCTCTTTGTCAGGAGCCAGGGACAAAGACCAAATGTGTTTCTCAAACATCCTTTCAGTGTACACCAGGAGTGCACTTCCCACTCCAGGCCACAGGGTTCCTTTGAGTAGGGAGTTTTGCCGACCAGAATCACATCGGTAATCTGGCCCTAAGAGAAAGACTCAAGGATGGAAAGGAAGATAAAGTTACCCTCCCAATTTCTCTGAGCCTCTTCCTGGAGGAACTATCCTCTCTCTCCCCCTCCATTTCCCAGGCTGAATCTTCATGTGGAGAGCAGGATACGGTCTCTTTTTGGTAAATAACAGGCCTAGTCTCTGTTTTTCCAGGCGCCCTCATAACCTGAGCTTGATGGGTTCATGATGAGGATTTCTCTTCCTTCTCCTCCCCACCAGACATGCAAACATCCCACTCCCGGAAGGCAGAGAGGCTAGAACACGCTTCTGAGAGTGTGTGCACAGAGATGAAAACAAACTTGGCCCTTGGTGAGTTTCCTCTGGATTTCATAAGCCAGTGCCATTTCTGAGGGAAATCAGATCCATGTGGTCCTGACTGATTTACACACTGGGCCAGAGTCTGTGCATAAGAGAGATGGAGATCCCAGAGGCCCCTTTAAGTTGATTTAACAAATCCCTTTCATGCTTTCATTTTTTTTTTAATCAGGAAGCAGAAGTTGCCTGCTCCCAAACCTCACACATAGGCACAGCCACATACATATGCCCCCTGCCAGTTTCAAATTCTCCATCTCTCCAAGCTGAAGACTGGAATATCCCCCCATAAACCAAGAGTTAGGGGATGCTTTTTCCCTCTTCTCCATTTAGCTTCTTCTGAGAAATGATAGAGAGCCTGGAAAGAACTTGCTAGAACTGAAAGGAAGCAGGCAAAGAGCCCTTCCTGCTCATGAAGCCAGCACCCTTGCAGGGTTCCCCCTTTTATCCACAGACCAAGAAGAATGAAGGCTCCAGCTCAAGGCTGGATTTAATTCTGGCCTTGGTGGCAGGACTCTGGACTAACAGAAAAGACCCAAAGAGGATGAGGCCACCCTGAGACAGACTGTTGGCTGGGCAGGACCTTCCAGAGGCACCCGAGACAGCTCTCCACCCTCAATACCAAAGGTAGTATCAGGTACACAGAGCACCAGAATAGGAGTCCAGAGACCTCGGGTGTGGCCCCGGCCCCCAGTTGCTGGCTGTGTGACCTTGGTCAAGTCACTGGACTACTGAGTCCATCTTCCTCCCCTGTGAAATGAGTGTAATGAAACCTGACTACCTCACAAAAACAAATGAGGATGAATGTGAAAATGCATCTCCAAGTCTTATGGAAAGGTGAGATGGTGTCACTAGCAGTCCTATTTATAAATCTTTTCAGGGCAAGGGAGACTGTAACTCCCCCAGTAACAGCTGCCATTATCTGATAACTGTTTGTGGGAAGTCCTTCCCAGCATACAAACTGAATTGCTTCTGAAATAACTTGCCTTTTATGTCGGACGTAGACCTGAGAATGTGCGACAGTTGGTTTGTTCTCACTGTTTTGTGTGTGTGCACACACTCTGCACATCACACTACAGAAGGAGGTGCTTGGTGAGGGAGGGGAAGGGAGGAGTCTAGGGTTCTGCTGTCTGAGGCCCTTCGAGCAGTGCATGACTACCGCCACTGCCCAACAAGTCGGACTGCAGAGAGGGTGTCTCCCTTTCCTCATCAGAAGGACAGTCATCTGAGCAGCTTTGGCTGTTTTTCAAATCAACGGATGTGAAAATCCACCCAGAACTCGGGTTATGAAATGTGTCATTTTCATCGGTGAAATTTGCACCCACTGACCTCACATCCTCCCTGAAAATGGGGGACTTTCTCACCTCCTACCTCCAATTTAATCTGCATCACATGTACTGGCAGACCTCAGACCCATCGCCATTGGAGTCATTTTTTTCTACTTGGAAGTAAACAATGGTTCTAGGGAGCTGGGCTGATGGGAAAAACGCCCACCCCATGTATGGGCGTCTCCCATCCTTCTGCCCTTTTGGGGCCTGTAAACACAGAGGCTCCAGCACATTGAGATTTGCAGCCTGTCTCTGTCTGCACCCACAATTCAACCGCGCAACCCTGAGTGGGCATAAAACCTGATTTCCTCTCCTAATGACTCCCTTAACTGAGTGAACAGCTGTCCCCTCCTAGGACCCCATGGGTAAGACTGCTGGAGACAGGTGACCCCAGGCCTCTCTGCCCCTCCTCCCCTCTGGGCAGAGGTGCCCAGATGGCCACAATGCATGGATGTGCCCAGAGCCCAGAAGAGGGGAATGTGGGCGGAGGACAGGAGGTGGGCTTCGTGGTCCGCCGGAGCTGTCCCTCTCCTGCCACCGCCATCTCGATTCCATTAACCTCGCTCTGCACACGCTGTCTTAATGGATGGGGAAGGACAGATCACCCTCTTGCCTGCGGAGAGGAGGGGCCTGCCACTTGTTGTCAACCTCAGAGTCAGCACAGGGTGCTGGGAGGGCAGGACTAGGGCCAAGCAGGCCCCGGCTCACAGCCTGACTTCCTCGCTGCCAATCTTGGAAGGAAGAAGCAGCTCCCCCGGGGCTGTGTGGTGGGCAGCCAGCAGGAAAATTCCCCTGCTCACTTTCCCCTCCGTTGATCCTCGACTCTCCTCCTCCGTGGCCAGGGAGACTCCAGAATGTACACTTCCTAAGTGCAGCAAGGGGCCTGTGGATAATAACTTCTTTTGTTTGATTAGCTCTTCCACATCTACCGGTTGCCCGCAAGACAGGGGACACCGTGTGGTGAGGATCTGCTGGGATAAGCCACCTGACAAGGGCAGCCTCGCTGCCATGGGGGCCCCAGACCCAACCCTGTGCCTCCATGGCTGTGTCACATCTGCAACCTCCTGACTTTGTTCTTTTTATTTTTTTATTTTTTTTATTTTTTTTAGTTGGAGTCTCACTCTGTCGCCCAGACTGGAGTGCAGTGCCCGGTCCCGGCCACTACAGCCTTGACCTGCTGGGCTCTGGCGATCCTTCCGCCTCAGCCTTCCGAGCCGCCAGAATTACAGGCATGCGCTACCACGCCCGGCTGATTTTTGATTTATTGTAGAGATGAGGTCTCGCTAAGTTGCCCGGGCGGGTCTCGAACCCGCGGGCTCGGGCAATCCACTCACCTCAGCCTCCCAAAGGCACGGGATTACAGGCTGAGCCACCAAGCCCGGCTCTGACTTTGTTCTTGCCATGCTTCAACACACCAGCTCCCAGGTGGGATGAGTCATGGTCTTGTTAACTGAGACATGATGCCAGCCTGACTCCTGTTTAGAGCCCTATGACCCAGGTGGACACAGGGTGGGCACCTGACCCAAGGCAGCCAATTTGCGGCTGACCAGAGGCCCATGCAATGGCCAGGTGTGAGGGCAATTAGCTCAATGGCAATTAGCTCAACCAGTCAGGTTGGTGCTCCATGGAAACAGGAAATAATAAAGCAGCTGGGAGGAACAGGAGACGTGAAGTCGCTCTGAGAGCAGGTAAGTCCTGTCAGTGGTGGCATCTGGAGGCAAGAGTCACACACGCTGGCTGATGCGAGACCTCAGGGAACCATGTCCCAAGGGCCACACCAGACCCCCCATACCTCACCCACTCTTCCAGTCCCAGCCCCAGAAGGACCCCATGCCGCAGCTCCAGTTCTGGGATGTTATCATGAACATCATTGCAATTACTTTCCATGCTCTAGCAAGCTCCAGATACGCTGGGGAAACAACACAGGGTTTCACAGAGTTATCTGATTAAAAATCACATGGGCAGTTTGTTAAATCTGCAGATTCCAGAATCCCGTTTTAGGCCGTTGAATTCAAATCTCCAGGATGGACTAGGATGTACATTTAACAAACACCCAGGGGAGGTCTCAAAGCAAATCTGGGGAACATTGGTTTATTTCCACCCTCTAGGCCAGGTATGGTGGCTCATGCCTGTATTCCCAGCACTTTGGGAGGCTGAGGCAGGAGGATCGCTTGAGGCCAGGAGTTAGAGAGCAGCCTGGGCAACATAGCAAGAATTTGTCTCTACAAAAAAGTAAAAAATAAAAATTTTTTTAAATAGCCAGTCAAGGTGATGCCCACCTGTAATCCCAGCTACTCAGGAGACTGAGGCAGGGAGATCACTTGAACCCAGGAGATTGGGGCTGCAGTGAGCTATGATTGTGCCACTGCACTCCAGCCAGAACAACATAGTGAGACCCTGTCTCTACAACAAAAAAAGAGAAACAAAATCTTCCGCACCCTCCTTAATTCATTATCTTAAGTCAGCTGAATTGAACATGAAACACTTAAGTTGCTTAAAAAGAAGAAAAATTACCATTTTTAGGGTCAACCAGGCAAAAAAGAAAGTTGCAAAAATTTCTTATGGCCTCCATTCTTCTTCTGGCCCCAGGCAGGATATTGTAACAGTTGGAACAGTCTCCCTCAGGAGATGTCACCAAGTGGATATGATGTCAGTGACCCCTGCCAAGGTCATTGCCAGCCTGCCATCTTTAGCAGTAGAAAAGAGGAAAGTCACAGTTCTGTTGGAAGAAATCTCTGGCTGTCCTCAAATATTCTTTTTTCTCTCCTCTGTGGTAATAAAGGAGAGAAAAATTTTAGCTGGGTACATAGCAGACCAAAAAACAAAAATAAAAACTACCATCACAGCCTCCCTTGCAGCTAGGTGGGCCATATGTAAGTTGTACCAATGGGCTATGAGCTAAAGGAACACATGCAAGTTGTGAGTCAGGGCTTATGGATGGAATGTGGATGTGGTAATGAGCCAGCTTGGAGCACATGAACAAGGACAATCCTAGGAATGCCAGCCAGGGTGGCAGGGTAGAGGGGTCCTGGGTTTCTGCACCATGGAGCTATCACACCCACCCTGTTACAGGAGATGAACGCACACTTCTATTTTGTAAAAGCCACTATGATTTTGGAGTTTGTTATAACATGACTGCAGCTGAACTTATATCTTAACTACAGGGTCGCAGTGCAGTTCCCATCCAAGAGGTGTGTTCACCGCAGCTGTCCCACTTCATGGCAAGACTCAAACCCCTAGAAAGTTCCTGCCAAGCCCTCCTGTTCATAAGAACAGGGCCTGAGCTTCATGAGTCCTTGTCCACAGAGGCTGGCGCCAGAAGCAGTTCTAGCGTCTAGTGCTGTTTGAACATATTCCACACTCAGTGTGGATTATTTTTAAAAAATCCTTTTCTCTATTTAACAAATTTTATTTTCAGCAATAATCATGAAGTGAAACAAATAATAATGGCCAAGAAAGAAACACAAACAGTGGAAGATTCTCTTTTATTGGATCTCATATATATAATCATTCTCATAAAAGAATAAAAATAATATTTTAGATAAATAATTGTCTAGTAATTAATAAGTGAATTTTAAAAACATTTGCAAATGGCACAATTTAGTGTTTGCCTCAATTGTGCCAATGATGTTATATTTTTTTTTTGCTTCATTCTTTAGTTTTAAAACAATTAACAATACTTTTTTAAATAATATGTTTTAATTTTAAAGAGATTATTTCAAAGATATTATAAAGACAATATAAAGAAATAATAAAGGTATTATTTTAAAGATGTTTAGATTAAAATATTTCACCATGAACTAAAATTTTCACTTACCAAACGAAAACATACCTTACAGTTTGCACTTTGTTTTATTGTTTTATATCTCAAACAAAAACTTCAAGTGGTCCCACAGAATGACTGAATTGAAGTGACTCAAAATCGGCTGCCACCTTAAAATCACCATGCTGTCACTGTTGACTGAGAGTCCACGGCTGAAATGCAGAAATACGTGGTACCTCAAGAGCTAGAGACAAACCAACCTGAAATGAGCTCAGTCCCGAGTCATTATGGACCGACTCTTAAAAACGATCGTGGGTCAGTAACCAAGTCCATGTGTGTCAGGGGCCCACTGAACAACTGGAAACTCTGAATTAACTTTCATGTGCATACAATGTTTATTAAAGAGTCAGTAACAAAAGTGTGCTAATTTGAAGCTAACATCTATTGCCAACACTCAAGTGTAACTGTTGCAATTATAACTTACACCAACAAAAGACTTCTTGGGAAGGAGTATTTTTTCACTGATTTTGTTTGAAATTTCCAGAGAATAGTGATTTTTTTAAAGCAGCCCGACCTTGAAGTCTGTGCTGTTGCTTCTGAATTCTTCGAGGATAGTGCCTGCACCTGGGCTGGCCACCACCCCAGCCCACCTAGCATGCCTCACAGCTTCCGGCTCTTGAGTCTCATTAGATGTGGGGGCCTAATGATTTTTTGGTTGAGCTGCTTTACCTTCCTTAGGAAGGCAGAGTATAGGCACACTAGGACCTAAAACACTAGTTATCTGGCCTTGCCTAGCAAAACATTTGTTATTTCTGCCTTCTTTTAAATCATAGTACTTGCATTTTATGAACAGGCTGACAGTTAATTGCTCTTGTTTATGAACCAAGGTAAAGAACCACAGTGACATACTTGAGGAATTGCGATGCATGCTCTGTCTCTTGCAGAAGATCCAGTGAGTTTTTGTTACAAACCAAAAGAGCCCCAGGAAGGCAAAAGCCTGGGAATGTGGCTGAGGAGCCCTTAGTGGTGTGGGTGGGTGCTGGGAAGTGGGAGAGCTGCAAGCCTGGGGGAGGGGAACACAGACCTGGGACATGGAGCCCAGGAGACAAGCAAATAGCCCAACATCAAGGAATTCAGTTATTAATAAGAAGAGCTACGATTTAACTCTTCTTAAAAAAAAAGAAAAGGTTCTCTTTTCATCTTTATGGCAACTCTGCAGGATGGGCTCAGGGGGGTTAATGAATATTTGTTTACGGTCTATCAACTAGGAAGAGAGGATTTGAACCTATGGCCCTGCCCCCTCCCCACACTGCTTCTCACCGGCTCCTATACTGTCCTTAAGCTACCAGGGACACAGCCTGAGGGTTGGGATTCAGAGGCCAGTCCCCAGAGGTGGATTCAGACGTGGGTCCCAGGACTGGAATTCGGAGGTAGGTCCGGGGCTAGGATTCAGAAGTGGGTCCCCAGAGCTGGGATTCAGAAGTGGGTCACAGGACTGGGATTCAGAAGTGGATCCTCAGGGCTGGGATTCAGAGGTGGGATTCAGAGGTGAGTCTCTGGGGCTGGAATTCAGAGGTGGATCCCCAGGGCTGGGATTCAGAAGTGGGTCCTGGGACTAGGATTCGGATATGGTTCCCAGGGTTGGGATTCAGAGATGGGTCCTCAGGGCTGGATTCATAGGTGGGTCCCCAGGGCTGGAGTTCAGAGGTGGGTTCCAGGGCTGGGATTTAGAGGTAGGTCCTGGGACTGGGATTCAGAGATGGATCCTAAGGGCTGGATTCAGAGGTGGGTCATCAGGGCTGGGATTCAGAGGACAGCGTCATGGAAAGAATGAGGCAGGCACCACCTACTCACTACATGTGCCACACCAGGCATGAGGTTTGAAGGCAAGTGCCTAGTTCTCAGAACTGGGAACAAGGTCAGGGTTGCATTGCCAGCAAGCATAACTTGAAGTAGAGTCTCCGAGCACCCAGATGGAATACTAATTCTCTTGGCTTGAGATCAGAAGCAAAGCACTCCCCACCGCTGGGAGAGGGCCAGCGGAGAGTCTCGTAGGCAAAGACCAGGTCAGTCGGAAGAAGCACTGAGCCTGTCCTCCCAAGAATGCCAGAGAGAGCTCTGGAACCCCTTGGAGCTGGGGTAGGGCCTCAGGCCCTGGCCACCACGTGGCCTCCTAAGAAGCCCCCTGGCAAGAATAGGAAAAGGGTCCCTTCTGGGTGAATTCCAAATCACAGAACACCTTTGCACAGATTTAGTGATGCCAGAGAAGGTCAAATGCCTGAATGTCTTTGTTTCTGGCTTCAGGAGCTAAGAAGGGTCCAGGAACTTCACACCATTGGCATCAGCAGCAGCCATAGCTGCATTTTATTCATTCAACAGATACTCATACCTGCTGAGGGCCTGATGGTTGCCCAGCACGATTCTAGACACTGGGCAATTGGCAGTGACGAAACAGACAAATCCCTGCCTCCATAGAGCTCAATTCAAATGGCAAAGACAGACAATAAACGAATAAACAGCTGATTATGGGAGCAAAAGTGCTGTTGTTGCCGGGCAGGGTGTGGTGTGACACTCCGAGGGTTTTTTTTAACTCTCCACAGAAAAGAATGTCAGAGCGAATCCAAGTACAGTTTAAGACAAAGTTTATTAGAGAGAAAGAGGCCTGCCCAAGGGACGTGGGCATCTTAAAAGAAAGAACACACATTTGCCTTTGACAAGAAGCTTATAATATCCTTCGACAACAATTATGATGCTAACCATCATAACCATAACCATCTCCCCACCTTGGATGATTTCTTAGAACATCATGTCTGTGTTTTGGGTAATCCCAAAACATTAGTTTCATTGGGTGAAGATGGTGTACTGATAAGAGAGATGTCTTATTTTATTTTATTTTTATTTTTTATTTTTGAGTTGGTCACTCTGTCGCCCAGACTGGAGTGCAGTGGCCGCTCCCGGCCACCACAGCCTCGACCTGCTGGGCTCCGGCGATCCTCCTGCCTCAGCCTTCCGAGTAGCCGGAATTACAGGCATGCGCTACCACGCCCAGCTGATTTTTTGATTTATTGTAGAGATGAGGTCTCGCTGCCCAGGCGGGTCTCGAACCCGCGGGCTCAGGCAATCCACTCACCTCAGCCTCCCAAAGGCGCGGGATTACAGGCTGAGCCACCGAGCCCAGCAAGATGTCTTATTTTCATATAAACTGCCTGCAAGAAACATGTCTATGTCTAACCTGCATGCATGGCATACCCTGCCTCACTATGAGGAAACCCAAGTCAGGGTAAGAAGATGAGGGCAAGGGAGGAGTGCTGTTTCAATAGGGGGTCATGGAGGTCTCCAAGGAGGAGAAGACACAGAAGCCAAGATCCCCATTCCCTACCTCCCTTGCTCAGGGTGTTCAGGTCCCCTGGAGTCCAAGACCAAGGCCTCCATCTGAGCACCAGTCACTAGGAGTGACAAGCAAAAGGGCACCTCTGTGATCCCCAGGGCCTGCCTGTCTCCATAGTTCAGAGGGCCATCTGCAGGGACACAGAGAAAAGGAAGAGACAGTCACTTCCTTCAGGGATGTGGTGAGCACTGGAGAAAGGGCATGAGGCAGGCACACAGAAGCCAAGGAACAAATGCCAATTAATATGATGCAAACTGGCCATCTGTCAGGCAGGCTGCAAGGGACAGCTGCGCTGGGGGAAGGGTGGACACCCGCAGTCTCTACAATGTCTCTGTGTGCAAGTACAACCTGTGTGTCACAGGTTTCTGCAGCTGGGAAGTAAAATGGTGGCTCTGCAAACCTCAATGCCCAAAACGATGTGTCAAGCCCCCAGCTGCATGGTGGCAGGAAGTCCAGACTTCTACGAAGTCACTGCTCTTACATATTCCTGACACTCTTCAGGGAAGTCCCACATGGACACAGACCCACCAAGGCCTTGTTCGTTCCTTCTACCCCCAAAGTCCTAGGCCCAATACCATCCCTGAGGTGCTACTTCTTGGACTACATTCTGTTGCCAGTCTTGCCACCCCAAGCCCCTCACCATGATCACAAAGCCCCAAAGTTAGTGAACAGAAGTGTTGCCTATGACTTTGCCACCACTGAGAAAGCTACCACTCAGTGTTTCATCCTTGCACAAGGAGATGGGACATGTCCGTGGCACAGAGAACAACACAAAGTGGGCACCTGAAAGGTTCCCAGCCAGTCAAGAAACTCTCCCACAGACCTCTTTGATTTGCAGAGCTGGCCCACCTGCTCCCTGGACCAGTGGTGGGGAGGTTGCCACCAAGGCTCCGGTCTCTGATGGCCATGCCAGAACTTTCACAGTCCAATGACCCACTCCTCTCATTCCCCTGCTTCTACCCCAAGCACAGCTGCAGACCCCACCTCAGCAGGGATGTCTGCCAATTCATCCGGTAGCTCACTCAAGCAAGGGGTGTCACACAGCAAAGATTTCTGAGCAGCCACATGTTACAGACATCTCAGTTCAGGAACCTCTTTATCACATGTCACATGCATGTCACCAAGGGGCTGAGGCAGGGATATGTGAAGTCTCAACACTCCCTAATGAAGGGAAGGACCAGGGACCGGGTCTGGCCTACTACTGCAGACACCTTTCTCACCAGATGGCTTCTCTGTGAGTGCCCTGTCACTTTCCCATGTTATTTGTTCCCCCTACCCCTATCCATCAGACATGTTTGTGGCCATGCCCAACAGCAGACCAAGCTTGTCTTTTTAGCTCCCTGGTCCCTATGCAAGTCAGTGCATGCAAGTTGAAAGAGACACTGCCCAGCAACTCTGATGTCAGAAATGCCCTAACCCCAACATAGGGTCAGGTGTGGACTGAGTCCCAGCTTATGCCCAGTGAAGATGCTTAAAATGTCAAGTTGCACATAATGTGCATTTAGCAAGGCCAAGGTTTCTGTGGTGTTATCATCTTGAAAAATAAAATGTCTTTATAGGAGTTGGTTGAATACACTCTGGTATATACACACAGTAGAGTACTATGCAGCTGCAAAAAAAAAAAAAAGAGGAAATTGCTATGAACTGATATAAAGCTGATGCTGAGATTTTAAAAAAGCAAAGTATATAAAAGAACATGTATGGCATACTGCTTTTTGTGTCTGAGATAAGGACAAATAAGAAAGTGTACATATATCTATTTCTCATACAAAAAAGAAACACAGAAAAGATAAATCACAGAAAATAATGAGGGGATGAGCTGGCACATGCCTGTAAGGAACTTCCAAGGAGGAGGAAGTGGAGGAGAAGAGACATGGGGAGAGGGGACACTTCTCTGAGTAGATCTGAGTTTTAGAGTTTTGACTTTTGAAAGCATGCCCAAAAAAAGAAAAATGAAAATAATTATAATAATAATGAAAGCATGCCAATGGTCTACAAATTCAACAAATTAAATAAATAAGACTAGGAAAAGGGGAAAGACTGAAAACAAATGAACTGAATTGTATTTCTTTTTCTTTTTTTTTTTTTTTTGAGGTGGAGTCTCACTCTGTCGCCCAGACTGGAGTGCAGTGGCCGCTCCCAGCCACTGCAGCCTCGACCTGCTGGGCTCCGGCGATCCTTCCGCCTCAGCCTTCCAAGTAGCCGGAATTACAGGCGCGCGCTACCATGCCAGCTAATTTTTTGATTTTATTGTAGAGATGAGGTCTCGCCTGCCCAGGCGGGTCTCGAACCCACGGGCTCAGGCAATCCACTCACCTCAGCCTCCCAAAGGTGCGGGATTACAGGCTGAGCCACCGAGCCCGGTTCTGAATTGTATTTCAAGTGTGGATTACAATCACACTGAAGATAGGGGAAGGGAGATAGAATTAAAGAATTAAGACAGGCGTGGTGGCTCACACCTGTAATCCAACCACTTTGGGAGGCAGAGGCAAGAGGATTGCCTGAGCAACTTGGCAAGACCTCATCTCTGCAATAAACCAACAAATTAGCTAGACATGGTTGTGCACACCTGTAGTTTTGGCTATTTGGAAGGTTGAGGCGGAAGGATCGCCTGAGCCCAGCAGGTCAAGGCTGTGGTGGCCGTGATCGTGCCACTGCACTCCAGCCTGGGCAACAGAGTGAGACTCTGACTCAAAAAACAAAAACTAAAGAACAAATCCAAGTAACTTATGAAAAATAATATTTGACCATAACCCCTCAGCTGGGGCAAGTTCAGGGTGTGTGCGGAGGTGGGAGGAGAGAGGAGTAAGGAAAGAAGTGGAAACACATCCTGAACTCTTTATAGTGGATTTGCTTATTGTAGCAGCATGAACTATAGGGCTCTCACTGAGGAAGAAGGGACATGCATATACGGAACAGAGGAAGGCAAGAAGAAACTTGTAGGAATGGACTTGAATTGAAACTATTAGTGTGAACTTAAAATTTTGAAAATACCAGCCAGGCGTAGTGGCACATGCCTGTAGTCCCAGTTACCCAGGGGCTGGAGCAGGAGGATTGCCTGAGTTCAAGAGTTTGAGGTTCATCAGCAAGGATACCTGCATAATGACCATTTGTATTTCTAACCCTGAATTGTACCCCGCATTTTAAATAAAATAATAATTTTTTAAAAAAGAATCTGAGTTTCAGTGAGCTATGATTGCACCACTGTATTGCAGCCTGGGTGACAGAGTGAGACATTGTCTCTTAAAAAAAATTAAAAGTTAAATTAATTTTTTTTTTTTTGAGTCTGAATCTCTCTGTCAACCAGGCTGAAGTGCAGTGGCACACTCATGGCCACTGCAGCCTCAACCTGCTGGGCTCAGGCAATCCTTCTGCCTCAGCCTTCCAAGTAGCTGGAACTATAGGCACGCACTACCACGCCCAGCTAATTGT
Organism: Cephalopachus bancanus; assembly: GCA_027257055.1. Lineage (NCBI taxonomy): Eukaryota > Metazoa > Chordata > Mammalia > Primates > Tarsiidae > Cephalopachus > Cephalopachus bancanus. The sequence goes on from JAPVLO010000276.1 coordinate 1,056,034, forward strand.
TTGATTTATTGTAGAGATGAGGTCTCACCAAGTTGCCCAGGCTGGTCTTGAACCCCTGGGCTCAGACAATCCTCTTGCCTCAGCTTCCCAAAGTGCTGGGATTACAGGCTTGAGCCACTGCGCCCAATCAAAATTAAATTTTTTAAAATTAAAAAAACTATGTGAATATGAATGTTTACATGCATATCTATATACATACCATGTGCATGCATGTATGTATATGAATATGCATGTTTGTATTTATGTGTCTGTATATTTGTATATTCATGCTTATGTGTCCTAGCTCTGACCACTGAAAAGGCCAAGAAGCAAAGCTATCCCACTAAGCAAGGAGCACATCGAGTGCCTGGATCTTGGTCTCTAATACTATTTCCCACTAAAAGGAACCGGAACTCCTCAAATAAGTGGCTGATTTCAGGCCTAGGGCAGAATAGGTCCAAGACAAGCCTGAAACATCTTATGCCATAGAGTAAAGAAATGCTCAAAAAAACAGTGATGGGGCGTGTCACAGAATGGAGGAACCACCTTGAAAGGGCTCCCACTGGTGAAATCTGGGACAATTTGGACACCAAAATAACGAACTATAATAATGGACTATAAATCACTGAAAAAATTAGAAATTCATGGGTCTATACCAAATATATATATTTAGACTAAATAGACAGGTGAATGGATAGATTAGATAGATAGATAGATAGATAGACAGACAGACAGACAGATAGATAGGACTCTTGGTCACAGTAAAATACTGAGTGTCAACTGGTAAAAGTAGAGAGAGTACTAGAGTTGGGAGATCATCATTTTGTAACTATCATGATGGGTCAGTCATGAATCATTAAATAGATATTAAATCTAAGGGAAATTTTGACGAGAAATGGTCTTAAGGAGTCTCCCCACAGACTGCTCACTAGTTGCAAGGGTGGAGGAAAACAATAATGAACAATGGAAAAATCAGGCAACACTTTTACCAGATGATCAAAATTAAGATCGCATGTGAGGACCAGATGGCCATCACCTGTCTCCAGAGCATGCCCTGAGAAGTAGACCGCATCATCTAGGTTCTGTTGCTACTGAGAATGTACAGCCCCAGTCTAATCAGGAAAAGTCATCGGACAAACACAAAGACAAGGGCACTGTATTCTTCAAAGATATCAGTATTACACAGGACAAAGAAAGGCTGTGAGATGTTTCAGATTAAAGGAGGCTAAAGAGACATGAAAGCCAAATGCAGCATCTGACCCTAGACTGGATCCTGTCCTGGAAGGGAAAATAACAGGCATTATTAGATCAAACAAAAAATATAAGCTGTAATATAGGTAATAGAGTCTATAAAAGCATCATATCAATGTAAATCTATAAAATTGACAACTATTCTGTGGTATGTAAGACAATATCCCTATTCTTAGGAAATACACACTGAAGTATTTAGGAGCAAAGAGCCATAATGTATGTAACTTACTCCAAATGCTTCAGAAAAAAATTATGTATAAACACATACATATGTAACTATGAATACATACACGAGATAAGTAAATCTGGGTAAAATGTGTATGGATGTTCTTTGTACTATTGTTAGTTTTGCAAATTTTTGTAAGTTTGAAATTATTTCCAAATAAAATGCATCAAAATGCCTTTACCTTTGCCCCACACTTAACCACTTTCTAGCATATTTACATGCATTGGGACTTTTGATCCTCCCAGCAACTCCATGAGATAAGCAGGGCAGGCGTGGTTATTATACTTCCCATTTTACAGATGAGGAAGTTAAGGTACAAAGATGTTGAGTGACTTGACAGGGATCACACCGAGCTAACAGAAATTGGACCTTCATCTCCAGATGCAAGTCTAGGCTTTGAACCACATACATTCTCCAGATCCCTTCAGAATGTATGCGCAATTCTGCTGGTCCTCTCTCTAGGCTGTCATGCATTCCATAATTTTACTTCCACAAGTTTACTACTCAGTCTTTGAAACCCAACTCAAGTCAGTTTCCTCGTGATCCCCTTACCTTGTGTCCCCTCCCCCAGAGTCACAGCTGTCCCTCATTTGATCTCCCCGGCTCTAATACAGACTCTCACTTAAGAACTGATTGCCTATTGTGGTTATTTCCTATTTGTTTCTGTTTGTCTCCCTGAAGGGCAAGGACCAAGTATTTTTCCTCGGACTCCCAGCCCCAAGCTCTGTGCCAGGCTCTGTGAATGTTGCTGAATAAATTGACCATATGGTTAAATGAAACCTCCTCTTATTTGACCTAAACTCACCTCAATCAAGTCTCAAAGCGAGGCTTTCGTCGTGGAGTTGGAATTAAGTAGAATTAAAGTTAGCACTGTCCTGGCATAACTCGCTGGTTCCTTTCCTTCCTTCCAAGGGGTAGAAGGTCAAGGGTGATACGGGTTGTAGGGAAGCAGAGTGGTATTTTTTTTAATACAATAAGGAAGAGTTTTTTATTGCAAGTGGACTGGAGGGAAGGGAGGTGATCTGCCAACATATAGAAAGCAACAAGGGGGCCAAGTTTTGGGAATGGGAAGGACAGAGAAGTGGAAGTCTGAAGGGGACTAGCAGGAAACTACCATTGAGTCACAGGTTCCTTATCAGCTCAAGGTTCAGCCTTGAAGGGATATGAGAATTTGTGACACACAGCACAGTTTCAGTAATCACCTCCCACACGTCAGTACCCAGAAAAGAACTAAGGAAGGGGCCTTGGGCGCCCATTTCAGGAAACCTGATTGATATCCACCTTCCTAATTCATCGTGCTCAGGGGACGGAGGGCTATGATCTCTCCAGCACAGCTCTGTGCAAAGTGCGAGAAGATGGAACTTCCAAATAAACCCCTGGATTTGAGACAAGCCTGAAATTTTATTTGAAGGGATTTGCTTTCGATTTCATTTTTTTAAATGCATTTTTAATAACAAGCCTATTCAATCAAAAGAAGGTGTTTGACTGCTTGGAACCGCAGTGGGATCACCCTCAATGTAATTTGGATCCTTTCCTAAACCCAGTCCTTTGATTCTGCCAGCTCAGATCTCTCCTCCGTTGGTAACTCACAAAACCTTGTTGTCAGTGGTGTGGAAGAAATTCAGTTAGGAACATCCCTAAAGACACCTCCAATCCACCCCTGCAAAACAAAAGAGTAAGTTCCCATTCACTAGACACCAACAAGTGACAGCACACAGATGCCATGAATGTTGGAGCAGGACTGTGGAGGTCATGTGGGCCCAGCCCCTCTCACGGCACTGAGACCCAAGGGGCCAGTCTGCTGGATCACCACTGATGGAGAGTGGAATGTTCTGCCTCCCAGGGCTGGCCACCTCCTCCTCTTCCTCCTTTCAGAGCAGGGCACTGGACAAGGGCCACATGCCCCTGGGGCATATCACCAACACTCCTGGTTTTGGAATCATGGAAGAAGCAAAGCACATTCTCGGGTCTGTGGACAGGTTCGGGGTCTCTTAGGTTAAAACTCCCAAGAAGAGCAGGGAGATGATAGGTGCTGCTCACTTCCGGGGTCACAACGTTCCAAGAGAGCATGGAAGTCAGGTAACCTCAAAGAGCTGAAGTCCCTGGAGCTTGACTAGACACCGGGAGTTTTTGCACAGATTTCTTTGGTCAGAAGAGGGCCTGTGAACACGCTCTGGAGAGCCACAGGAGGGAAGGAGAGAAGAGCAGAGGCTGCAGGAAATGGAGACATGGTGGTGGGGAGAAGGCAGCCCTGAACAAGGCCCCTACACGGCGGAGACCTGCATCACCAGTGACAGCGGGAGGCTGTGGGGCCCTGGAGCACAAAGAAAAGCTTGCAGAAGCCTGGGAGAGTTTGACAAGGGTGGCAGCCAGGGGTGGGAGCTGGCTGTGGTTGGCGTCCAGAGTGGGCAGTTAAGGCAAGACTCATGTTGAGTCAATTTTGTGAATGTGTGACATATTCAGTTCAATATTTTCCTGGTGATGCTCAAATCCTAAAAGAGTTTAGACAGTCTGGAAATCGTGTAGCCCTCCTCCAGTCCAGCAACAATGACAGAGTGAATGACATCTAAGCCGATGATATCTCAAATTCAGGATATTTCTATAATCCCAGCACTTTGGGGGGCCAGAGTGGAAGAATTGCTTGAGCTCAGGAGTTCAAGACCAGCCTGAGCAGCATAGTAAGATCTTGTCTCTACAAAACATTTTAAAAATTAAAAAAAATTAGCCAGGCATGTTGGCACTCACCTGTAGTCCCAGCTACTCAAGAGGCTGAGGTGGAAGGATCACCTGAGCCCAGGAAGTGGAGGTTGCAATCAGCCATGATCGTGCCATGGGAAAAAGACCCCAACTGAATCTCTCTCTCTCTCTCTCTCCACACACACACACACACACACACACACACACACACACACACACACACACACACGCAACACAGCAGCCAGAGGGATGCCATAAGAGCCTATAGAGTCTATGAATTCTATTCCCCCTGTATTCAAATCTCCCTGTGATGTCCCATGGTAGCTAGATAGCTCTCACAGTGGTTGCAAAGCCCAGCATCACCTGGCTCCCTGCTACCTGGGCCCTCATCCCCTGCAGCTGCCCCTCTATCACCCCATTCCAGCCTCACGGGCTCCTCCTGGCCTTCAGTGCACCAAGCCCATGGGCTCTGGACTGGCTGTTCTTTCTCCGTGTCTCTTCTCCCAGACACCCCTGTGACTCTAGCCTTTACCTCCGTTAGGTCTTTGCTGAAGCATCGTTGTCTTAGAAAGGCCTACTCTGGCCATCCTATTTTCAATGGTAACACTCCCCCGCACTCCTTGTGCCCCTCCCCTAATATGAAACGTATTACCAGCTGACTCACTTAATGTTTAAATGATCTGCTTATTACCTGACTGTCCCAGTAGAAAATAAAGCCCAGCCGGAGTCGGTGGCTCAGCCTGTAATCCTGCGCTTTGGGAGGCCGAGGTGAGTGAATTGCCTGAGTTCACGGGTTCGAGACCCGCCTGGGCAACTTGGCAAGACCTCATTTCTATAATAAATCAAAAAAATTAGCCGGGTGTGGTAGCACGCACCTGTAGTCCCCGCTACTTGGAAGGCTGAGGCAGAAGGATCGCCAGAACCCAGCAGGTTGAGGCTGCGGTGGACAGGAACGTGCCACTGCACTCCCGTCTGGGTGACAGAGTGAGACTCCAACTCAAAAAAAAAGAAAAAAGAAAATAAAGCCCTGGGCTGGGCTCGGTGGCTCAGCCTATAATTCCAGCACTTTGGGAGGCCGAGGCAAGTGGATTGCCTAAGCCTGCAGGTTCGAGACCAGCCCAGGGAACTTGGCAAGACCTCATCTCTACAACAAATAAAAAATTAGCTGGGCATGGTAGCATTCACTTATAGTTCCAGCTACTTGGAAGGCTGAGGCAGAAGGATCACCGGAGTCCAGCAGGTTGACACTGGGGTGGCTGTGAGCATGCCACTGCACTCCAGCCTGGGCAACGGAGTGAGACACTGAAGAAAAAAAGAAAATAAAGTCCTGTGGGTTGGGATTTTTGTCTCCCTCGTTAGGACCTAGAATAGTGACTGGCATATAGCAGATACTTCTAAAACATTTGTTGAATAAGGAAGGTGAAGCTCACTGGCTCTTAGCCTGACCCTTCCGTCAGCCTGAGCCCCAAATCAAACTACCTTCCAGCAGGATTCCTCCTCCCAGTTCAGCTCAGCTCAGTTCCTGGCTCCTGACCTTAGTTTCTGCTTTCTTCCTGCTCCCACTGCCTGGCTCAACTCTGTGCCCCCTCTGCCCCCACCATGACAAAGGGAGATAAACACATGGGCCGATCCTCAGCGTTTCCCATAGCAATGGATCCACCTGTCTCCATAACAGCCTCGCCTGACTTGGATACTCTTATTAGCACCCTAGACATCACAATCTCTCTCTTTCAGGCAAAACAATCCCAATATCTTTTAAGAAAATCCCATACTATTATATTCAGACAAATAAGCCATCCGTTGGATCAAAACATGTGACCTGAAGCCACTCCCAAGAGAAGGCTTCTGGGCCAGACAGAATTTTGTCTCAGTGCAGGTTTCTCCCCCCGACGGAATCATCATTGTGCCAGAATGAAGATGAGTCCATCGTTGAGGCTGCCTACCTAAATCAAAGGAACATGAGCTTTCAGAATCATTATGTACACGAGGACCCAAAAAACAAGTTCAGTGGATGCACGTCCTGTGCTTCCAAGGCAATTCCTTCAAGACTTACCAATGCTAACATCCAGAGTTGATGTCTTCCCAGCCCCACCCAGACCCAAGGATCTCTCCTCACCAAAGAGCAAATCAGAAACACCAGCCATCTGGCTCTTGAAATTCTGGAGGAGGGGCACCTGTTAGCTCGGAAGACACATTAAGGCAGGTTTCACATGTACACCACATTGTGGGAGCAGAACGTTCATCGGCCTGCCCTTGGGTGCACTAGTGTGAAGCAGGCAGGTTCCCACCCACCACCAGCCCCACTGAATCTCAGCCCGTGGGCCCAGCAGTTCTAGAAGGCCACAGCAGTGAGAAAGGCCTGCAAAAATGCTGGGAGGGAGAGCGAATCCTGGCCGAGCCACGTTCCCAATCACTCTGGGCAAATTCAGTTGAAATGAGACACTTTTCAAAAACAATTTCTGGGTAAGTGGTGGAGAAAATAAGAACACTCAGAACATGTGGAGGAAAGAAAGGAGCAGCCACCCGAGTGCAGCGATGGGTCTCCGTCCGTCAGGCGGAGCGAGCCAGGGCGAAGCTCGTTCCTCACACGCCGTCACACGGAGGCATCGGCTCGGACAATGACTTGTGTGGGTTGTCATGACGATGAAATTGAAACTGGGATAAACAATAGCCACTCAGCCAGCAGCCTAACCTCCGAGCTGACCTGTCATTTCGATCGCAGCCGCCTGGGCCTCTCGCAGACATCAGGAGATGAGCCTCTCTCGGGCCAGACTTTGATAACAGGTGGCTAAACACGAGGCTGGAAATCAACTGGGTCTTTCCGCCCCTTCCTAAGCTAAGCTGGGTAAGCGGGCAGCATCCTGTACAAGGTCCCCATAGCCTGTGGAGGGACAACAAAGCCTAGAAAGTTAATGCAATGGGCCCAAAGACACACAGCATGTCAACAGGAAAGACTGAGAACAACTACCCCGGCCTAAATTCAAAATCCCCTGGAAATCATTGCTCACTCACTGGGGGTGGCACTTCTAAAGCTCAACAGGGCTTCCTGGCATTCCTCGCCAAATGGACCAAGGCAAAATTTAATTATTGTCTCTGTTAGAACTTGAAAATCCCTTTGCAGTTCTAAGGCAAATGCAAATGCAGTTTCTGTGGCCTGTTCCAGCCTCCCTTCCATCTCTGGTTGCCTCAGACACAGCTCCAGAAGCTGAGCACCGGGAAAGAGAATAGACTATGCCCCAAAGGGCTCAACTTGACTTTAAAAAATGGTATTATTATTTATATTTAATAGCAGCTTCAGAGAAAGCAGCAGATCCTAGGGCATGGCAGAAATGTAAATGCTAACTGATTATTATTCTTGCAGAAACTTGGAATTCAAAAGTTTAATCATCCTCATTAGCATAATTTGGGCGACTGCAGTCCATAACCCGACCCTGGAGTTGATTATTTATGGCGCCCTGAACAGAAGTCGAAAATTAACTTTGATTTAATGTAACAATTCCATCCCCAATATAAATTCACAAAGCAGATACGTTTGTCAAAAAATAAATCAGGCGGCTCACCCATCTCAGAACAGGAAACCAAGAAAGGAATAGAAAGAGAATCCCTAATCTTTTGTTTCTGCGGTTGTTCTAGCTTTCCCTTTCCCTGTCACATCTGTGGACGAGCCTTGGAGAAGGCTGAGAGCTTCAGGGTGAAGACAGATCTGTGCATCAGACAGACAGGCCACAAGGGAGTGGGGTTTCCCCTGGGATGGACATCTTTTGTCTCCCGAGGGTTTTATCCAAGTAAGCAGCTTTCTGAGGAGATGGAATGAAAGAGTTATCCCAGAGAGCTCATCTGGGGGAGGGTTGTATAGCAAGCATAATGTAATGCCTTGTGTGTGTTTGAGGTTTGCCAAGTAACAGTTTGCTACCGCCTGCAATACTTCATTTATTCTCACCACCATAGATTGGGCAACTGGAAACTGAGTCCCAGGAAAGCTAAGCAACTTGTCCATGTCCCATGGCTTGCAAAATGCAAAGCTGACCCTGGGATCCTGGCCTCCCCGCTCCACACACAGTGCTCTCGGTCTGTGTGCACATGGCAGGGAAGGTGCCTGAATAAGTGGCCTGTCTCCTGCCAGAAAAGCAGAGTTCTCGTGAACTCCATCAGGGGCCTTGGGTGACAGTGGGAGATGATGCTCCTGGGGTAGACAGGAGCAAATTTCAAGACTTCACCAGCTAACCAAACAATTTCTAAGAGCTCAGAAGTGAATGTATCGCCCCCTTCAGGAAACACTCAGAAAAGGTAAGTTTCCCACACAGGGCAAAACGTACTCTAAGGGACCCCTCCTAGTTGATGGTGTCATATTCACCCTAAGAGTATGGTTAGACTTAACCACTGTGTGTCATTTGCCTCCGCGCTGTGCCAAGCTCTCTGCCAAGAAAGGAACATCTTTCCATGGCAGTACGAAGGAGCCAGACTGGCACTGCTGTGGCACTCTTCCTCCCTGTTAATTCTCTGTCTGGACCTCTGAAGCTGCCCAGACATGCCAAGTGTTAGTGGCAACAGGTTTGCTTGCCAGTAATCAACATCCTCTACCTCCTCGCCACAAGCACCTACAGACTGACGATGCCAACTTTCTCTTTTCCATGCCAGGCAGAGCTGATGCTATCTCACAATGGGTAGCAGAGCCCTGTGCCAACAGCCAGAGACTTGCCCGGTGGCTGGCAGGAAAGTGACCATACTCAGACTGTGCCATTTGGCTCTTTGGCTTCTGCTCTGGGAAAAAAACTGGCTGAGAAGAGATAAAAGCTGTTGGCAAAATATAAAGTTTGGGTTCTCTTGGTCCCGACTCGGCAAGGATAATCATGAGTTGGCTTGTGTTCTGCATATGTGTATGTATACACACGCGTGGGTACCCACACACGCATCCTCACACTCAATTATATATTTTTAACAGTTATAAAATTAAGACAGAACCAGACCAAAAGGCTCATTGTGAAGGAGAAAGCACCCAGGGCCTTGGATAAAATAAAAACCCATTATCTTATATTGGGTCACCGTGATACTAGAACAATGAATTGATTCTTTCCATTAAAACAATCAATTGGTTCATCCAGCTCAAACAACCACCTGATCCCACCAATGGAAAAAAAAAAGGTCAGTTGCTATAGCTTTTGTTGACCAAACACTCAAGGAGTTGGCTGAATTGATGTTTTACCAGCTAAAGGTGGTATGCTGCCCAGATAGAGATTTTGACTCACTTCTTCCTGGGTGTCACTTTGTTGCAAGAAAGGATGTAGCATTTTGGTCTCTCCTTCCGCTTCTGGATACTGATACTACTACTACTAACAGCAATAACAATAATAGATACATGTGTGCATGGGAACATCTACTACGAACCAAGCACTCGATCGTGTACTTTATGTTCTTTCTTTCAAGCAATCCACACAGTCCTATGAAATCAGTGTTGTTGTCATCCTGACTTTACATCTGAGAAAACTGAGGTTCAGAGCAGTTACGTAACTTGCCCAAGGTCACACAGCTAGTAAGTGCCACATTCAAGGCCCAGGCCCAGACCAAGCCCATTTTCCACTTCTTCACATGTGCTCACACATGTGACGTTCTCTCTTCAAGTACAATGCAAGCTCCATGATAGAAGGGACCTTGTCTATTTTGTTTGTTCCTGGATTCCCACAGTCAAAACAGTGTCAGCACAGAGGCACAGTATAGGCTCTCAACAAATAACTATTGAACGAATGAATAAGCCCCACCTCAACAGTGTCATGAAACCAAATGGCTTCATATCCACCACCACTCCCCCCACTGAAGCTCCAGCACAGACAGTATCCAAGGATGGGTATCAGGGTGTGTCCTTCCCAGAGGACAAAGGTAGGATGCACCCACACTCTCTGCTGTTGGCAGGGACAGGAAGGCAGAGACTTTCCCCCACATCAATCAATGCAGTTTTCCATCAGTCATTTGTGTCCCTGATAGGCCCTCATGCTGAAAACACCCTGTGCTTCTGGACACCCAGTGTCACAGCATAGGCATCTGCACTCCATCTTGCCAAACAGAGCCGGGCAGTGGATGGCCTTGGTGTCTTGGCAATCCAGCCGAACAAGTTTCTACCTGAACTTTGGCTCTGCTAGTGACTGGGTGAAAGAGCCAGAAAAGAGCTCTGGGCAAAGGAAAGTGCCTTCTTTCTGATTCTCAACCACACAGGGCCAGGAGAAAGGGATATTTGAATGATGGTGGGAAACACCATTGAGACTGTACATTCTTGGAGCATTTAGGAGCTTGGATGCCCCTGCATCCCTTGCTTCCAGACACACCTTCACACAACTCCCATGGGACAGACCTTTTCTTCCACGACCTGCAGACACAAAGCTCCTCTAATGTGGCATCTGATCCACCACACTCAGAACTGCAATCCTTCCTGATGGGCAATGCCACAAGAGTGCAGACATCCAACAGTCTGAGGATTCTTTCCAGAATGTGCGCAAGATGGGAAAAGCGCCAATTCACAACCCAGTCTCTCTAATGTGTTCCTGTTGCTGTTGTTTCTGAAGACCCAGTCCCTGTTTATGTCTCATTCCTTGCTCCTCCTCCTAGGGACATGAGAAATGGTTTAAATAAGCAGGCGGGCTTAACCCTTCCCTTGGCATGGATAGAGACACTTGCCAGAGATGAGTAGGACAGAGCAGCTTGCAAGATTAATACCTTGGGCTTGCAAAATGTATGTGGAATGCCAAAGCATCTTCTCCTTTGAGACTTACAACTATAAGGTAAGGGATACTGTTTTAAGTCCATACGACAGATGAGAAAATGAAGACTGGGCAAAAACCTGGAAGGTTGTTCTAGGCCACCTTCCCTCTCCTTGTTCCCCAGGTTTCAGCTTGGAGAACAGGATAAGAGAAGCAGTAGTGCTAACTGGCCATCCTGATAGCGCACCACCCACATGATGGAAGGTCACTTGTCACTCCCCCTGCTCTGTGAGACTGGGCCGGGCCAAGAGCCTACAGTGGTTAATTTTATATGTCACGAGGTGCCCAGACATTTATCACTCTGAGTGTGTCTGTGAGGGTATTTCTCGGTGAGTTTAACATTTCAGTCAGCAGACTGAAGCAGATGGCTCTGCCTAGTCTAGGTGGGCCTCGTCCAATCAGTTGATATCCTGAATAGAAAAAAAAAAAGCTGGCCCTACCAAAATTAGGAGGGAATTCCTCTGCCTGACCTCCTTCAAGCTGGGACATTGGTATTTTCCTGACTTGAACTGAAACATCAGCTTTCCCGGAACTAGAGCCTGCTGGCTTTCGTGCTGGAACTCCATGACCAACTCCCCTGGGACGCCAGCCTGCCAGATGCACCTCTTGGGGCTTGTCAGCCTCCATAATTACTTGCACTAATTCCTTAGAATAAATCTTTTTCTTTTACATATATGTAGACACTAATAGAGGGCCCCAGAAGCCGTGAACAGGAGATAAACTGGGAGGCTGGGGTGAGCCGAGGCAGAGGGGCCTCCCATCCCAGCATCATCGGTGGAATGAAGTGTCTTCTGGCTCTTGTACACAGACTCTCCTTCAGACCTGCCCCTCCTTCCCCAAAGCATTTCCTCAGAATTATTGATTGACACCCACATGTGAGGTATGGGTGTCTCTGTGAACAAAATAGGCAAAAATCCCTACCCTCATGGAGCTCAGATTTCACTGCAGATATCATAAGGAAATCGTATATTATGAGATGAGGAAGACTATGACAAAACAGGGAGTAGGTCAGCACAGGGGGGTCAAGTGCATGAGGGTGAGGGACGAGGGAGAGGGTTGAACAGGTGATGAAGGAAGGAGATGAGCTCTGGGTGAAGATCTGAAGGAGGAGGGAGTGAGCCAAGCAGAAGGCCCTGAGAGGAGAGATGCCCAGAACCACAGAGGGACCCATGTGCTGGTGCCCAGGAGTCTGAGGAAGGGCAGAGCCCTAGGAAGCTGGGACGAGGCTGGGTCCTGCAGGACCTTGAAAGGGGAGCCATGGCAGAGTTTCTGGCAGAGGAGGGGTGTGATCCATCTGATTTAGGTTTTAAAAGGATCCCTTTAGGGCTGGACATGGTGTCACACAACTGCAATCCCAGCTACTCAGGAGGCTGTGGCGGGAAGATCACTTGAGCCCAGGAGGTGGAGGCTGTAGTGAGCTGTGATCACACCACTGCATTCCAGCCTGGGCGACAGATTGGAGACCTTGACTCTGTATCTTTTAAAATAAAGAAATTGTTTTTAAAATAAAAAAATAAAAGACGCCGGGCTTGGTGGCTCAGCCTGTAATCCCGCGCCTTTGGGAGGCTGAGGTGAGTGGATTACCTGAGACCCGCCTGGGCAGCAAGACCTCATCTCTACAATAAATAAAAAAATCAGCCGGGCGTGGTAGCGCATGCCTGTAATTCCGGCTACTTGGAAGGCTGAGGTGGAAGGATCGCCGGAGCCCAGCAGGTCGATGCTGCGGTGGCCGGGAGCGTCCACTGCACTCCAGTCTGGGCGACAGAGTGAGACTCCAACTCAAAAAACCCCAAAAAACCAAAAAACAAATAAATAAATAAATAAAATAAAAGACTTCCTCTGGCAACATGTGAAGAACACACTGTAGAGGGGGTAAGGATAGGAGCAAGTAGGCCAGTTAGGAGGATCTTGTCAGGACCCAGGCCGGAGGGCGTGGGGGCCCCTCCCAAGAGTGTCAGTGCTCAGATTCTGGATGGAGTCAGCAAAGATGGAGATGTCCCCCTGCCCCAAAGCCCAGCAGGCAAGTTCCAGGGTCTTGGGTCCTTCTCTCCTAGGACCCCAGGGGGAATGCCTACACACAGCTCTGGTCAGGCTGGGGAGGAGGATGAGGGGGCCAGCTTCTACCTCCTTCCCCAGCTGGCTCTAGAGGACATGGGCTGATGACACCATACAAGTCCTAGCACTGAAGCAGGGCCTCAAAAGGAAGAGGATAATGGCCTCTCCCATGAATATAGTCACTGATGTGCTGGCAAGTGTTTAACAACAGGCTCTCTAGGAAAAAGTGTGTGTGTGTGTGTGTGTGTGTGTGTGTGTGTGTGTGTGTGTGTGTGTGTAATTTTACTGATATAAAGAATGTGTGTGGGCTGGGCGCGGTGGCTCACGCCCATAATTCCAGCCCTTTGGGAGGCCGAAGTGATTGTCCAAGCCCACAGGTTCAAGACCAGCCTAGACAACTTGGTGAGACCTCATTTCTATAATAAACTGAAAAATTAGCTGGGTGTTGTGGCATGTGTCTGTAATTCCAGCTACTTAGAAGGCTGAGGCGGAAGGATCACCTGAACCCAGCAGGTCGAGGCTGCGGTGGCTATGAGCATGCCACTGCACTCCAGCATGGACGACAGAGTGAGACTCCAACTCAAAAAAATAAAAAAAGAATGTGTGTGACCAGGCATGGTGGCTCATGCCTGTAATGCCAGCACTTTGGGGGAAGAAATGGAAGGATCACTTGAACCCAGGAGTTCGGGACCAGCCTGGGCAACATAGTAAGACTTTGTCTCTACAAAAAAATTTAAAAGTTAGCCTGGCCTGGTGGCATGTGCCTGTACTCCCAGCAACTCAGGAGGCTGAGGAAGAAGGATCTCCTGAGCCCAGGAGGTTGAGGCTTCAGTGAGTCATGATTGTGCCACTGCACTCCAGCCTGGATGACAAAGCAAGATGCCCAACTCAAAAATAAAAATAAAAAAAGAATGTGCGGCATGTATCTTAAGTATAATAATAAAATCGGTATTACCTCTTATTGTAAATTCCATGTAAACAATGGAATCTCACAGAATGCTTTTGCCGATTTTTGCAGAACTCCTGCATTCATAGCCAGACTTTGGTTGCAACTGGCAAAGGAATGCAGTTCCTGCATGAATGTTGGTTGATACATTCATTTACATTAACGAGTAATAAGAAAGTGAAACAGTGAAGATATTTGTTGGCGCTTCCTTTGTTCATCAATGATGTGAGTGACTTCTTTGTGGCATCAGATAACAGTTTTTCACTTACTGAAAGACTATTGCCTCGTGTTTTGGTGATATGCGATAGCTGCAGACACAACACACTTTCAGGTTTAATCTGCATGATTCAGATTTTCTCTATCCCTTTTTTAAGTCTAGATAGATAACAGAAGGATGCATGAAATACCGATTTACAGGATTTGCCAGTTTCCACATAGCGGCTATTCCCACCCTGGCTCATCTCAAGACATTGTTGAACGAGGTGCTGGGAAGAGCTCCTTGGTAGTGTCGTCATTCAGAATCCCCACCACACAGATACAACAGATGAAAGCAACCTCAAGTGCATAGACAATAGTAAAATGTAGTGAAATAATTAGGAAGTAACGAGTTTTGAGTATTTGTTACCTTGGTGTTTAATATAACTTATTTAATTGTGGTTTATATAATTTAATTTTTAATAATGGCTATGTTAATCAACCAGCTCACAAAATCACAGAAAGTTTAATACTGACTCTCATGAGCCAATAAAAACCAGCTCTAACATCTTCCTGACTATATGGTGCTTGCACAGAAATCACGCATCTTCCCCACTCAGAGATCGGGAAGCTCCCTCTACCAAATCGTGGGGAAATGTGACTCAGAGGGGAGAGGTGAGTTGTCCAAGGCATCCAGTAACTGATGTCCTAGAGTGTGGCCTTGGGGTATGGGTATAGGGTGAGGAGAGGGGGGTGGAAACCCGAGAGAGCCAGAGGAAGCAGTGTCACACAGGGGCAGGGAGGGCCAACGGACGTTCCTGGGTATGAGGCATGTCCCATCTCATGCCCACATTGCCAGCCCCGCCTCCCCACAGCCTGCCTGGACCAGCCTCCCAGAACAGGATCTTGGTGATCTTGACAGAGAAGCCGCCTCACGCACATGGCGTAGGCTGTGGTTGATTAACAAATTAGCTGTAAATCACGCGCCAATCAAGGTAAATAACAAGTTTGTCCACAGGATGGAAAATCTGCCAGTGCCAGCCTCCCCAGCTGGGCTTGTCGCAGCGTCAGCATGCAGGGACTGGGCACCGGGAGTCAGGCGGAGTCTCTGGGCCCTGTTGGCTCATGCCCTAGTGTTTCATTGCCCCAGAATTGAGGGAAAGGCAGAGAGAGGGCTGGAGAGCTGGGGACGGCAACCCAGAGATCACAGCTGCCCACCTATTCACTACCTGCTCTCCCCAGGACACCCTAAGTCTCAGAGTCCTGCTCTGGCTCCCCAAGTCCCTTCTCTACCCACCAATGCCTCCAAAATGCCCACTCAACCCTCCGGTCCCAGAACTGAGAGTTATGATAACAATTCCAGGTCTGTTCCGGCTCCCTAGGTCCACCCAGGTCCTGGATGTGGAGGGAGAGGAATCTGGTCCCAAACAGCCAGGGAGACTGAGCCGTGGCCTTGAGTGTGGTCACCCTGAATTCCATCCAGTTCAGAAACTGGAGACAGAACAGGTCTCCTGGGGTGCTGAATACTGGAAGGGGTAAAGGCAGCAGGGAGAGTGGAGCCAGGGACTGACCAGGGAGTGACTCACACCCTAGCTTCTGCGTCAGGGGCAAGAGCAGACCCAGCCCAGAGCCATCTTTTCTGAATCCATTAGCAGTGTGACCTTGAGCAAGTTAGAGAATCTCTCTGAGTTTCCATTGTATCCATGATTTAAAAATGAGTTAATAGTACAAGTCCTTGGCATATCTATCTATCTATCTATCTATCTATCTATATATATATATAGAGAGAGAGAGAGAGAGAGAAAGAGAGAGAGAGAGAGAGAGAGAGAGAGTTGGAGTACTGCTCCGTTGCCCAGGCTGGAGTGCAGTGGCACACTCACGGTCCCAGCATCGACCTGCTGAGCTCAGGGGATCCTTCTGCCTCAACCTTCCAAGGAGCTGGAATTACAGGCCTACGGTACTACACCCAGCTAATTTTTTGATATAGTGTAGAGATGAGGTCTCACCGAGTTGCCCAGGCTGTTCTTGAACCCATGAGCTCAGGCAGTCCTCTCACCTCGGCCTCCCAAAGTGCTGGGTTACAGGCTTGAGCCATCACGCCTGACCCATAAATTTAAATTTAACATTTTGTTGTCTGTTTTCACTATTGCTTGTCTCTTTGCCTGGGCAGCGCCCACTCATGGGCTCTGTGTGCCTCCCCAGAAGCCCGTGGCCTGGTGCCTCACCAACCCTGATGAAAGTTTGGAAAGATGAAATGTCTCCTTCTGCCCTTCTGCTCCCAGTTCCCAGCCCAGAAGTTCACTCCCCCTGAATTTCCTTCCAGAAGGACTTGGACTCTGGGTTGCTGCAGCAAAGCACCAGGACCTCCGCACAGAGTCTGCATGGCCCTGAGGGGCAGCTCTGCCCAGAGCTCTGGTGCCCAGGCTTTGAGGTCCCTAGGTGTGGGGCTCTCACATGAGGCCTGGGCATCCCATAGACCTCGGCTCAGTCGCTGGTTCTGCCACCGAACAGGTTACATGAACACAAGCAGGTGCCTTGGCCTTTTGGCCTGAGGTCCCTTGTGCCTCTCCGTGAAGGTAGAAGGAGACCCCTAAGGGCCCCGGGGACCGCGAGATAGGGAACTCCTCTATCTCTGCCTTCCCCCACTGCAAATTCCCCAGATGCTCTTGACAGCTCTGTGTGAGCTCCTCAGCCCCAGAAAGGAGCTGAACTGAGGCCTCACTCAGCCTAGGGCAACGGGAAGACAGGGCTCGTGGGAGGTGAGTGGCAGCTCTGAGAAACGGGGGGGGGGGGGGGGGCAAATCAAGGGGGGCGGAGACAGAGCGGGAAGGTAGGAGTGGGGAGCTGACACAGCACTCGCTGCGGATCCTGCCATAAATCACTCTCAGAAGGCCTGGAGCCCTCACGGCAGGAGGGAGAAGACTCCGGTCCTGGCTTCTAAGCCCAGCACATCACCTCGGAGGGCTGGGGGACCATGGGCAGCTCTTTGTTCATGCTGGGGGCCTCAGTTTGCCCCCCTGAAAAATGGGGAGCACCACCCCCTCCTCTGGGGCCCTGTGCAGAGACTGATTTTGTCTCGATGCCAGAGGCTTGAGGTCCCCACGCAGAGGTGCATGGATTAGGAATAGGATCGTTATTAAGTAATTATCGTTCCTAACAGTATTAATTTCTAAAAATCGCACAGAGCTCAAGAACATGTCTGCTCTGGGGTGTGGTATAATAACTCACATTTCTGTGGTGCCTCACAGCGTGAAAACTACAGTCATATATTTTCTCATTTGAGTCCCACAATGCAGTAATACAGGTAAAGAGAAGGATTTTTTTCCCCCTCGTTTGTTTTACAAACCAGGAATTTCAGGTTCAAAGAGGTAAAGGGGTTGCCCAGGCCACAGAACCAGGCAACCAGGGGAGCAGGAATCTGAGCCCACGTCTCATGATTCCAGACCCCAACGATACCCTTCCCACAACCCTGTCCTAAAGGGCCGGGAATTGAGTTGAATCCTGGGCAGGCGGGGTATGGTGGGACTTGGGGGCTTGGCTGTGTGGTCTCAGCCCCCTCCTGGGTACACTGCAGATGCTGGTGATCATCCAAACCGGGTGTTGGGTGCATTTGAAGAGACAGACTCCAGGGCTTAGCAAAGCTCCTAGCAGTGGGTAGTGTTCAGAAAACATGAGCCATTATGATCATTTCTGAAGTGCAAGAGGAAAGGAGGTCCCGGCTGCTTGTCTGCCACTCTGGAGACTGAGAAGTGGACATGGTGATCTCCCAGCTCCTGCCCAGTTTGGAAGCCCCGGGAGTGATTCCCACAGTGTTCTCCCTTTCCCATAGAGGCCTCTCTCTGTGCTTTGGGGCTTTGGGACTGCCAGCCCACAGTGGTTGGCCTCACCAGACAGAGTGTTTGTTGAAGGCCCTCCCCGGTGACGGCCACCTTGAGCAGAAGCTAGACAGAAGCAGAGCCCTGGGCCCTGCGGAGTTAGGAGGCTCTGCTCTGACCTGGGGGTACAGCTGACCTGAGCCCAGGGCAGGCTCAGGACGGAGGATTTTCTTCTCACCTAAGCCTCGACCTGGAAGGAAACTTGGGGCATGCATAGAGCATGATCAGAAACCTAACTCTGCCTCAGTTTCCTCAACCGTAAAGTAGGGTTAGTGATAGTTGGGGTGGGGGTCGAATGTGGCTATCTGGGTAAAGTGTTCCCTTCTCTTCCTTCCCTGTGGAGACCAGACCAGACCACAGGGCAGAGCTCCCTGAAAGCTCAGCTGCTCTCCTTCATGTGAACGTCCCTGGAATAAGACCCTCACATCAGGCAGGACTGGCAGAGAAGGAGTGGTGGTCACAGGAGCATTCGGGAACCTCTCCCACTTCTCCAGAGCACAGCAGCTGCCAACGCTTTCCAGGTTGTCATTCCTCCGCCTGCCACTAGGAGCCATCATAGACGGCCTTTCCCCCCTTCACAGCTGCCTGAAAGCCCAGCCTCCCTGACATGCCATCATCTGGTCCCCCAGCCCTCCCTCCAGGGCCCCCTTGAGCCCCGTGCCGCAGGTGGCCATCACATGCCCCTCAGAAACCCATATCGGCTCATGCGCAGCCTCCTCCCACGGCCTCACCCCATGGCAGGTGGGCAAGTCAGGTGATACGTTCTGAGGTTCCGAGGGCTCCCCTGTTAAGTGGTGTAATTTAGCCTGGGTTCTGTGTTTTGATTTTGCCCAGCTGCGTCTGTGTGCATTTAGATTAATCCTGTTAGCTGGCGGGAGCGGGGCTACCTGCTGTTTATCAAGAGTGCTTGTGCGATTCCCGTTTGATATGCAGCCACCCTCCCTGGGCAGAGGAGCACCAGTCCCCTTCATCCCACAGCAGCAGCCAAGAGGTAGAGGGTCCCCCGGTGGGCTCGCCTGCACCATCCACACTGGGCAGGTGGTTGCAGGGTCTACAAGCCCACGGACCCGTCCATGGCACACAACTCTTCCCAGCACCTACCTGGGGCTCCAGTTCTATCATGAAAACTTCAGACTGCAGCCCTGGAGTCTGGAAGGCTGCAGGATCATGGGTGCCGCTGATCTGGAGCCAGCCGGGGCAGGAGTGCCCCGACATTTCCTTCACTTGATTCATATGGGTGCCAGGACTGAATGAAGAAAAGTGACAGTCCTGGTCTGTCACTGTCAGCAGTGGGACCTCAGGTGCATCCCTTGACTTAGTTTTCTCACCTATACGATGGTGCTAGTGACACCTGGCCTACGTACGCAGAAGTCTGTCCTAAAGGTGAAATGAGCCACCGTTGAATGCTCGCTGTCAGGTGCAAGGCAGCGAGAGTCACATGGTGGGCACACGTTGGGAGCAGGGCTTGTTCTGTCACTTTACAACGTGTCCTTTAGAATGTCACTTCTCTCTTTCTTCATGTGACTTCTCTCTTTCTTCAACTGTGAAAGGGAGATAATAATACTCCCTCATCTATCCATGGTTGATATGAAGACCAGGGCCAACTGAGATGGATTTCTGCCATTGTCTCTCACTCTGCTTTTTTTTTTTTTTTTTTTGAGTTGGAGTCTCATTCTGTCATCCAGACTGGAGTGCAATGGCACACTCACAGCCACCGCAGCTTCAACCTGCTGGGCTCAGGCGATCCTTCCACCTCAGCCTTCCAAGCAGCGAGAACTACAGGCACACACCACCACACCTGGCTAATTTTTTGATTTATTGTAGAGACGAGGTTTCGCCAAGTTGCCCAGGCTGGTCTCGAACCCCTGGACTCAGGCAATCTCCTTGCCTCAGCCTCCCAAAGTGCTGGGATTACAGGCTTGAGCCACTGTGCCTGGCCCTACCCTGCACTTTCTACCCAGCTTCTGCTCTCATGCTGGGCAAGTGGTGAGGAAGAAGTCATCACCCTCATCCTACTGAGAAGGAAACCACTGCCTCCAACCCTGTGCCCACTGGGCGGGGACTGAGGGAGTGGAGTACTGTCCCTCTGCTCAGGACCACATGGGTGGAGCGGCAGGTGGAGCAGGCCAAGGCTCCTTAGGGCTGCATTGGGTCGGAAAAATTCACCCCCGTCAGAACCCCCCTACCCCAACACTGATGAGCCCTCTCCTGCCAGAGGTCACCAGTGCAGCCGTCCCCCAATGCCACCCCTCCCAGGGGTGCACCCACACTGCACCTCTTCCCCAGGAAAGCATCCCTCAGGCTCCATCCATCTTCTCACTTGGAAAATTCTTCCTGAGCAAGATCACTCATCCTCACGGTCTAAGCCTTCGTGCTAAGATTCTCAGCCTCCATCTCCACCCACACCTTGCCCCAACCTGAAGTTTTTTGGGGGGTTGGGGCTTTTTTTTAGAGACAGAGTCTCACTCTGTCACCAAGGCTAGAGTGCAGTGGCACAATCATAGCTCACTGCAGCCTTGACCTTGTGGGCTCAAGCAATCCTCCCACCTCAGCCTACCTAGGATCTCCATCTACAGGTATGCATCACTATACCCAGCCACTCATAATGTTTACAACATGCTGTCCAACCACATGATAGCATGCTTCAGTGCTTCATTTCTTTCTATAGCTGAATGATGTTGTATGGATGGACCACATTTCGTTTATCCACTCATCACTTGATGGATATTTGGGTTGTTTCTTCTTTGGGGCTATTATCAATAATGCTGCTATGAGCATATCTATACAAGTCATGGTGTGCATGCATGCTTTCAATTCTCTTCAGTATAAGCCTAGGAGTAAAATGATTGGGTCACGTGGTAACTGTATGTTTAACCATTTGAGGATCTGCCAGATTGTTTTCCACAATAGCTGCACCATTTAACACTCTCACCAACTGTATATGAGGGCTCCAATTTCTCCACACTCTTGTGAACACTTGTGATTGTCTGTCTTTTCAATTATTACCGTCCTACTGAATGCGAGGTGGTATCTCATTGTGGCTTTGATTTACATTTCCCTGAGGACTGATAATGTGGTACATCTTTTTATGTGCTTTTAGGCCACTTATGTATCTTCCTTGGAGAAAGGTATATTCAGATGCTTTGCCTATTTTCTAATTGTGTTGTCTTTTTCTTAGTGGGTTGCAAGTGTTCTTTATATATTCTAACTACAAGTCCCTCAGCTCAGATTTGAACACCTCACTGAGCCCTGCCTTGTGGTTTAGGGGGAGGACCATGGCTCTGGGATTAGACTGACCTGGACCCAAATCTCAACTCGGACACTTAGTAGTAGAGAATTTGCTATTCAACTCATTCATAAAACAGAGGTAATAACACCTGTGAAATAGTCCACTCGAGGCACCATGTGCTCACCTGGCACTAGGCACAGGGCTGG
The DNA here is from genome assembly GCA_027257055.1 of Cephalopachus bancanus. Classification (NCBI taxonomy): domain Eukaryota; kingdom Metazoa; phylum Chordata; class Mammalia; order Primates; family Tarsiidae; genus Cephalopachus; species Cephalopachus bancanus. The sequence continues at coordinate 1,077,442 of JAPVLO010000276.1, forward strand.
CAGTTTTACAACCTTCCCACTGAGGGAGGAACAGTCTGGCAGATCTTACAGATGAGGCCATGAAGGCACAGAGAACTTCCTAAGAATCACAGAGTAGTAAGTGGCAGAGCTGGGACTTGAACCCACTCCAAAGCCAAGAGCCACGGTGCCACCATGCTGCCTTCCCAAGGTTGGCAATCAATGGGTGTTGAATGAATGAATGCCTTCACAGACAGGGAACTCACTATCTCACAAAGCAGGCTGCTCCACTGCTAGATTCTTCTAGCTACTACAAAATTATTTCTGTCATTGAGCAAAAATTGTCCACCTCCCATCATAACTCCCTCCCACTGGCCCTAGTTCTGTCCTCTAGAGCATACCTGGTGTCCGGAGCCTGGGGTCACCCCTGCTGACTCCAACTCTGGTATACAGGAGGCCCCCTCCCCTCCCCCACTCACACACACATAAGCCCCGGCCCTGGCCCATCTGACCCAAGGCTGAGTCTGGGAGTGCCCACCTCTAGCAGGTCTATCCCAGCTCTTCCACTCCAGAGACCAGGGACTGAGGCCACCTGTAGACAAATAAGGTCCTTGTCAGTGGTGAAGGGACACCCGCTAATGCAGCCTTCATGACCCCATCAACGCCAGGTCTGGTTATGGCAGGAATGGGACCCAGCAAGAGCTGAGGAACCTGTGACTGATGGGAGAAGGGTGCACTGGGATTCACTTGTTCTGGCCATCTGAGCAATCTCACGCTAGGTTGGCCCTGCGATTACACTACCTTGGAGCTGACCCCTCAAGGCCCCGTGACTGACCTGACAGAGTGCCTGAGACCCCAATCCCAGGCCATAAGGCTTAGACAGCCTTGGAGGGAATTGGGGAAGGGGAGCACATGACTGCATGAGGCAGGAGAGAGAGCACCTGAGTCCCAGGTAACCTGCCAGGACAGCGGGAGCTTCACATCTGTCTCCAGGAAGCATCGTCCCCGTGCCCCTGCACCACAGTCCACACCTGAGAATTCAGGCTGGGAAGGACAGGCTGGGACTGCCCCTGTTGGCCTCCAGGACTGAGGCCTCGGCAATCCAGAGTCAGGACCCCAGCTGTGCTCAGGAGGCAGCAGGAACTCGTCCTGACACGGGAAGGATGAAGGGCCATCCGTTCAAACAACTCCTGCAATCAGTGCTACACTTGAGAGGTTTCAGAGCCTGGTTTGCTGTCAGGTCAACCTGAGTTTAAATCCTGCCTCTGCAAGTGACTTTGCCACCCTGGTCTCAACTTGCACGTCTGAAAAATGGGGACACTGATGCTGTCCTTGCTCACCATGTTGCCATAAGGATTAGACGAGTTATCCAGCCAGTTCTAAAAGGTTAAATGATTCCATGTATATGATGTTCTAGAAATGACAAAATCATAGAAATGGAGAAAAGATGGGTGGTTGTCAGGGGTTAGAAAAGAGGAGAGAAGGGGAAGGTTTCTATGAAGGAACAGCAGGAGGGACGTGCTTGTGTGATGGAGCTGCCTGTATCTTGACTGTATCAAATCCACATCCTGGCCATGACCTTGGACTGTTGTGTTGCAGGATGTTAACACTGGGAGAAACTGGGTAAAGGGACTGTTGAATCATCTCTATTATTTCTTACAACTGAATGTGAATCTCCAGTGATCTCAAAATAAAAAGTTTAATTTTTTAGGAAAGAGAGTTATTTACATAATGTCGGGTTCGGAGGAAGCACTGATCCATTAGCTATTCCTGCTCCTCACACCCTGGGTTTCTCTACAGGCTGGTGCAGCCTGGTTTAGCAGCTTTTATTTCTGTGCCTGCCATGAGGACTTAATAAATGCAGGAGGGAGAATGAGTGAGTGAATGAATGAATGATGATTACAGCAAGTGAACTACTGACTTCTCAGGAAATGAAATGGGCTTACAGCAAGAGGTACTTGGGAGAGATGCAGGAACTATCTTGCAGTCCTAGATTGGTCAGCCGGGCCCCTGCCTGGCTGCATCCACGCTGGCTGCGTTCCTTGTCGGGGGCCGGCTGCGTGACTTCCAGGACAGCAAAGTGACGCACTTTAATTAGCGCAAGAGTAAATTACATCGGACGAAGAGAGCCCGACTTCTCCCGACGGCGCGGGGAAAATGGAAGCCTAGCATTTTCAATTTAAGGTTTAGTTAGATAATGCCTATTGGTGCCAGTAGATTACAGAGTGGATATTAAATCCTGCAGGATTTGGAATCCGAGCACACAACAGGAATCCGTAAGTAGGGGAAGCAGCCGGAAGGGGCTGGCCTGCTGTCCTCAGCCACAGAGAGCGTCTCTCCGTGAAAAAGCAGCCGGCACAGCACAGGGTCCTTGAGAGTTCGCTGATGGCTTCAGAGAGGTGGATGATCACTGGAATTCCAGGGGCTGGAATCACTTTCCTTTCTGGCTCTCTGACCAAAGTCTCCCCATGGGTAGACTCAGGCCCAAATGCAAAAGGTATGGGCAGTCAAAACAGAAACCCACACCTCAGTCTCATCCAACCCTTCCCTCCCCTCTCCATCCAGCCATCCAGTAAGCTTTTATGCTACCTTCAAAACAGCTCGAGCATCTCCTCCTCCAGGAAGCCTTACAACCTACTTGGATTCCTCTGTGACCCCAGAGGACCCCAGCCTTCCTCTGGCGTAGCATTCCCCACTGGTTATTACAATCACAGACACCTCTCTCCCTCGATCCTCACTCTCTGAAAGGTGAGACCATGACTCACTCTCCCACACCCTTGCTCCCAGGCACAAAGGGTACCCAAAACACTTGTGCAGCACAGATGGGATTTTACATTTGCATCTCTTTCCCAACAGTTGTTGCATTTTGACTATGCGATACATTCACAGCCTTCAAGATTCAGAAGGTAGAAAAGGATCCCCAGGAACGGTGTCCTGCCCGCCCTGTCATGCAGGTCCCCAGTTCCTCCCTGGGGGGAGGGGCACCAGTCTCTCGATGACCCTTCCAGGAGGCTTTAGCCTCATGCGAGCCAACGTGTGTGTACATTTCCCCCTTTCATAACGAAATCGTGATTAGGATACACCGTTTTTGCACTACACCATCCCCACTCCAAGCGCTTTCTTGGAGACTGTCTCTTGTCTTTACCCAGAGGGGGGTCCTTCATGCTCCCGTGTCTCTGAGCCAGGTACTGCTGCTTCAGGAGGGGAGCTGACTGACGGGGTAGGGGCTGGAAGGGTGACCTCCTGATCCTGCTTCCCCCTTGAGCACTGATTGGCACCTTAAGATGCCCCTGCGACATGCCTGGATTAGTGGGCATGAGACGGCCGAAACAAGCAGCCTCGAGGCCTTGGGCCGAGTCTGTGGGACAACAGTAATGCCCATCAGTCTTCCCCAGGGCCAGGATGACGACTCTGCTCAGCTTGAAGGCTCAGGCTCAGTGGAGGCAGATAGAGAAGCTTATTAGTTTAAGCAGGATGAAATGTGTAAATTAATTACCCCGGCCACCCGTGCATGCAGCGGCTGACCTCCGTGCCAGGAGGAGAAGCAGCAGCCTCCGTCCCTCCTGTGGTTTGGGCCCCCCTGCCAGACACAGCCCAGAGGACCCATGGCCATGTGCCCACCAGAGAAGGAGGGACTCAGGAGGGACCTGGGCTCAGCTCAACCCCCAGGAACTAGAGTTAGGTGGCCTTGAGGAAATGACAGGCGCTCTCCCAACGGCAAGGCTGGATTCTGCCATCATCACTAATGAAAGCAGAGATCAGGGAGAATAGCCAAAGGCAGAGAACGGGCCTCTGTCCTGCTCACCATGGTACACTGAGCACTTGTATACTTGATTACAATGTACTAGGCACAGTGGTGACACTTTACTTATTTCTTTTCATTTAGTCCTCACCAAAAAATCCACATGGCTGCTATTATTAGCCCCATTTTGCAGATGTGAAACCTGAGGGCCAGGAAGAATAAGTAACTTGTCCTATTGACCCAGCAGCTCCAGTCCTGCCCCTTGTGGGACATCTGTACTCCTCTGTCTCCCCTGGGCCTGCACAGTGGCCCAGTCTTGGGCTCAGGTCGCCTAGTCCAGTACCCCTTCCAGGCAGGTCTACACCTGAGCCATCAAAGACCCCCACCTCACCCCTCAAGGAACGTCAGAAGTCCTTCTCAGACAGACTCTCCAGGGCTTCGCCCTCCATTGCCAAATCCATCTTCTGTAAGACGTCAACCAGTAAGTCAACTCAGCCCCACAGGACAATGGAACTGACCTCAGAGAATGCTGAGTTCGCTCCTCGGGGTCAACCACAAGAGGACACACATACATACATTCTATGTCCATTTTGGCTTAAGTTCTTTTTTAAGTCAGAGTCTCACTCTGTTGCCCAGGCTGGAGTGCAGTGGCATGATCATGGCTCACCACAGCCTCTATTTGCTGGACTCAGGCAATCCTTCTGTATCAGCCTTTCAGGTAGCTGGGACTACAGGTATGCACCACCATGCCTGGATAATTTTTTGTTTGTTTTTTATAGAAAGGAGGTCTCAGTATGTTGCCTAGGCTGTCTCAAACTTCTGGGCTCAGGCAATCCTCTTGCCTTGACTTCCCAAAGGGCTAGGATTGCAGGTATGAGCCACTGTGTCCAGCTGAGATGATGTTCTTAATAACCGTGAGCCCACCCGAAGACCTCCCCTCCCTGCTGGTCCCCCCCGAGAGACTTGGGGACTACAGACACCATTCTCATCCCTTGGGGAGGGGGTCCCTGACTCACCCGTCCACTGTCTGTTTGGCCCCTAGGGGCCCGGCCCCGCCCCCACCCCCTCCTGGGTTTCCTCTTCCCCTGAGCCTTGGCAGGGTGATAACTTAGGAACCAGGAGTTGGCACAGCCACTAAACAGTTAGCACTTATCTCCCTTGTTTGTGTGGCAGAACAACAGTTCCCTTTCAAACTTAATAATCAATACTCAGAAAGATAAAACTCTTGGCCTGCGCCACTCTTGGGAGGTGCTTTGAGGGTTTGGTGGCAAAGAGGACAGGACATGAGTCGGCCTCCTGGCGCCCTCCCCTCTGGACAGGTATTCCCATGGCCCCACCCATCACCGTTCTGACCTGCGCGGTCCATCAGGAGGAAGGTGAAAACAGTCCCACATCGCAGGTGGGACGTCAGAGAGCGACAGAAGTCAGGGGCTCTGCACTTTGCAGTCCCTCAGTGTACCCTTATCCTGGATTTCGAGGACTCTGGCTGTCTGGCTTGCTCTGTTCCCAGTGGGCTGCCTTGGATGGAGCCCTGCCAGACTCACGCCCTTTCAGGAGCTGCAGAATCGAGCCTGCTGTGCCCGCCCACCCGCTCCTCAGGCCAGCCGCCTGCAGAGGGAGCCCAAGGCCAGTACCCACATGGGGAACCCTCTCCCTGCCCCTCCTGTAGAATTCCATGCCGGTTTGGGCAGGGTCTGGTGGGGTGAGCAGCAAGCCCCTTGCTCCTACTCAGATGGTGGGACTGCCATCACGGTCACACATTCCTCAGTCTAGGACAGAAAGGTCTGCTTAGTTCATGCGGAAGGAGGGGAGAAAAGGGGCTCTCATTGTGGAAGGGTCGTGGGACCCAGTCCCGACCGCCTGGGTTGGGGAGAGGGTCCATTAGCTGCGGTGAAATGTTGCCACCTGCTGGCCAAAGTCTGGAACTACAGGAGCCCGTGTGCCGGTCCTGGGGCCGGACGCAGCTGTCTCACCCTGTACCCCCCTAGCAAGTACAGAAGATTTAAAAGGACAGGAAAAGCCAGGTTGGTATGTTGTCATTGTTACTGCACACAGCTTTTGTCGCTCACCACAGCCCTGTAAGATGTCCCTACTGAGGCTCAGACAGGGTGGGCAGCTTGACCCTTAGTCACACGGCTGGCAGCTGGCTTCACCAGGGTTCCAAGCCCGCGAATCTGGCTCCAGCTCCACACACTGTCCTCTGGCCCTCAGTGGACGACTGTCCAACTCCACTTGTTTTTGTCACCTCCTCTTCCCAGACGACTGCTTTTGGGCCTCCAAGGTCTGTTCATGTGCCAGGCACTGTTCTAGGAAAGCAAAATGGAATGACTCCTGATATCAGAGTCCAAATTCCAGTGGGCCCCAAGGCCCAGAGTTCAGAAGCCTCCAGGGTCCCCAGCCTTCCTCCTTTCTGGCCAGGGAAGATTTTTCGGATAGGGACCCAAGGCCCTGACAGGGTCTGCAGGAAGGGAGAGGCAGCAGGGCTGAATAGGGGAGCCTTGGGGATTTGGAAGTCTTGTCTGCCTCAACCCAGCCCTGATCCTGGAGCCCCAGCCTCAGGCCAGGCTCAGTTTTCCTGTCTCTTCCAACCTTCCTTGCTGCGGTCTTTACCTCACTTTTCGAACTGGAAAGGAACACCAGAAATGATCCAGTGAAAACCCCTCATTTTGTAGATGGGGAAGATCAGACCCAGAGAGGGCAAACAGTTTGCCCAGATCACACAGCCAGGAAAAGGTTCAGGTCCCCCAACTACCCAGCTCCCTGCTGAGCCCCGGCACTCTCTCCCTCCTCCCTTGTCTGCCAGTGGGCTACCCACATCACGCCAAGGACTGCCTGAGCCCAGGGTTGGTGGGGACAGGACCAGGAGAGCATGGGCTAAGACCGTGCCCTGAGTCTGAGAGAAACGCCAGAGGAGATGGAGCCTCACTGCCCTCCTTTCTCTCCCTTCCCCTGAACCCCTCAGGACCTGCAGTCATCCTGTGTTCACTCATGCTGGGGAGGGAGGCCTTCTCAAGAACCGGGAAGAAAGGATTCCCTTGATGGCTTGATAATCACAGCTCTGAGGATGATGGAACTGGTGGGGACTGACCGGGGGAGCGCAATGCTGGGACATCCCCCCAGCTCTCAGCAGAGGGCTCAGGCCTCCCACACCGCAGTCTTCCTGACTTCCCATGTGCCAGCCTCCATGAGGCAGGTTGCAGCCCCTGGTGAGGCCTGGGCCCAGGGCAGGCGAGGGTCTGGCGGTCCCCCACGGCTTTCCCTGGCCTGGGGACTTTAGCCAGTCCAGGGTTCCCACCCACTCCTCTCCTCTGGAGCTGGCTGGCTTAGGGCAGGGCCCAGAGAACCGGGAGTCCCTCGTGGCCAGAGCCTTGCTCTGGAAGCCTGGGTATCTCTGGAGCCCACATATGTGGCTTTCCTAGTGGTCACAGCTCCAGGGACTGCAGGTCCTCAAGCAAGTAATGGGGGGCTGCAGGACACGGGCGCCCACAGAGGTAGACCTGCTGGGACACCCAGAAGGGATCGCTCCTCAGAGGCCGTTGCCTGGGGGAGCCAGCACCCAGGGCAGGAGGTTAGGGGGAGAAGCAGCCAATCCCAGTGACATGCAGTCCCAGCCGCCAAGGGAGGCCCTGAGGTGGCCAAAGCATGCCAGTCCAACCTTTGGTGGTCTCTCCTGACAGCCCTGAGGGTCTTCCACAGACATGCATAATCCCTACTCTCTTTCCTTCCTCCATTCCTCTCTCCTGCTTCTTTCTCTTCTTTTGCATTTCTCCCTTCCCTTTCTGATCCCCAGAAGTCCCTCCCAGGAAGTCTGGCCACTGGCTGGGCTCCCACGGCTCCCCTGGCCCAGCAGGGTGGGGAGTCGGAGGAGGGAAGAACGTTACCCCCAAAGAGGGACCAGCAGCCAGATTATTTAAGGGTTTTTACTTGGGTGGGGGAATGCTCCTCTGGTGTTGTTTGGTCCTCAGTGTGGTGCAAAGTGAGGAAGGACAGTGAGAACGGAGGGGCGTGGGTGTCTCCACTACACCAGGGAAAAGGGTGTTGGCTTTTTGCATCTTCTTCTCTCTCTACTCTCATGCTTCCTCCTGGCTTACTTACCTCTTCCAGGAAGCCTTCCCTGACCAGCACCTCCCTGGGCTCTCAGGGACTGGAAGGCCTCATTCCCAGACTCCATCTCCAAGCCCAGGATAGTACTGCCCTCCACACCCTGGCTCTCCCGCCAGCTTCAGCAGTGGGTGCCTCTGACAAGCAGGCCCTCCTGCCAGCGAGAAGTCCCTCAGGTCTCAAACCTCCGGTCAGCTCCACTCTAGCCTCTGCATGAGTGTCAGAGTGCGCTGGGTTACAGGTCCACACAGGTCCTGGCCCCTCCTCCTGCCAGCCCAGCCCAGCCCAGCCCAGAGTCGGGACTCAGAGATCTGAGCACTCAGACCAGCATACCCCAGGCCCACACCCCATTGTCATTCTTCCATGTGCTCCTTGCAAGCCAAGGTCAGCCTCCCCCCAGCCCAGGTTCCTGCCCATACACATGTCAGAGGAAAACTGTGTTTAGATGAACTTTAGCCAGGCCCTCTGGGGACCCCAGGGAAATGCTCACTCAGTATGAGAGACATGACTGATGGTTTATTCTGGAGGTGAAGCCCAAGCTGAAGGTCTCCCTCCCCCACCCCTGCAGGCTGGCCCACCCACCCATAGCCCCCATAGGCCCGGAATGGGGGTGAGAGGAGGGGCAACCCCACCACACCACTCCTAGTTGGGTCTCCCCTCCAAGCCCTGGGTGGCCGCTCCTGTGTCATGCAATGTGGAGGATAGTCAGAGGGACAGGGCAGCAGCTGAGGGTGGGGCAGTGTGGAAGGCACCCTTGTAAATACACCTGCTGTTACCAGCCCGGCCGCACCTTCCACTGTCAGGAAGAACGCCATGCATAATTTCATTACAAAATTCGTGAAATTCTGTAGGTCAATGGCATCTTCCTCAGGGTGGTGGGCCAGTCACTATTTTCATGGGTGGATTATGTCACTCTGAATAGCTTCTTCCGGCAGGCGGAAAAAAGAAGTATCTCGGCTAAGATCATCCTGCCAGTCAGGAGAGCCTGCCTGCCAGGGAGCACAAGCAGATGTGATGGAGACCCATGGCCCGGGAGGCTTCCCTCTGTGGTGGCCACGGGCTGCAGGTCCTGCCAGGCCGGCCAGGCGTTGGTAGGTAGGACCAGAGAGGGCCCGCAGGCCCTGCCTGTTGATAGAGCCAGGCTTCTGGGAAGCAGGAGGTGGGGCTAGGAGGGTGGGACGTGGGCAGTCGCCCTGGCCAGGCCTCAGGGGAGGGGGTCTTGGGAAGAAAGAGCCAACAGGTCTGGAGATAGCAGGCCAGGGCCCTGAGAGACTGGTGGGGGGCTAGGTGAGCAGCGCAGGGGCAGGCTCCCTCCCACCCAGGTGAGCACAGTAGCTTAGAAGGCATGAGCAGCAGGATCAGTAGGGAGGCGGGGCTGTGGCGCCTTGTTCTGCCTGCCCAGGGCTCATGGGGCCTCATTGGAGCCGATCCCGTTGCCTTTGTTGACGTAGAATGGCCGGTAGTGAGACTGCAGGGGGAAACGAGAGTGGTTAGGGAGGCCAGGTGGCAGCTGAGCCCAGCCTACCCCAACATCCCCCCAGGAGGCAGCAGAGGTCCAAATCCCAACAATTCCAGGGGCCTTGTGGTCTGACCCACAAGATCTATCTATCCTGTGATCAGGGGTTGGGCCCTAATGTTATCAGAACCTCCAGGTTCGAGTCCCAATTAGAGTTCATGCCCAGCAGTTTCTTGGTGAACTTGAACTTCAGCTCCCATCAGACTGGTCCAACTTTCCACGGCCTGGGAATGCCCTCCCAGTGCCACCATAGCTACCATTTATCCAGCACTTTCTACCCTTCAGAACTTCATAGCACTGCGCCAAGAGCTTTAGATGGATGGACTCATTTAATTTTTACAACCACCCAATTAAATGGATTACTACTATCATATCCATTTTATAGTTGAACAAATCAAGGCACAGAGAGGCCAGGCAGCCTGCCCAAGGTCACTCAGCTGGTAAGTAGAGGGCAGGAATCCTGGCCCAGCAGGCTGGCTCCGAAGGTCACACCCCCAACACCCCTGTGTCTTGTGTCTTGGCATCACTTCTCACGTTGCAAGGGCTTCCTGTGTTTGCTTCTCTCAGTAATTCTCCCTGACAGAGGGGGTGCAGAGAGGGCAAACAACTGCCCTACCAACGTGGCTCCAGGCTTTCCCCAGCCCCGTTCCTCCCTCAGCCTGCCTCCTTGGTATTCAGTAACAACCCTCCCAGGCTTCTCTGTGTCTCACATCTCCCAGGAATTTCACAAAATCAGCACCCCTCCCCCATCTCTTCCTGGGGGCCCTGAGAAGGCAGCCTTTCAGGCTGGAGTGGAAGAGCAGAATTTAGCTGCGACCTGCCTGGGCGGGCACCATCAGCCCCTGGAGGGTCCCAGGGAGTGGATTTACCCCTGAGTGGGGTCAGAGACTGAGCCCAGCCCCACACCCCAAGGAGCCCTCAAACGGGAAACACCATCCCCACACCACACACACCCACCCAAGGTGTTCACAGCCCCGGCCCTTGGCCCTGTCTGCTGGGGAATGTGCATCTCCTGGCCAGCTCTTTGCTTACATCTGGTCCACAGCAGGGTTCAGGGGGCCCGTGGAACGCCAGGGCTGAAGGTCCTTAGCTCAGACTTGGTTAACCAAGTACTAAACAAAGGAGGGAAAAGGACTTAGAAGACAGAGTCATGCAGTACTCCATGGCAGAGCAGGGCAAGGAGCTAGGTCTTCTGATCCCGGGAGCCTAGCCTGGACCCCAGAGCAGTCTGTAAGGCAAAATCCATAAGATGTGGAAGTAGCTGAAGCCTTTCTTTCAGGAAGGCCAGGTCAGCAATAGGGACTGCAGGTCGGTGAATGGTGCCGTTTGGTTAAGAGCCTGGACGGTGGGTGGGCAGGAACATGGCCCCACGACATCCTGACAGGGTACTCCCTCACCCTCCTGTCTCCTTTCTGGCTCAGAGACACAGCACATGAGAGTTAGAAGGACTCTGAAATCATCCAGGTCATTCAGTTTATGTCACAGATAGGGGAACTGAGACACAGAGGAAGAATGACTCACATCGGCTCTTACACAGCAAGTGAGTGAGAAGGCTGAGGCCAACCCCACCTTCCTGACTCCCAGGCCAGCCTCTCTGTTCACCAGCACCTGCCTCCATTCTCCCAGTGGTGGGTGCTGGCTGGACACCAGGACCCTTTCTTGCATGGGTCTTATGGCTCTGATGAGCCTTCTCTTTGGGGACCCAGGCTCTGGGAGGGTGGAAAAGCATGTGGTAGGGAAAGGAAGAACCAAATCTAGGAACAGAAATCTTTTTTCTCCCCATATCTGCTTTCTGCAGTCCTGCTGTTTCAGTGCCCCTGGGCCCGGCTCCAAATTACACACACAATCCCTTAGCTCCCCTCGCCAGCAAATTAAAGATTCTCTCCAATTAAACCAGCCCCAGCCGCTATGTGGTCCAGAGCAAATCGCCTCCCCACGCTTTGACCTCCAAATGCAAAGACAGTGAGAGCCAGGGGCTCCAGCCCCCATTCCAGTAGAGTCCCTGATGCCACCCACATGCCAGAGCTCTCTCATCAGGGCCCAGGACAGGCCTTCCGGCAGGCTCAGCTTGTGAACGACAGGCCCTGATCAGTAGGTCTTGGGCAGAGGTCGGGCATGTCAAGTCTAAAGGGCATTAGGGGTCATCTCAGCACTCATATTAAAAAAGCAAAAGACAGAGTCCCAGGGAGGGCATCTGACTCATTCAGGATCCCACAGGCAGCAGATGGTCTGAACCCCAAGGCCACGCTTCCCTGTCATGCTGCCTTCTCGTGCCCCTGGCTTAGGGCCATTAGACATTGAACCCTAAATATATCTATCCCTAACTGTCCAGTCTTCCTCCCCCATATCATCACTGCAATGGCATCTATGCTGTCAAGAGCTGGGGAACTGCCCCAGAGAGGTGGGGCCCATCTCTAGCATATCTGTCCACTGGACTGAGTGTTTTACAGTCCCAGAGCTGGTAGAAACCAAGCTGTCAGTCCACAAGCATGGACACCAATAACCATTTACCAACTAAAAAACCAGGGCTGCCCACTTTACAGATTAGAAAACTGAGGCCCAGAGAGTGTATGTTCAGCCAGGCCTCCTGCCTGTTAGCCCTAGGTCTCTACTACCGTTGTTGTATGCAAATGCTCAGGCCACTGCTGCCTCCTCCGTCCACCCCATGGCCCAGAGATGTCATTATCCTCCCACAGGCTCTGGGCATGTGAAGACTGGTTGCCCCCGGAAGGCCCTTCAGTGCTCAGGTCTCTGGATCTGCCTGTGCCCAGGCGGATGTCCTGGCAGTACCCCACTCACCAGCAAAGTCTGCTTGCCCGATTTCCAAGTCTGGGGTTGGGCCTTGGGGGTCTGGCTCCGCATGAGAGAGGGATAACCTGAGAAGACAAGAAACTCGGTCAGAGGGAGCACCAGCAGGTGGTCAGGGGCTCACAGGACTGGAGCAGCATGGCTGCCTTCTCCAGAGTGGCCACCAAGCATCATCCAGCCCATTACCAAACGTAGCCACTTGAAGAGGCCAGTGCCACAATGCAATGGAAAATCCTGGGCCAGAAGGAGGAAGCAGCGAGGCAGACAGGAGGAGGAGGAGCTGGCCAGGTGGGCTGGGCCAGGCAGCCAGCCAAGGAGTGTCATCCCCAAATCTGGGTCCGCATCACACTGTTCTGTGGGAACTTCCACCCTCTCTCCCTGAAGGTTCATACCATGGGCTCCCTCTCCCTGGAGCCCAGGAGTTTCTTTTGCTAAACGCAACCTCTAGGACTTCCGGGCAGGAGGCACTCACTTCCACACCCCCATGCGGGTTGGACGATGTTCTGCCTTCACTGATCCCCATTCGTGCCAAGCACTGTGCTGGGGGACTGTACATCCATCTCCTCATCCAGCCCAGCCCCCGCCTCTGTGAGCCCAGAGGTTTGCCCCAGTCACACAGCTTATGAGCAGCAGTCAGGATTCAAAAACTTGTTTTGCCGGACTCAAATACTCATATTCATGTTTCCTCTGCCTGACTCCACTGCCTCTCCCATTTCACCAGTCAGAGACTGGGACCCAGAGAAGAGCACAAATTTGCCAGTGTGGTTGGGATGGCAAGCCCGAGCAGCCCAGAGCAGAAGGCATTCTCTGGGCTTGGTTGTGAAGGTATGGGGCGAGGGTGGGGCTGCCATGTCCCATGCCCCTCAGCTCAGAGGCTTTTCTAAGGAGCTCTGGTACACAGAACAGCAAAAAGCACTTGGTGTCAACCATGAACCTACAGGGACAGGCAGTGGTACCTGGGAAGAAATAGGCCATGATGCGGACACAGGGAGCTTAGGAAATAAACAGGTCTGTCCTGGACCAGAGTCCTATCCAGTGAGGTTGCAGCCTGCCTTAGGGAAGTCCCTGTCTTGCCCTGCTCCAAGTAAGAATGACCAGATGGGGTCCGGAGCACTGCCAGGCTGCCAGCTGGACTGGCCCTTCCCAGGTTGGCACTGAGCAAAGGGGCAGGGGCAGGAGACAGAGCAGAGAACCCAGGCTTCTTCCTGCATCTGGGGGTGAGGATAGCCTTGGAAATGGGATTCCATGGATCCCGAGTGGAAATTGAGAGGGGGAATTCAGGCCGCACCTCTCAGTTCCCCAAAAGAAAATCCTATACCAGCCATGGGGGGGGCATGGGGATGGGGTTGGGGATGGGGATGGGGTTGGGGTTGGAGTGACCCAGGAGACCAGCCTTATGCAGCAGGCAGAAGTCCAGACAGAGAGTGAGCTAGGGGTGGCAGGAAGGGCATGCATCCCTCTTCCAGGGAGCTCTGGGGAGGAGGGACCAGGACACCCTAGAAGTGGCAGAGAGCCCCATAGAATGTCCCACCTTTCCCGCTGTGGGAGAGGAAAGGGGAGGGATGGGAACACAGGCAGGTACCGGGATTGTTTTTAAACAGCCCACTGCGGTCCAGTGGTTTGGAAAACTCTGCAGTGGCCTGTCCCAGGGTGGTGAACTGATAGGGGGTTTTCCTAGGGCCTGCTGGGAGGGAGAGAGAGAGGCATTAGTGGCATGGTGCTGGTCCCAGAAGAGGCCAAAAGGACTCATGCCTCACTCTGGGGCCACCTCTCTCCACAGCCATCACTCAGCCTTGGGCATGGCCCTGGCAGCCCTGAAGATACTCTGGCACCAGAGCTGCTGGAGTGGGTACACATGGGGTCAGTTCACGCAGGTGAGGGTTCTCTTCCCATACAGGGCATCCTCTGTCCAGAACCTCCTGTCCAAGGCCATTCCAAGCCAGCCTGGTGAGTTGGTCAGAACATGCAGGTCAGAATAGGCGTGCCTGGTCCTTCCTTCAGGGTCGAGTGTGTTTGAGAAGAGGTTTTCCTACTCCAAAACCTAACATGGGAGCGTCTACACAGGCTGATAGGGAGTGTGAAAGCTCCAAATCACATCTGAGGGAAGCCACCTTGCCTGCCAGGTAGCCTTTGGTCCAGGCTTGCCCAGAGAGCAGGAAGGCAACTGCTGAAAGCCAGACAGGCCAAGACAAGTGCCAGAGCTCCCCAGGCTTGGCTTAGGGATGACATCGCCAAGGGTTCTACAGGCTGGGACCCTCTACTCATATTCCCTTCTCCTTCACCTTGCTGGTAGCTCCAAGAATCCAGGCCCTGGGTATAGTCTAGGCCCCAGGATGGGTGATAAAGCTCCCTCAAAGGCTACTGCTGGGGTATGTCTGCCCTGCATAGTGCCTTTCCTCCTCTCTCTCCCGGGTCCTCCCAACCTGCTGATACTGTCTTCCAGGTTATATGTCTTGGGTTCCAGAAGAGGGACAGGTTTCTCCCACCAGAGCTATCCCTGGGAGAGATGAGAGAGCCTGGGGTATGGTTAGGATGATCCCAACCCCAGGGAACAGGAGGCATTGACCACTCATCCTTCCAAAGAGTGCTGGGGACATAGCAGACAGGTGAGGACAGGGTGTAGGAAGAAAGATCAGACTCGGGGGACCTTGGAGGTTACCCAGTCCTGCCTTTTCCAAAGGGGTTTCTGCAAGGATGTGGTTCTGTGGGATCTGGGCAGGCACCATGTGGCCACAAGGTCCTAGAGTCAACTAGGAGTTCAATAAACTCTCTGCAGTACGGAGACCCCCAGAAGGTGAACCTGAGAGATCTAGGAGGTGGGGGGTGCCGTGGGTGTGGCATGTCCCACCTTCCTGCCCACTGAGACCTGGGCATCATTAGGAACCAGTGTGTGGTGAAACCACCCCCAAGGAATGCTGATGTGGTCCAGCCCCACACTGGCCTCCCTTACAGCCGAGACCATGGCGGCATCTCCTGGGCTCTCAGGTCAGGGCGCTCTCCTCTTGAGGGAGGGAGGAACTGGCACAAGGGATGAGGCGGCTACGGGGGAGGGGGGTTGGGGGGAAGTAGCAAGGAGTGAGGGGGGAAGCTCACCTTTCAGGGAGAAGGAGGAGCTGCCCTGGACAGCAGGCAGGTCGTTGTCAGAGTTCTGGATGGTGGAGGAATATTCCCAGACCCGGGAGGTGTAGTTACCTGGCAGAGCAGAGAAGGGGAATCAGACACCTGAAGCCGAGAGAGGGGGAGGGAAGGCAGGAACAGGACGCAGCCAATTCTGTGACTCCTCTCCAGTCCCTGACCACGTCTCAAGCCAGGATGCCACTGTTGTGCCCCCAGTGATGCCTTCCCCCACCCTCCTGCCATCAAAGTCATCTTTCTAAAATGCAAAGTGCAGTCATGTCCCTACCTATCTAAAGGTCACTGTCCTCAACTCTGCCCACAGCTCTGTCATGAGCTGCTGTCCCTCT
Source organism: Cephalopachus bancanus (assembly GCA_027257055.1). Taxonomy (NCBI): domain Eukaryota; kingdom Metazoa; phylum Chordata; class Mammalia; order Primates; family Tarsiidae; genus Cephalopachus; species Cephalopachus bancanus. The sequence goes on from JAPVLO010000276.1 coordinate 1,093,031, forward strand.
CCCCCACCACCCCCTCCCACCTCTCCCTCCCTCTGTCACTCAACATCCCAACCAGCCTGAGCCTCAGTGTCTTAGATGCACCACCTTCTCTGTTGCCCCAGGCTTTGTGCCCAGCCCTGGTCCTCTGCCTTGGACACTTCTGCTTCCCACCCCTGGCAAGCACATGTACTGGGTCTCCATGTGTCAGCCTACCTGTCACTTCTCCAACATCTGCATGTACCTTGGCCCCATACCCCCATCTCCCCACAGCCCCTCCTCCATGGGCTGCAACTGCATGTTTAATTGTCTCCCCCAGTGGGCTCCATGGGGGTCTGGAATGTGCCTGTCTGGTCCTGCATCATATCTCGTGCCAGGCACAGAGCCTGGTTCCTAGAAGGTGCTCATTGTATGACTGGTGGGTGAATTCATGAACAAGCAATACAAACACATACGAAAACCCAGGGACAGAAGCAGCTGACAGAACTCCTGAAATCTTGTTTTCCAAGTTGGAAAGGCTAACTCACCTCAGCCTGTAATCCCATGCCTTGGGAGGCTGAGGTGAGTGGATTGCCTGAGCCCGTGGGTTCGAGACCCGCCTGGGCAACTTGGCAAGACCTCAACTCTACAATAAATAAAAAAAATTAGCCGGGCGTGGTAACACGCACCTGTGGCTCCAGCTACTTGGAAGGCTAAGGTGGAAGGACCACTGGAGCCCAGCAGGTCGAGGCTGCGGTGGCCGGGAGCGGCCACTGCACTCCAGTCTGGGCGACAGAGTGAGACTCCAACTCAAAAATAATAATAATAACTGTTTCCTGCATCCCTCCCCCACTTTGGGGCCCTGGGGTTATAGGAAGGAACTGGACAGAGTCAGCTCTACCTTTGTGGAGCCCAGTCCACTGCATGTGAGGAGGAGAAGGGTGCATGTCACAGCTGTGAAACCAATCCTGGACATAGAGGCTGGGGCACCGCCCTGCCCACAAGGTGCTCCTGCCCCCAAGGTGCTCCTGCCCCCCCAGTGCCAGTGGCCTTGTCCTCACTGAAGAGTCCCTCTAGTGCTGTTTCTGGGGCAGAGGCTCTGGTATAGCTGGCCCAGTCCCTTCCTTCCCTGACTGATATGCACCTGGGAGCCCCTAGGACAGAACCAGGACCCCCCTCCCAGCCAGGGCTCATCATGCATGGCCCTGTCCTCAGGCACTATGGTCCCCTCAGAGTGCCCTGAGCTAGGCCACACCCCCACCTCCATTTCTCCTCTTCTGAGTTTTAAGGCATCGCTCGCTCACTGGCCTCACACGGTGACAGTACCCCCTGGATTTCCAGGGACTGCCCATTTCATACCATGCCTTCCTTTCTATTCACGGCTAAACTAATATGTTTCAACCACGGTACAACTTTTCAACACAGAAGTAAACCAGTCAGTCAAGGTCCTCTGTGGGTCCTCCTGCCCTGACACTTGCTGGAGGAGGTCTCCATACCCAACCCCAGGGTGGCTGCTCGCCCCCAGTTCCCCTGGAATCATTGCTCAGGGGTAAGAAGAGCATACGGACTCTGATAGTTCTCGTGATACCGAGGCTCCTGGCTGCCTTTCCTCCAGCCTAATTAATGATGTCACACACACATACTTTAAGCTCCTTGGGACCCTCCCCACCCCAGTCTGGGACCCCTCGCTATTCTAACTCCCTACATTAATCTCATACTAGGGAATCCAGCCCCCTGCCCTATGGCCTGACCCACTGCCACCCCCACCCCACCTCTTGTCTGCACGGCCCCAACGTGGGCCCTGCCTACCCCTGAGCCACCCGCCTACCTTTGGTGCCATAGAGATTGTTGAAATTCTTCTGGGTGGTCTCCTTGGAGAAGCGGCCAGGAGATGAGGGCTGGTAGGATGTCCGGGCTCCGCCTGTGAAGCAGATAAAGAAGGGGAGTCAATGCTCAACCCAGGGCCCAAGGCCTCTGACTGCAGGGGTCCCATGCAAGATTCCTGGCCCCCAAACAGCTCCCCAGCGGCCTGTCACAGGACCTGGATTCTACCACGAGAGAGGTCTCCCAGGTCTAGCATAAGGCGATCACCTGATTTATTCCCCAAATCAGGAGGCTTCTGAGAGCAGAATCAGCTCTGCTAACAATTAGACCAAAGTTGTAAATCTGGTGTAAATCTGGGTGGTCCTGGATAGACTAAGACTCATGGTCGCCTACTTAGGGGACTTTGTGGGGCATTGGGGGCTGGAAGACCCAACACTTCCTTCCTGAGTCAGCCCCTGTGTGAACGAAACCCCAGAAGCTGGAAACTGGGGTGCTTGAGAGGAAGAAGAGGCCACGGCAACCATGGAGGATAGAGATGTGGGCCCTTCACCAAGGGAAGGATGGGCCCTTGGGAGGGCCTAATGCACCACTTAGAACATCTCCCGGGTGCCTATACGGCTGTGGCTGGGCCCTGGGGTGGGAGCCTCACCTCACAAGTGCTTTCCTTCCCCGCCCACCTGGGCTCTCACACAGCCTTGTGAGGAAGACAGAGGGGGATCCATACCCCCACCTTACAGCTCCTCAGGTGTGTTAGGGTCCCGTTATCTCCTCCCCTCCCCGCCTGCCCTCAGCTACACCACACCCCCAATTCTGGCCCTCAGGCCCCAACACCTGCTGGTCCTTCCTCTAAACCTTTCTCACCCCACTGCCCTCTGCCCCTCACAGGCATGCCCCTTTTACTGAGCACGTAGTTCCTTGAAACTGCTCTCTCCCGGGAAGGAGTCGCAGCCACTGCCCAATCCCACTGACCCTAAAACTCTCAGACTCGAGGCCTGGTGGCCTTTTAGTGGCCTTGTCTCCCTGATCTCCTGATGACTCTCTCTGGCCCTCCCCTCACCTCTACCCTAAGCCTGGGAGCTTCCAGAGGGCAGATTTCCTGCCCCTGGAGCAGGGCTCTACCCATAGTGCTTGGGGCAGGGATACTGGGGGAACCTGTTTCTTCCATCACAAATGTCATGGGCTGATTCACAGTGACAGAGCTGGGAGGTCTCCTAGCAAGTGAGCCCAGCCATCCCTCTTCTCAGAGGGGACAGTGGCCAGTCCAATGTGCCCCAGTGCCTGGACCCTCAGGGTGACATCTCTGTGGGCAGGTGGTGTTCTTCCCTCCACCCCCACCTCCCTCAACCACTCCCCACCCCGTGCTGCTCTGCTCACCTTCTGCAGCCTGCCGGGGGCTCATACTAAGCCCTGGATTTCCTACAGAGTAGGAGAAACAAGCAGGGGCCTGTCAGGGGACTCGATGCCACATCAGGGTCCAGTTCTTAGATGAAAGGGAGGGACAGGAGGGAACAGGCCAGGGCAAGGCAGGGTCGGAGGTTCTGAGGAGAGGATGCTGGGGGCGCTAGCTGATACACTCGTCCTCCCATGGAACTCAGCCCAAAGGGGCAGGGGAAAAGGCAAGACTGGCCAGCTGGGGCCCAGCCCACCCCAGGAATGTTGGAGTGGGGAGAACCTAACCCTGAAAAGACCAGGTGTTTTCAAGTTGGGTGGGGCAGCAAAGGTGCTTCTCTGTTGAGCTCACCTCTCCAAATCCCCCAAGCTCCTCCCACTGTGTGTGTGTGTGTGTGTGTGTGTGTGTGTGTGTGTGTGTGTGTGTGTGTTGTGTGTGTGTTACTGCTTAGGGCCTCAAGACTTTCTTCTCTCTGGTGACTTGTGCCTTCCCCATGTTCTCCTCCTCCCTCCCCTTCCCCCTGCTCCCTCAGCCCCTCTCCGCCCATGTGCACCCCACATGCCCATCCACAAACCCCTGCGTCCAAGGGCTGGCAGGACCGGCATGCCCACCCTTATGTAACGGACATTGTTGTGGTTTGCTGCTGGCACCCAGGAATTTGACAGGCCACTGCAGGGCAAGAATAGGCAGGCCCTGGTTGATACCCCACCAGGCTGAAGCCCTGCAGGCTGGGCCTCTCCAGGGCCTGGGAGGGAAGGCTGAGGGAGCCGGGCTGCATGGTAAGGACACTCAGAAGAGGAGATGCCTCTCCCTGGCCTTGAGGGGTAGAGGGTTCTGGGAGAGGCAGCCTCCCCACAGGGCTCAGCACCTATGAAAACGTGAGCGGAAGCCAAACACTGCTTCAGCCTGGCAGGGGAGAGCCCGAGAGACCCTTGGAAGGAAAGAGAAGCAAGGGGATGGGCAGGAAGCAAGGGAAAGGGGAAGCTCTGAGGAGTGGAGCACCAGTGACTTGTCATCAGAACCACGACACTCATAAGAGGGAAGCAGGAGCTATGCATTATTACATGGACAGCAAGGGATGCCAGGACTTTCCCAGACTCTGGGGGCCCTTTGGCAGGAGGGATGCCCCAGGACTATGGTGAGAAGGTGTGCCCTTACCCTTGGGTGTCAGGTACATGGAGTATCTCTTCATAGTGTCCGGCGTACCCCACTCACTCCCGTAGCTGTTTGTGTAGTTGTTCACATAGCGATGGTCACCACCTAGGAAGAAAGAGGCAGGGTCAGAGGGGGCAGGTGGGAGGAGGAGCTGGCCCACTGGGGACATCCTGGGCTGGCAGAGTCACCCCATCGCCCGCAACCTGAGAACGTGACACTCTGCCCATCATTCGCTGCTCCTCTGAGCTCCTGAGGGAAAGGTGGCTGCCGTGAGTCAGCCAGCCTCTTGAACTGAGCCCACATAAGGTCATGTGCACAGCACTCTACAAGATGCTGTTTACAAGGTGCTGTTGATATCCATTTCCTATTTGTTTTTTTGGGGGGGTTGTTTTTGGTGTTTTTGTTTGTTTGTTTGTTTGAGTTGGAGTCTCACTCTGTCGCCCAGACTGGAGTGCGGTGGCTGCTCCCGGCCACTGCAGCCTCGACCTGCTGGGCTCCGACGATCCTTCCGCCTCAGCCTTCCAAGTAACTGGAACTACAGGCGCATGCTACCACACCCAGCTAATTTTGTTTTATTTATTGTAGAGATGAGGTCTCACCAAGTTGCCCAGGCGGGTCTTGAACCCGCGGGCTCAGGCAATCCACTCACCTCGGCCTCCCAAAGCATGGGATTACAGGCTGAGCCACCAAGCCCGGCCCCATTTCCTATTTGATCTGCACATCGACTCTTAGGCAGGTATGAACATCCCTGGAGACAGATAAGGAGACTGAGGTTCAGGAGATAAGAGCAGCAACTTGCCCAATGACACTTGCCAGTAAGGGCAGAGTTGAGGTCTGAGCCCTGGTCCCCTACTCTTAAGCTCAATTCAACCCACTGAGGGCAGCCTAAGGTGGAGGGGTGGGGTCCCAGTGTTGGGCTCCCTGGCTCAGGGATCCAGGTAGCTGAGTTGTCATGGGAGTCCCTACCTGCAGACCCCAAACCCAAACAGACATGCCGTTCAGTGCTGGACTTCCCACAGCCACCCTCCACCTCATTCCCTTCTCTTATGACTTCCCCACCTTCTACTTTCTCTGTCCTTCCCTCTCCCTCTCACTCAGACAAGAGGAGGAATAAGTGGCTCAAACCCTCATCCTTATCTTCATCACTTGTGCTCAGCAAGGTCCTGACACACAGTGGAAACTCATAGCATAAATCAATGTCCTCCTAGTGTTAGCCCAGCCCTCTGCTCCACTGAGCCCAGGATGAAGTTGCCTTGTGCCTCTTCCCCCCTGGGCCCTTGAGGGTGGAAATGGGTCCCTGGTTGGTGGGCAGACTGGCATCAGGGAGGGGTGGATGGTCACTCTAAGGTCTGACTCACCAGCTACCCATCCCCTGCCTCCTACAGCAGACATACTCCCAACAACCATGCAGCAGTCAGACAAAAACAACACAGAGGCAAAGACACCTCCCCAGAGGCCCCGGGCACAGGTGCGGGTCACTGAATCAGCGGAGCCCATCCCTGCTCCTGGCTGCCACTTTGCTGCACACCTTGTATAGAACACAGGGCCACACCTACACAGAGGCCATGGCCAGCACTATCGTGACCCACAAATGGGACAGTGAGCGGCCAGAAGGCTAAACGGTTCCTGCAAGGTTCACAGGCCCCACTTCCTCCCAGGGCTATCCTCCTAGGTCTGGCCAGACCTCACGTGAGGGGCTCCCCCCGCTGAGTCTGCAGCCCAGGGACCGTGATGATCACACTCCTCAACCGCACTGTTGCAGCTACCAGCAAGAGCAGCGTCTCAGATGAGAAGATATGGGTGACTGAATAGCAGAGTATGAAGCCCACCATGCCCCCTACCAAGCTGTGCACCCGTTTGAAGGATGCTCCTCTGAGCCTCAGCCTTGTCATGGGTAAAATGCAATATACCCCACAGAGAAAATGAGGTAATATAGGTGAAAAGCTTCACACAATGCCCAGCACCTAGGGAGGACTCAATTACTGTCAGCCATCACCGTCACCATTAGTATCACCGCTATTGTCATTAGAAGGAGCATTTCAGGGTCCGAGTGCTGTTTGAAGCCAACTGATTATCTTACTGAAATGGCTTATCTGTCCTTGGGTGTGAATGAATGTCTCCCACATTTCACAGGGACACTGTGTGATGTCACCATCACCAAGGTACACAGATGACTCCCCCAGACCCTGGCCCTTCTCCATACTCTTACTTCCCTCTCCTCCCACAAAGAATCATGTGCTCCATCTGGAGACCAGACAGGGGTCATTTCCTTTGGGGTGTTTATGGCTAGAAGTCGTTAAAAAGGCTGCATTCACAAGGCCCCGTGCACCATCTGGGTCACTGCACCTGGATCACCACACCTGGGTCACTGGGTGGGGCCTTGGGGAAAGTGCCCAGGCTTCAGGCCCTAAGGGGACTGGTCGTAAAGAACTCAACAAGGTAGTTTCTCAGGTTCCGAGGCTTTCCGTGAGACATTTCAGTTGACCTCTGCAGGGACAGCATGACTCAGAAGAAAAGTTGATTTCAGGGGAGCTGGTGAGTCACAGAGATGCTGTGTCCCACCATCCCCAGTCTAGTCTTCCAGGCCAAGTTCAGCCTCTGGGCTCAACACTGCTCAGCACGGCCATGGTGGCAGGCAAGTTCTTCCTCCAAGCGTGGCTGCAGTTCTAGGTCATACCTGCTGGAGTCTGCAAAGCCACCGGTCTGGAGTCTGGCCCAAATAAGCGGCAGCATCCACACAGCTGCTGGGCTGAGCCCAAAAAACAGATGTAGATCTGAATGAAAGCAATCCCTGAGTTTGATGGACAGTCCACAGAGAGAAGGCCCTTGTGTAGCTAGTGCCTGGGATGCTTCCTGCTCTGGAAGCCCCCTGTAATAGCTGTATACCTCTCGCAGCAAGTTCAATGAGGGGTTAGAATCCCTGAATCCTAGTCTAAACACCCTTAGTTGGGGCCAGAAGGCTGGCTGCCAGCCTACACTGGGCAGCAGGTTGCCCTGGGAGAGAAATGTTCACAGCCTTGGGGCTCGGCCACGGGGGTGCCTACCATTCTCCATGTGGTTCCTCTCGATGAAGTTACGGCTTAGGTCGGCCTTGCACATCTTTTCAACATGGCGCATGCACACATTGAGCAGGTCATCCTTGAAGTTGCCCAGCGACTGTCCCAGGCCCTCCCCCTCCAGCAGGACATGATAGGTGGGCAGAGGCGGGGGCAGAGAGTAACTGCTCATCAGTGCACCAAATTCCTACCAAGAAAGGAAAGAAGCCATTAGCTTCCTGGGTCTTTATGAGCCTTGGGGACCCTTTTGGGTAAGGGGCTTTCAGTGCAACGGGATGTCTCAGCATGGAGAGCTGGGGGAGCTGGGCTCTAGTTCCAGCTCCGCTATGAACTAGCCTCACGTTTACTCACTGGACATTAGACTCTTCTTCTGTAAAGTGAAGAGAGTCAACAAAAGCCCACTTAATACCAACATCCCCGATGGCACTGGCACTCAGATATGGGACTCCACAATTCCCACCTCTATACTGGGTGCATCATGTCTACTGCATAGGAGTTTATGAAGGAACACAAGCAGCAAAGACTTGGGGAGTGAAAGTCCTAAAGAAATGCGGGGAATTGCTAGAGAGTTCTGAGTCAATTGTGGTGGCACTTCCAAAATCACATGCTATACTCAGTCCTGCCTGGACACCTTGGTCTTTCTCACTTCCCTTCCCTTCCCTGGAGAATCCTTCCTCCTTCTAAAATCCTGGCCCACCTTCAAGACCCAGTTGAAACTCCGCCTCCTTTACAAAGCTGTCTTGAGCTCCTTCCGCCTGCCTACCCTTCTCTGGACCTCCATAGGCACTTATCTCCTGAGCCATATGTTTTATCATTTAATTATACACTTTTCCTGTATTGTTCTCTAATTGTACATGTCTTATCTTCCCAGCTGGATTGCAGTTGCTTGGGGACAGAAACCATGTCTTATACTTCTCTATTCACCACAGCACTTAGAGTACTGGGCTTGCAGTAGTACCCAAAACACTCTAGCAGATGGAAGGAAGGATGGATGGATAAACAAGCATACTAGATAAAAGATAACAAATGTGCAGCACTCATATGCCACTCTCCCTATGCCCACAGCAGGCATGATTAATCAATCACAGAACTCATTCCTACTGAGTCAGGAGCACTGCAAGTATATATCCATTGGAGTTGATACAAGGTGATGGTTGGGTGCCATTGTGAGAGTAGGTAGATAAATGGATTGGATGGAAAGCTAAAGGGACAGATGGAATGAAGCTGGATGGATGGATGATAAACAGATAGATGGATAGGTGAATAGGCAGATGGATAGATGATGGATGGATGGGCGGATAGATAGATGAATGGCTGGATGGATGATAAATGGATAGATGGATAGGCAGACAGGTGGATGAATGAATGGTGGATGAATGAATGATGGATGAAGGTCAGGGAAAATGGACTAGGGACTGAGGGCTTGGATGGTGGAGAAGCTGCTTGTTACCTGCAGAAAGAGCACTGAGTCACTGATGCTGTGCAGCTGCTCCCGGGTCTGCTTGTCCTCGTGCAGCAGCTTGGCTCTCTCGTCCAGAGCATCCACGATCACCTTCACTTGGTCCACAGCATCCTGCTCCCGCTGCTCCAGCGCAGCCCTCACTTCCTCCTTTTGCTTCTCCAGGTCCCTCATTAGGTCCCGGAAGTTCTGCTCCAGGATGGCCTTCTCATTGGTGGTGAAGCTCTGGGTCCAGATTTGGGGAGGAGGAAGGTAGGAGGGTTTCAGTAAGGAAAAAAAAAAACCTCCCTAGTGGGCTGCATCTTCGGGTACCCCTAATAAAGAACTGGGGCATTCCATAGCCCCAACCTGGCAAGCCTGTTTGGCCAAGAATCCCATTCAAAGGTATCACTGAAGGATGCCACCTTCTGATGAGATGGCCAGTTTTTTTGTACAGCACACCCTTTCTTATCCACCTGCAGCTCTCTCCCCTTGGGGAGTTGATACGAGGCATCATTTCATGCCTGAGTGACTTCCTGTGGGCCCAGAAGTTCTCCCATGAGTCAGGTTATGCTCCCTGAGACCCCAACCAGGACGAAACATCATTTGGAAAGCAACTTGGCTGACTGTTGATGTAGCCAGAGTCCAAAGGCAATTTCAGATCGAGATTTGCAATTACCCAAACCATGGCACACCCACGTTTAGCCACACAGGCACAAATAGAGCAGAGATGCCAAGTATTTGGTGGCTGGGGAGTCTGGTGAGCAGAGAAGACATTGGAAGACACATAGGAGGACAGGTCTGGGGTCTTTATTTGCTGAGATGATATCAAATGAGCATTAGGTGACAGGTGAGGTCCCACCTGGGCGCCTGGCCTAGATTGAGAAGGGGAGTGGGTGGAAACACCAAAGAGTATGGGAGACGTGGAAGAAACATGCATGAGATGCTGATGTGGGCCTGATGCCTGAGCAGCAGACGGGACCTGCCTCACCAGCAGGACAGGTGGAGTGGGGTGCCAGGGTACAAGGGCAGTCCAGGGGCTGCTCACCTTGATGCGATCCTTCTCCTTCTGCCACTTCTCAGCCTCATCTTCAATCTCAATGATCTTGAGCTGTAGCTGCTCTTTCTGCAGTGACAGCTCCGTCTGCAGGGAAAGAGCCAGATTGGAGAAGTCAGAGGGAGGAGGTGAAGCGAACCAGAGAACCAGGGAGTGGATCCACCCAGGGAGCAAGCCTTCGACCAGGGCTCATCACACATCCATTCAGCCTTTCACTCAGCAGACATTCATCGAGACCTTGGATACGCCAGGCACCATGCCAGTCACCACGGATCCAGCAGTGAGTCAAACACCCTCTCACTGTGTTCTCAGGTCACTGGGCCTGGACATCCCAGCCATGTCTTTATAAGGGCTACACCTCTTCCTGGCTCCTCCACCCAGCATACCCAGGCGGGAAACTCAGGTATAGTGTTCTTGCTCCTTTCAGTGGACTTGGCGCCATTGGGAAGAGAAAGGAGAGGGACCCAGCCCAGCTCAGCCCAGCTTAGCCCAAGCCAAGCCCAGGGAGTGTCTCATGGCAGTAACAGTATGCAACGTTTCTATGGCATGACGTGGGGCCTGTGTTGCAAGCAGCAGCCAGGGTTGCCGCCGGCATGGACTCCGTCTGGGCAGGCATGGTTATAAACCTATTTATGGGAAAGGGAACACATTCTGCAGTTTTGGCAAGATAGAGAGTTTTACCCAGGGTCTCTAGGGAAGGAGAAGCCAGAGAGGGAGGCTGTAAAGGGTAGAGAAGGTTGAAAAGGAGTGGTTCTAGGACCATTGCTCAGAAGGAGGACACAGACCACTGGGGTCTGGGGTGGGTTGGGAAGAGGCTTAGCAGGAGTGTGCTGGGGCGTTAGCTCTCACATCCAAACTTGCCTTCCATCTGGGGAAGTGCCCTTCTCTGAAAACAGTTGCAACAGAGACCAAAAAGGAGACAGGAAGCAAAGGCCCATTTCCTCCTGCTAAGGCAAGAGACACCTCTTTTGTTCTGCTGGGCTCCCCCTTAGAGTCTCAAAGCCTTTCCAACTTGGTAGATAGGTGGGTGATCACTGCCTGACCAGCCGGAAGACCTAGACATCCAAGGGAGTCCTGGACTGTCCAAGATCTCCCTGTGACTACTGGGTTTTGAATGTAAAGTCCCACTCCTCTCTCCAGCTTGAGAGAACTCAAAAAGATGATCAAGGTGAGGAAACCACAAACTATTAGGACGGTTAGCTCCATCAGCCAGATGTCTGGAGCGCCTGGGCACAGTGTGTTACCACATGGCACATCTTCTGAATGCCCCACCAGGGGAGTCAATGGGGATACCTGCTGCAGACACCCAGAGAAGTAGATCCAATGATAGACAGAGCTTTCCTGACTTTTAGAAAAGGTGCCCAGAGGGTGAGAGAAACAAGGGACAGGAGGACAGGAGCCACAGAGCTTCCCAGACAGGCCTATCCATCCTCCCATCACCACACTCCTGGGCTCTCCAGGCAACAAGGCTTGAAATTGTTCTCAGTAAGCATCCACCCACCAGCAATGGGCTAGAAATCCCATAGCATGAAAAATGTGTCACCAGAGATGAAAAAGCGTTGTCCAGAGGAAAGGACTATAAGATGCAGATGGGAATCTGCACTAGTCTCTGGAAAAAGGCTGGGGAGAAACCAGCAACCACCAAATAAGGTGGTGGGACAGTGGAAAGTAAAGAAAGGAAGACTCACTGCAGAGAGCCAAAACTCAGCCTTCATGGTCTCCAAGGACACAGAGCCCAAGAGCCCAAAAAGCACAGGTTGGCAGATGCAGTGACCCTGAAGGCTTCTGAGGAAGCACATGTGAGCTGTGAAGAAGAGACCAAGAGGCTGGACAGTGGGTCTGTCCTGGGCACATTTCACATCCATGGAGAACTTCTGAGAGAGGCCTGAGGTCAATGGGACAGCTGGGAGCCTCACACCCACTGCAGCTGAGACTTCCTGGCCCAGCACAGCAATGGAAAAGTTGGCACCGATGTTTCTCACCCCCACCTCACCAATTCCAGAACAAGGTCTGATGGGAAGGAAAGCAGAGAACAGAAGCATATTCCTTCTCACCCTTGGAGCCCAACCCTGGTAAAAGTACTGATGTCAATGAGGGAAGGGCAATCCTTCCATGAACTGAGCATGAGGGGTCCAGAGGGAACTCAGCTGAGACACAAGATGGGAAACCAATGGTTTGAACCTGGTGACCACCACCTCCAAGCAGGTAACCTTTGAAAGTTTCTTAAGTTATCATGCCTCATTAGCTCCATCTGTTCCATGAAGGTAGTAAGAGGATCCAGCTCTCAGGGAGGTTGTGGGACAGACTGGGAATCAGGAGTAAAGCTCTGAGAAAGGACTTGGCACCCAGTAAGCACAGACAGAACAGCGGTTCCCATTGTCACTGCTGCGTGGGCACCTTCCATGGACCAGGTGCCATGCCAAGTGCTTGGAGGAGTGAGAGCAGCATGGTGGGGCTGGTCAGCCGGGCATAGGCAAGAGAGGGAGTGGACAGGTATGATGGGGTGAGGTCTTGGCCATGTGTAGGGATGAGGATGGTGTATCATTGGATTGGGATCCAAATATAGTGTGTACACTTCCCAGGTACGGAGTGAGGAGTACATAGAGAGGCTAGGGAGGCCAAGACACGAGGCTGAACATGCAAGATCAAAGCTTAGCTCATGGATGATTGGAGGCTGGGTGGTGCTGGGAAAAACAGAATGGAGGAAGGCAAAAGAGGACGAGGGTGGGCTCACCACCTGCAGGTGGGAGTAGGCTTGACCAGAGAAGGGGAAGACCAAGGAGTCAAATGCCTGCAGTGAGGACAACGCACAGGGAGACCTGCTAGGAGTTGTGGTTGGGGCTGCGGGGGCAGACAGGTCTCCCCAGGAGGGCATGGATTCGCTGACCAAGAGGAAAGAAGGAGGGATTGAGTACAGGGATGGAGAATCCAGTGGAGCTTAGAACAATGTGTCTAGGCCAAAGGCAGAGAGAGGCTATGCCCAGGGAGTCTATCCTGAGCAAGGGAAGAAGGCAGTGGGGCTAGCCGAGGTGTGGAAGCGAGGGCCAGTGGTGTAAGAGGGGGATCTGGAAACCTGTAAGGGCAGGGTCAGACGGGGAGACTATCTAGAGCAGTGGGCAGAAGAATCTGTCAGGGTGGGGGAGAGACTAGTCCTTCTGTTTCCTTGGGGCACTAAGGAAGTTGTACAAGGCTGAGAGGGACTTTGCTTCCACTGCCTTACAAGACTAGACTCGCAGGACACAATGAACTCTCGGAAGGGATTTTGAACTGAGAGCTCTGTGCTGCTAGAAAGGTCCTTTCTCACCTCTGGGAGAGTCCTGACGTCTGGGATAAGTCCTACCATGTCAAGGGAGGAGCATTTGCAGTGAGACCTCTAGGGATGCACTCAGTATCTGTTCATTCTGGGCGGTTTTCACTAAACAGGAAGTAACAGAACACGGGACGGTTTCAGAGATGTTGGGTTCTCCACCAACACTAAGAGAGGGAAGGAAAGTAACTTTATGATTACTGAGCATCTACTGTGTGCCAGGAATTTTCTCCTCTACTCTGTAAAGGCTCCCTGTGGAGGTAAGTGGCATTATCCCCATTTTCCAAATGTGAAAACAAAAGCCTAGGCTGGGCCGCAGTGGCTCTTGCCTATAATCCCAACACTTTGGGAGGCCGAGGTGGGAGAATTGCTTGAGCCCAGGAATTTGAGACCAACCTGGGCACCATAGCAAAACCTTGTCTCTACAAAAAAAATTAAAGAAAATTAGCCAGGCACGGTGACACATGCCTGTAGTCCCAGCTGCTCGGGGCTGTGGTAAGCAATGATCATGCTACTGCCCTCTAACCTGGGCAACAGAGTGAGACACTGTCTCAAAAAAAAACAAAGAAGGCCTAAAGTGATCACAGAGTTCACCTGAGTGCCCATGGCTAGAAAGCAGTAAGGCTAAGATACAATGACAGAATCCTACGACGTGGCTTTAGAGGCATGTCTACAGGCGGTGGCCCTTGGCTCTCCTATACCTTCTGTGACATTGTCCTTCCCCTCTGTCCCTGCTAACCTAAGCCCACCCAGATGCCCCCACATCACAGATGGTGCAGTTTGATAATCCTGCCTCTGCCCTACTGCCCTCTTTTCCTCCCATTCCCACCCTGCAATCACTCCTGAGGCCCCAGTTCCCTCCTTCCCTCTCTCCCCTCTCTTGAAATGTGGTTGAAGCCCCTAATGTCTGGCAGGGCCTCAGCTCCCCACAGCTCCACCCCTACCCACACCTCCCTCCTGACTTCCTCCTACTCCCACTTCATTCCCTTTACCCTGCCCAGGCCTGTCCCTGAATGCTTTCTTTGTTCCCTTCTCCCACACTTGTCTGGTCGCCTCTTGCTCTCTGATGCCTGGGACGGTCCTGTAGGGGCCACCCAACCTTGAAATCCTCAGCCTTGGGTGAGCAGAGGTGTCCCTGAGAGCAGACGGAAGGCACAGCAGTGGCAGTGCCTTGGCCTATACGGGGCCTTCAGGTACAGAAACACCTGAGCACTCACTTGCACAGGTATACCTGCACTGCCCCCAGGGAAGGGAGATCGCCATGATCTTCCCCTGGCCTAAATTAACCACATGGGCCTTTGGCTGTGACATTTGCCAAATGAGCCAGATAATTGCCAAATTTGTACTCTCAGACAAATGGTAATTATCTGGATAAGAATCTGAAATGCTGGATAGATTTCCCCTTTTCCACTCAGATGTCAAACAACCCAGTATCTGTTAGTCTGCCTGACTGGAGCTTACTGTTCCTTTGCTTCCTCAGAGCCTTGGGCCAGGGGAGGGGCAAGATGGGGTGAGAGAGGCAACGCCCGGCGGCGTCTCCAGACCAGCGGTGGGCCATCAAGGAAGTCACCTCAGCTTCCTGGGTCTTGGTTTCCTTATGGTGAAACTGACTAGATTTCTGGTTCCCAACCTGTCTACGTATTAGAATCCCCAAGGAAGACTCTTAAAAATACAGACCTCAGACTCAGGTCCCTTGAATCAGGACCCCCCCCCAGGCTAAGGCCTGGGAATCTGTATTTCAGCAATGCACCAGGTGATTCTGATCTGAGGACTGCTATCTGGGAGCCACTGAGCTCAGTGATCCCAAGGACACGCTTTTAATCCTATGGGAACACAAATGTTTAACATAGAGGAACCCCAGCTCTGCCACTCTTGAGTTCTGTGACTTAAGTAAGTCTCTTGGCATCTCTGAGCCTGTTTCTTCATCTACAAAATATGTGCAATAACCCTCACCCCATAGGACTGCTATCAGGAAGAACCACACACAGGCCAGGCCCAGCACCTGGCTCACAGGTGTGCTCCATAGAGACGGCTGTTGCCTGCCTATTGTTTTCCTTCCCTACTTCCAGGCTCCAAACCTCTTTTATTTGTTGTTTCCCCCTTAACCCCCAGCAAAGTCATCTACCTCCTTTCTCACCCATTCTGCCCTAGAGCAAGCGTTTTCCCCCAAGGTCTCCAGGGAAAGTGGTCCCAGCCCCTCCAGGGCACACAGGCCTTTAGCCTGGCTCCTCTTCCCGAATCCCAGGTGCTGCTGTCTGCCCAAAGAGCTTCTCTGCCCAGACCAGCACAGCTCATATACTCAAGGACCAGTGCTTGCCCATGCCCAGCAACCTTGTGGCCCAGCCTTCAGGAAAGCATTGGGCACCAAGACCAGAAATGAAGCCGGGGGTGTGGTGACAGAAATGATCTCAGCCAAATGAGGGTGGAGGAGGCGCTGAGGCTGAGTCCTCCAAACAACACTCACTGCCGATTGTCCCCTGCACATGCCTCGTCAGGCTGTCTCCCCAGAGCCAGGCCAGACCCACGACAGGACAGGGCCACCCAAGAGTAGTCTACCTGGGAGGTTCTCATATCCTAGCCTGTTGTAGCAGGAAGGGACTTGGGATAGGCAGAAGGAAGGGTAGTGAGCCTCGTACCAGAATGTGAACTGAGCTCCTGGCACCTCCAGATAGGACTGCCCAAGACCCTCATGCCCACCAGAATGGCCTCTTCCAGGGGCACTCATGTTTTTCTGAAGTGGAGATACCTTTGTTTCAAATTAAATGGCCCCTGCCCCATCTCTATCCCCCAGGATAAAACTTGAGGCAGGCTGGGGTCAGAGGATGGAGAAAGCTAGGAACACCTTCTTCCTGCGCCAAATGAGATGCATATGTTCATTTTCATTTCACCCACCTCACCTAGCCTGATAAATGTCCAGAGCCAGGGGGGTGGGTGGGAGGACACGTACAGGATCCCTTGTGACATTTGGGGTAGAATGGGAACATCCTGACCTAAAACCACCAGAGGAAGGGATTGTCGTGTTACCACACCATTTTCTAACATGGACTCTTCTCGGAGTCTGCAGGTAGAGCCGAAGTCCAGAAGCTCAGCACCCACAGCCATAAGTGTCATCCACAGCTACACGCAACCAACGAGACAGGACTGACATGACCTCACCCAGGCCTTCACCAGCAGGCCTGCAGAACTGGTTCTGCACGGGGCTCCTTGCAAACAGCTCTGTGTGGGCTGATGTCTGGGTCTGCAGGAGATGCCTGCAAAGGAAGCTAGGACGCAGGTTTGCTCTGGCCCATCAACCCATTAACCCTGTTCTGTACCAATGTCCCCCACGTCTGGCATTCCAGCAGAGCCTGGCCTAGACAGACTGCCCTGCCCCAATTCAGGCTCCTGGCGGCTTGGCCCCACTCCTCCCTGCCAATTTCTATGCCACAGATGCACACACGTGTGCACACACAGACTGCTGGAAGCGCCTACCACCTTGCCAGTGGATCAGGCATTTTCTCCTAAAGCACACACATCCTGAACCCCATCCCCTGGGTCCTTTCCCTGAGGCACTCTCAAAACATTGGAAGCGACTTAGGGGGCTTCTTCCTCAAACAAGGACCTTGGACAGGCTCTTCCTTTCCCTGGGTCTGTGTCCCCACCTGCAAGGTGGCAACAGAGGTTACTGCTAATCCTCCACAGCCTGGACGTCTGTTCTCTATGATTCGGTGTTTACTTACAGCTGCTTCTGCATAGATGGGCGGGTGCTCTCCAGTCTTGTTTGTGCATCTGGGCTCTGCCTCCTGACCTATATCATGAGCACTCAAGGATAAGGACTGTGTCTGTGAGTCCTACAGTGACCCCCGTACCAGAACTCCGAGCTCCTGGCACCTCCTGTCAGGGCTGCCCAAGACCCTCCCGCCCACCAGAACAGCCTCTTCCAGGGGCACTTGGGTTTTTCTGAAGTAGAGAAACCTCTGTTTCAGATAAAATGTGGGACCAAACCCCGAGAATGGGTTTCATGACCCCTTCCCCATCTCTATCTCCCAGGATGAAGCTTGAGGCAGGTTGGAGTCAGAGGATGGGAGAAGCTGGGAGCACCTTCTTACTGGGCCAAATGAGGCTTCTGGAAAGAATCTGTGAGCGTGTTCCCATCTCGTCCCTCCTGCCCAGGGGTGTGGGCAAGAGGTGCAGGGAGAGAGTAACTCACAAGCTCCCAGTCAGGAAGGCTGGGTGAGGGAGATCCTAGGCTGCCCTATTCTGAGGGGTGCAGAAGCTCTTGGGGAAAGTCGAGTCCCTTGCATTGGCGACCAGTAAGGCTCACCCCAGGGAGGCCACCACAGCAGGGAGCCATGTTGCTTGCTGCAGGGGACCAGCGGGCTTCTAGAGGGCAAGGGCAGCAGCCACAGGTGGACCCTCAGCCCAAATACCCTTCCCCAGCTGTGCTTCATTCACAAACCTACGCTCACCGCTGCTCCTCACCGTGGAAGTACAGGTGTAATCACATGCATGGAACTCATGGAACACACGTACCACCCACACAAATATGGGCAGACACCCACAAACACACACAAACACCCCCATGCACATAACACACACACATATACAGATGGTTCTCAACTGATGATGGGTTACTTCCCAGTAAGCCCAACAAAAAAATGAAACTATCATTGGTCAAAAATGCCTTTGGGGGGGTGAGATTGGCAGGTGAGGGAAACTGCCAGGGGAGGGAGGGGCACACCTCATCAACAAGGGTACCTGCATAATGAACATTTGCATACGTAGCCCTGAATTGTACCCCACATCTTTAAAATAAAACAATAAAATGCCTTTAACACACCTAGCCTCCCAAACATCATAGCTTAGCTTAGCCTCCCTTATACATGCTCAGAACACTTAAGTTAGCCTGCAGTTCGGCAAAGTCATCTACTACTTCATATAATAATAAAATGTGGGAGAGCTCCTGTAACTTACTGAATGCTGTACCTTACTGAAAGTTTTTGCACAGCTTAAGCATCGTCAGTTGGGGGCTGTCTGTATCTGTGCACCCCATCCACACACACCCAACGTCCACCAACGACAGCCACAGGCAGGTCCGCATGCAACCATACACACAGCATCAGGGTCCAGCTGAGGAAAGGACAAAGGAGGCTATGAGGGAAACCAAGAGACCAGCAGAGGAATCAGAACAAGCAGCTGCTTTACCACAAATGAAAACTGCAAAGCCGGCAAAAAGGATACTTCGGTGGCCCCCAAAATTCCCTTCTTCTAGTACCTTCCCTTACCCACCATCCATTCCCCAGGGACCAATCTTGCTTACGCAGGAGAAATTCTCTCCAAAAATAAGAAACATCCCAGCCAGGCACAGAGCCCAGGAGTGAGCTCCAAACCATTGGATCTTATTCTCTGAGCAGACTTGAATTTATCCTATGACCTCGATCAAGCCCCCAGTGGTTTCTGAGATTTGTTCATCTGGAATATACCCCTGTCTCCTGAGACCTTAGGAGATTGAGGAACCATGTTTGACCCCCAGCTTGGGGTGGGGTGGGGAAGAGGGTATGGAAGAGAAAAAGTGTTTTCTAAAAAAGCCAAGGACAGCAGAGACTTAAGCCCAAGCACTAGCAAGCCCCCATCAAGAAAGTCAAGGTCAGAGGGGCAGGTTGAGGGAGGAAAGGCCTCAGGGGAGCAGCGAGGAACCCCAGCAAGGTACCTCCTTCTCAGCCTTGGCCTCCTCCACCGTCACGGTGCTGTGGTTCTTGTGCTCCTGGAACATGCAGAGGTAACAGATGCAGGTCTGGTCGGTCTGGCAGAAGAGCTCCATGGTCTTGCCATGCAGGGGGCACTTGCGGGCCTCGAAGTCCCGGATGGGCTCCAGCAGCTGGTGGTCGCGGAAGGCGGCGCCCTCCAGGTGGGGTTTGAGGTGCAGCTCGCAGAAGGAGGCCTGGCACACCAGGCAGGACTTGACCGCCTTCTGCTTATTGCCGATGCAGGAGTCACACAGCACCTCCTCGGAGCCTGGCTTTGACCTCGAGAAGAGGCCCGCATCTCCCCGGGGGTAGCTGTTTCGCCGGCCCTCCCCAGGCTCCACAATGGTCACCGTGGGCTTCCGGGGCTCCGAGAAGATGGACTTGCGCAGCTCTCCCTTCTCAGCAAAGGTGACGGGCGGCTTCTTGGAGGCCCCCAGGTGGAGGCCTGCATACGGGGACCTCTTGCCTTCTGCAGAGTCCATGCTGAAGTAGTTGGAGCTCTTGTCATCCACAGACTCGACAAACTGGATGATGGGCCGCCGCCACTCATTGCCCGAGAACAGGGCGCTCTTTCCCTCCCCTGATTTCAGGGCGCCGCCCAGGTTCTTGCCCTCGGTGGCCTCCCCGCTGTGCCCGTTGGTCTTGGTGTCCTTGCCGTCGACCTTGGTGCCATTCTCCAGGGTGCCATTGGGGCCCGAGGGGCTACGGGCATCCCTGGCCTCTGGGCTTGACCCATTGCTCCTGGAGGCATCTGTGGCGTCCATCGCAGGTCACTTGGCTGGTCTGTTTGGGGCTTGCTGGGGCTCAGGGTGCGTGACCTTTCTGGCGGGCGTCTCCACAGGGAGTGGGGCAGGCAGCCTCAAGGCCCAGGGACACACCTGTGAGGAGGAGGAGGAGGAGAACGAAGAGGAGGAGGCGTGGAGGGGAGGAGCAGCAGACACAAGCCTGACACAACGGGCCAGGGAGAAGCAGGCGGTTCCGACAGCCAGCAGAGCAGCTCCTTACAGAGGAAGCCACGCCCTGCACATTCATACCTAACCTGATTTTTAGAAGATGTGTTTTTTTCTCCCCCAGCTTAATTATTTTCCACAACTCAGCAACCAGTTGAGCTGCTTCCATGTGACGCACTTGCCTCTCATCAGGGAGGTGGGAGCCTCTGTTCTCACAGGTGGGCAGGCTTCACTGAGCTGAGCGGCCCTGGGGCAGAAGGTGAGGTGTCTGCAGGGGCCCAGGGGACACAGGGCTATGATTTGGGTCACACAAGCCAAACAGCCTTATAATTTGTGGACTTGGATTGCAAAGGAGAGTTTCTCCACCCTGGGACAGTATTGCTCCTCACCTTAAGGGTGGGTGCAGTTTGATTTGGATTTTAGGACTCAGAGTGACATGGCTCTTGACTATTGAGCCTCTACTTGCCAACTTCCGGGCACTGTCCTGGATACCTTTCATATCAGGATTTTAAGAGATGTTCACTGTAATCAGAAGTGTCTGGACGCCGATGGTAAGCTCTCTGAGCACCTCTTGTAATTACAGAAGTCAAACGTGACTTGTATTCACCTCATTGAGTATTAAAATTTTAATACTTTTTTCCTTTCTTAAAATGTATATACATTTTTTTATGAGCTCATTTGAGCCTCACTACAACCTGATCAATTGTCCCCTTTCTAATAGATGAGAAAACGGAGACCCTAAGAAGTTAACTCACTGGCCTAAGTCAAGCGTCAAGCTGCTATTTAACCCGCATCTTTTGAGATTCCAAAGTCCCTTCTTCAGCTAGGAGCTACCTGAGTATCTCCCCAGACGATAGCTTCTGAAGGTCTCTCCTATCCCAGTGGGCCTAACAAGACAAATATAGGCTTTAGGTTATCAGAGCAGGACAGAACCTGCACAGATCCAAAGGAAAGAGAAACAGTAATGAGGGGGATCCGAGACATGCCAGGCCCAGTGGTTGGATCCTCAGGGCCCAAACACTTGACTCTCACCTGTCTCCATGGTTGGCTTGCTGTGTGACTCAGAAAAAAATCTGCCTGCCCTCTCTGAGCCAGGCCACAGGTGATACCATCCAGAAAAGACGCCAGGGAAGTGTGGGACTGAGATGATCTCAGAAGGAATTTGTTCAGGTGTGACTGTCATAGCAATACAGGCCTCAGAAAGAAAAGAAAGAAAACTCCATTGCCTTCCTCTCTCTGATCTCCTGCAGGGACACTGGGAACTCTCAGTTCTTGTAGGTAATGCCTCCCAGTCACCTCTGGGCTATGACTCACTTCTCTGGTCCTGGGAAGCCAGCACACACACCACCACCACCACCACCACCACCACCACCACCACCACCACCACCACCACCACCACCAAGTAAAGGGCTGTGTGCTCCTTCCAGGTCAGGCTGGATGGGGCAAAACAGACAGCAGAAAAGGCTGATGTGGCAGATTCTTGGCTGAGTGAAGGGGAGTGGGTTTCCCTTCTTTCCCCTCAAATCCAGATGAAGCTTGGGGAGCCCCCGCCCCTTTGGCTCACTAGGCTGAACAGCTAATCCCTTGCAAAAACAGCCCCTGGGAACAATGGCAGAGACACGCTTGGCTCACAAAGCAGCCAAGTTTTAAGAGGTGTGTGAGGCGGTGTTGGGGGCGGGGAATGCTGGCTTCACAAAGGGGATTCCTCTCTCACCTGAAGTCTCTGTCCTCGGGCACCAAAGGTGCCCCCTCTTGTTTGAACTCACTGGTGAGTTGCCTAAGAGCTCATGGGGTCTTCTGGGGCAGAGAACGCCTTCTCAAAAAGCCAAGCCCAGTTTCACTGGGCTCCTGCCTGAGGTCTGGAGGGAGGAAAACAGAGGTAAGTTCTGTCCTGGTCTGCAGGATGAGACCATGACCTTCCCTCTTTCTCCAATAGTATTCCCTCTTTCTCCAACTCTTCTTCTCCTTCTTGCCCTCTCTGCTTGTTTCTCCTCATCGCCTATTCTTTCAGGTGATGAGGAGAAACAAGCAGAGAGGGCAAGAAGGAGCAGAAGAGTTCTGGTTACAGATTCAACATCAATGCTGGGAGCTTCTGCTAGTCCTTAGAGTTCATGCAACAATCTTCCCAAAATCTGGGGAGAGATTCTGAGCCTTAGGAATAGGCTGACACAGAACAAATACTCAGAAAACATTTGTGGGTGGGTGGATGAACAGATGGATGGATGGATGGAAGAAATAAAGGCTAGATTAATATGAATGGAAAATGAATGAATAAATGAATAAGAGATGTGTGGATAATGGATGAGTGGGTGAAGGGAGGATGCACGGATGGATGGATGATCAGATGGTTGGAAAGTTGAATTTTAAAATTCGGAAAAAGAAGAGAGGAAGAAAGAGAAAGTGATAGGTAGGGAAGAGAGAGGAAAGAGTAGGGAAAGAAGGAGACGGATATGCAGTAAGTCAATGCATGGATTGCAAGGGTGTGCTGACAAAATTTAGCACCTGGCTCTTCCAGGGTGAAAAGGCACTGGTTTGTAGTGTTTGCCAGTTTCTCCTACCCTGGCTGATCTCTGGCTACCCACGTGAGGAGCACTGGGAAGAGAGCACACAGTCAGCTCCTGAGCCAGTGTGAGCCCTCTCCAACACACCACTGGAGGATGAGTGGGGTTATCAAGGCTGAATCGATTTAAGCCGGAGGATAGAAAGACAAATGCTGGAGAATGCCAGGTTCAAGTGCTTCAAGGCAAATGGGAAAGATGAGGCTTTCCCCCTGACCTAAGCCCACAGTGATTGTTGCATCCCTCAACCCTGTAACATTCCTGTCTGTCCTACCCAGAAGGTACTTAGCCACCTTATGTTGTTAATTCTTTATTCATCTACACGTTATCTATGGAGTATCCTACCATGGGACCAGGTCCTAAGTTAGGCACTGATCAGACTGTCGTGAACATGTCCCCGCTCTTGCTGCTGGGGAGTTCACAGTCCAGTGGGAACAGAGACCAGGAAGTAAAGCATTTGAATTTGGCATGAATGGTGGAAAAGAGAAATATGTGTGAGGGGCTTGAGCTGCCCAGAGGAGGGAGAGCCCAGGGAGTGCTTGAGAGAGATCTGTCTCTCCAACCAGGCTGAGCACAGCTCGCTTTCCATGCACAAGAAGTGTCCTCCCCAGACAGATAGAAACGGACGTTTAATTCAACTCAACAAATGTTTATTCAGCTGAATTCTCAGCCGGTGCTGGTTGACTAGTCTTTTAGTTCTCCTAGGCCAGGGTGCAAAGCCCTTCCTCCCTTGAGAAGCCGCTCCATCCAAAGGCCTGGTGGAAGGTAGAGTCTCCTGGAGGGAGCGAACAAAGAAACAATTATCCTTCTGGGGCTGGCCAGGCCCTCATCCTGCCATTCCCCCCATACCCTACCACCTCCTGGAGCTGAACCAGAAGCCAGGATTCCCACCTCTCTGGTACTGAGGCCTGGGTGGGCTCAAGGACCGCCGATGGAAGGTGGTCACTCCCAGAGCTCCGCCAGGCCCCTCACTCTGGCTCTGCTCTTCATGGCCACCAAACGGCTTGACTACAAGGTCCTGCCCTTCTCAGCCTCAAATCCTGTTGCACACATTCCATAAAAGGGCATTTCCTGATGACCTTCAGAGTCTATGTGTCACATGCAAAACTGGCAGAGTCCCCAGAGAACTTCATATTCACCACTGGCTTAGGGGCCTCTTAATTTTTAAAGGCCTTCAAAGCAAGAGCACCCCCATGAAGCCTCTGAGTCACTCCTCCTCCATTTTATCCTGTTCTCTTTCTGGTCTAGCTTAAGGACTTCCTGCTGTTTCTCCCTATGCCAGGTGGTGAGAGTTGACTGGCTGCCCTCCCCTACCTCATCCCCTGCAAGGTTTAGAAGGTAGAAAGAGCTGGCAAGTGTGACTTCCAGAGAAGGGTCCTTGAAGAGCAGGGACGACTTCCACCTTTTCCTGCTAGACTTTCTTAGACCAGGCATGCCCTGCCAGCCAGCCCCATGGAGGCCCCTCCTCCCACACCCGCCTGCCAGCCAACCCCAAGCCTCCTCCCAAGCTTCTCTCATGAGACATCTCAAAGCCAGTCCCCTCCTGGCCACCCCTGATTCAGCGGGTGAAAAAGCCTCCCCCACCCACGGCCTGACCTGGTAACACCTAATTCCATCACCAATCATCTTCAGATGAAAGCGGAAACCCCTTAAAAGGACAATACTCCTCGGGCTTCCTTGGGATCCCAGGGTAGGTGAAATCCCAGGCTTGGGAGGGAGTGGTCAGCTGGTCCACCCCTCTGCCTCAGGGCAAGACTATATCTAGAAAGTCTTTTATATCTCTTTTAAAGAACTATATTCTTTAAAAGATTCAAAAGGAAAAAGATTTTATAGGCTCCCTCAGCCATTCGTTTCAAGCTTTAGCACTATTGCTGCAGGAAGTTCTTCCCTGAGTCTAACTTAAATACTCTATAAATGAGTATTGTGCAGTTGGAGTTAAGGAACTGAGCCTCTGGTCCTGCGAAAGATGAGCTGAGAGGTAATTATATCTATGAGGGAAGGCCTAGTCTAGTCTTAATTCCTTCATGGGTCTTTTGACTCCTTGGTAGCTTTGTCTTCTTTGTGTACTTCTAACTGTAGACACCAGCAAGAAGGCTATGGTGGTTCAAACTTTACAGTAATAATAAAATTTCCAAAGTCTAATTTTCTCATGTCTGCTATTCTAATACAACAGAGTTTATCCTGAAATTGGAAGGCTGTTGATTATATATTAAAAAGAGCCAAGCGCAGTGGCTCACACCTATAATCCCAGCACTTTGGGAGGCCGAGATAAGAGGATTGCCTGAGCCCATTGGTTCAAGACCAGCCTGGCCAACTTGGCGAGACCTCACCTCTATAATAAATCAAAATATTAGCTGGGCATGGTGGCACATGCCTATCGTTCCAGTTACTTGGAAGACTGAGGCAGAAGGATCGCCTGAGTCCACCAGGTCGAGGCTGCGGTGGCCGTGAGCATGCTACTTGCCCTCCAGCCTGGGTGACAGAGGGAGACTCCAACTCAAAAGCAAAAACAAAAAAAACCCCAAGAACTCTCTTGACTGGAAAGTACTGTTTCTGTGATCATAAATTCCTTTCTTATGCCATGTATGGTGGCTCATACCTGTAATCCCAGCACTTTGGGAGACCGAGGCGAAAGGATTGCTTAAACTCAGGAGTTTGAGACCAGCCTGGGCAACACAGCAAGACTTCAAAAATTAGCCAGGTGTGGTGTCATGTGCTTATGGTCTCAGCTTGGGAGGCTGAGGCAGGAGGATCACTTGAGCCCAGGAGGTCAAGGCTGTAGTAAGCCGTGATCATGCCACTGCACTCCAGCCTGGGCAACAGCAAGACCCCAACTTGAAAAGTAAATCAATTAAATAAATAAATTCCTTTATTGGAAGAACTTCAAAAACAGGATTGATTTCTACCAGCCTGGAGTGTTTCCGGCACCTTACCTGGTAGGGGAGGGGAAGGAGAAGGAACAGGGCAGCATCTCCCCAGGGGGTACAGAGAATAAGGTGCTGTCTTCACCCTCCAGGGCTCTTAGCCCACTGGGTCCCCTAGGACTCAAGCAACAGTCCTCTTGCTCCTACTCCAAGGACTGCCCTTGGTGCTTTGAAAACTTTTGCCCCTAGAAGACACTGGGTCCTAACTGCAGCTCTCAAGTAAGCTGCAAGGCAGGGCATCTCCAGGGGAAGGTGGTCAGGTCCGGGTCTGGTGGCTGACCTAGGACTCTGTCATAAAAGGGATGTCCCCAAGTCTCCAGCCTCGGCACCCCCCAACACTGGCACAGGGCTCTATGGAAACTGCCCATTGGATCAGGCTGACTTGGGGACGCCGTGGCTCCCCATCAGCACCCATGAAGAAGGCGGCGATGGTCACCTGCATGCGTCAACTTGGCTCAGTCATAACTGTGGAGGAACACAAGGCCCGATTAGGCCAGCATCAATTAGGTAAATTGGGTAAAACTACTTTGAGGAAGGAAATCTCAGAATGAGATTACAAGAATTGTAGAACCTGAATAGGCAGCTGAAAAACATTTGCTGCTGTTTCAAAGAGCAGTCAGCTGTTGCAGTTAAAGAAACAACCCACAATCAACCAGTCATTCTACAAACCTCTGGTGGCCCATAGGCTGGCCCATAAGTGGCTTCCACTCAAGGTCAAACATCAGCCAATCAGAACTACCTCATTTGCATGGCAGGAACCCAGATACATGATGGGCATCCTAAAACTCAACCTAATCAAAGAGAGGGTCAAACTCCACTGGGAATGACCTCAGGCTACACCTCCGTGGTGGATATCTTGCTGCTGTTTTGTTTATTATGCCCTTGCCTAATTCAAGCCTACCTTGGTGAATACTTTAGTCCTCTGTGACTCTGGTCATGCCATGACCTGCCCTGCTATGCCCTACCATGTCTGCCATGCTGGGTGGTAGTACCCAGCTATTTAAGCACTAACCCAGGTGTTGCTGTGACAGCAAAGTCACCTATAGTCAGTTGACTTTAAATTAGGGCAGCTGCCTTTGATAATATGGGAGAGCTTCATCTGCTTGGTAGAAAGGCCTTAAAGGTTAGAAACTGAGGTTTCTTGGAGAAGAAAAAAGTCTGCCTCAAGATTGCAGTATCGACTCCTGCCTGAGCTTCTGCTCTGCCTTCTGGATTTTGGACTTGTCAACCCCGCAAGCTCTGAGCCAATTTCTGGAAATAAACCCCTTCACAAACCTCTATAGGATCCTGACTCCTGCCACAGCCCAGCTCTGGCTCCCCAGGACCTTGGCAAAGTTTCTCGGGGGAGGGAACTTCACCCAGAGCCTGTGGGGAATGGCTGACTGTGGGTACAGCTGGAGCTGGGGTGGAGGAGCTCCAGGACTTTCTTGATATGCGAATTCCGGCAAGTTACTTAATCTCTCTGAGCCAGCTTCCTTGCCTAAGAAATGAGACTGATCCCAACTCCCTGGCAGGATTGTTGTGGGATTTAAGAAGGTGAGACTGTGAAAATGCCTAGACTGTGCTCAGCTCCCAGGAACTTCTTGGTATGTTTGGAGGTTCCAGCAGGGGAAAGCAGCTACTCGTATACCCTGGACCAAAGAACAGTCCTCCTCTAGTGGGGGTGGTCATCCTCTAGAACTGAGCGTGCAGCTTTGGGAACGGTGAGGGAAGATGCGCCTTCCCCCCACCAGCCAGCCAGGTCAGCCGAATCAACCCTGGCAATCAATGGGGTGACGGATGTCACCAATGTTTTTGTTTAACAGACAAGCAGGATTTTCCTCTGCTGGAGAAGGCCAGGAGAAGGGCCTGGTGAAAGGGAGTTGACTGGGTTTCCTTCCTGCTCAGGTGGGGCGAGTCTTCGGACCTCTGCTCCTGGCTCCCTTCCATGTCTCCCAGGTACCTTTTAGCTCTGAAATTCTGTGATTATAGGGTTGCATCCTAAAATAGAGAAGAGCGGTAGAAATAATTAAAGACTTGGAAAACAGGACCTGAGAGGAAAGGGTTAAGGCGTTGGGATTATTTAGCCTGGAGAAGGGATAGCTTAATAACACCCTTCTTAACCTAGTGAGGGTTATTTGGATGCAGACACCGGTTGTTCGCTTTTCCCCACCCCTCTAGAGGGCAAAGCAAGAGCGAACCGACTAACAGGCAGCTAGAGGGATTGAAATTAGACAGCAGGATGTCTGCCTTGCCCAAATAACATGAAGTCCTTTAAGGGCTTGTGTCTGTGGGAAGGTTATTTGTGCTAGGAAGTGGATTGGATGACCTTGGGTCAAGGTCCAAGGACCTTGGGTCATCCAAGGAAGAACTGCTGTTTGAATTCAAGAAATTGTGAATGACAGAAGGGGAAAAAAAAACAAACAAGGGAGAGTAAACTGAACAGGTGTGGTAGGGCTGGCCCAGCAGCTCCCAGGCCCTGCCCCTGGGCAGAGTGGAGTGTCAGGCAAGTCGGTCCAGAGGTCACAAGAGGCCGGTCAGAGAGAAGCCTGTGCTCTGGGCTCATCCTCAGAACCCAGACCATGCCTTCCTTCCCCAGGGAGACAGGACGCGCTTCTTAACTGAGGCTGCAGGAGTGCTCCCTTCCGAGGAACATGCAGACCCAGCTGGTCCCTCTCAGATCTGGAGTTTCCCTCCCATCTTCATCACCATTGTCATCATCAGAATAACAAGGCTAACTTTTTTTTTTCTTTGAGTTGGGGTGTTACTCTGTCGCCCAGGTTGGAGTGCAGTGGCATGCTCACAGCCACCACAGCCTCGGCCTGCAGGGCTCAGGCAATCCTTCTGCCTCAGCCTTCCAAGTAGCTGGAACCGTAGGTGTGCACCACCATACCTGGCTAATTTTTGATTTATTGTAGAGATGAGGTCTCGCCAAGTTGCCCAGGCTGGTCTCAAACCTGTGGGCTCAGGCAATCCTCTCACCTCCACCTCCCAAAATGCTGGGATTACACGTGTAAGCCACCACTCCCAGCTCTTATTTTTTGTTCAGGGCATCCTCTCTGCCAGGCGCTTTACATAGATTTCCCCTAATTCCACAACTGTCTGTGATACAGAGTACATAGTACATGGTACAGGTAAGGAATAGAGGCCCAGAGAGGTAAAGCAACTTGCCCAAGGTTACACAGCAGAACCAGGACTCGGCCTTGAGCCACACATTCACACTATCTGAACTTCACTGCCAACCCATGAGATAACATTATCCCCATCTTACTGGGGAAGAAATTAAGACCGAGAAGTTAAGCCACTTACCCTCTGTCACTCAACTATTCATCAAAAAGCCAGATCTCCCAGCCCCAAAGCCTGAGCATTTCCCCTATTAAATGAGGATGGTGGAGGGGTACTCTCCTCTCTGCAACTTTCTCCATAATTGGAGAGTCCCTGTGAGACCCCCCAGTGGGTGTTGGGTAAGGGTCACACATCTGTCCATTAGAGGGACTGGACTGAATAATAACAAGAAATAGCATTATTACCATATTCATTAAGCACTCACCATGGACCAGGCATTGTGCTAGACCCATAATGTGGTTATCTCAATCAATGCTCCCAGGATAGTGTGAGGTGGTTACCTTAATTCTCTCCATTTTGGAAACAAGGAAACTGAGACACAGAAAATTTAGTAACTTGCCTAAAGGCACAAGGATAGTAACCAGCAGAACTGGGTTCTGAACGCCACATCATCTGACTTCGGAACTCTCCCTCTAATCCCTTAAACTATGCTGTTATTTTTTTTTCTTCTGAGCTGAGCATGCTACCTGGATTTAAAACTTAACAGCTACCTTTGTGCTGCCTCTAAAAATTATTTCCACGTCTTCCGTGTTCTGCCAGGCTCCACGCCAGGGACAGTCCCCCACAGCCTGTCTCACTAGGGCATGGCAGCTCCTGCACCCACCCTGCCATCCTGAGCTCAGGAGTGGGGGACACCCCCATTCCAGTAGGAGGCTGTGAAGTCAGAATCTGCTTCCCTGTGGCTGGCGAGGACTGGCTCCCTGAGAAGCGCCTCACCTGGGAGCACAGCTGGGTCCAGGGCCAGAACCTGACCCAGAGCCACAGCCAGATCATGCCTTTGATGCAGAGCAGAGCCAGAGCACTCCCTGAGAGGCAAAGCGGGCAGGAGGGGGCAGCCCAACCCCACAGAGATGGGAGGCGTGGGCCGCATGGGGGGAATGAGGCCAGGTCTCCTAGGTCACTCGCTGCCCGGCATGAGGCCACGAGCGAGGGAGGACTGGCGAGGGAGCAAGAGGTTGGAGTAAGAGGACTCAGCCACCAGCTCAGCACCACCCTGCCCCAACCGTGAGCTGCCCCAGGAGAGGCTGGGCCAGGCCCGCCTTGGAGTCCTCCTGATCTAGGCAGGGGAGGAGTGCACTGGGAGACTGGGCAGGGAGGCTGGGTGTGGCAGCCTCTGGCAGGGGAGCTGTTGGGCTCTCCATGCCTCACCCCTTGGCTGGACCCTCCTCTCACACCCAAAGTCAAACCAGACTGAACTATCAGCAGTTCCCAGAAAGCCCTGTATACGAGGGTCTCCCCTTGGGCTGTTTCACACTCTGCTCCTGTGTCTCTCCACCCTCTTTGGGCTTAGCTTAGTTGTATTTCCTCGAGAATTGCTTCTTGACCTCCCCACCCCAATCCAGGCTGAGTGACCACCCCGCTCACACTGCATTGGCACCATCTGTGCCTCCGTGTCCCTCCCCAATTCCCCAGGACCACCCTGCTCACACTGCATTGGCACCATCTGTTCACTCCACTTCCACCAGAGGCCAGAAGCCCAGGTCATCTCTGTGGCCACAGCATCTAACACAGTGCCCGGCAAACAGTGTGTGCACAATAGGTGTCTGTTGAGTTCATGAATGGTTAAAACAGAACAAAGCGAGTGCAGGCTGCAAGCATCTTGTGGGTACCGCCCCCAAAACCCAGGGTTTCCAGGGGACTGCCAGGTGCTCAGGTGGCTCTTGGCAAGAACAAAGCAGAGAGAAAGGGCAGGGGTGCTGGCCTTGGCAGTGAGACAGTTACCCAAGTCTGTTGGGAGGTGAGGGGTTGAGGTGGAAGGAGAGCACAGGGCTGGGAACCCAGCTCAAATTTCTCTCTAACCTGAGTCTTCAGGGAAGCCAGGTGGAAGAGACATGTCAGGACAACTCAGCCTGTCCATCCTGTTACAGATGCACTGGCACTCCCACGACAGTGCAGCAAGAGCCCTGCCTGCCTCCTCCCTGGGCAGAGCTGGGGGGAGCCCGCGACAAGGAGGAAGGGCAAGAAGCAGTGCCTTGGGGTGTCTGTCCCGAGCCCCTCCCTCACTCTTTCCCCTAAAACTGGGGACTGCTGCCACTGAGCCAATCTGGAGCCAGCGGTGGGCAGAGGGCACTGGAGGGGAAGGACAAGAAGGGAGCTAGCCAGGTGGGCAGGAGGATGAAGGAGAACAAGAAGGCAGCAGAGGGCAAGAACCAGAGTGAGTCAACCAGAGGGGAGGCAGATCAGGTGGGAAAGCTTATGTCAAAACACACGTCACGGCCCAGAAAACCCTCTCCCTGACAGTCTTGCAGGAACGCACAACAGCCCCATGAGGTATAATTATCCTTTTCTTCCTTGTATTCTATTTCGCTTTTTATGCGGAAAACTTCAAAAAATATACAATATAAACATAGTAGTATAATTGAAATCCCTCTGTGCCCACCCGTCCGCTTCGACTAGTCGCATCTTGCCATTCTCCTTTCACTGTTTTCACCCGGTTTTTATTGTTTTTTGACATTGCTATTTTTTTAGGAAAATTTGCATACCTTGAAATATACAAATATTAGCTGTACAATGTTGAAATGTTTATATCCAAGTAACCCACATTCTTATTATAATAGTGTTACCATCTCACTAGGAAATTCTCTCACATTCCTTTCCCAGGCAATCCTACCTCCACCCCCAGCTAATCTAATTTGTGACTGTAGATTCGTTTTGCCTAATCTAGAACTTTATATCAGTGGAGTCCTACAATATGTACCCTTCAGAGCTTCTTTCTCTCCACATAATATCTTTGGGATTCCTCCATCTTAATGCATGTATCAGTCGTTTGTTTTTTCCCAAATTGCTGACGAGGATTTCGCTGTATGAAAGCATCAGAATTAGTCTAGTGATTTTTCCTGCTGATGAGCGTTTGGATTGTTTCCAGGGTGTGACTATTGTGAATAAAGCTTCTATGAGCATTTGTTTTTGTGAGCATATGTTTTCATTTCTCCTGGATCAATACCTAGGAGTGGAATGACCCCGTCAAACAGTAGGTGTGTGTTTAACTTGGTAAGAAACCATTGGCCGGGCTCGGTGGCTCAGCCTGTAATCCCAGTACTTTGGGAGGTCGAGGCGAGTGGACTGACTGAGCCCGCAGGTTCAAGACCCACCCAGGCAACTTGGTGAGACCTCATCTCTACAATAAATCAAAAAAAATTAGCCGGGCATAGTAGCGCACCTGTAGTTCCAGCTACCTGGAAGCTGAGGCGGAAGTATCGTGGGAGCCCAGCAGGTCGAGACTGCGGTGGCCGGGAGCGTGCCACTGCACTCCAGTCTGGGCGACAGTGTGAGACTCCAACTCAAAAAAAAAAAAAGAAACTGTCAAAACTTTTCCCAAAGTGGCTATGCTATTTTGCATTCCCACCAGCAATGCATATACATTGCAGGTGCTTTATGGTCTCGTCAACATGTGTGTGTTATCAGGTTTTTAAAATTTAGCCATTCTAGGAGGTGTGTAGTGGCTTTTCGTTGCAATTGTACTTTGTGCTTCTTCATGACTAAAGATGCTAAGCGACATTTCATGTGCTTGTTGGCATTCATGTATATTTTGCGAAGTATCTATTCGAGCCTTTTGTCCCTTTTGAAAGGGATTGTTTGTCATTTTTATTATTGAATCCTAAGAGTTCTTTGTATATTGTGGTAATTAGTCTTTCATCAGATATATGTTTTCTGAATATTCTCTTCAAATCTGTGGCTTGCCTATTCATTTTCTTAATGATGTCCTCTTATCAGATTTATTAAGGCATAACGTATCTAAAATTACCGATTTTAAGTGTACCAATCAATGAGTTTTAATAAATGTATATAGTCATGTAACCACCATAGGAAGTATGATATATGACATTCTCACCCCAAAAAGTTTCCTTGTACTCTCTTGTGGTAAATCTCCTACTCCTGGCCCCTGAGAATCACTGATCTGCTTTCTGGCACTAGAGTTTTGCCTCTTCTAGAATTTCATATTAGTGGAATCTTGCAGGATATGATCTCTATATCTGGCTTCTTTCTCTTTGCATGATGTTTTTGATATTTATTCATGTTGTTGTTTGAATAAATAGCTCCACTTTAATGTTGAATGTAGTACTCCACTATAAAGGCATTCATCACGTATTTTTTAATTCACCTTTGGATGAACATGTGATTTTTTTTTTGGTTCAGAGTCTTACTCAATGCCCAGGCTGGAGTGCAGTGGCATGCTCACAGCCACCGCAGCCTCGACCTGCTGGGTTCGGGTGATCCTTCCGCCTCATCCTTCCAAGTACCTGGAACCACAGTTGCGCACCACCATGCCCAGCTAATTTAAAAAAAAATTATTGTGATACAAGGTCTCACCAAGTTGCCCAGGCTGGTCTTGAAACCCTGGGCTCAGACAATCCTCTCTCCACCTCCCAAAGTGCTGGGATTACAGGTGTGAGCCACCGCACCCAGCCTGGTGGTATTTGTTTCAGTTTGGGGCTGTTATAGAGAGAGCTGCTGAGAATAATCACATAATTGTCTTTGTGTGATTATTTTTATTTTTCCTGGTAAATACCAGGAGTGGGTTTGTTGGGTCGTGAAGCAAGAATATGTTTAACTTTGTAAGTAATTGTCAAACTGTTTTCCAAAGTGGGAATGCTGTTTTGCATTCCCACCAACAAATTATAAGACTTCCGGTTATTCCTCATTCTGCCAATCCATCTATATAAACAGTTTTCTTGCATTTTGGCCATTTTGGTGGTTGTGCAGTGGTATCTCAGTGTGATCGCAATTTGTGCTTATCTAGTGACTAGTGATGTTGAGTTTGTTTTCATGTACTTATTTGCCATTTGTATATCTTTATGAGTAAAATGGCTCTTCATATCTTTAGCCTAGTTTTTAATCAGGTTGTTTGTCTTCTTATTGAGTAAGAAGAGGTTTGTTTTTCATTTTTGTTTTTGTTTTTGTTTTGTTTTGTTTTTGAGTAAGTGTCTCACTCTGTCCCCTAGACTGGAGTACAGTGGCACAGTCACGGCTCACCACATCTTGACCTCCTGGGTTCAGGCAGTCCTCCCACCTCAGTCCCCCAAGAGACTACAGACTACTGCCACCACACCCAGCTAAATTTTTTATTTTTATTTTATTTTTT
The DNA here is from genome assembly GCA_027257055.1 of Cephalopachus bancanus. NCBI lineage: Eukaryota > Metazoa > Chordata > Mammalia > Primates > Tarsiidae > Cephalopachus > Cephalopachus bancanus. The sequence continues at coordinate 1,126,778 of JAPVLO010000276.1, forward strand.
TGTAGCAACGAGGACTCATTATGATGCCCAGGCTGGTCTCAAATTCCTGGGTTCAAGCAATCCTCCTGCCTCGCCTCCCAAAGTGCTGGGGTTACAGGTGTGAGTGACCATGCCCAGTCAGGGTTGGTTTTTTGTTTTGTTTTTTTGTTGTTCGTGTGTGTGTGTGTTTAATATTCTGGATCCAATGTTAGATTGTTAGATTTATAGTTTATTAATATTTTCTACCCCATTATGGTTGCTTTTTAACTTTCTTAATCATGTTGTTTTTAAAAGGAAAAGCATTTCATTTTTAGGAAGTCTGCTAACTAATTTTTTTTTCTTGTAAGTGTTGTGCTTTCTAGGTCTTACCTAAGAAATCTTGACTAATCTTAGTTTACAAAGATTTTAGGTCTTTGATCCACCATTTAAGTTAATTGTTGTTTTCATGTGAGAAATGGGTCATTTTATTTCTTGTATATAGACATCCAATCGTTCTAGTGCCATTGTGAAGAAACTATTCCTACCCCCAATGAATTACCTTGACACCTTTGTGAAAAATAAATTAACTATAAATTTATAAATCCATTGCTGGACCCTCTATTCTGTACCAGTGATCTAAGTATCTACTCTATACACTGTCTCAATTACTGTAACTTTATTGTAAGTCTTGAAATCTGGTAGTAAGTCCGCTAAGTTTGGTCTTTGTTATTCATATTTTTTGTAGCTATGATAGTCCTTGACTTTTCCATATGAATTTTAGAATCAGTTTATCGATCTCAAAAAAAATGCTACAATTTTGACTGAGAGTATATTAAACCTGAAGACAGGTTTGGGGAGAATTGATAGCTTAATAATATCAAGTCTTCCGGTCCATGAACCCAGTATAGCTCTCTGTTGGGATCTTCTTTATTTTCTCCCAGCAGTGTTTTGTAGTTTTTAGCGTACTATATATATATTTTTTGCTAATTTGCCCCAAGCATTTTATCTAAATGTTATTTTCCAGTTACTAGTTTCTAGTATATAGAAATACTATTAATTTTTGCATATTGAACCTGTATCCTGCAACTGCTAAATTCACTCATTTTAATACCTTAGCTTGTTTGTGAATTCCTTAAGATTTTATAAATAGAAAATTATGTCATCTGTAAATAAAGACAGTGTTGAATCTTCCCATCAGAAAAACATGCCTTTCATTTCTTCTTCTTGAATTATTGCACTGGCGAGGACCTTTAGTACATTGCTAAATAGAAATAATTATAACAGGCTTCCTCTCTTGCCTTGTTCCTAATCTGAGAGGAAAAAATCTTTCACCACTAAGTATAGTATTAACGGTAGGGTTTTTAAAACAGATGTCTTTTTCCAGGCTAAGTTCCCTTCTATTCCTAACTTGCTAATATTTTACCATGAATTTGTGATGAATTTTGTCAAATCTTTCTCTGCCTCTACTGACATGATCACATTGATTTCAAGTCTGTTTATATGGTATGTCAATTTTCTGTTTTCTTTTTTTTTTTTTTTTGAGATGGAGTCTCACTGTGTCACCCAGACTGGAGTGCAGTGGCCACTCCTGTCCACCGCAGCCTCGACCTGCTGGGCTCCGGCGATCCTTCCGCCTCAGTCTTCCAAGTAGCTGGAACTACTATTAGGCGTGCGCTACCACACCCGGCTAATTTTTTTATTTATTGTAGAGATGAGGGCTTGCCAAGTTGCCCAGGTGAGTCTCGAACCGCGGGCTCAGGCAATCTACTCACCTCAGCCTCCCAAAGCGTGGGATTACAGGCTGAGCCACCAAGCCCAGCTGGTATGTCAATTTTCTTTTGTTGCCAAAACAGGCTTGGTTGCTTAAAACAACACAAATGTATTATGTTATAGTTCTAGAGGTCAGAAGTAAAAAATTGGCTAAAATCAAGGTGTAGGCAGGGCTGCCTTTTTTTGGGATGCTCTGGGAGCCTTTCTTTTCCTTTTCCAGCTTTTGAAAGCTGCAAACATTCCCTGGCTCTTGGCTTCTTTCCATCCTCAAAGCTAATGTTTGCATCACTGCAGTCTCTGCTTCTGTTATCACACATCTTCTTGTCTTACTCTGACTGTCCTGCCTCCCTCTTTCTGCCCCTTGTGATTAAATGAGGCCCATGCAGATAATCCAGAATGACCTCCCAACTCAAAATCCTTAAGTTAATCATATCTGCAAAATCTCCCTTGCTGTGTAAAGAAGCAGATTCACAGGTTCTGAGGATTAGACATAGATGTGCTGCCTATCACATCTATAATTTACATGGTAAATTATAGATTGACTTCTTAAAATTTGTGGTTAAAAAACACATAATAAAAAATGTACCCTCTTTATTACTTTTTAAGTGTGCAATTCAATAGTGTTAACTATACTCACTTATTCTATCTTGTAAAATTGAAACTCTATATCCATCAGACAACAATTCCCCAATTCCTCGTCCTCTCACCTCCTAGAAACCACCATTCTACTTCCTGTTTCCATGATTTTGACTACTCTAGATATCTCATATAAGTAGAGTCATATGATATGTGTTCTTTTATGACTGCTTATTTCACTCAACACAATATTCAAGTTGTATATAAATTGACTTGAATGTTAAACCAATCTTGAATTTCTGGGATAAATACCATTTGTGAGATTTCAAAAGTCATGATTGATTACTTTTTAATATATATTGCTGAATTTCATTTGCTAAAGCTTTGTTAAGAATTTTTATACCTATGTTCTTGAGTGATAGTAGTCTGTAGATTTTTTTTTTCTTTTTTCTGTCTGTCATTGTGAGTTTTGATATCCAGGCAATGCTGGCCTCCCAAAATACATTTAAAAGTATTCCTTCCTCTTCTATTTTCTGCAAAAATTTTTGTAAAATTAGTATTGTTTCTTAAATGTTTAGTTTTCCAGAAATGACTTATGCTGGCTTGCATTGAGAATGTATTTTTACATTTTCGGGAATTTTGTGAACCAGATGTTAAATACAGCCATTATTAAAAATTAAATATTGTTACAAACAAAAGCAATAAGTACTGAATAAATACTCATCACTTCTTAAATGTTTTGCAACATTTTAATACTATGAATACTAATGAGCATATTTATAACTACTTCATCTATATGACATTCCACTGCATATCTCTTTCTAACTCCATGATCAGTGATAAACTCCATACTCCATGATCAGTGATATCACATTGGTAGCATTGGCCATAGTAGGGATATTTACACCTATGGAAATTGACTAATGCTACAAAACAGGGATTTTTTTTTTCCCCCTCTGAAGATCCAGGTGTAAAATATTTACCAGCACACTAGTGGATAGAAATAAATTAGTGAAGTCATCTGATCCTGGTTTTCTTTGCAGAAAGGGTTTGCCTTTTCTTTTTAAACTGTGAATTTAATTCCTTTAATAGATATAGGACATTTAAATGATTTCTTTTTTATTGACTGACCTTTATAGTTTATGTTTCAAGAATTATGTCCATTTCATCTAAATTGATGAATTTATTGTCATTTAGTTGTTCATAATATTTCCTTAGGTTTTTTTTTTTTCAATTGTATTGACCTTTCTGTGGTATAAGATCTAAAATTAAGATCCAATATTATGTGCTGCCTTGACAGCTGATGAAATCGGGAAGGCCTCATCTCACCTAACCTCAAGTTTCCCTTCCCACTCTACTCCTGTCGATAAGGTGCCCTAGCCAAACCCTCTTAATCATAGGGCCAAATGCAGTTCCTGCTTATCCAGGAATATCAGGATTTGATTTATTGCCAACCATATTCAAACAAGTCAATTATATCCTCCTGCAGGAACTGTGGGGCACCCCATTCTCTTAGCACTACAAAATCTACCTCCCACAGTCTCTAGTTGTTCACTTTGCTCACAAGTGCAAGTTCCATGTGATTGTTCACCTCCGTTCCCAAGTGCAGCACCCTATATGGCATGTGGTATTCTCCTCCCCTGGCGGTATTCATGACTAATAAACTGCTGTCAATCTCATCTATCTGGTCAGATATTGTATATGCCACCCATAACCCTAGAGTCAGAATTCATTTTTTACCAACTAGGTTAATAGGAAGCCATTAAAATAATTTCCAAAGAATTAGCTTGGGGTTTCTTGAACTTTTTCTTTCTCTCTCTCTCTCTCTTTTTTTTTTTTTTTCTAGTTCATCGATTTCTGCTCTCATATTTTTTTCCCCATGGGGTTTAAATTAATTTAATTTTCTCTTTTTTTCTAGTTTTTTTTGGTGGAAGCTCAGAACATTTTTTAAACAGAAACATTTAATGCTATGTATTTATATCTAAGCATTGATTTAGCTGCATCCAATAAATTTTTTTTATGTTGTGTGTGTGCCTTTTAAACTTAGCTCAAAACATTTTCTAATTATCATTTTCATTTGGTTTGTTTAGAAGTCTGTTATCTAATTTCCAAATATTTGGGGGGAGGGATTCTAAATATATTTTGGTTATTGATTTCCACTTTTATTTCATTGTGGTCAGAGAACATACTTTGCAAGATTTCAGCCTTCTTAAATCTTGAGACCTGTTTTATGGCCAAGAATACTGTCTATCTTGGTAAATCTTCCCTGTACACTTGAAAAGAATCTGTATTCTGTTGATGTTGTATAGAGTGCTCTATAAATGTCACTTAGGTCAAGTTGATTGATGTTGTTCAATTCTTCACCCTAACTGATATTCTTTCTGCATCATCTATTGGTTATAAGAGAAGAGTGTTGAAATCTTCAAGTATTATTGTGAATTTGTCTATTTCTCTTTTCAGATCTGTCAGTTTTTGCTTCATATAGCTTGAAGTTCTGTTATTAATACTTAAGCATTTCAGATTTTATGTGGTATTAATTATTTGATTTTTTCATTATAAAATATTTCTATTTGTCCTTTGCAATATTCAAGATCTACTTAGATCAATATTAATATAGATTCCCCAATATCTTTACATTAATATTTGCATGGCATATATTTTTATATCATTTTCTTTAAATCTACTTGTATATTTATATTTAGAGTAAATTTTCTGTAAACAGCATGCAATTGAATCTTGCTTTTTAAAATCCAATCTGATAATCTCTGCCATTTGATTGGAGTGTTTAGGCCATTTACCTTTAATGCAATTACCACTATCACTGAATATAAACCTGTCTTCTTGTTAATTGTTTTTTATTAATCTGACTTGTCCTATGGTCTTTCTATTCCTCTTTTCTGCCTTTTTGGAAATAATTGAGAATGTTTGATGATTCCTTTTTATCTCCACTAGTGGTATATTAGCTGTTTCTCTTTACTTCATTTTTAGTGTTTGTTCTAAACTTTACAATGTATATCTTTAGTTTACCACATCTACCTTCAAATAATCTTTGCCATCTCACATACAGTTTAAAACAGGGGTCAGTAAACTTTTTAAAATAATGGGTCAGATAGAAAATATTTTAAGCAAGAAAGACTATAAAAAAGAAAAAGAAAAAATATTTTAAGTTTTATATAGTCCATATAGTCTCTGTTGTAACTACTCAACTCTGCTCTTGAAGCAGTCACAGCCTGTACATTAATGAATGAATATGACTGTGTTACAATAAAATGTTATTTATGAACACTGAAATATGAATTTCATATAATTGTCACATATCACAAAGTATTATTTATCATTTTTTTCCTCAACCATTTAAAAATGTAAAAAACATTCTTAGCTCATAGGCCATAGAACAACAGGTAGTTGGCTTAGCTCATGGGTCATAATTTGCCAACCCTTGGTATAAAAGCTTTATGACATACAATTTATTCTCCCCTCTCAACCTCTGGAATACTGTTGTCACATAATTTTACTTCTGGGTATACTACAAACCCCAAAATACATTGCTATTATTGTTGTTTCAAATATCCAATTAAATTTTTTAAAACTTTTAAATGAGAGAAAAAATATATATTTGCCTATATGTCTATCATTTTCAGTGTTCTTCATTCCTTTGGGTAGATTTAAATTCCATATTGTATCATTTTTCTTCTGCCTGAGACTTTCCTTTTATTTTTTTATATCTGTAGTGCAGTTCTACTGGTAATTAATTATCTCACCTTCTGTTCTGTCTGAACATCCTTTATTTTACCTTCATTTATGAAAGATATTTCGCTTGTTATAGAATTCTAGGATGCATGGGGTTGCTTTTGGTTTGTATTCCTTCTTGCAGTACTTCAAAGATGTCACATTCTTGTCTTATGACTGTCATATTTTTTATGAGAACTCTACTACTATTATCATCTTTGTTCTCTGTATATAATTTCTTTTTTCTCTGCCTGCATTTGAGATCGTCTCTTTATCACTGATTTTCCCAATATTTTATTATATTGAAACTTAGCATAGTTTATTTTTGTTTTATTCTATTTGCATTCATTGAACTTTTTGAATCTGTGGGTTGATACATTTTATAAAATTTGGGGACATTTTAGCCATGCATACTTCAAATAATTGTTTCTATTCCTCTCCCCTTCTTCCATTCTCTCCTTAAGAAACCCAATTACATTGTTCTACAGGTCATTAAAGATTATGTTTTAACCCAGTATTTCCCTGCTTTTCATTTCATATAATTTATATTGCTGGATCTTTGAGTTCATTGATCCATTTTTTCTGCAGTGTCTAATCTTCTATAAATCTCATCCACTGTATTTTTTAACTCAGATATTATATTTTTCCTCTCTAGAGTTCCATTTGGGTCTTTTTATATCACTCATTTTTCTTTCATTATATTTATATTTCCCTTTACCTTCTTTACTATGAAGCATATTTATGATAACTCTTTTAACATTCTTGTTTGCTAATTTTATTATATGTTTTTTATTTGCTGATGTATCATCTGCTTATGGGTCATAATTCCCTAATTATTTTTAAGTCTGGAAATTTTTATTAAATTATGAGCATTGTAAATTTACATGGCTGGGTGCTGAATTTTGTTGTACTTTTTAAAGTAGTTGTTGGACTTTATTCTGTTGCACAGTTAAGTTGCATCCTTTCAAGCTTTGTCATTAAGCTTTGTTAAAGTGGGCCCACTGCAGCCCTTAGACTATAATGAATTTAAGGCAATACCCTATGGAGCAGTCTACCCAAAATACCACATATCCTAAGATCTCTCAACTCTGACAGGTAGGAACACAAGTTCTAAGTTCTATGTCACATAATTTTACTTATGTTCCAGAAGTAAAATTTATGTCATTTCCAGAAATTGTTCTCCCCACTCCTTTCAGGTGATTGTTCCCAGCTTTGGGTCATTTCCTCTAACACACTGCAAATCAATAGCCCATCAAAGACTCTAGAGACACCTGTGCAGATCTCAGAGCTCTGTCTCTTTTTGTGAAGTTTTCTCCTCTTTGATACTCTGCCCTACAAATTCTAGCACCTTCGCTTTCCTGAACTCCAATCACTTTCTTCTCAATTCAAGGAGACCACCAAGTCTATTTTGTTTCTCTCTGCCTGCTCTGTGACTTAGAAACCGTGTCCAGGCAATTAGTTGAAACAATGGCAGGGCTCTCTTCATTCACTCCCGTTTTCTCAAGGATCACAACTCTGTACCAACTGTTGTCTAATATCTGAAAAACATTGTTTCAATATTTTGTCCAGTTTTCTAGTTGCTTAAGGCAGCAGGACGAATCTGGTCCCTGTTACTTCATCATGCTGAATGCAGAAATGTTACTGATGAGCAAAGTCTGGTTTCTTAAAATGTTGATAAAGCCTATTTTATCATCTTTTAATTATTGTTGGTTCCTGGGTTCGTTTCAAGACATCTTTGCCTACGTTTGAATCTCAAAAATATTCTTCTATGCTTGCTTTACAAAACTTTACAACTTTGGCTGATATATTTAGATCTATGATCTAACTCTAATTTTGTGACACATGGCATACGGTTCAGGGATCTTTTTTTTTTTTCTGAATAAAGATATCCAGTTGTTTTAGACTCCATTTGTTGTAAAGGTTCCTTTTCTCCATAGAATTGCTTTAGCATTTTTGTCCAAAATGAATTAGCTGTGTTAGTGCAAGTCTATTTCTTGAATCACTATTATATGTCATTAATGTATTTGCCTATCCATATGCCAGTACAACACTGTCTTGATTGCCATAACTTTATAGTAAGTCTTTTTTTTTTTTTTGAGTTGGGGTCTCACTCTGTCACCCAGGCTGGAGTGCTATGGCACACTCACGGCCACCCCAGTGTTGACCCGCTGGGCTCTGGCAATCCTTCTGCCTCAGCCTTTGAAGTAGCTGGAACTACAGGCATGCACCACCACACCTGGCTAGTAATTTTTTGTGATTTATTGTAGAGGCAAGGTCTCACCAAGTTGCTCAGGCTGTCTTGAACCCTCAGGCTCAAGCAATCCACTCGCCTCGACCTCCTAAAGTGCTGGGATTACAGGCTGAACCACCGAGCCCGGCTTACAGTAAGTTTTAAAGTAATCTGGTATACATTCTACAGCTTTGTTTCTCTTTTCAGGATAATTTTGGTCCTCTGTACTTTCATATATTTTCAGAATAAGCCTGTAAAATGCTACTAGCAAAGCCTTCTAGGATTTGATTGGAATTACATTAAATCTATATATTTTAACAAAAATTATATCTTATTAATGTTGGGTCTTCCTACCCATAAATAGGGCTTATCTGTCCATGTATTTAGACTTCTTTAATTTGACTCAAAAAAGCTTTATAATTTCCAGTGCACAGGTTTTCCATATCTTTTGCTAAAGATTTTTCTGAGTATTTTGTTATTTATTATATTATTGTAATTGAAATTGTTATCCTTTTCCAATTACGTTTTCAATTGTTAGTATGCAGAAATGCCATTTATTTGTATATATTGACCTTGTAATTTAACCTTGTTAAATTCATTTATTCATTCTAATAAGATTTTGTTTGGTGATTTTTTTGTACATTTCTTTGTATGTTGTTTTGTTTTGTTTTGTTTTGAGTTGGAGTCTCATTCTGTCACCCAGGCTGGAGTGCAGTGACACACAACCACTGCAGTCTTAACCTGCTGGGCTTGACCTCCTCCTGCGTCAGCCTTCTAAGTAGCTGTAACCACAGAGGCACACCCCCACACTCAGTTTTTTTTTTAAGAGACAAGGTCACACTATGTTATGTAGGCTAGTCACGAACTTCTGGGCTCAAGCAATCCTCCCCCCTCAGCCTCCTAAAGTGCTGGGATTACAAGTGTGAGCCACCACACCTGGCTAATGAGATTTTTATCTGCATGAATTATCATGTAATCTGTGAATACATGCTGCTTTATGTCTTCCTTTCTAATATTTATGTCTTTTACTTATTTTTCTTGCCCTGATACAGTGGCTATGCTCTTCAATACAATGATGAACTGAAATAATGAAAGCAGACATCCTGGCCTTTGTGCTAATCTATGGAGAAAGTGTTCAGTCTTTCACCAGTAAGGATGATTTTAGTTGTAGGTTTTTCATAAATGCCTTTTGTCAGATTGAGAATGTCTCTCATTTTCCTAGTTTTCTGAGAGTTTTTCTTTTCTTTTTTTTGAGTTGGAGTCTCGCTCTGTTACCCAGACTGGAGTGCAGTGGCCACTCCCGGCCACCGCAGCCTCGACCTGCTGGGCTCCGGTGATCCTTCGACCTCAGCCTTCCTAGTTGCCGGAATTACAGGCACATGCTACCACGCCCGGCTAATTTTTTTGATTTATTGTAGAGATGAGGTCTTGCCAAGTTGCCCAGGCGGGTCTCGAACCTGCGGGCTCAGGCAATTCACTCACCTCGGCCTCCCAAAGCGTGGGATTACAGGTTGAGCCACTGAGCCCGGCCTCTTTTTTTTTTTTTTTTTTTTTTTAATGTGAGAAAGCAGGATTTATTGAGAGGACAGAAAAGCTCCCACAGTGGAAGGGGACCTAAGAGGTTGCCTGTGTTTTTCTTATGAATGGATGGGATTTTGTCAAATGCTCTTTGTGCATTTATTGAGATAATAGTATAAATTTTCTCCTTTGCACTGTAAAAAGGTGGGTCATAATAACCAATTTACATATATTAAATGGATAAACTTCATTTAGTCAAATATATGTTCTTTTTTACAAATTGTTTGATTCAGTTTAAAATTAAATAATACCGTTTTAAATAACTCATAGGTCAAAGAAAAAACTAAAAGGAAAATTTTGACATATTTTGAACTAAATAATAATGAAAATACAGCCCATCAAATATTATTTAATTTCCAAACATTGGGAAATTTTCTAAATATAATTAATTGCTAATTTAATTTAATTTTAGACAAAAAATACTCTAGAATATTCAGTTTTTGACATCTATTGAGACTTGTTATTTTACCCATAGAATATTCCATGTACACTTGGAGAGAAAATGAGAAAATCTGTTATATGTATTATTCTATAAATGTCAATTCAATCAAGGGAGTCAATAATATCATTCAGATCTTCTATATCTCAACTGAATTTTTGTTTAATTATGCTATCAAATATTGAGAGAGAGGTGATAAAATCTACAACTATAATTGTGAATTTGTAGCCGGGCTCAGTGGCTCAGCCTGTAATCCCGCGCTTTGGGAGGCTGAGGTGAGTGAATTGCCTGAGCCTGCGGGTTCGAGACCCACCTGGGCAACTTGGCAAGACCTCATCTCTACAATAAATCAAAAAAATTAGCCGGGTGTGGTAGCATGCGCCTGTGGTTCCGGCTACTTGGAAGGCTGAGGCGGAAGGATCACTGGAGCCCAGCAGGTCGAGGCTGTGGTGGCTGGGAGTGGCCACTGCACTCCAGTCTGGGTGACAGAGACTCCAACTCAAAAAAAAAAAACCTGAATTTGTCTATTTCTCTATTTTATTCTGTCAGTTTTTGCTTTGTGTCTTTTGAAGCTCTGTTATTAGATTTAGTATGGATTCTAATAATTATTACTAATTACTACTGGATTTTAGTACATATTCATACTTGTGTTTTCTTAATGTACACACCATTTTATTATTCTAAAATACTCCTCTTATTTCTGGTAATACACTTTATCTTGGAGTCTAAATGGTCTAATATTAATATTGTATCTCCAGCTTTTAGATGAGTTGTCTTTAAATGGTGTATCAGTCAGGTTTCTACCATAGAAACAAAAACTACTGGAGATCTATATAGATAGAGATATTGAGGGTGTGTGTATGTTTGTGTTTGTATAGAGGTAGAGATAGACAATTTCAAGGAATCAGCCTATGAGATTTAGTCTGAAATCTGTAGGCTATGGCCAACTGGCAGACTGAAAACTCTGACAGGACGTGAGGTGATAGTCCATAGGCAGAATTTCTTCTTTCTCTAGAAAGCCTCAATTTTGCTCTTAAGTGCTTTCAACTGACTAGATGAGACACACCTGGATTATGGAGGGTAATCTTTCAGTCAACTAATTGTAGATGTTAACCAGATCTATAATATTCCTTCACAGCAACATCTAGATTAGTGTTTAATTGAATAACTGGGTACTATAGCCAAGTCAAGCTGAAACTAATCATCACAAATGGAAAATCTTTTTCCATTCCTTCACTTTCAAACTCTGAATTTTTGTGTTTAAAGTGCATCTCAGCCGGGCTCAGTGGCTCAGTCTGTAATCCCAACATTTTGGGAGGCCGAGGCAAGTGGATTGCCTGAGCCCGCGGGTTTGAGATCAGCCTGGGCAACTTGGCAAGACCTCATCTCCACAATAAATTTTTAAAAAGAAAAAAACTAGCTGGGCATGATAGTGCGAGCCTACAGTTCTGGCTTCTTGGAAGGCTGAGGCAGAAGGATCACCTGAGCTAGCAGGTCGTCGCTGGAGTGGCCATGAGCGTGCCACTGCACTCCAGCCTGGGTAAGACTCCGACTCAAAAATAAATAAATAAGCCGGGCTCCGTGGCTCAGCCTGTAATCCCATGCCTTTGGGAGGCTGAGGTGAGTGGATTGCCTGAGCCCGCGGGTTCGAGACCCACCTGGGCAGCGAGACCTCCCCTCTACAATAAATCAAAAAATCAGCCGGGTGTGGTAGCGCATGCCTGTAATTCCGGCTACTCGGAAGGCGGAGGCGGAAGGATTGCCAGAGCCCAGCAGGTCGAGGCTGCGGTGGCTGGGAGTGGCCGCTGCACTCCAGTCTGGGCAACAGAGTGAGACTCCAACTCTAAATAAATAAGTAAATAAATAAATAAATAAAGTGCATCTAACATATATAGTCAGCACATACCTAAGTCTTGCTTCTTTGTCCAGTTGGATAATCGACACCTCTTAATTCAAGTATTTAATTCATCAATTTTATCAATAATTTATCAAATTACATTTCATGGAATTATTGATAAATTTGAGTTTAGTTCTGCCATTTCCTATTTGTTTTCTATTTATTTCATGTTTCTTGGCCACTTTTCTTTGCAGTTGTAGGGGTCATCCCAGTTGTTATAATATGCATGTTTGACTTACCACAATATACTTAGAGTTAATATTGTAGTGTTTTACATAAAATATAGAAATCCTGCAGCAAGAATCGTTCCATTCATTCATATTTATCCATACTTTGCACTGCTTTTATCATATCTACCTATTTATATAGGTAGTATATATAAACCCCTCACTACGGTGCTATCATTTTTTCTTTAAACAGTCATATGTCTTTTAAGAAACTTAAAATAAGAAAAGACAAAATATATATGGTCTCTTATATTTACCCACATATTTATCATGCCTGAAGGTCTTTATTTTTCCCACAAATCTGAGTTGCCATCTGGTGCCATTTCCCTTCAGACTGGAAAACTTCCTTTAACATTTCTTGTAGTCTAGTTCTACTTTAATGAATTCTCTTTACATATTTTTATCTTAAAATGTATTTATTTTGTATTCATTTTAAAAAGTACTTTTGCTGAATATAAAGTTCTGGGTTGGCAGGGTTTGGTTTGGTTTTGTTTTCCTTTCAGCATTTTAAAGATGTTACTCAGTTATGTTATGGTCTCCATCATTTCTTATGAGAGGTTGGCCATCATTTGTATCATTGTTCTTCTCTGGATGCGTTTGGTATATTTTCTTTACCTTCATGTTTCAGTAGTTTGAGTATCAAGTGCCTAGGTGTTGGGAGCCAACATCTATAGCTACATGGCTGAGGCCTGTAAAGGCCCATCTGGAAGATCGCCTCTGACATAGGATATCAGTTATACCTATAATATTGGCGTGTGATTAGTGACCAGCGTGCATACATGGCAGTAAAACTTATAAGTAAAATCTCTATACGCCTGATGAAAGGTTATACAGCAGAATGACCTTGCCCTTTCTAAATCTTACTTCTTTCTAGATATTCTTTAACTTCTATTCCTGGTAGACTGGTGAGTCAGCTCTTGTTCCCAAAGGCAGTTTCTCCTAGGATTAGGATTAGAAACTAAATTCTCATAATAGTTTTATTGCCCCGCATTTTAGCCGGGCAGGGCGTTTTTCTTCAGCTCTTGTTCCCAAAGGTAGTTCCCCCTAGGATTAAGATTAGAAACTGAATTATAATAGTTTTATTGCCCCACCTTTTAGCCGGGCAGGGCGGTTTTTCTTCAGCTCTTGTTCCCAAAGGCAGTTTCTCCTAGGATTAAGATTAGAAACTAAATTATCATAATAGTTTTATTGCCCCGCCTTTTAGCCGGGCAGGGCGTTTTTCTTCAGGACGTTTTTCTAGTTTCGTTACATGCCGAAACTGTTTGCTTCAGCCCGTGGCCATTTCCATAGTAACTGCGCAGTCCATTATCCAAGAGTGTGGCAGACACTATTTGATTTTTAGAATAGACTTGTTCGGATAAAACATTCATTTAAAATGATATAATTTCCATCGGAAAGACTTAAACAGTAATAAGCATTCGTAGAAAACTTTTAGGTTTTGTTTAAGCTTTTTAAGTTTCCTTTTCTCAGATTATGACTTTAGTTCCTGTTCCTGTAGGCCAATTTTAAGATCCTTTGATTAGTATACCGAAACTTTCCCAATGCTGTAGTTTTTGCTTCTAATATGACAATAGGAAATTTTACACGTAGCCATGTATTAATATACTAGGAAAAAGGATTTAAGTTTTGGGTTAAAGTCGTAGTTTTATTAAAATAGAATGAGAATTATAGTGTTATGATTCTAAAATCATACGTCAATGATAATTATAAGATTTAATGATAAGGTATTAGCTTAATGAGATATAGCATAGTATTAAAGTCCAAACACTAGATCATGAAACTCATATAAGTCATGGTAAGGAATAAGTTTTGAATTAATTGTTATAGAATTACAGGCCACTATGTTGAATCGTAATAGGTTAATGGAATAAATAAAAATTAAGTCATTTAAGTAAACTTATAAATTATAGTATAAGCCGGGCTCGGTGGCTCAGCCTGTAATCCCGCGCCTTTGGGAGGCTGAGGTGAGTGGATTGCCTGAGCCCGTGGGTTCGAGACCCACCTGGGCAGCGAGACCTCATCTCTACAATAAATCAAAAAATCAGCCGGGCGTGGTAGCGCATGCCTGTAATTCCAGCTACTGGGAAGGCTGAGGCGGAAGGATCGCCGGAGCCCAGCAGGTCGAGGCTGCGGTGGCCGGGAGCAGCCACTGCACTCCAGTCTGGGGACAGAGTGAGACTCCAACTCGAAAAAAAAAAAAAATTATAGTATAGTGTTAAGTTGATAATATCAATCGTTAAAAAATATTAGGAGTCAGTGAACTTGGATTGAACCTAGAGTTAACTAAGAAAGTTTTTGTATTAATCAGGGTTTAGAACAAAGAGTATAATATGAATGATTTGTTGAACACTATGGAAGACACTTTTATTTATTTTTTTTTTTTGAGTTGGAGTCTCACTCTGTCGCCCAGACTGGAGTGCAGTGGCGCTTCGGCCACGCAGCCTCGACTGCTGGGCTCCGGCGATCCTTCCGCCTCAGCCTTCCAAGTAGCCGGATACAGGCATGCACTACCATGCCGTGATTTTTGATTATTGTAGAGATGAGGTCTCGCGGCCCAGGCAGGTCTCGAACCGCGGCTCAGGCATCCACTCACCTCAGCCTCCCAAAGGCGCGGGATTAAGGCTGACCACCGAGCCGCTGGAAGACACTTTTAAACGAACTGTATTTGTGCACCTGTGACCTTGATGTGAGATTTGTAAGGCACGCCTGCTTGGAGCTTGCAAGTCTCGTGATGGTCTTGTGATGGTCTTGTGATGCATAGTTTGTAAATCGCAATATACATCATGGAGTTTGTACGCCCCCAGCAAGTGATTATCACACTGCTGGAGGGTATGAAAAATGGTATATAAGTTGGAAGGTGTCCGAATAAAATTTGGCTTCAGTCCTGATCAGACTGTTCCCAGAAGAAATGGCCTCAGAGTCGTCTCTTCTCGCCATCCGGATTCTCTGGAGCGGGTCCTAACCCTTCCCTCTTTGGTCGGGGCTGGTACCCCGACACCTAGGTGTGGTTTTCTATATACTTATTTTACTTGGAGTTTGCTGAGTTTCTCGAATCTTAAGTTGATATCTTTTACCAAATTTATTAAGTTTTTGCTTTGTTTTGTTTGTTTGTTTTTCAGTTGGGGGGTCTTACTTTGTCACCCAGGTTGGAGTGCAGTGGCACAATCATGGCTCACCAGAGCCTCAACCTCCAGGGCTGAACTGATCCTTTTGCCTCAGCATCCTGAATAGCTGGGACTACAGGCATGTACCACCATGCCCTGCTATCTTTTTTTTCTTTTTTTTAGAAACAAGTTCTCTCTATGTTGTTGCCCAGGCTGGTCTTGAACTTCTGGGCTCAAGCAATCCTCTTGCCTTGGCCTTCCCAAAGAGTTGACAGCTTGATGTCCCACAAGCCTCCAAAGTGCTCTTTATTTTTGTTTAATGTTTTTCCCTTTGTCCTTGAAATAGAATAATTTCTATTGGTCTATCTACATGTTCACTAGCTCTGTTTCCTGCCATCTCCAATCTTCTGTTAAACCCATCCAGTGCATTTTTTAATGTTTTTTTCCTTGTAATTTTCAGCTAGAGTTTCCATTTGGTTCTTTTATTATAGTATTTATTTTTCTGCTAATATTCCCCATCTGTTCATTCATAATCCATATATTTTTCATAAAGTTCTTACATATGTTTATAACAGCTGCTTTAACATTCTTGTCTGCTAGTTACAACATCTGGATGATCTCAGGGCTGGAGTCAGCAGAATGTTTTTTAACTTGAGTATGGGCCATCTTTTCCTGCTTCTTTCTTTCTTTTTTTTTTTTTTTTTCCAGAGACACTCTGTCACCCAGGCTAGAATGCAGTGGTGTGACCATGGCTCTCACCTGGCTAATTTTTAAAAATTTTTTGTAGAGATGAGGTCTTTCCATGTTGCCCAGGTTGGTCTCAAATCCTGGCCTCAAGTGATCCTCCCACCTTGGCCACCCAAAATGTTGAGATTACAGGCATGAGCCATTGCATCTGTTCACCTATTTCTCTGCATATCTAGTGAATTCTGATTAGATATTGAACATTATGAATGATATGTTATAGAGACTCTGGATTCTGCTATATTTCTTTGAAGGGTAATTTTTATTAAGCTGTCAGTTAACTTGGCTGGACTCAAACCCCAAACCCTGTCTCCCCTGGTCGGGAGCAACATCTGAAATCTTTGTTCAGTTCTTTCAGCTTCTAACTGCTCCATTTTTTCCAGGCTGCCTGGGGGATCCTTCATGTTTGATAGTTTAGCTTAATAATTTAGCAATCAGCCAAGGATTTGAGCAGATTTTATATTAGATTTGGGAGTTCACCCCCTCTGCAGTTCCATCCCTTTTGGTCTCCCCCCAATTTTCTGGTTGCTCTGCCCTAATCTCTGACTAGGAAGTCTGCAGATTCCACCACTAAACTCACTCATACCCTCAGAATAAGGCTGCAACTTCACAAATCTCACTCTTCACAGCTCATTTATTAAAGGGTAGACACCCCTTCAGTTTCTGCTGCATTTAGTCATTCTCCAGTCTTTAAATAAATGGACTTAGACTACATATTTTGTCTAGATTTTATAATTGCTACCTGCTGCTAGTGATTGCCAGGCAGGGTGAGGGGGATAGGGGAAGAGGCAGGAAGCAGGGAGGGTTAGTCCAACAAAGCTATTTCTCCATTACTGGAAGCCAGAACCTTATAATTCTTTTTATACAGTAGGAAACTGAGGCCCACAAAATTGCTGTGACTGGCCTAAAATCTCGTGGCTAATAATCAACTTCAGTATCTAAGTCTTACCACAGATGGTTGATAGGAATGGGGGACTCTGATGTTTTCTGATCTTAAAATGCCTTCATCTTTCTTCCTCTTCTCACCCTTCAAACAGTTTTACTGTGGATCTTGCGTGAGGTGTGAACACTTTACTGACTGTCCATTCATGGATCGCAGTTATCTTTTTCTTCAGCTCTCAGTACAACCGCAGGGCATGATGGCGGCTGCTGGCCACCCAGATGCAGGGTAAGACCCGTGCTGGTGATGAGGACACCACCAGCAACACCCTGCAAATAGTATGCTCTTGTTGTCTACCACTGAGTTCTGGGGTGGGGGGCAGCAAGGAGAACCACAAATAGGATCTTGGGGCTATGAGCGCTGAGTTTAGTCCTGAGTCTGCCACACAATAGTTATGAGACCTGATACAATTTTAACCATCATTCAACTTCAGTTTCCCATGTGTGGAGTTGAATGCTGATTTACAGCATTATGGTATTGTTCTGAAGGTCAAAGAGCAGGGCATATATACGTTGTAAATTGTAAAGTTCACAAATGTGAGACCTCCTAGTTGTGGTCAGTGTCCGACAAGGATGGCAGATGATGAACCTGGACACGGGTAGAGTGGCTGTTGCCAGTAACTGGTAACATTCTGAGTGTCAGACTGGGTAGTAAAATTCATACAGGAAGAGCACAGAGGTGACCCAAGAAACTGTCCATAAATATGAAGCTGAAAAGACTTAGAAATGTCCAAGTTTCGTCACAGGAACCAGGGTGTCTACAGAGAGGTAGGACAAGAAGAAATTAGAAGGCCAAGTGCTTGATGCGTATCCCATTTGGAGAAAGACTGTGGTAATCAAAAAGTGATGGGTGGCAGGAAGCCAAAAAAATAAGACGCAGAATGTTTCCCTGAGATCCAACCATTCCTGGAGGGGGCCTGCCATATATTTGGAAAACAGGGACACTCCAGGCACTAGAGAGGTACATTCTGTTGGAAGACAGGTGAGTTCATCAAGCCTCACTGACTGAGGACTTCCTGGTGACACTTCACAATGTGTGAACCATCACTGTTGTGAACACCAGCCAGATGAGAAGCCTGAAGACCAGCACCCCAGAGAAGAACCATATTTGGCAGACCCAAATATCACACACTCTTTACATCCATTCAGAAGTCACTTACTCTCTTGGCTCGGGCACTGTCCTACCCCGTGTGTGTGCCTGCCAAATATCACCATATTTGCGAGGATGTCTCACAACAACTGAGAGTCTTATATACTACACTGACACCATGCTTTCTTTTTCAGTCTTCTGGAACTTTGTTGACCATGAATCAGTTCCCGGGAGACAGATCGCCTCAGATTTTACTGACAGAATAAAGCTTCAGGATTCGATAGCAGTGAATAAACTACAAATTGTGCCCTCTGCCCCATGCACACACCGGGTGCTGCCCTCTTTCGAGGGCCTAACATGGGGTCCAGCCAAGCACCTGAATGGACATCTCCACCTTGGCTGTGGGCATGGTGCTGATTGATGGTTACCGTCACAGCTTTCCTGTGATGTGGCAAATCTAGAGAGTCCGAGGCAGGGACATCCGGGGGCTCCACCCGGAGGGAAAGGGTCTGCAATCAAAGTGATGACTTCAGGTGGGTGTAGGGCGTGAGGGAGGGGCTGGACCAACGCCCAATCCCACAGGCATGTGTGATGCAGTGGCCTTGACATCTGTGTGACCCTGTCACCATCGACGCCCTGCACTGCTCAGAAGCCTCCTGACTGCCCTCCCTCCAGCCACCCTGACTCCCTCCATTTGCTCCCACTCAGCAAGCAGCCAGAGGTTTCTTTCTAAAACATAAATTCCATCTCACCTCCACCTCCCTCCACATCCCGCCCTACCTAAATCCCTTCCAGAGCCTCCCTTGTTCCCAGGAGAGAGACCTAGTCCTTAAGGTGTGGTCCAAAGTCCTACAAAGTCAGATCCCCTCACGGCATCCTGGGAGCTGAGCACGCAGTAGGTGCTTAGTGAAATGAGTGACCGTCCTAGGGACAGTGACTTAGCTGAGTGGCATCCTAATACCTCCTTGGTTTGTGAAACAGATCCAATGAGCCAAGACAAGTGAAAGCGCTTTCTAAAGCTGCAAGGCGCTACGCAAGGGGCGGGCATCCTTCTCACCGAGTGAAAAGCGGGAAGGACGGAAAGGAAAAGAAAGAGGCAAAGAGGGACGAGGCAAAGGGAGGCGGGGCAAGGGGGCGAGGAGGGAGCGCGCGCCCCCGTGTGGCGAGGCCCGGCTGCGCGGCGGGGCTTCTGGGGGCGGTGGGAAGCCAGCGGCGCCCAGGCTCTCAGCGCTCCCGGGCCTGCCCCGGCTCGCTTGGCTTTGATGGGTGCTCCCGCTCCCCATAAAGGCCTGTTTCATGGTCAACGCCGCACGGGCTTTGTGTCCGCCCTCAGGTTTTCTGCAGAGGGCTACTCTGAAAGTCAGCGTCCGGGCAAGCCGCTTTTGTTCTAAAGGGAGGTCCAGCGGGTGCCAAGCCTTGTTGGTGATGCATCCTGGTTTTTGTCCCTGAGTCTGCTTCCCTGATCCTGGCGGGTCCCCTCCTTGCGCGTAGGCTCTGTTTGTATGGGGGTGAACCGCCTGGCACAGAGCAGACCTAAGCAAAGGTTTGCTGGATGCGAGCACATACACTCATTGAATGCTCACAGTCACCCTCTGTGGTAGGCACTTCCTATTTTCATCATCCGGACAACGAATCTGGGGCCCAGGAGGTCCCCTGCCCGGAATCCTGTGGCTTGTAAAGGTGAGCGGGCATGGGGATGCTGAATGGATAAAATGAGCTTCCTGGGATTCCCTGAACTCAGTGGCTTTCAATCGCCCCCTCCAGGACAACGAGCCCACCCTGGCAGACAGACCTAACCCCCACCAGGACAAGAGCAATCCCAGGGGGGAATGGGCTGAATGTGCCTGGCACCGTGAGTGGCATAGCTGTTGAAGTAGGGTACTGGTGTGAGCTCCTGGGGTCTGGCAAGATTCAGATGCTAAGGGACTTCCTGTCGGAGCTGCAGATACAGAGTTCCCTCACCTGTTCACAGTGTGACACCAGAGAAAAATGACACTGTCACATGGCCACTGAAGTAAGGTGGTGGACTGCTCACAGCCAGGATCCCAGGCTGGGGAGGGGTGGCCCACCTGGAGGGTCGGGTAGGGGGGAGATTGCTATCTTGATCACACACCTATTCCTGTTCTTGACCCACGGCATACCATGCCCACAGGTAGTATCTCTTCCAGGCAGGCCAGAAAGACGCACAACCTCCAGCCCTCTGACAGAGGCTCCTGCCTCTCACAGGGATCCCCAGTCACACTGGTTTCCCCTCCTCACAATCGGTCCCCATCTCCCCGAATCCCTGTTCCCCACAGGACGTGGAGCCCCCTTCCCTGCTCCAACTTTCCCTCCACTGACCCCAAGACCTCACTTTCTCTGGAGCCCAACAGTCCTATCCCTTACGCAGACTATTGGGCATCGTGGTGATATGTGTGGGCTGTGGAGTCAGATTGCCTGGGTTCAAACCCTGACTCTAGTGTCTTTTCTGACTGAGTGACCCCAGGCCAGTTGTTTTATTTCTGTGCCTCAGTGTTTTCATCTATAGATAGAAGAAACAATGGTATCTGTCTCGTAGGGAGAGTAGGCACAGGAAAGACGATGTATGTCAGCTCTTGTTGTCACCCAGCTCCCCCACAACACATACAGCTCAGTAACTTCACCCCCAAACAATATGTATTGCCCAGCTTGTCCCTTGTAATCAATGCTCAGCCTGAATCGGTGCCCTCAGCCAACCCATGGTGCAGGACAAGTGGCATGGCACAGTAGAGCCAGTGGGAAACCTACCGGCCCACAGAGTGACACTGACTACAGCAGGGATTCTGTCTGCACATTTAAGAGCCAAGGGATAAACAATGCTTGCACGGCCTGCGGGTTCCCAAGCGTTCATCAGGACAGCAGTGTCAGGCCCATGGCCAGTAGGGACCAGCCTCTGAGGTGGTCATCTGACCATCCTAGGAAACAGCCCATCCCCTTCCTTCATCTTTGATCACTGAACTTGGCCTCACAGAGGGATTTCTGGGCCATAGTAGACCAACTTCCACCCAGTAAGTCTTTTCTGATATCCAGCTACAATTCCTCCTGCTCTCGTTAGCTTGCTCACTGTGCTCTGGCCTGAGAGGTGATGAAGAATGGGCCTTCAATCTCCTCCCTAACCATCCCCCCCCCGGGGGAAAGTGGTCATCGGCTGTGGAGAGAGTGGGTGTTCTTGAACATCAGAGTAAACGCATGAGGAGAGGACAGTTTGGAGCTTCAAGGGACTTCTCGCTGGCCCTTCCTCAGGGGTCAAGAGCCTGGTGCCCAGACAGATGCCTTGAAGCTTCCCCTCCCCAGCTGCAGGTGTGACCCACCAGAGTAGACAGCCTGGCCCACTGTGATCACATCCTGGCTCCTTTATCCATAACAGATGCACACAAACATGTCTACACACAGACCAGCCCTGCCAACGTCAGACTGTGGTGGGGCCAAGGACAGGGAAGGCCTGGCTTTCTGGGGCTGGCTCTGGTATGTTCCAAGGTGAGGTCCCACCCTGGTTCTTGGGGACAGGATCCCAGCACAAGAGATCACCCCTTTCAGGGGACCAAATCAAACTAAGACCCAGCCAGTGGCTGCTTATTCTGCCCAGCAGGCTCCCAAGGAGGGAGGGACAAGCCTGCTGTTCCTCTAGGGGTGATGGGAGAGGAGTGATGGCCGGGATGGTTCTGGTGAACATAGCTGGGGCCACAAATGCATATGCTGGCACTTGCCCTCTCACTCCAGTGACTCCCTGGTGGCCCTCCCTGGGGAGCCAAGAAGAGTAGGAAAGACGAGGAGATGGACAGGTAGCTCCATGAGGAGTTTCCTGCAGTGGCCGAGGCAGACAGGAAGCCAGAAACAGGAGGGACCACCTTCAAGAGGCCACCTCTGAGGACACGCCACAAGGCCCTCGCTTGCTGGGCGCTTGAGATGGGGTAGCTGGAACAGTGTCTGAGCTCCAAGACAGAGATATGAGTCCCCCAGCCCAACCTCAGCTCTGCCTTTTGCCAGTTCAGTCTTGTCTGGGTCACCTGGATTCTCTGAGCCCATGATCTACTCTTTGAAATGGAGGGGAGATAGTCCACCTCTATTCCAGGTGTCTGGTCTCAAGGGAATGTTGGGAAAGGGACAGAGAAGGAAACAGGAGAGACGACACTGACACCTCTTTCCACTTGCCAGTAACTCTGTTCTCTCATTGACCAAAATAGTCACAGAAAACAAGTGTGGCCCACCAACTCTCTCTTGCCCCACCTGAAGTGAGATCTAATTCACACCTTCTCTGTCTCCAGAATAAACATGGCCTTGGAATGGGGACACTGGACAGTCCAAACTTCCCTGCTTTCTGGGGGTGGGGGGGCGGGGGTGCAGAAACCTGGATTCAATCTTAGCTGTCTGTCCCTTACTGGCTATGTGACACTGAGCAAGACATAACCTCTCTACCAATGGCCAGCCTTTACTGGGCTCTTATTATGTACCAGGCCTTGCCCTCACCCCTGCAACAACCCTATGTAGTATCCCATTTTGCAGGTGAGAAAACTGAGGCTCCAAGAGGTTGCGTAAGCTGCCACAGTCACACGGCTGATACATGGGAGAACTAGAAAGTGGACAGTGGCAGCATCTGGGCCACTATTCCACACTAAAGCAGGCATTGACTAGTCGCCCTCCCAGAGCGCTGGGAGGAGGAAAAGAGGTCTCTGTGGAAGGTGCCTGCCCAGGGCAGGTGAGAACGCCAATAAGGCTCGGTCCTGGGTTTTGTGCCATCACCTGTCATAGGGAACCAAACTGTGGTTCCTTGTTCCCACCACAGGGTGTCTCCACGCCACTGCTCAACCAATCGCACAGGGCCCTGCCTGCCTTTGACTAGACCTTCTGCTGGTCTGGCCTAAACCCTTCCTGCTCATAATTAACTTGTTTCCTCCTGTTTTGTCTTCGGGGAGGGCGGGCGCTGACTCTGGGGAAGCGTGAGGACCGTCACCAAGCCCCACTCCCTACCTCGTTGGGTTCAGCTGAGTGGCCTGGAACAGAAGTGTCACTTTCCATGTGCTCTGGTCTCTGACCTCCTCCGAGTCCCCCAACACCTTCCTTGTCTTGTCGGGAGCCTCAGCTAGCGCCCACAGTTCCCAGGGAGTCGGGGTGACCGAGCTTGGGGAAATCCTGTGCCCTCCCACAGTGGGCCTTGACCAGCCCAGAGAGACAGGCTCATGCCCAGGGACCTCTTCCCAGGCTGGCACGATAACTGCTGGCCTCTGATTCGCTTCCTATTCTCGCCATACCCACATTCTCACGAACTTAGCCCTGAGAGGGTGGTTAGAAGAGTGAATTACCTCCTTTTAGAAGACTCAATGAGACTCTGAGGGTGAAGAACTTGATGTAAGTTCTTGATT
Organism: Cephalopachus bancanus; assembly: GCA_027257055.1. Lineage (NCBI taxonomy): Eukaryota > Metazoa > Chordata > Mammalia > Primates > Tarsiidae > Cephalopachus > Cephalopachus bancanus. The sequence goes on from JAPVLO010000276.1 coordinate 1,150,437, forward strand.
GTGATATAAACCTTCATTGTCAAAAATAGGGAATGAAGTCTCTGCCAGGTTAAATGACTTTCCCAAAGCCACACAGCAAGTCAGTAGTGACCTCAGGAGAGGAACCCAGGCCTCCTGATCCCAACCCAGCGATTCTCCCAAGAAATCACACTTGGCTATGAGATGGCCTCCTCTGTGTGACCCTAGTCCAGGCATTGAAAGGGCAGCAGAACAGAGACCCTGGGGGAGGAGAGGAAGCCAGGGATGAAGGGGTTAAGGGGGCCTGGAGCCAGAATGGCTGAAGGCCATTAACAGACCAGGAGGGGAGGAGGCCAGGGAGGGTCTGGCTTTGATCAGGCACCCAAGGCCATCTGGAGGATCAGATGGAGATGGATTGGTTTTATGGGGGCAGATGGCATGAATTATAGGGGTTTTCATGGGGCAGAGAGGTTCTTCCCACAGTGCCTCTGAAAGGGGTCGCAGTGGGGGACCTGTTCCCTAGCAGCCTGCTCCAGCCATCGCTGGGCCTGTGGTGCAATATCCCTGCTTTTCCATCCCCTGAGAAGCCTGAGAGAATGCACCATCACCCAAGGGAGAGACCTTCTTCTCTATAGGAGCCATGGCAGGATGGTGGCACCCACCTGGAACCATCATATGATGGGCAAACTAACATCTGGCCCAGCGAACCAGGAGCAACCAGCCAGCTGAGCATGGCCAAGTCCCAGTTGTCCCCAAGCTAACTGCAGGACCTTGGACAGTCATCAAATTATACCCTTAATGGTGAGGGGTTGGTGACCATCCTGTCCAAAGGCTTCTGCAGAGGCCCAGGGCCACATCACTAATGGAACTCGGGGCTGTACTTTAAACCCTAGACTCCTGACTCCTGGACCAATATCTTTTCATGACTGTACTCCAACATCACACAGCGTCTCTGGGCCTCCGCTTCCTCATTTAACCAACAATACCTGTTTGGCCTCCCTCACAGCTGGAATGGAATGAAATATTGGCTGCAAACGACTTTGACAAGTTAAAACCACAAGTGATGGCAGCATCATTACAGCCTCTTGAGCAGAAGCTGGGGAGCCCATGGGCTTCCCTGGGAGTGGGCTCCACTCTCAGCTGACAAGCCCCTGCCTACACAGTCTCTTCATTCCGGCTCTGGTCAGGGTTGCCAGTAGTGCCCTGCCGCAGCAAACGGTAATAGGGGGATGGATCATTCCTCAAAAAAACAAGCAAAACTCTCTTCATGCATCCCAAAGCCCAACAAAAATGATTTTCAATCACCCCCTGGGGGAAATTACCCCCAACATTGCATCACATTCCTGCATGGGGTAAGGACTAGGCTGAGGGAGCAGGGATGGAGGGCTGACAACCAATTCTCCCACCATTTTGGATACAATCTTAGCTAGTCAGAAAACAACCTCAGCAAAGACTACCAAACCTAAGGTACATAATCCTCTTCTAGAAATGTGTCCCTCCATTATTGCACCGATGTGTTTGAACAAGGTTTTCTATTACAGCTTTATGTGTCATACCAAAAGACTGAAAACAGCCTAAATGTCTATCATCAGGAGTTGGGGTACATGAATTATGGTACCCAGACTATATAATACCAGGTGGGAATGGAGGCGATTTCTATGAAGAACTCTAGGACATATTGTTAACACTTTGTAGTAACAATGTTAAAAAAAAAAAAAAAAAAAAGATACGCATAAAGTATTGAAAAGTTCTGAATGATATACAAAATGCTTTTAGTAGTAGTTGCCTCCAGGTTGAGAAATAAGCAGCCTGCAGGAAGGGGGACTTTCTTTTCATTATTTCCTTATTTTAGCATATGCATATGTTCTACTTTTTCAGTTAAACTAAGAGAAATAAAAAGAAGCCTGTCCAGAAAAATAACTGCTTGGGTTTAAGCACATTTCACAATCCCATCCACTTTCCAGCTTCCAAGTCTTACACCTGCTCCCTTCCCACCCAACCCTGACCCTATCCAGCCTGTAGGCCTCAGTTTCCACCACAGCCCCAGCCTTTGGGGGCAGCTGCCCTCCATTCTTGTGAGGACCAAGGCCCCCCTCTCATGCCCAGCTGCAGGAAGCCTCAGGGGTCCCCACACAAAGACCTCAACTGCTTGGAGGAGGGGAGTTGCCCGGTTGGAGTCTGGGAGCAAGCCAAGGGGCTTGGTTTCCTGTGAAGCCCAAGGAAGGAGTGGCGGTTAAACACCCAGCTTCAAAGCATTGAGGATTTTCACAAATCGCTTTTGGGGAATATGCAGCTTTTATTGGAGGTGTCAGACATTAACGAGGACTCTGGATCTTTCCCAGCCCACAGAGTCCTCTCTCCCTCTCTTCTCCACCCCCACTCATCCCAGCCACAGCTAGCCCCCCTTTGATGAGTCAAGAGAGGCTGAGAGTTCCAGGGATGTCCCTGCCCTACTCCTCTGGCCAGATGTCCATGGAGACTCCTTGGCAGCAGTTGCTGGCTTCAGGAGAGCAACAGTGGGCTCTCTGAAGCCCCCCAGCCTCCCACGGGAGAGCTGTAACTGATGTCCTTAGTAGCCTTCTAGCAAGTACATCTCCATCCATAAGCACAAGATTTTTCTCAGTGCTCCTTTTGCTTCAAGAAGAAGGTGTGGAAGGTGAGAGGACCCAATGGGAGGGAGCAGGACCCCAAGGGAAGGGCTGGGGAGGAGTTTCAGATGGAGGCAGATGAGGCCAGCCTTGCTAACTTGCTCCTTTGGAAACGGCTTCACAGCAAAGAATTAAGAATTCTGGGATCAACCCTGTGCCAGGTGGGATGAAACCCTTCACACCCAATCACTCCCTGTGAGCAATCATTGCGCTCATATATTTTGAGGTCCTTAAATGGAAGGAGTTGTAGGAGCTCCATTTTGTTCAAATATGTAGTCACAAGTGAGCTCTTCTTGACTACATTTTCAATGCTGGCTCAGTTCCCAGTCTTAGAATGTACTTGTGAACTTGAAAGGTAAACAGCTGGTCCAAGATGAAGGTGCACCTTCCAGTTCACCTGGAGTAGACAACATGCTGAAGAACATGCGTGGAATGAGAATGCATGAATGAATGACTCTGTTTTACCCTTATCTTTATTTACAGAATGAAGACACGAGATTAGACATTAGAAATTAGACACTGGGTGAGATTAGACATTTATATGAGACATTAGAGATTACTTCTGTGGGTTAGGCATTGGAATCTATGAAAAGACTCTACCATGAGTTCTTAAAGGAATGGATTCCTGTCTCACTCATCTTTCAACAAATGATGGATGGATGGACGGATACATGGAAGAATATATAGTATCATGATCCCTGGAGATATATGAGGAAGGTAAGACAACCATATATCAGGTTAGTTGGTTCTGTCTGTGGCAGGAGGATGGACAAAATGTCATACTGGGTATGTTTCCAACATAAGTATCTACAACCAAAATGGGTGTTCAGGAATATTTGTGTCCATACCCTGTGCATATGTCTTGATTTCTTGACAGCTACTCCTCACTAACTCATGAACAGCCATCAGGGAATTTAGTCTCTCACGCTTGGGTGGGTGGCCATCTCCACCACTGCTGGTCCCTGGGTCCCTCTTCTGCTGCCAGTAACCGAGGTACCCATCAGGATCCACTGCTCCTCCATTCCCCACAGGGAAATGGGAAAGAGTTCTGTCCTCTTCTGAATACCTTCTTCCTGGAGACTGTGTCTTAGGTCAAATAGAGAAAGCTAAAATGGAGATATGCAAGGTTTATTGTTTCATTTCATTCAAAGTTGAAGCAAACCTTAACAGCGATACAACACTGGGAGAATGTTAACTTGTTAGCTTCCAAGTAGCAACAAGGAAAAACCACCAAACATTGGCCCTGAGCAGAGTTCTGTCCCATCCCCCTCCAGGCCTTCTTGCTTCTCTCGTCAATTTCCTGTCTTTTTTTTTCTAAAGTCCCTTCTTTCTAGTTCCCTGGACAGTGTCCCTGCCACTTCCCTTCCCACAGAAAGTCCTGTTATGTACAACCTAGAGTTTGGCCAGACCACGGAGACACCCCTTGGCAGCAATTGCTGGCTCAGGATAGCAATGGTGCACTCTCTAAAGCCCCCAATCTCCCACAGAAGAGCCATGGCTGATATCCTTAGCAAGCATGTCTCTATCCTTGGTAAACACTGGATTAATCTCAGCGTCAACCATCTGGCTTCATATGGAAGGATATTTCTCCTCTTAGCATGTCTTTGACCCTGCCCCTTATAAAACAATAACCTCAGCATTAATTCATCTAAGAAGCATCACCCATCCCTGAGCTTGGCTTACAATAGAAGCATCATCATGTTCGTTGTTAAGGGTTTTCAGCATCCGGAATGACTAATTAGAGTCACACTAATTCCTAATGTTCCCCTGATGCAAGGTAGAAAGGATGCCTATTAGTTCATTCTGCCAGAATAAGAATTATCATTGAGAACGGTCTAACTAGATCCTGTCTGTGACAGGGTATGGAGCATATGTTGTTCTCATGATATTCCACCAAAATGCTAAGGGGGAAATGTGTCCAACAGACCTATTCCCCCAGTTGACATTTATGAATGCCTTGACTCTTCACAGTTTACCAAGTATGTTCACACACATTACATCTTCTAATCCAACTTCTAGAAGGTTATAGCTCTGTTATTCCCATTGTACAGTAAGGAAGTTGAAGTCTAGAGACTTGTCCAAGGTCATATAATTAATTGGTAAAAGGCCAAGTCAAGACCAGAACACAACCCCCTTGACCCTCCTGCTTTCTCCACCTGTCCTTTTTAAAACATGGTTCTGTTTTCACCACATTGGTGCCAAGACCACTTCTATTCCACGTGAGAGTTGTAAAACCACTTTCCTCTTCCCCAGGCAGGGCTAGAAGCTGGACTTTCTGAAGCTGCAGAGATAGATGCTGGCATTTCTGTTCCTCTAACAACTGGAAAGAAAGTACATCATGAACAAGGACAGCCCACTGCATCATCTAGGGGCAGAGAGGAGGAAAGGGAAGAAAAGGAAGGGAGGAAGGCAAGGAAGAAGGAAGGGAGAAAGGAATAAAGGGAGAGAGGAATGAAGGGAGGGAAGGAACAAACGGAGAAGAGGAGAGAGGAGACCAGTAAACAGTTCTCTAAGGATTTCTGAGAAATCGCACACACTTGAATACACAAACTGAACACACACACACACACACACACACACACACACACACACACACACACCATGTGCATCTGTATGAGGGTATAATGAACCAGCATAGACTATGCAGTCAAGTGGACCTGGTTAGTTTCCTGACTCTAACAATAATAGCTGCGAGTCTGGAAGTTAACCACCAAATCTTTCTAAGTCTCTATTCTTTCATCCGCAAAATGAGGGAATTAATACCCATCCAAAGACCTCAAAGAGCTCAAGAAAAATGTTGGGCCAGAGGCTGAAGAGGAGGAAAAACAGGGGAACATGCACAGCTGGGAGACAGAGGAGGCCTGATGGGAAAATGTTTGAGAACCATCTAAGAAGTCATATTGAAGAATCCTTTCTCTAGAATTCAAACCCCAGAAGACAGTTCAAATTCTTTTCTCCTCACGATTTTGATACCAGGCCCAGTTTCCCCTCCCTCTTAAGAGTCTTTTCCAGGCAACCCCTTCGGGTCCCCTCCCATTATGGGAGCTTTTCTGTCCTCTCAATAAATCCTGCTTTCTCTTTAAAAAAAATGAGTCCTTTCCATCCATCACCACCGTAATGTGTCCTCCAGACTTGGCGAGAGGACTCTCCCAGCTGCCTCTATTCAGCCATGCTTCTCAACTTCCACCCCCAGCTTCTGTGCCAGCAGCCAAGTCAGCACCCACGGGTGGGTAAATCTGAGACAGACCTGGGCCTTCTGGCATGAGCTGGACCTCTGGGCGACACACTGCAGAAACAGCAGCTGTGACAGAGACAGAGAAAGCACTCACACTCAGGGAGGCTAAGGGAGGGATTTGGAGGTGTCAACTTGAAACTAAGATCTGAAAAGGTCCAGGGAGGAAAAAAGGGCCAGGCCCACTGCACTCACTTTGCTGACCTATGCCAAGGCCAAGGGCAAAACTGAGAGTCAGATCCTTAACTGAACCCAGAGTCACGCCAGAGAACAAAGAGAGATGGAGGTGGCGGTGGCTGGCTAGAGGGAAGCTTGGCATGGATGAGATGGACTGTCTGCAGCCACAGGTGCCCCTGGACATCAATCCAGGAGACTGAGTCAGCAACCCAAGCTGGAGGCGTGGAGAGGACAATTGGGCTCGAACAGGCCTCTTCAGAAACAAGTGTGGGCGGTGAGCTGGGTCTGAAGGAAACTGAGGCAGCTACATCAAGCAGATCCCCGTGAGAAGCTCGGGCGTTAGCGGACCCAGCACTGCTGTCCTGTTCCCAGGGGTGGCACACAAGGCAGCTTTGATCCCCAACAGCACAGAGCATCATCCCGGGGGCGGGCAGCTTCTGTCCAGGGAGCCAGCCCCTCTCCTCTTTGGCTGCCTCATTAAAATGGACCCTGCTCACCCCCACTCTTTCTTGTGCAACATCCTGGATCTTTTTCTGCCCCCGACTTCCCCACAACACCTCACTCTCACACTCCTCTCTTCTCCCAGCCTCTCTCGGCCCTGACTCAGCAAGTGGGCAGGCTGCCCCATCCAAGTCCAGGAGGGCAGGAACAGAAACCCTTTGAAGGTTCCTCCATGACAACCTGTATCCTGCTTCTGGCTGTGTGACCGAGACATTTCATGTCATCTCTCTGTGCTTTGTTCCTTGAGCAAGTGAGAAAGCTTCCTGCCAGCCCCTGTGCTCTTCTGTGCAATATTAGTAGGGGTGGGATCTCCTGTCTTCCAGACATTGGGCCAAGGAACCTTCCAGACACTTGAAGTTCAGAGAGGTTAAAGCAATTACCCAAGATTGCACAGCCAGATAGCACCTGAGCCAGAGTTTAGAACTGTATCTGTTTGCCTCAGGCTGGATACTCAAGAACCTCAACAATCATTGGTTGATTGGTTACAGATAAATATCCTAACAGTGAAGGGCCGGAGAAACTCAGTGGGGTCAGTTGGCCGAAAGAACTTGGGTTCCCCAAAGCGTGGGGCCTTAGTCACATTTCCCTGGGGATGGGAGAACTCCCCAAAGCTGACTGGGAATATTCCCAGTATTTCTGTGCGCTCACCCTGTTCCTCTCCCTTCACTTGGAAAAACACACCCTATACAGTCCCCTACAAGGGGCAAGGGAAAGAACACTGACTTGCCCTCTGGAAATTCCAGCGCTGCAAATACACCCTCAGGATTTTGACTTTCCCCTGCATGGAGTGACAGGCAGGGACAAATCAGCCAAGCTGTTGCTTCCTCTGCCACAGGTCCCTGCAGCCCAGAGCTTGGGGCGGAAGCCCAGGACTAGGGAATTCTGTGATCCTTGAGCACCTGACTCGAGGCCCAATTCAGGGGAAAGTTGCCTCCACACGGCTTGGGTCTCAGTTTTCTCCTGTTCATTGAGATAATGACCCAACTCCCAGGACTGCTTCCAGCTTGAAAGGGGCTTTCGAATGCCAGGATGAAAGGCCGGGTTGAGTACAAAGCACAGTGCGAGCTGTCCTGGGAGTGGGAGGCCGGCTCAGGGCCTTCCCGGCCCTGGCCTGAGTCACCTCCTCCCTCCTGGCTGGATTTCACCTCTGTAATCCAGACACACTGAACTCTCCCTTCAGGACAGTTGGGTGAGGTGGTGGCCCCAGCGGAGTCTGTGTAGTTCACAGACCTAGGCATGAAGCTCAGTTCACCACCAGGGGTCCCCAGCCAGAGAGGGGAGAAGGATGCTGCTAGCCTTGTCACTGTGGGGGTGCTGTCACACATTTATAGCTTCGTGATGCTCCTCTCGACATGTTTGGGAGTGCGTGATGGCTCATCTATCAGTATCCTTAGTCACACTGAAGAAACCCAGGAACTTATGGGTGAGACTTCCCAAGGTCTCACGGCATATCTGAGCACAGACACGGTCTTTCCCTCCAAGGAATTTCTCCTGCTAGACTAGTATCTCTTTTGTACTGGAAGGATCACTAGATATCTTAGGATTTAAAAACAACCACAACAACAGCAAATCCGAGAGTGGAGCAGGGAACGAGTTCTTCCAGAAGGTCAGAGGTGAGGGCTGCTAAGGAAGAGGCTGGCCTCTGCCCAAGGACTGGCACTCCGAGCGCCTCCAAGATCTTCTCCTCCTGCTGGTTTTCCTTTGGCATTTGTGAGACTAAGCTCCCCAAACTGGGTTCCTTGGGTTTTCTTGACCTTGGAGGGCACAAATCTGCCACCTCCCCAGAACCAGGGATCCCATTCAGCATTAGGACATGTTATTTTTTATTTTTTATTTTTTTGAGTTGGAGTCTCACTCTGTCACCCAGACTGGAGTACAGTGGCTGCTCCCGGTCACCACAGCCTCAACCTGCTGGGCTCCGGCAATCCTTCCAGCTCAGCTTTCTGAGTAGCCAGAATTACAGGCGCGTGCTACCACGCCCAGCTAATTTTTGATTTATTGTAGAGATGAGGTCTCGCTGCCCAGGCGGGTCTCGAACCCGCGTGGACATGTTATTAACGGTGAGACAGGGCCAGCTCTGGGCCAGGTCTATGCTATGGACAAGGAAGTCATGGTCCCTGCCCACAGAGTAGAGAGGGGCCATATGCGGCTCACCAGACTGAACATGGCGTGTGCTGAGTTAGAAGTAGGTGCAGGCAGCGAGCCGTGGGGGTGGGGGGAGGAAGGTTGGGGCAGTTCCAAGCAAAAAAGGCTACTCCCTTGTCTTCTGGAACCAAGACCCTTCCTCTCTCCAGTTTGGAGGCACCTCCCCCCAGTCAAGGTCTAACCCGTAAACTAGCCTGGCCTTGCTAAGCTACAATGAAGCTCGAAACAGTTTCTTCACTGGGAGCTTCCTCATGCCTGTGTAGGGATGATCGTGGCACCAGGGGATTGAGTGAACACGTGTGAAATCTCAGGGCAGCACCTAGGAGCAAGCGCCTCAGCGGATCTTGTTCGTACTTTCAAATCATGCTTATTAGAAAGCAGTGGGAAGCGTTAATGTGAGCTGTGAAGAACCTTCCAGAAGGCAAGGGTAGTTAAACCCAGAGGCGCAGGATGAGGAAGATTGTGTCATGATGTTACGGGGGTGTGGGGAAACCAGCGCTTCGAAACAAAATGCAGTGCAGGCCTGCTCCCTTGTTTGAGGTGGCTTGGGTGGAGTCTGGCCCAGAGGCAGGGGGCTCCCTGCAATGACCTCTCGGGTTCCTTTTTGTTTGGGCTGATCTGAAGGCTGCAGGGAGGGCACAGAGGGGAGGAGTGTAAGTGGCCCATGGGTTTGTTTTTCCTATTTTTCTGGGCATGGGGTTCGCTCTTCTTGGCACTGGTCCTTCCTGGGGCCCCAGCTCCAGCTTGTTAGTTTTAACTGGAACAATTTCCTTTGAACTCAGCTTGAATTAGCATCACCATGGCGATGGATCAGGGTTTTCACAAGTTGACCTGGTCTTCAACCATAAGCAATTAGTTCGAAGGAGAAAAAGAGGAGGAGGAGGAAAGGGAGGAGGGAATATGGGGGGTGGGGGTGAGAAAATGGGGAGGAAGGGAAGGGGAGGAGGAGGAGGAATAGAGGAAAAAGAAAAGTCATGGACTAGGGGAAGGGGGAGGAGGGGACAGGTGAAAGATAAGGAGGGGGAGATGGAGGTGAGAAGTCCGGGGAGGCTGTGGAGGGAGGAGGGAGAAGGCGAGGAAGCAGAGGAGGAGCACTCTGCCAGGATAAGCCCAGGGGCCTCCAGCACCCCCACAGGCCTTGACCTTCCCAGCCCTTCCCACGGCCCCACCCACCAGGAGAAGCCAGAGAAACAAGCAAGCTGAGGACCAGATCTTTGACCTTGACCAGTGGCCTGGGAGGACGGACACTGTTCGAACTTTCTCTAGGAACACTCAGGAGCCCAACCCATGAGCAGTTGCGCCCCAGGCAGCAAGCCCACCTTCATTCAGCCTCTTCCTCCTGTGGGGACCAGGCTAGAAAGAAGAGAGCTTCAAGCCCGAGAACTGAGGAGGGGTCTCAGGTCCCCATGTGCTTGCCCTGGGACCTTGGGCAAGCCACTATTCTCTGGGGAAAATGACAATGCCAGCTTTTGTTCCTCTGGTCGGGGAGGGAGGGCAGGTGAGAGGGCTGGATGCTGGCAGCGTGTTCTGCGCACTTGGGGAGCCCTGGCACAGGCTCCACATGGTCTCTGGGTGGGGGGTGGTCATTGCTTGCCTGCTTGTCAGCTCTCTCGCTTGACTGGGTGCTTCAGGAAAGCAGCGACTGGCTCTTCATCATCACTGAACTCCCAAACACAATGTGCGCGATGCCTGCCACGCATTACATAGGCAATAAGTTGTTCTCAAGTGAATGAATGAATGGATAGACTATTGGGCTCCCCCCCCAAATGGGTCCCAAGAGTGGGAAATGGGAGTAGCATACCAGAATCCATTAGAATTTGATGAGGTTGAGGATCTCTCTTTCTCCACACTCAGTCTGCCCCCACCTCCTCCAAGAAGCCCTCTTGGACTTGCCACTTCCCACTCTACTTCCCCAGGCCTCTCACCCCAGGGCCCCTCTGTGCTCCATGGCCTGTGCAGTCCTCCCCACCACCATTTGCTTGTCTATCTCCCCAGCTAGGTGGGCTCCATGAGAATGAGCACTGCGTCTTACTCGCAGTTTATCGTGTACTCCAGGCACTGAGTTGACACTCTCCAGATATTTGTAACATCCTGAACCTAAGGATTTATGTGCAGAACCAGGTATTGGGCTCTTGGAGGCCAGTAAAAGCAGGCCCTGGGGGAAGCAAGTGTGTGAACAGAGAACTCACAGCCTGCTGAGTGCAAAACAGGCTGTCAGAGGCCTAGGGACGGAGGCCTGAGGACAGAGGCTCCAGAGAGTCACATTGATATCTTTTCTACGAAGGCCTGAGGAGAAAAGGGCTTCTTAGGTCTCCAGTTGGAACTCTGCTACTCTGAGGGCACATGGCCTTTGAAGAAAGGGAAAAATAGCTCCTGTCTACTCTCAAAGGGAGTTCGATGGTGGGGGTAAGGCTCCCAGGCAGCAGGGAGATGGGATGTTCTATCAAAGGCTCTGTGAAACCGGCCAGGCGTGGTGGCTCACACTACAATCCCAGCACTTTGGAAGGCCGAGGTGGGAGGATTGCTTGAGACCTGGAATTCGAAACCAGCCTGGCAACATTGCAAGACTAGGTCTCTACACAAAAATTTAAAAAGTAACTGGGTGTGGTGGTACGTGCCCGTAGTCCCAGCTATTTGAGAGGCTGAGGTAAAAGAATCGTCTGAGACCAGGAGGTCGAGGGTGTAGTGAGTCATGATTGTACCACTGCACTACAGTCTGGGTGACAGAGTGAGACCCTGATTCAAAGAAAAAAAAAGGCTCTGTGGGTCCTTCCGATTGACCCTGAAGGAAGGACCCAGGCTTGGTATCTACCACTGGAAAATATGCGGAGTCTTCTCTGGGTATCTTCCCCATATATGCTGCTGGGATGTCCTTTGGTCTCCTCTCTGTCAGACCACCTAGGGCATGATGAGCAACGAGAACACTGTGGGTTTGACTCCAGCCCACTGCTTCTTGGCGATTGGGCATTATACTGGGTGTCAGCAAGTTACACATCTTCCCAAGATCTCTGGCCCCTTGCCTGTGAAGTGAGATAGTGATAGACCCTCCCTGATTTGGCTGTTGTGAGGATTAAGTGAGGTAATGCTACAAAGTACTCAGTACATCCCACCCGGGGAAGAGGTTGGTCAGTGTTGGATGTCACCACCTCCTCTCCCTTTTTGAGTCTTGTTTTTCTCACTTGTAAAAGGAAAAGTTCAGGCCAAGCGTGGTAGCTCATGCCTGTAATCCCAGCACTTTGGGAGGCCAAGGTAGGAGGATCGCTTGAGCCCAGGAGAACAGCCTGGGCAACATAGCAAGAGCTCGCCTCTACAAAAAAATTTAAAAAAAAAATTAGCTGGGCATGGTGGCACAAGCCTGTAGTCCCAGCTACTCAGAAGCCTGAGGCTGCAGTGAGCCATGATCATGCCACTGTACTCCAGCCTGGGTAACAGAGTGAGACCCTATTCAAAAAACATATGTTCCATTCTTTCTTGGCGTCTCTGTTTCCTCCACCCCTCTACCCCCAAATAAATGAGCAGCCTTTCTCTTCAGAATATCTCTACCCACGTGTCCTCACTGTTTCCACTGTCCTGACACTTCCCCTCCTTCTCCCTCTCTTTCCCCATGTCTTGCCCTTCGGCCCCTGTTATATTTCTCCTTGTGCTTGTAACCTCTCTTTCCAGCTCTCTCCATGCTCCTGCCTCTTTTCCCAAGTCCTGCCTTTGGCCTCTCTGCAAGTCCCTCCCTCCCCTTTCCTTCTCTGCTGCTCATTATGAAAAAAGAAATCTTTCTAAATACGCCAAAAATGCACTCATCCCCCAAGGACCCCAGCCTAGCACAAAGGGCTGGTTCTTTCTGGCTGCTCCATGCAGCCTCCTTCTTGCCCACTGCCTTTGAATCATGGCCTCATTCACATGACCGAAGGGCTAACGGGGCATTTTCCCATGTGGCTGGGTGGGGAGGAGGCCAGTGAGTTGGAGAAAGGAGGGTGGAGACAGGCTGCTGTCATCTTCCCAAAGTTTGGTTCATCCTCAGGGGGCAAAACAAACTTCTTACTTGATATCATGACTAACTCTTGGTGCCTAAAGGACCCTATTAGATATGCCGGAAAGATTCAGGTTAGAAATCAGAAAGGCCAGGCACGGTGGCTCACGCCTATAATCCTAGCACTTTGGGAGGCCGAGGTGAGAGAATTGCCTGAGCCCAAGGGTTTGAGACCAGCCTGGGCAATTTGGTGAAACCTCATCTCTGTAATAATCAGAAAATTAACTGGACATGGTGGTGCGTGCCTGTAGTTCCAGCTACTTGGAAGGCTGAGGCGGAAGGATCGCCTGAGCCTAGCAGGTCGAGGCTGCGGTGGCCGTGAGTGTGCCACTACACTCCAGCCTGGGCAACAGAGTGAGACTTTAACTCAAAAATAAATAAATAAATAATTTTTTAAAAAAGATATCAGAGCCAGGCTCAGTGGCTCAGCCTGTAATCCCAGCACTTTGGGAGGCTGAGGTGAGTGGATTACCTGAGCCCGCAGGTTCAAGACCTGCCTGGGCAACTTCGCGAGACCTCATCTCTACAATAAATCAAAAAATCAGCCGGGCGTGGTAGCTCGCGCCTGTAGTTCCAGCTACTTGGAAGGCTGAGGCGGAAGGATCGCTGGAACCTAGCAGGTCGAGGCTGCAGTGGCCGAGAGCGGCCACTGCACTCCAGTTGGGGTGACAGAGTGAGACTCCAACTCAAAAAAAAAAAAGATATCAGAAAGACTGCAAACCTGAAAGACAGCCACCATGTAGAACGGTGAGTCTCATAAAGATTTGGCCTTCTTCCTGACTAGGTTGTGATCCCTTTGGCGTGGAGGCAGAGGAGGGGGTCCACGATCTCTTGGAGGCCCTCTGAGTGTAAGTATCCCTGGGATTCTTGAGGAAGTTCAGTGCTACCTGAGCCCTGCTCGCCCCACCCCCACACCCCACCCTGTGTTCTCTTGCCAAGTCCCTAGTCCACAGGAGTGCTGAGCTAGAGCCTGGGCAGCTCCTCCCCTTGAAAGCCAGCATGACCTTGCTCCAGCTGAGTCTAGAAGAAAACACACACGTGCAATGCCTCCCAGGGCTGGGGGAAGGGAGACTGGGGCAGAGGAGGGAAGCATCCCAGGCCTTGCAGTTCCCAAGGGAACCTAACCTTCTCACAGAGGCTGAAGGACAGTGCAGGGTCTCGGAATGGCCCTGCCCCTCGGCTCTAGAATTGCCTCTGCGGAAAGCAGGTGGTGGGGAAAGGCCCTGACCTCATCCAGCATTCCCCTGCCCTCGTGTCCCCACGTTCTGATTTCGCAATCTCTTTCCTCCATGTCCCCCCAACAACCTTCCCTCCCTTCCCCACCCCACAGCAGCTGGGCTGCTGGAAGTCAGGGGTGTTTCCGAGTTAATCAAAAACTCCTGTACTTTGCTCTTGAATTGAGGCCATCATTCCTTTGTCCCAGGGCAATAGGGTCAGCTTGCTCTTCCTTGGCTTAAATAGTGTTTAGAAGAGTAAAAGGGAAAAATGGGGGAAGGAGAAGGGAATTAGCATTTTTCAAGGGACCCCTGCTAGACATCGGGCCCTGGACTGAGTGCTTGGCAGATAATAATCACCCAGCCATCCTGCTAGGTGATTGTCTCCATGTTACATTTAGGAAACTGAGATGCAAAGCCTTGAAGAAACTTGGTTCAGATACCACAAATATGAAAGAGAATGCTTTGAGTTTTTCAGTGGAGTTTAGAGGGTTCCTAACCCACGGTTGGGAGAGAAAAATCCCACGAACGTCCATGGAATGTGGACAGAACGCTGAGAATAGTGTGGCTTTTCATTGTGGAAAGAAGAGGGGGTTAGGGAGGGCTGAGGGGAGGCAGGGTCTGCACGCAGCCTGGGCTCTTATCCAGAGGATGAGCCCCAAGGGGGATCGGCAAGGCCTGGGAGGTTGAAAATGATAGAAGGAGGGGGTTACAGAAGAGGCCCAGACTCTCCCCTCCAAGAGCCCTGGAGAATCCTGGTCTGGCCTGAGAAGATCAGGAGTGTGGGAGACACGGCTGGAAAGCCCACGTACAATGGTCTCCTTCCCACATTGAGCCAGGTGAAGCCTTGAAATGGATGCTTAGCACAGCAAGGGGGTGCTCAGGGAGCACAGCTCTGCCCTGCTCCCCTCAGATACCTGCTCCCCTTGGGTTCCCTCACTGGCCACCCTACAGCCCCTCCTTCCAAGGCCCTAACCGATATCAGTTCATGTGACTTCCTTCCACTTTCTGTGTCCTCTCTCCCCTTCTTCCACCTGCTCCTCCCCCTTCTACCCTAAAGAGCAAACTCCTCTCCTGACCAGGAAGCTGTGTTGGAATCTGGGAGACTGAGGGAGAAGAGGCAAGATCACAACGGGAACCATCGAGATCATGACAGGGGAAGGGGTAGGGATGGTGCGATGAGTGGCCCTAGAACCTTCGAGGCTTCTGGAAAGATGTGGGGTATAGGAACAGAAGGCCGGGGAGAGGCAGGTCAGGACTGGGGGTGCTCGGGTCTCCTGCCCTACAGAGGGTGTACATGATAGAGTTAAGGGGCAGCTTCGGGCAGGGAAAGGGCAGTGATGGGGAAGAAAGCTCCTAGGCTCTGGAGTACCCAGGTCTCCCAGGGGAGGGCAGGCCTCGCCTGAGGTTTGGGCGCTGGGGCCTTACCTGGCTCAGAGTGGGTTTCTGTGGGTGGCTGGAAGTGAATCACACCTTCTGTGTGTGTTGCATGTTTCTGTGTGGGTGTGCTGAGTCAGCATGCGTTGTCCTGTGTGTCTGGGTATGTAGGTGTTACTCGTGGGTGACAGGTCCAAGGGTGTGTCCCTGTGAACTGTGAGGGCATCTGTGTGTGCATGAGGTCCTCTAGAGCTTGAGGAGTCATGCTGGCATTTGCTAGCAGAATGTGCTGGCACACCTGTGTCCTTATCTGTGCCTCTGTGTGTCCGTCTGAAATCTGGTGTGCGCAACAGTGTGTTTGTATGTGACTGCACACAGGATCAGGAAAGGGTTATCTCTAGGAACAGGAACTGACTCTATTGTAACAATTGTGCAGATGGGGAAGCATGTTGCAGGGAGCTGGGTGCGCAGGTACTGTGTGCACCAATGTGCTCCAAATCCCAGCAAACTCCAGTTCCTGATTTTCCAGCTGTCCCAGCTAAACTCTGCACAGATGTGTGCTGCTTTGCAACAGCCATAAACAGACCTCCCAAGATTTTTCCAGAGGAAACGCGGAAATATTTTGGTGTCTGCTCTGGGCAGTGGGAAAGAGAGTGGGGATGGGGCTTGAGGCGAGGGCTTCGAAACTGAGGGGCCGTAAGTCAGCCTGGAGTTGAAGAGGCAAGAGCATCCCCTAAAGGCCTGCAAGGCAGGAAGAGATCCGATGGCTTCCAGCTGTGGGGTCCCCACTAGGGCCCCAGCCACCAGCTGGGAGAATGAAGTCCCAGTTGCCAACGTAGGGACAAAGAGGGAAAGCTTCCCCTCTGAAGGTTTGCTGAAAATGAACACAGGAGAAAAGACACACAGATTTTTTTTTTTTTTGAAACAGGCATAGCACAGATGACTCACAGGAGATTGATTACCCAGTAGTCCAGAGAGGTCCAGACGCATATATATCCATCTTTATAGGGGAGGGGAGGTGGGGATATAGGAGTAAATGATTTTTAGGGGGGAATGAATGGACCTGGGAGGCAGGCATTTTCTTGTGAATGCTTCCCCTTAAAAAATTGAATGGGACCAGAGAACAAATGAGGGTTTGGGGCAAAGTTTGTCTGGGCTCTAGTTGTGGTGTTTAATGATCAGTCTCTTCCTTGGTGATATGAGTCTTAATCACCTCTGGTTAAAGAAATTTCGGGGAAGTTATCAAAGCCAATTTTGTTCCTCTTTGGAGGTCTGGTTTCCAGTTGGATAAGGGAGCTTCCAAAGACAGCCTCACCCTGTGCTTTGGGAAAGACAGGATTGGGTAGGACTATGTCTGAGAGACCTTGAGGCTGCTTCTTTAGTTCAGCATGTCAAAGTGCCATATTTGGAGGTATTATTTTTTGAGCCCCAAACCCAGGGATGCCAGCCTGCCAGAACCCAGGCCACTGCTGCTCTGTCCCCCACTCATACCATGGAATACACCACACATGCACACACCCCCCATGGCACCATCACCCCCACACACACAGACACTGCACAAACCAATGACCTCACACACACAACCCCACCACATTCACACACATGCTCACTTGCTCTCTCACATATCCTGTGTCCAGATTCCCAAACCACAATCACAGACACCACACAAACACCCCACTGAATGGACCACCTGAGACCCAATCCCCACCACTACACAATATGTCCACACAACAAAGTACCCACTGAATCTAAAAATAAAAATGGGGGAAAAGCACCCCAGTGGACACATCCTCTAAGACATATGCTTAGAGCAGTGATCCCCAATTTTTGGGACTCCTAGGGACCAGTTTTGTGGAAGACAATTTTTCCATGGACAGGTGGGGGGGAGGGAGAGGGAATGTACAGTCAAACCTCACTGCTAATCACTGCCTCAGCTCCACTTCAGACCATCAGGCATTGGATTCTCATAAAGAATATGCAACCTAGATCCCTCGCGTGCACAGCTCAAAATAGCAGGGGTCCCCAAACCCCCGGGCCACAGATTGGTACTGGTCAGTGGCCTGTTAGGAACTGGGCCACATAGCAGGAAGCAAATGGCAGGGGCAGAGTTCCAGTACCGATCTGGGAGTTGAGGACCCCTGGCTTAGAGGACATAATGCACACCCACCCCCACAAACACAGAGATTCCACGCCCATGCCCCACATGTCATCAAAGTACACATAGTGGGACAATTTCCCCTACCTCCATCCTATTTCACCTCTACACAGCTCCAGAATTTTCTAAGTCAAGAAATAAGCATGATACTGTTCTTACACTTCTCCTCAAAGTACATGATTTAAAGGTTTAGAAGAACTGGGTGTGTTCCTGCCTGACAGAATTGCCTTGGTTAGTTCAGCCCACCCACCGCCCCCTGCCCTGGGAATGAATTCTCCCATTCAACCATACCCTTCCTCTGTCCCTCCCTAGGGATAGAAGCGGTTCTCTTCTCAGCAAATGAGCCTGGGGGTTGGCTCCTCTGCCCTTCATCCTCTGAAGTAGGAGAGATCCTTGCACATTTTACAAACTCTCATTGAACAGTTACTCTGTGCTGGCAAAGTCCAGGGAAGTAGGAGGCAGCAGCTGAAAGATGCTTTCTCTGTCCTCAGGGAGCTTACAGCCCCGCAGGGATGAACATGGCCTCTATTCCAAGCCACCCTCCACCCTGCAAGGGAAGGGAATAAATTGCTCTGGAGTCCAGCAGTGGGAGAGAACACTGCCAGGCTGGCAGGGGAGGGGGCTGGCTTCCTGGAGGAAGTGACATGTGGGCAGGCTTTGACCAATAGGCAGCATTTATGTGTGCAGGCCATGAGGGTAGGGAGAAGAATTCAGCCTCACTCCTACCCCCACAGAACTCTCTAGCTCAACACCCTGTTTTATTATAATCATATTACTTCTCTGAATTTATTTTGTTTATATCAATATCTGTTTTCATTTGTCTCCACCACTGTAATGTAAACTAAGGCCTCCTGTGTCTTGTCTTCTTCACTTACAGATTGTGTCCCCAGCATTTAAAACAGTGTCTGGTGCTCTTTAAATGAAGAAAGAAAAGGAGAAGAAAAAGAAAGGAAGAGAGGAGGCCAGATGCAGTATAACTGCAACATTTTGGGAGGCCAATACGGGAGGCTTGCGTAAGCCTGGAGTTCAAGACCAGCCTGGGCAACATAGCAAGACCTCGTCTCTATGAAAAAATAAAAAAATTAGCTGGGTGTGGTGGCAGCTACTCAGGCGGCTGAGGCAGGAGGATCACCTGAGTCCAGGAGGTCAAGGCTGTGGTGAGCCACTGCACTTTAGCCTGGGTAACAGAGCAAGGCCCTGACTCAAAAAAAAGGGGGGGGGATCTCACTTGAGAAGGCACAGGACATGGGGGTCAGTTTGGCAGGCATAAGGTGATGGCAGGCCTTGGAGGCCAGGTTAAGTAAGGTGGACTCAACATTAAGCTATAGGGAGATATTAGGTTTATGAGCAGGATGGTCACGTCTACAGACGGATGGCCCCTGGGCCAGCCATTTAGAGTGCAAAATCTCCCAGACTGTGAGGCATCTGGGTCTCAGATGTAGCCAGGTGATAGTTAAACTCTGGAGAGTCACAGGATCAGAACAAAGAGCACCAGACACTGTTTTAAGTGCTGGGGACACAGTCTGTAAGTGCAGGAGACAAAAGGCAGGAGGCCATAGTTTACATTACAGTGGTGGAGACAGATGAAAACAGATATTAAAATAAACAAAATAAATTCAGAGAAGTGCTATGACTACAATAAAACAGGGTGTTGAACTAGAGAGTTCTGTGGGGGTAGGAGTGAGGCTGAATTCTAGGATGCATGACCTTTAGCATCATGGGTACACACATAAACCTCTTATAGCATTATAGCCTGTGTTATGTGGGGTGGGGCCAGGAGAAACAGATGCTCAGATAAACAAGATAACTTCAACTAGTCCTCTCTCCTTAGCCTCTCCCTCAGACCAGACAACAGGAACCAATCCTAGACAAAAACAGCTTAGGGCTCTCTCAAAGTCTTATCTCTGAGAAAACACACCCGCATGGAGCAGCCATATTGTGGCCTTTATCTGAAGCACACAAGAGAGGACGACTCAGTCTGTGTGAGAGGGAATGGTTTGATCATTCATCCCTTCATTCGAGCCTCCTTCTACCCTTTAGAGGTGGGATAAGCCAGTGCCCAGTGTCTCACCCTGGTTAGAGAATAGGTCACTTGGTATAGGGCCAAAGAGGTGGGTGGTAGGGGCAGGCGGAGGCTGAATGAGAATCCTGCCTGAGTGCCCTACCCACTTTCCAAAGCTGGGTAGGATGAATGCTAGAGGGAGGTTTCACCTTCAACTATCTCCCATTGGAGGAGGGCTGTTATCTCAGCAAATAAAGACTTGCCAGCCCTTCAGCTCCTGGGCCTAGAGATGAAAGCTCTAGGCCCCCATGGAGCAGCCCACAGTGTGCAGAGCCCTGGCCCTGGGCTGGAAGGAGGGATCTTGAGCTCTGGTCTTCTTTGACCCCCAGAGACATCCCTGGAGCAGGGTGCCTGGTATCTCTGCCGGAGCCAAGTTGAGTCAGATGCTAGGGTTCCTGCAGGGGAAGCGGCAGGGCAACATAGAGATCTGGACCGAAGAGATAGTGTGATGCATGCAGCCACGAGCTCTGGCCTTAGGACTACAGCCTTCGCTCTGGCACTGGACAGCTCTGCTATCTTGGGTGGCTCAGTTCCACTTGCTGCACCACAATTTCCTCATCTGCAAAATGGAGGCATCACCACCCCTCTGTGTGGGGATCACATGAACTGAAAGAGAGATGAGAGGAGTTAGTGCTGTCCACCTGGGGACAGTGAGGCCATTCCCTCCTTGCAGTGGCACACAACATGGTGGCAGAAGAGAGTAGAAAGGCCGTGTGCTTAGAAGGAATTAGGAGGCTCTTCCCCCTAACAGCCACCACTCACCACCCAGGTGACCATGAACCAGACCACTCAGCTCTCCCGGCTTCAGTGTCCTTGTCTTTAAACAAGGATAGGGGAGGAGCTAGTTCTAATGATTGCTAAGGGGCTGCCAAGCCCTGAATTCATCGCCTGGAGACTCACCCACTTCCAAGCTCCAGGGTTCTGCGTTCTCCCTTCTGTCCCACCTTACTCTCAGTCAAGGGAAGTTGGGGAAGAAGAAACTGGGCTCCCAGTGAATGCCTGGCTGGCTGGCAGCTGAGAATGGCTGCAGAAGGGACAGAAGATGGGACTCACCAAGTGCCAGGGACAGCAAAAGACCCATATTGCATTTAAACTGCTTCTTTTTTTTTTTTTTGAGTTGGAGTCTCACTCTGTCACCCAGACAGGAGTGCAGTGGCTGCTCCCGGCCACCGCAGCCTCCACCTGCTGAGCTCCGGCGATCCTTCTGCCTCAGCGTTCCAAGTAGCCGGAATTACAGGCATGCGCTACCATGCCCAGCTGATGTTTTGATTTATTGTAGAGATGAGGTCTCGCTGCCCAGGTGGGTCTCGAACCCGCGGGCTCAGGCAATCCACTCACTACAGCCTCCCAAAGGCGCGGGATTACAGGCTGAGCCACCGAGCCCGGCTAAACTGCTTCTTACATGAATGGGAAAGATGGCTGTGTGCAGTGGCTCATGCCTGTAATCCCAGCACTTTGGGAGGCCAAGGTTGGAGGACTGCTTGAGCCCAGGAGTTTGAAACCAGCCTGGGTGACACAGCGAGATGTCATCCCTACGAAAAAGGTTAAAATATTAGCCAAGCATGGTGGTGCACACCTGTAGTCCCAGCTACTCGGGAGGCTGAGGCAGAAGGATCACCTGAGCCCAGGAGGTTGAGGCAGCGGTGAGCCATGATCCTGCCACCGCACTGCAGCAGGAGATCAAGAGGTAGAGGCTGGGGTGGGGCGGTGGCAAAGGGGCTGACTTGAACCTAGCTCCTCCTCCTTCATGTCCTTCATTCATTTTCATTCATTCATCAGCTTATGCAACAAACATCTGTAGGCCTCTGCTCCATGCCAGGCACTGTCCTGGGTGTTCTGAATACAAATGTGAGTATGTTCACAGCCTCATGGGAGATGACAAAATATGCCATGTGAAAGTGTTGGGACAGCAGCTGTCCTGGGTGACGTGAGTCCTGGGTGCTGTGGGACACGCAGGATGGTCTGTACCCCGCCATGGGGCAGCTCTCTCCTTAGACATTACCATCAGCTTGCTGAGATGATGGGAAAAGACAGGAATTGCCTGGTGCCCAACAACTTAGGGGGTGGTAAAGGAAAAATGCCCGAGAGAAAGGTTACTGGGTGGGATAATTAATGTTTTGCCAAGAAGAAAAATATTAGTGTGTGTTGCTCAGTATGCAAACACCTCAACTCACAGAACGGCTTGGGGAAAACAAGGGGAATTGCAGGGTTTTTCTCACAAAGACTTTTTGAAAAAAAGAAGACAAAAGACAGCAGCCACAAACGTTCTTCCTCCAGAGGCTGAAAGAACATTCCCTGCTGGGTGAGGAAACCAAGGCCCAGCTTAGTAGATAGATGGTCCTGCTGCCGCTCCTTCCTGCTCACAGACAACCTGACACCCAAACCCAAACCCAAGCCCTGACCCAGGCTGCCATTTCAAGGCACTCCTCCCAGCTGCCAAGGCGAGGGGAGTTTCCGCACACACTGGGTGAGCATTTTAAGGGACAGAAGGGTTCTCATTTCCAAGGGTAGCATTCAGCAGGTGTTAGGTCTGAAACACCCCAGTGTCTCATCTTCTCAGGGAAGGTGTCATGGTCTCTAGCTCATGTTCCCAGTGGAAGGGCCAGCTTCACATGAGGAGATAAAGGGGTTAGTTTTGTTTCTACTTACATGTACTTGCTTAGAATCTCCAGGTGAGATAATAAGCCACTTTCTGAACTGATGCCAGAGCTTGCCAGGGCTGTCGATTCGTGCTATGAAAGCCCACCAGAATCAGGGTGGTGCCTGCTCGGCTTGCCTCCTGGTCTGTGGCTCTTCCCCAGCTGTGATTCCTGGGGCTCCCTCTACAATCAGATACATAAAAGACCAGGCACAGTGGCTAACACCTGTGATCCCAATACTTTGGGAGGCCAAGGTGGGAGGATTGCTTGAGCCCAGGAGTTTGAGACCAACCTAGGCAACACAGCAAGACCTCATCTCTAAAAACAAATAAACAACAACAAAAAAAACTAACCAGGCATGGTGGCACAGGCCTGTAGTCCCTGCTATTCAGGAGGCTGAGGCAGAATGATCACCTGAGCCCAGGAGGTCGAAGCTATGGCAAACCATGATAGTGCCACTGCACTCCAGCCTGGGGGACAGAGTGAGACTTCAACTCAAAAAAAAAAAAAAAAATAGTAGCATTGGGTTGGGTCACCAGAAACAAAAGTTCAGGAAGGGTCGTCATCTTATAATTGTCTCTTGAATGCTCTAGGGCTGGGCCCTGAGGGAAAAGCTACAGAGCAGGCTTGTGGCTGTGGCAGCATGGTACTAACATTGAACTCACCCTGACTACAACCAGGTTGGTCCCAGAGCCCATATGGGAGTCAGTCTTTAGCTGTGTAAGGACCAGACAGACAATGATATAGCCAGAGAACTCCGGGGCTCTCTCACCCTTCACTGGGATGAGATTGAGCCTGTATCTTGCCAGCCAGCTTGGGTACGGGTGACACCTCTTTGTGTGCCCATGGGAGACTCAGGGCCAGCGGTCCCCACAGCATGGGGCGTGTGGGGAGAGGGTTTGGGTTTGTGGCTGTGGCTGCTGCTGGCAGAGGCTGTTTGCGGCTCTGGCTCTGAGACCTGTGGTCATTTCAAGTCTTCGCCCATCAAGGCTGCCTCTGCTGCCTTGGCCATCAAAAGTTGCCACATGCGGCCACTCTCCTCCCATCTGTGTTTCCTCCTGTTTGCACCCCAAGGGTGGACACCTTTCTCACGAGCATCTATGCCCCTACTTGAACATGATAGGCAAGTCCTTGGTCAGCCAGCTTTTTTCCAAGGAAGACCCCACACATCAGGGTCAGGGCTCCCCGCATTCCTTGCAGTGGAAAATGTGTGCTCTCACAGGAAGGGGGGCCCTGGACTAGAGTCCCAACTTTGCTAGAGAATGTTTGGTCTTGACAACTTCTTTAACCTTTCCTTAACAGTAAAATAGCAAAAATGTTTAGTTCACAGATTTGTTGTATTAAATGAGACCATTTTTATTTTTTAAAAGCATTCTGTTAATGTTAGTTCCTTTCTCCTTCTGTCTTAAGTCAAGTTCCTAGCAAACAGAACCTAAGAGCTTTGTATGTATTTACTGGGGCACTTTTGGGACGAACCTCCAAAGGAGGAGTGGAGGGAGCAGGTTTACCTTGAGGGAGGCTTTGGATGTTGGCTGTGCAGTTGAAACCAAGACCTTGATTAATCCCGTGGGGCTTTGGAGCTGGGGTGGCCCTGCAGAGATGTCCCACATTAAAGCAAGAGGGCTGGACCTTGAAACACTCACCAACCTGTCACTGGATCCAAGCTGTCCCCCCTACCTCAAGGGGAGGCATAACCTCAGCAATGCACCTGTCCTTTCAGCTGTGGGTAACTCCGGAGGGACAGAGCTGTGAGTCTTCCCAGGCAACACTCAGGATAGCTGGGGCAGTGAGCATCTCCTTCCTGAAGGACACTCTGGCCTGTGCACCCAGGCACCATCACAACCTCTCTCCCCAACCCCAAACCTAATACCAGTTTCAAGACGTGAGCTAAATGTCCTTTAGTAGAGAGACCAACAGGAACTGAGAAGGCTGATGTTCCTGTTTGGGACCAAACTGTTAGATGTGGATTTGGACAAGTCTTTTAATTTCCTTTGCTCTCAGCTTTCTCACTTCTAAGCAGGACCTATTAACTTCTCTGCCTTCCTTATGGGAATGTAGGGAGGATAAAATGCCATGATGCCAACAACGAAGTGCTCTGAAACCCGTGGCATTGGTAACCACATACACCATAATGTCTAAGGCAGTCCTCCTAAGTCCAGTTTTTCTTTCCTGTTCCTAGGTTCAGTCTTTCCTATCAGGCCAGGCTATGTGTCTTTTCTTTTTTTGAGTCGTGATCTCACTTTGTCGCCCAGGCTGGAGTGCCGGGGCATGATCACGGCTCAACATAGCCTCAACCTCCTGGGCTCAGGGATCCTCCCATGTCAGCCACCCGAGAAGCTGGATCTATAGGCACCGATCACCACATTTTTCTTGTAGAGACAAGGTCTCACTATGTTGCCTAGGCTAGACTCAAACTCCTGGGCTCAAGTGATCCTCCTGCCTCGGGCTTCCAAAGTACTCGGATTACAGGCGTGAGCCACCATGGCTGGCTTTGTGCATCCTTTTGTGAGAAGAAAGCAGGTCACCATAGTCATGGCCTGCCCAGAGGGCACTGAAATACTCTGTTTCCAGCTCTGGGAGAAAGCTGCTGCTCACAGGATGGAAGTGGGTAGGACCTGAGCCCTGGGACTCAGTCCCTTAAGAGGGATTGGACTCAGGTCTGGCTTTCCCAAGAGGCTGAAGAAAGGTTGGACCAGGACAGGAGATGGCAGAGCTGGTGCACTGGAGCACTTTGAGTGTTTTGTTTCTTGGCTAACCCTGTGCTGGCATGGTGGGGGGAACTGAGGCAGACGGGAGGACCCGTTCCCCTCCCCACTCCTCGCCCCTGCCCCTGAGGAGGTCCCAGCTGCCATATTCATCCATCACCAGCCTCCCCTTGTGGGAAGAGAGCTGTCTCCAGAAGCATCCTTTCAGTCAGCAGGGCTGCCTCCATCCCCCAGTGTGTCCCTCCAGCCCTCCACAGAGGTAAACCTCATTTTCTCCCCCAAGCCCAGCTTTGGGCCTCATGTCTGGGTGTTTCCAAAGCCTGGTTTTACTGCTTTTCCTTTCAGTTGACTGTGCCTCCCTCTTTGCCCAGGCCATTTCACCATTTCAATTTAATTGCTGTTTTTGCCCTCCTCACTCCCTTTTCCTCTAAACCTTTTTGGTGGGGAGAAGTGAGGGGGAGCCCTCAAAGGAAACAGAATTTCCAATGCCAGCGCCCCCTAAGGCAGGGGTTCCCAAACAGAGCTGTGTGTGAGAATCATCTGGGGAGCTTGTTAGACAGATGACTATGCCCCTCCCACAGGAATCTGTGTGTCGTGTTTCCTGAGCCCCTCACCAGCTCTTCGCACAGCTGTGAATGACAGCTCCTGAGATCCCAGCTGACTTAGAAGTCTGCACACCAGCAGCTTGGAGTCAGCGGCAGGTCTGCAAGAACAGAAGAAAGGAAGCCTGAATTCTGGCAAGATCACTCTAGAATGGTAGTTCTCAAAGTGCAGCACCCTCACCATCTGCAAACGCATCAGAAATGCCAGTTCTCAAGCCCCCTTAGACCTACTGAAGCACAACTCTGGCGGTGGGGCCCACAGTCTGATTTAACAAGCTCTCTGGGTGATTCTGAGCCCACTAAAACCCGAGTGCAGGAAGGAACACAGCAGAGCCCTCTCTGTCTCTTCATTCACACCTCCGGAGAGCATGGTTGACCTTGACCCTCCTCAGAACAGGGCAGCCACTAGCACCACCGCCACAGGGCAGAGGGCAAAGGTAGGATGACCACGAGCATAATGTCCAAAGTTCCTGGTGTAGATGGCAAGGAGGGAATCAAGAATGACCCCGGGAGAAGGTTCTAGAATGCAGCCCACTTGAGTTCACAGAGACATAGAGACCTGGGCTACGCCACAGATCCCAAAGCAAAAGAACAGTGTTTCTACTGTATGTAGCACCATCTCCCTCAGAGTCAGATTCGACAATAGCCTCATTTTCACACATACACACAAAGCCCCAGAAAGTTAGGTCACTTGCCCAAGGTTTCTCAGCAAATTAGTGGCTGAACCCAACTCAGTCTGAAGGGAAATGATCAGAAAGAAAATCTCAGCTACTGGGGTTGCAGGGTTTTGTTGACTCATTTAGTCAATCAACAAATAGTCTACAGATCACCAGGCATTGTCCCATGCGTATCTACTTAGATTTCCTAACCAGGCTGTGTGGTAGGTGAAAACTTTCCATTTTCCAGGTGGAGGAAAACCGAGACTTCCGAAGGTGAAGATACTCTCCCGAGGGCCACAGTTTGCAAGCAAGTAGCAGAGTCGAGATTTGAATCCAGGTGACCAGCTGTAAACCCAGAGTTTGACCCACAGTTGATTTCTCCCCTGAAAGCTGACAAAATCCTAATGGCCAAAGCAACAGCCCCTCCTGTCCCTTTCTTGGGAAAGCCCAAGAACAGTGATCCCTACCCTTCCCCCAGGGACACGAACCAAATCTGCTCTATGCACCAGCCTCAGCCCAGGAGCATATGCAGAAAAGGGCAGAGGAGACTCAATGACAGAGAGGGGCCCTGGCTGTACCTCTACACTTCACTAGGCTCTGGGACCTGGCTCTGGATCCCAGCCCCCTCCTCCTGTCGTTTGCTTCCTCCTGGCCCCGCCCCCAGTTGAGCGAGCCTTGGGCAGGGCCCCACCATTAGTTCCAGACACCACGTCTCCGCTATTTATGGGCTTTTTCTTTGCTTCTGCGGTTCTCCTTGGATGAATGCCCCCTTTTCCTGGATTTACAGCATCCTCCCGCGGTGGGGTTGATGTCACTTTAATGAGCATTACAGCTGCCTTGACTGTGACTGCCGCATTCCAATTTAGTGCCTGGCCTGGGGAGCCCAGCAGGGCTTCTCTCTGGCAGGGAGGAGTGGCTGTGTTCTCTGGCCTGAGACTGAGGTGGAGGATGTGGAACTGAAGACTCCTCCCTGCCTCCTGGAGACGCCCTGGTCCCAGCTCTGAACTAGGGCTCGGGGCTCCTTGGCAGGTCCTGAGCATCAGGGAACACTGAGAATCAGAATCAGGGCAAGGTAGAGGGATGGCGGGGGTGCAGACTTAAGTCAACCCTATAGTTTGGGAAAAGAGAACTCAAAGCTTTCCCGGTCCATCCTCCTCACCACCCACCCCAGTGAGAGCCAAAGTTCTGAAGCGAAGGACAGAGGGCAGAGGAAGGTGGGGGCATTCACAGAAAGCCTGTTGTTCTCTAGTTGAATCCAGATGTGGAGAGCAGGAGAGGGAGTTGGGCCTGGAGGCAGGCCTGGGGAAGGGAGAGAGGAAGGAAATTTGGAAAACAGAACTCCCAGCAGGAGTGCCAGAGATACCCTGAATCCTTTCTGGATTTCAGTACCCTCTCATCGGAGTCTCAGATTGTCACACCAAATCGGCTTCCATGATCATCAGTTAATAAATAGGAGGCGATTTGACACTGGCTCCGCACATATGAAAAAAACTGAGCCAGCTCGGTGGCTCAGCCTGTAATCCCGCGCCTTTGGGAAGCTGAGGTAAGTGGATTGCCTGAGCCCGCGGGTTCGAGACCCGCCTGGGCAGGCGAGACCTCATCTCTACAATAAAAATAATTAAAAAAAATTAGCTGGGCGTGGTAGCGTGCACCTGTAATTCCGGCTACTCGGAAGGCTGAGGCGGAAGGATCGCCGGAGCCCAGCAGGTTGAGGCTGCAGTGGCCGCTCCCGGCCACTGCACTCCAGTCTGGGTAACAGAGTGAGACTCCAACTCAAAAAAAAAAAAAAAAAGGGCCGGGCTCGGTGGCTTAGCCTGTAATCCCATGCCTTTGGGAGGCTGAGGTGAGTGGAGTGCCTGAGCCCACAGGTTTGAGACCCGCCCAGGCAGCAAGACCTCACCTCTACAATAAATCAAAAAATCAGCCGGGCGTGGTAGCGCATGCCTGTAATTCCAGCTACTCGGAAGGCTGAGGCGGAAGGATCGCCGGAGCCCAGCAGGTCGAGGCTGCGGTGGCCGGGAGCGGCCACTGCACTCCAGTCTGGGCGACAGAGTGAGACTCCAACTCAAAAAAAAAAAAGAAAGAAAAGAAAACAGCCACCATTTGCAAAACACTCAGTAGACACCTATTACTACATCCAAGGCCTCTGGTTACGTGGACTCTCCTCTCTGCCCAATGCCCCTGTTAATGGCCCAACTGTAGCAGAATGCCCAGCCCTAGCCAGGAGACAGGTGTAGGGTGTGCAGCGCACTCCCCCACCCCCACCCCCAGGCATTGGATACAGTACTTTACCTGTGTAATTCCCACAGCAACCCAGCAAATGGGAATGCTTACATTCATCTTGCTGACAAAGCACTGAAGCTTTAAGTCTTAGCGGTTAGTTAAGGCACTTGTTCAAGGCCACACAGCTAGACTGTGACAGAGTTCTGACTTGGGACTGTCTGACTCCACAGCCCTCACTGTACCCACTTTGGGGCTACGGCCTTTGCCCATCTTTCAGCAAGCCAGAAGTTTGGGGGAGGCTGACTGATACCAGCCAATGGCTAGCAGCCCACCAGTTCCTAAAATCAGAAGTTTGCTCCAAGTTGTCCCACGGTCATGCGGGAAACAGGCTCCTAGGGGGTGAGCCCTTGGTCATGGGTTTATAATGCCCCCACCAGCTTCACCCATCCCCTAACGCACCTCCATACCCTCATCAGCGACAGGAGGAATCTATGGTTGAGAAAGAGGACAGCACTGTCTAGGAGGACACAGGGTATGCATTCTCTCAGAGGCTGCTGACCCCAGAGAGGGGAAAGGCCTGTCCCTGCCCTGCCCCACCTCCCAGTTGCCTCATCCTCTCTGGGAACAGGAAATCCATGATCAAGTCCAAAGGCACAGCAGAGAGAGTTGGGCTGCAGCAGTGTGGATGTCGCCTGCTGTCAGCAGCTCTGCGGGATCCAACAGGGAGGCAAATACCCAGGCCTGGGCAAGAGGCCCAGGTCCCTTGGGGACCCAGGGCTGCATGGCTGCAGAAGGCCCTGGAAAGTGAGAGCAGCATTTGGGCCAGTGCCTGCTATGAAGCAATTAAGAAACATCAGCTCTGATTGTTCTAGGTTTCATTTCCCACGCCACTACTAATTCCAGGTCTCAGTCTCCCTGTGCTTACGATGGGTAGAAAGATCCTTTTGGATGAAACCACTTGGATCCCACAGGTCTCCCCAAACCTCTTATTCTAGGGACCCAAGGGATTGCAGAAGTGTTAATTAGCCAAGCCTCAAGACAGGCCTAGGCAGAGGGAGACTCATTAACGTTAATTGGTACTTTAGGATCCTCACCCAGTCAGGAGGGAGCAATGCTTGCTGGGGCGGCCTCTCTGCCCTTGGGGTTCACAATCTGCCCTAGACTGTGCACCTAGTACAGCTGCAGTGGAGTGAACTGTGACCCCTCCCCTCCCTCACCCCTCATAGGGCCCAGCCTGTGAGAAGGCAAGGGTGAGCCAGGGGAAGGGGAGGGATGTGACCCCCATTTCCTACAAAAGGGTCGGGACCATATTCTGTCCAGCCAGGCTCTTTGCTGCATACCAATGCCGAGCACTGCACTTGGGAGGAGATGCCAGCCTCTAGCAATGGCTCTGAAACTAGTTTAATGAGCCCAGGGAGTCTGTTTAGAATGCATAGTCCCAGGCAATGTCTTCAGTGAGGTTCAGGAACCTGTATTTTTTTAAGAAATAGGTTCTTGCCCTGTTGCCCAGGCTGGAGTGTAGTGGCACGACCATAGCTCACTGCAGCCTCAAACTCCTGGGCTCAAGCAATACTCCTGCCTCAGCCTCTAGAGTAACTAGGACTATAGGCACGCACAACCATATCCAGCTAAATTTTTATTTTTTATTTTTGTAGAGATGGGGTCTCACTATGTTGCCCAGGCTGGTCTCGAACTCCTGGCCTCAAGCCATCCCTCCACCTTAGCCTCTCAAAGTACTGGGATTATAGGCGTGAGCCACTGCACCCAGCCCAGGAAACTGTATTTATTTATTCTTTTTTAGATTAGAAAATAGAATTTATTCAGAAAGTAAATGAGAGAGAGAGGAGATAGATTCACTTCCCCAAGGTAGGGAAGGGAACCAAAGTTAAGAAACATGGCGGTGGTAGATCAGAGAGCCACATGAAACACCAGAGTTTAGTAAGGCAATGGCCAGGAACCTGTGTTTTTGACAAGGTGCCCTTTAAAACAGGACTACATTTCAAAGAGCACTAGTCTGACATTTGTGTGTCTACTATGACTTAGAGCAAAATTAGGCACACAGTAGGTATACAATAAATGCTGATGGATGGAATGAATGAGTGAGTGGGCAGAATATGAAGAGACTGTGAATGGATCTGTAGCATCTGAGCAAAATAACCTGCAGTCCTCCAGGAATTCTCCCCTCAGGAAAGAAGCGGGCCCTTCCTTCATCTCTGGTTCGCTCCTTTTCATGGTTGGGACCAGACTTTTCCTACTGAACTTGCAAGTTACTATCTAAATTCTAAGGGAATTCTAGTCCACACAGAAAAAACCCCACAGAGTCCCTCTCCCACCTTAAATCTATCCAGAGAGATTAGGGATCTGGAGGATTCTATGTCCAGAGAAATATATGTAGAAGTTTGCCTATACTGCAATTTTCAGAGTTCTAGACCCTGAAGCTATTCATGGTTAAGGCTCCCTGTTGGGGCGTCCTTTGATCTGTGAGTCATTGTTAACAGCATGGACAAAAGTGCAGGAAAGACTAGGAGGAAGGCCTGGGCAAAGGGAGGGGCTGCCAGGGCTCTGTCCCTGGGGCAGGAAGCCAAGGGTAGGCTCTTGGGTTTCTTGCCTACTCTGGGGAGAGTGGACAGGCAGGTAGCAAGCAGGATTGGAGGTGGAGGTCTGAGGGTCTTGTGGCAGGAAGCAGCTGGGGAGTCTCAAGAGTGTCATAAAGTGACACTCCAAACTCACTCCAGGGCCTACAAGACATTAAAGGAAAGCGAGGAAAAAAAAGTTTTACTAAACCCCATTTGGTATAGTCACCGTGCTAATTGTACAACACATCTCACTTAATCCATGTCATAGCCCACTGAAGTAGAGTAGTATTTATTTATTTATTCTTTTTTTTTTTTTTTTAGTTGGAGTCTCACTCTGTCGCCCAGGCTGGAGTGCAGTGGTACATTCATGACCACTGCAGCCTCGATCTGCTGGGCTTAGGCGATCCTTCTGCCTCAGCCTTCCAAGTAGCTGGAACTACAGGCACGCACCACCACACCCGGCTAATTTTTTGATTTATTGTAGAGATGAGGTCTCACCAAGTTGCCCAGGCTGGTCTCGACCCCCTGGGCTCAGGCAATCCTCCCACCTCGGCCTCCTAAAGTGCTTGGATTACAGGTTTGAATCACTGCGCCTGGCCAGTAGAGTAGTATTTAACATAAGAGGAAGCAGAGACTCGCTGGGGTGGGGAGGGGGCTGTCATTGGCCCAATTCTACACAGTCTGCAAAGCACAGAGCCGAGATGTCAAATCAGGCCTAACAGCAAAGCCAGCATCCACCCCACTCTGATTTAGGGGACCGGGAAGGGCACAGACTCCAGAAGCGCACACCCTCCCAAGGGGAGCACACCAACAGTCCTTTTACACATTCCATTCTATGATTCACAGGAAATGACAGAGAAGTTCCAGGTGAGTGCTGAGACCCAGACCCTGAACTCTTCTGTCCTCATCACAGATGGCCTTGGCCAGATCCCTCCACTACCACCCAAGGTCTTCGGTTCAAAACCTGCTCTGACTTGTCCAATGGCATTTGGGCATCTACAAACACAGAAAGGAACCTGAAGGTCTCCAACTTCCAGGAGGAAGCAAAGAGTTGGAAAGATTGGAGAATTAGTCTCTGTGTGGTTGAGACAGACACTGGGGCATTTAGGAGGGACAGCAGGTAGAGTCCAAAGCTCAGGACAGGGACTTAGCCTTGGATTCAAGGTCGGCCCTTCTGCTTTTTGGCATGACCTTGGGCAAGTACATACACTTCCCCCAGCTTCAATTTCCTCTCCTATTGAGTGAGTAATAGTACCTGTCTCCCAGAGATATTATAAGACTTGAGTAGGAAAATGAACCCAAAGCTCCCAGGCTCACAGTAAGCAAATGATAAATAGTAACACAATTTCTTACCACTTCATTTGTAATAAGTGGGTTATTTGGGGGAAGTAATTTCAAATTCCAAATAGAAGGCATATAATATGATAAAGCATTGACTGAATCATCCTCTTTTCTCATTTATAAACTGGAAACTCAGAATATCCCTACCTTAAAGGGTTGTCTGGGATGTGACAAGAATTCATGAAAAGTCTATGATATTCTCCTGCAGAATATCAGCACATAGAACTGATTCCTGTTATCGACCATACTCTTTTGATCTGCACACACTACATGCAGGTGAGAGAAACTATTCATGCCCAGGAGAAGGTGGAACATTTACATTCAAGTCAAGGAGATTTGTGTTGTACATGAGAAAGAACTTTCTAGTTGAAAGCTAGCTAAGATCCTGTATTTGCACAGTAGTAATTGAGTTCCCTCAGGCCATTGTGGGGTCTTTTCCCTTCACAGACAGTAAAAGAGAGATGGGACACTGTCTCAAGGGACACTAGAGAAGAGCCTGGCTAAAGCATGAATTAAAGTGCATGTGCATGCATGGCATTCATCCTCAGCAAAGAACATCAGAATCCTGATTTGAAGCCTCTCTAAATATTTTCTGGCAGACAGTAGACACTCACTACTTATTGTCCTGTCTGTTGTGCACTTCACAATGTATCTTTCCTTTAATAAATCTGCCTCTCATAATTAAAAATATATATTTTTTTCTTTTCTTTTCTTTTTTTTTTTGAGTTGACGTCTCACTCTGTCGCCCAGGCTGGAGTGCAGTGGCATGTTCACAGCCACCCCAGTGTTGACCTGCTGGGCTCAGGTGATCCTTCTGCCTCAGCCTTCCAAGTACCTGGAACTATAGGCACGTACCACCAGCTAATTTTTGATTTACTGTAGAGATGAGGTCGTGCCAAGTTGCCCAGGCTGGTCTCGAACTCGTGGGCTCAGGCAATCCTCTCACCTCGGCCTCCCAAAGTGCTGGGATTATAGGTGTGAGCCACTGTGCCCAGACAATATATATTTTTTCTACAAGATCATATAGGAGAAAAATAAGCAACCAACAACTGGAGTGAACTATCAACTGTTTACACTGTGGTGTGCTCTATAACTATTAAGGATGGTGTGTGGACTACATCAATATAGGAAAGTGACATCAAGAGAAACAGAACAGGAAACATAGGACATACAGTGACAACCTCATAAAGGCCACAAAGCTCAGGAGATAATTTGCAATAAGTATGGATCAGATTTTATTTTTTCTCAAGTGGCCTAAAACCATTATATGCATTTTTTAAAAAAATAGGATGAATAGGTGGAGCTCAGGGGGGTTCTAGGGCAGTGAAACCATTTGTATGATACTGTCATGGGGGATCCATTTGCCAAGCCCATAGAATGTACCACATCAAGAGTGAACCTTCATGTACACTGTGTACTTGGGGTGATTACAATGTGTCAATACAGGTTCATCGATTGTAAAAACTGTATACTCTGGGTGATTATGACGTGTCAATGCAGGTCACTGATTGTAGTAAACATACCCTCTGGTGGGGTGTGTTGATGGTGTAATCTGCATATGCAGGGACAGAGGGCATGTGGGAACTCCACACTTTGCATGCAATCTTGCTGTGAATCTCAAATTGCTCTAAAAAAGTCTATTTTAAAAAATGTTTAAGCCCTATTGGGATGTTAATTGGAAATGCACTACATGTATTTATTTTTATCGTATTATTTTCCCAGGGTTTATCTTTTCATTTATTCAGAAAAATAAAATAAATCTTTTTTTTAAGTCATGATTGTGAGGATGGTTCTGAGATCCCCAGTTCAGGAAAGGGGATGTTCCCTCTTCCATTAGATAAGGAACTGGGCTTTGACCCTCCCTCTCTGGGTATTGCTATGCCCCGCTTAGACCAGAGGTCTAATGATACCATCAATCAGATGGGAGCCAGAGATTAGGAAATGCTAAAGGGACTGCAGCAATTGTGACAGGAAAAGGGAAACAAGTGATTGGCCCTGGTCAGAAATGGCCCCCATCCAAGCCCAACTTGCTCACACGCAGGATGTCTCATCCCAAGCCATAACACGTACTTCATTTTGCAAGAGCAGTAAAACACTGGGCTAAAAATCCAGCTGCTTTTTTGGAGGGTGGGGGTTGGAATCTCACTCTGTTGCCCAGGCTGGAGTGCAGTGGCACACTCATGGCCACCGCAGCCTCAACCTGCTGGGCTCAGGTGACCCTTCCACCTCAGCCTTCCAAGTAGCTGGAACTACATGCGCGCGGCACCATGCCTGGCTAATTTTTTAATTTATTGTACAGATGAGGTCTCGCCAAGTTGCCTAGGCTGGTCTCAAACCCCTAGGCTCAGGCAATTTTCTTACCTCGGCTTTCCAAAGTGCTGGGGTTAAAGGCTTGAGCCACAGAGCCCGGCCTTTTTTTTTTTTTTTTAAGTAATAAATGTCCTCAGGGCTTTGCAGAAAGGAAAGGACATTTACCCACTGAAAATGCAATCAACACAAGGCACACAAACCCTGACAGATTCCATCATGGAGCTGCAGGCTTACTGTCTAAGGTCTCTGCTAGAGCTGAGGGCCTACTGCACTGAGCAAGACCCCTCTCCTCTGTGGTCTCTCTGAGTGTGTGCACCCTGGTGGTGGAATTGAAGGGCATGAGGATGCACTCAGGGACAGACATCTGAGTCTCCAAGGGCAAGCCTGGCATATGCAAATGGCCTGAAGTCTCCCATTATAATGAAGTGGCCCAGCTCACTCTGGGTGGTTCCTATTCTCCATAGACCATATGGAGGGCAGGGACCGTGTCTTAGATTCTGTCCTCCACACAGTACCAGGTACACAGGGTTATGGAGATATTAGTGAGCCCTCTGTGTTTAATCACTAGGCTGGGCATGAGGTGGATACAAAGAAGAGCCAGGCTCAAAATCCAGAGACTCCAAGTGAAGGCAAGTCCCACATGGTTTCAGAGAAGGAGATGAGGCCTGGCTTCAGAATGCCAGGCTTGTAATCTGAGCGATGCCACAGACAGCTGGCCTGTGCACCCTCTGGTTTCAAACACAAATGCTATGAAATCATTATAGTAACAGGCAGAGGGTGAAAGGTACCTGAAGAGCTTCCAAGAAAGCAATCTGCGGGCATCCCCCTCAGGCTGCCTAATCTAAGTTCACAGTGCCACCCACCTGCCTAAGGCAGAACCAGGAGTTGCCCTTGACCTCTCCCTCGCCCCTAGTCCAAAGAAACATCAATTCTACTTCCAAAATGCAGCCGAAGCCCATCACCCCTCCACAGCCTACTGTCATCACCACCATCCCACTCACCATCACCTTGTGTCTGGATGGTCACAGTCCATTTCCAGAGTGATATTTTTAAAATACGAGTCTGATCAAGTCACTGTCTTACATAACACCTTTCAAGGACTGCCCGTTGCTCTTAGGAAAATAAAACCAAACCAAACCTAGCCCGAATACTGACACTGCCAATGAGGCCTCGAATTCCTTGGCCCCTGCCAAACTCTCCTGCATGATTTCAAGCAGCTCTCCTCCTTGTCGTGCCCTACTGATCTGGTGACATTTCTGGGGAACCCACCAGCCTTAGGTCCTGTACACAAGCTGTTCCCTTTGACCAGAACTCCCTCTTTGACAGGTCAATTCTGATGCATCTTTTAAGTTTAGGTTGTACCCAGCAGCACCTTCCAAGAAGGCCCCCTGGCCTAGGATCGCATCTCTTCTCATTCTCCAGGTACATTACCAATGGTAATTACAACTTTTGTTTTGCCATAACTTTTTTTTTTTTTTTTTTTTTGAGTCGGAGTCTCACTCTGTCGCCCAGACTGGAGTGCAGTGGCCGCTCCCGGCCACCGCAGCCTCGACCTGCCGGGCTCCGGCGATCCTTCCGCCTCAGCCTTCCGAGTAGCTGGAACTACAGGCGCGCGCTATCACACCCGGCTCATTTTTTGATTTATTGTAGAGATGAGGTCTCGCTGCCCAGGCGGGTCTCGAACCCGCGGGCTCAGGCAATCCACTCACCTCAGCCTCCCAAAGGCGCGGGATTACAGGCTGAGCCACCGAGCCCGGCTGCCATAACTTTTTAAAGACTGCTTCCCCTGCGGGTACGCTTGTAGGTACCATCACAGAGTAAAGAATTGCTGCATCCGCCTTGTTCTACTGCTGTGCCCACGGCATCTAGCATGGTGACTTGCTCTTCAAGTGCTAGATGAATGAACCAGTGAGTGAATGGGTGAATGAATGAGTCTGGGGAGCAGGAAAGGCCTCATGGAGGAACTGGCATGGAGGAGGATATGGTTATATTTGGGACTTTCAAGAGTCACGTACCTGGAATCAGCGAGCTGAGATATGCCTTGACCTGCCGCTCTGATCACACAGGCTTCCTTTTCCTTCCTGAAAGTCACTGATCCATCCACCTCCATCTCAACTTCCCCTCTACCTAGGGAGAATGGCTGCTCCCCTTGTCCCTAGCCATCCCTGTGTGCTCCTCTTCCCTTTCCCTGCTCTGTCCCTGCCAGCTGTCTCTCCCATCCACTTTCCCACCACACCCTTGATTGATGTAACTGCGTAATTGTGTGATGCCAGAAAGCTCATTTGTACTTCTGGGCTGGCAGCAAGGTGCCCAGAGCTTTGCAGTTGGGTCTTCAGAAGCAGAGGGAGCACCCCTACCCTATCCCCAGTTCTCCTTTAGACTCAAAGCACAAGTCTCCAGCCCGATGTGCAAGGGCTCAGTAACAGAGGACTGTAACCTAACCCAAACCAAATAACCACCCACAAAAAGAAATGGGAGGAAAAATCTTTCCACTGTTGCAAAGACAAGCTTTGTGTGGTGCTCTCCCTGTCTCCAATAGAGGTTCAGTTTCTCTTTCTACCTCCTACAGGGTCTTGTCAGCACCTGTTTACTTGGGCACAGATTGGGAGATGGTGTGGCATTTCTCTTCCTGCCAAATTGAGGCACACTCAGACCAGAAAGTAAAGGGAGGTGCCTCTAGAGCTTTTTCTGTCCCTTTCTCAGTTTCAGAGGGTTTTTTTTTTTTGAGTCTCACTTTGTCACTCAGACTGGAGTGCAGTGGCTGCTCCCACCACTGCAGCCTCGACCTGCTGGGCTCCAGGGATTCTTCCGCCTCAGCCTTCCAAGCATCTGGAACTACAGGCGCATGCTACCACACCTGGCTAATTTTTGATTTATTGTAGCAATGAGGTCTCACCAAGTTTCCCAGGTAGGTCTCGAACCTGTGGGCTCAGGCAATCCACTCACCTCAGCCTCTCAAAGTAATGGGATTACAGGCTGAGCCACTGAGCCTGGCCTGGTTTCAGAAGTTTTAAGCAGCATAGCAAGGAAAGACCTAAAGAGGATAAAGAGAAAAAATGTTTCTAAAAAAGTCTATGTATGTGCGTATATGTGTAAGGTGGGGTGGGGTGGGGTCTTGTATAATGAAACAGGAATTTAGTATTTGATACATAAATACTAATACTCATTTAGTATTAAATAATAACTACCATTTATTAGGCCTGTGCTATATGCCAAACACTCTGCAAAGGGTTTTATGCAGAATATATCATTTAATTTTCAAAACAACCCAGCAAGGGAAGTATTTACATGCCCATTTCACAGATGAAGAAGGAGGCTCCCTGAGTCACAGAGCTCATGAGTAACACAAAGCTCCAGGATTGAGCTTTGCTTGGAGCCACCACTGGTGACAGCTTTCCAAGGGTTAGAGATGAAAAAGGAAAGGAAATTGGTTTATGGAGTGGCAGAAGGCTTGAAATTAGACATAAAGAACTTTCTGACAATGAAGGCTGTTTGGTTGTAGTCAGGGTAATTAGGCTTGTTAGAGCTCTTCCTCTGAGGGCCTTTACATTTAAGATGAATGGATGCTTCTATGCCTGGATGGTTTAAGGGAAGCACTCTCTGTTCCCAGCACGGGGGCTGGTCTGTTTGAACTGACAACCTCACTGGGGCTATAAGATTGCCGTACACAAAACCGTTAGATAACAGAAGACAGCACAGGATCTGTTCCCGAATGGGACCAGAAGAAAGCAAGGGCTTCAGCCAGGCAGATGCTACTGTGGTGACAAGAAAAGTCTACCACAAAGCAAGGACTTTGTGGTGAGGTAGGTGGACTTGTGTTTGAGTCTCTGCTGACTCTACTACTTTTGTAGCCTTGGGTACGTTACCTAACCTCTCTAAGCTTTGGTTTCTTAGTCAGGAAAAAGATGCTAAGAATAGAACCTATTTTGGAAGGATGCCATGAAAATTAAATAAGATGATCCATGGAAAATACTTGGCACAGAACCTGAACATAGTAAGAATACAATGAATGGTAGCTGCTGTAATAATTATTATTGTTGTTGGAGTTCAGAGGCAGGAGAACCCAGTGTGGGATAGTCATAGGTCAGTAGGTAGCTGAGAACGTCTTCCTGAGAAGCCTTGGTTTTGCCCTAAATCTGGAAGAGTAGGTCAAGTTGAATCAATCAGAAGAAACAGAGACAGAGGCAGGCAGGTCTCACGTCATGAAGTGAAATTTCAAATTCCCTATCATTTTAAAAGAAAAATCTGGTTTGATCAGTGGTTGAAATAGAGAAGGATGTTGATTTGGGGGAAGAGGTCGGGGAAAGGGATGAGGCCTTCCTCCCTAGTTTCCAAACCCCAACTCTTATGAGAAGCAGACAGCCTCAGAGACCCAAAACGTAAATCAGACACCCAAGGCTTCTGGGCCCACTCCTAGGCTCTTGTGGGAGAGGAAAGGGTAGGAAGCTGAGAACACAGCTGAGGGCAGAGCTGGTGATGATGGGGACAGGACCTGAAACAGAAGTTAGGAAATGTGGGTGAGGCCCTTAATGACTATGTGGGCTGACTCATGTGGGAAGACCTAACATTAAGGCCACATGGAGGTCTAGTATCCTATCAGGCAGGAGGCCAGTTTTGAGTCCCTGGGCATCTCTAATCTTCAGTCCTGCCTGCTAAGGGTGGGAGTCCCAAGTGAGCAATCCTTGTGCTAATCCAATTATTCTCTAACAGCCTGCCATATCTCCCTAATGTGAAGATAAACTCTTTAGGGGCCAGGTGGATCCCCAAGAAAGATGCTGTTTTACATCCTCTATGCTTAAATCTCTGTCAAGTACCAATTATCAACTTCTTATATCAAGTATCACGTGAATCCTTGTTAAAAACACTAATTCTCAGTTCTTTTCCCTACAGAGTCTGATCCCGTAGATTTAGGGACCCAAGGATCTGTTTTTAACAAGCATCCAGGTTATTTGTTAGGTAAGGCAAATTTGGAAAACCCTGATTTAGACAATCTCTTGAATCCCTTTCGTTCCTAAATTCAAGCAGCAGAGTATAGCAGGACCCTGGAATGGTCGCAAGAAGCTGATTCTAGCCAGATCATGCAGTTCACACGACTCTGAGGTGGAGAAGCCCCATAAGAGAAGGAGGCTGCAAGGCAGAAGGGAGTCTTCACCCATCTGCAACTGAGACCTCCACAGCTGTGAAAATGGACATAGGGGACCAGTAGGTTCTGAGCATCCTCCTGGGGC
The DNA here is from genome assembly GCA_027257055.1 of Cephalopachus bancanus. Lineage (NCBI taxonomy): Eukaryota > Metazoa > Chordata > Mammalia > Primates > Tarsiidae > Cephalopachus > Cephalopachus bancanus. The sequence continues at coordinate 1,190,213 of JAPVLO010000276.1, forward strand.
TTTGTCTTGCCTAGGACTGGCAGTACAGTGTAGGTCTCAGCAACTCCCACTATGCACAGAAGGCCCCAGAAACACAAAGAATTTTTAAAACATGCCTACCCTACACAGCTAATCAGAGGAGGCAGGAATCTGGGTCTCTGGGTCTTCACCCAGTGCAGGGTGCAGGGCAGGGCAGGCACATTTTCCTGTGGCTTGGGGGAGAGCCCCTGATGGAAGCACATCAGTGTCCCAAGTCCCTGGAAATTCTCCTCTGTGGCCTGGAATCTGACATTTCCCTGGATTTGCTCATTCTATTATCGAGAGAAAGAACAGCATCTAGGGAGGTGGGCAGGAGTGAGGAAAGGCAGAGAATGTGGGAGGGAAGGGAGACAGGACTGACAAGAAGGCCACACAGGGCCCCCCCAAATCTGAGAGCTTTGAGTACCGGGTTTACCCGATTCATTAAGATCCCACACCCAACGGGTGTCAGCTGGGCGAGAATCCCAACTCCACTCTCCGACCTAGGGCAGAGAAAAGGCGGAGTGCAAGGTGAGGTCTGATTTTGCTGAAGCTTTTTTAGAAATTCGCTGTGTCAGAGAAACTAAAAGGCCAAATAAAACCCCTAAAAATCCTAGCCCGATTATTTTATCCACGTGGCACGAGAACAAGCCAAAAACGGGAGGGGGGGCGGGGGAAGAGTCACCCGTCCCGCCCCTGCTGGGAGGAAGGGATTTGCCAGGAGAGCAAACTTCTGACACAACCCGGGTCGCCGACGCGGCGGGGAGGGAGGTCGAGAAAGCCTTTCCCACAAAGCGGCTGATCGGCTGCCCCTCTCCCCGCCCCCTGCCCGGCCGCGGAGCGACGGGAGCCTCCGCGGGCCCTTTAAGGGCCGGGAGGTGCGCGGTCTCTTTAAGGCAGGTCCTGGTGGTTTCTGTTTTCTGAAGGAAGTGACGGGGGGTGGGATTGAATGAAAAGTGCAAAACAGTCTCGGCGAGCCGGAGTCGGGGGCCGCGGGAGTCGCGGCGCGAGGCCGGGGAGCGGGCCGGGGAAGCGCCGTCTCGGATCCCGGGCGCGCGGCCCAGCGCAGCCCACGTGCGTCCGCGCCACGTCGCGGGGAGCCCCGCGGCTGAGCCCCCCGGCGGGGCGGCTCCCGGGCGCCCCGAGCTAGCCCCCAACTCCGGGCGAAGTTTGCCAGCGCCGCTCCCCGCCCCCGCGCGGCGGCCCCCGGGGATGCGCCCGCCCGGCCGCCGCGGGGTCCCCACGGCGCGCCCCGCGCTGCTGCTGCTGCCGCTGCTCGTGCCGCTGCTGGGGGCGCCGCGCGGGGCGCGCGCGGGGGCCGAGCTGCGGGTGCGCGTGCGGCTGCCCGACGGCCAGGTGACCGAGGAGAGCCTGCAGGCGGACAGCGACGCCGACAGCATCAGCCTGGAGCTGCGCAAGCCCGACGGCACCCTCGTCTCCTTCATCGCCGACTTCAGGAAGGTGAGGCACCCTTGCTCGCCGGGTTGGGAGCCCCGGGGTCTCAGGCGCACTCGAGGCTGCAGACGGGAGGACGGGGTCCGGAGCGGGATGCGACTTATCCGGGGTCACGCCGGGCTCCTCTCTGCACCTCCTTGCCTCACTCCAGACCCGATCCCCTCACTCTGCAACGAACGCTTCTGCTGTCCCCTCGGCCCTTCAACTCTCTGCTCTAGATACCCAGGCCTCTTCTCCCGTCCTGACCAGTACGGCTTCTCACTTCCTCCTCCCGGAGCCCTCCAGGTGCTGACCCTCCTTCGTAAGGGCGGGTTAGGTATCAGAGGTTCTCACTGTGTGATCTCGGCCAGTCCTTTTCCTCCTGTGGGCCTGTGTCTCGGCTCTATACAGGCAATGAGGTGGCAGCCAGGCCTCCCAACCCTGACGTCTTGGAGTCCTTGAATCACTTCTCCCTCTATTTCGTTTTCCTGGAAAGAGCTGGCTGTCCCTGGTCCCTCCCAAACCCAGGTGAAACCTTTTCTCCTCTTTGGTCTGGAAGGCTGGGATGCTTGCGGCAAGAGGACCCTGGGAAGAGACCCCAAGTGGGGCCCTCTCCCTCTGGGAGAAGTGCCACCCTTTACCCCAACCCCCACATGTTGGCCCAGACTGGGAGTGGTGGTGGTGGGGGGGTTGTCAGAGATCAGCCTCTACTCAGTGTGTGTGTATGTTGGGGAGGGAACCAGAAGGTGGGCCAGAGGGTGCATCCAACTGCCCGGTCAGAGAGAGGAGAGGTGCTGGGGCTTATCAGTAAACAGGCCTGGAAGGATGTGAGTGACTAACAGTGACCCAGCAGCAGGAAGCCTGGAGGAAAAGAGAGTGAGTTTTAGGTATTCAAAGAGAGTCTCCTACCTCCTACCCCGCCAGCCCCTCTCCTAATAAAGAGGTCCAGTGAGGTTCTGGCCCTGGGGGAAAGCAAAGGTGAGGCGGATTAGATAGCTGGGCTGCTGGGGAAGCGGGCGGTGGGACCGTTGTTGTTGGAGCCCTCTCTGTCCTACCTCTTAGAGACTGGGAGCTTCAGAGGAGAGGGTTAGAGTTTGGGAGTCAGCTAGAGACTCAGCAAGATTGCCACAGAGAGCAGGGGTGGGGGAGGTCCAGTGGACAGTGGGGTAGGGGCAAGGCTTGACCGCTGGCCACTGCATTGTCACTGACCTAGGACTTAGGGGGACCAGAGTGGGTGAGCGTTCACAAATGGGAAGACTTTGTGGCCCATCCTTACTCAACAGGCCTAAGGTAGGTTCTGAGATGCAGGTAGGGACAGATGAGTTTGTGTGTGGAGGGAAGGAAGCTGGTTGGGTCAGCTTCCCTGCCCTGTCTCCCCACTTTCACTTCCAGGGAATGTTATCAAGTGTGTTCTGAAAATCTGTGTCAGTGGCTGGATCCATCAGGGGTCAGGGGTCTAATTTCCCACCCAAGCTGTTTGCCCTTGAGAGTTACCCTCAGGCCGGGCTGTGAGTGTCCCACCCTCCTGTCCACTGGCCATTCTCCTGCGGCTGCACTGGAACCCTAGTGAGAGACTTCTCCATCCCTGGGACCTCCCCAGCAGTCAGGGCTGTGGCTAGGACAGTGAGAGAGGCAACGGCCAGCCAGGGTCTGGCTTTTATAGCCTTTAGCTACGGCTGGTAGTTTTTATTGCTCTGACCTGAAAGGAGAGGAGAGGGAGTGCCCAAGTGACTGTGACGACGGTGGTGGTGGTGGTGGTGGTGGTGGTGGTGGTGGTGGTGGTGGTGGTGGTGGTGGTAGCTGACAGTGGCCGGGAGGTTGGGGGAGGGTGCTGGGAATTGAGGCTGAGGGCATGGTGGTTGCCCAACTGCCAGCTAGAGAATGCATTTGGAGCTGACTACAAGGGCCTTATTTGCATCCCCACTGTCCTTCAGGCCTCCACCCAGGTTTCTGAAGTCTACTTTTCAGGTTAGCCTCTGGCCCAGAAGCTGGCATTTCACACCCGCCCCTGGCATCTCCAATTTCATCAGCAAGGGAGGGACTTGGGAGTAGAAGGCACAGAAAGGGAACCAGCTTTCCAAAGTCCCCTCAACTCCAGGTTTCTCAGTTGGCTTGGGGCCGGGCAGAGTTGGAGCATACAGGGGGTGGGGGGAATTACCCTCATCCTTACCCAGTCCATTGCATCTGCCAAAGCAGCATCTGTGCCTCAGCCCTTCTGGGGTGGGTCACCTCTTTTGTTGCCCACTCAGCTCTCAAGGCCTCATGCCTCATCGTCCTTGGCAGGTTTCCACAAGAAAGTTCTGTGTAGAAGTAATGACTTTTCCTGTGGGTAAAAGGCTCAGAAGTTGTGGAGGATTTTTTGTTTCCTGTACCAAACTCATTTGGGGTGTTTTGGAAAAAGTTCCTAGTCCTCTTGGGAAGAATGATGTTTGCCATTGGATCACCCTTAGGAAAGACAGTCCAGACCACACGAGACAGACCTGGTTTGCCACTTAGCAGATTCACCCTGGGCAGCTATTTGATCTCTCCAGGACTTCATTTCTTCCTCTGTAAAATGGTGATAATAATAGTACATATCTCATGGTTATTGGGAGAAATAAGCAGGGCAGTGAGGATGAAATACTCACTGTATTAAATACTGTGAGCCGGGCTCGGTGGCTCAGCCTGTAATCCCGCGCCTTGGGAGGTTGAGGTGAGTGGATTGCCTGAGCCCGTGGGTTCGAGACCCGCCTGGGCAACTTGGTGAGACCTCATCTCTACAATAAATCAAAAAATTAGCTGGGTGTGGTAGCGCGCGCCTGCAGTTCCAGCTACTTGGAAGGCTGAGGCGGAAGGATCGCAGGAGCCCAGCAGGTCGAGGCTGCGGTCCGGCCACCGCATTCCAGTCTGGGCGACAGAGTGAGATCCAACTCAAAAACAAACAAACAAATAAATAAATAAATAAATACTGTGTTAAGTGCTCAGGAAATAGAAGCCATCAACTTTGATAATTGTGGCTCCCGTAGCATTTCAGCAGGGACCCTCCTCGCTAAGCTTGGACTCAAAGAGGTTGAATAACAGACCCAAGGTCATACAGAAAAGTCAATGCTGAGCCTGGAGGAAGGAGCCTTGAGCTCCTCTTCATCACTTTCTTGTACCTCATAAATTGCCAGCCAGCCCCTCAGAGCAGGAGCAACCATCCTTGTCCTGACAGCCAACGGGGTGGCAGCAGTGAACCCCCCCTCCCTGGGCTGGATAGAACGAAGCTTCCAGTCTGGCTGATGCCCCTCAGCCCCTTCTCTTCAGTTCCTCCCCACCTCTCTGCTTGTCTTTACCCCAGGCAGGGTTCCAACTGTCTGACTCTCCCCACCCTGCCACCCTGGACCTGAAGCCAGCGAAGCATCACAGTTATCAGCCCACTGTAGTACACATAGCCTGGAACCCAGGCGAGGATTACAGACTCATGAGTAGCTTGGGGCTACCAGATGGCCATCTTGTCTTACTACGAGCCTTGCCAAAGGCTGATGTCCATCAGGCCGACCGAGCTGCAGCTCTCAAAGAGTGCCACAACTTACGGGCCCCCAATTTTGGCTGCACATCGTAATCACCTGGGGAGCTCTGAAAACCCCTGGTGCCTGGGCTGCACGCCATGCCAATTAAATCAGAATGTTTGAGGGTGGGAGTCAGGCAGCAGGTTTTTGTTTTTTGGCTGTTTTTTGTTTTGTCTTGTTTTTGAGTCAAGATCTCACTCTGTTGCCCTGGCTAGAGTGCAGTGGCACTGTCATGGCTCACTGCAGCCTCCACCTACTGGGCTCAGGCAATCCTTCTACCTTCATTTCCCTGGTAGCTGGAATTGCGGGCATGTACCACCACGCCTGGCTGATTTTATTTTATTTTATTTTATGTTGTTATTTTTTGTAGAGATGAGGTCTCACTATGTTACCTAAGCTGGTCTTTTTTTTTTTTTTTTGAGTTAGAGTCTCACTTTATCACCCAGGCTGGAGTACAGTGGCATGCTCACGGCCACTGCAGCCTCAACCTGCTGGGCTTAGGCGACCCTTCTACCTCAGCCTTTCAAGTAGCTGGGACTATAGGTATGTACCACCATGCCCAGCTATGCTTTTGATTTTTTGTAGAGATGAGGTCTCACCAAGTTGCCCAGGCTGGGCTCAGGCAATCCTCTCTCCTCTGCCTCCCAAAGTGCTGGGATTATAGGCATGAACCACCATGCCTGGCTTTAGGCTGGTCTTGAGCTCTTGGGCTCAATCAGTCTTCCTGCCTAGGCCTCCTAAAGTGCTGAGATTACAGAGCATGAGCTACTGTGTCCGGCCAGGCAGTAGTACTTTTTAAAGAATGCTGGGTGATTCCAGTGTGCTACAAAGTTAGGGAACCACCGGCATAGCTATTCCAGGAAGGCAAGGGAGGAAACCTGGAGGAGGAGTGAGGTTCGATTATAAAATGAAGGTAGGGCCCAAACTCACTCACATATTTGAAGCCTGTCATTCTACCTACAATAACCCTAATGTATTTTTAGCAGCATATGAGCATCAAGCCTAATTCTGTGTGCCTTCTAGAGCACAAGAACTCTAATTCATAGTGTACCTGCAACAGGCAATACTCTTCTTTATGCTCCAAATCCTAAGTGTGCAATTTGACCTATATGTCCACGATCATGGGGAATATATTTAATAACAGGCATGTCACCATCTCCTGTCTCTGATTTGGCTGTTGGATTCCCTCTTCCCTAAGCTGGTGCGCCTGTCCATGATCCCTTTGTCCTCTGTCCCCCAGTCTGAGTGTCCAAAAGCTGGGGAGGGGGTGAGTCATGTTCCAGCCAACCCAATTTGGTGCTGACCGGATGAGGAGGGTGGGGCGCACAGATATGAAGAAAGTCATGCATCAGGGCGGAGGATACATCTGGAGCAGGAGGAAAGAGAAACAGACTCTGAAAGGGTAGGAGAGGCTCACAAGGGCCCACAGGTGGAAAACCGAGTTAGAGGAGCCATGTGGCCGTGTGGGTCAGCTCAGGGTCACTCCGAAGGACTGAGGACCCAGGGAGGTTGGAAACTCGAGCCCTGCCCTGAGCACCCATAGGTGAGTAGGAGCTAGGAAGGAACAGTCCAGAGAGTGCGATAACCCCTGCCCTGGGGTTCAGGTGTGGGGGTGGGGAAGCGACCCCAGAAGCCTTGAGGTACAGTCAGTAAAGATGTGGAATGTGCAGGTGGTCACATGTTGCCTAAGGCTGTTGATCCCAAGGGGACATCACCTCACTCAGCTGTGGGGCTGATAATTTTTTAGGGCCCAATATCCCCCTACCCCATCTGTGTAGGTCCCCTAAGATTTGGTGTGGAGGTATGTGATGGATGGAAAGTCTTCTTGGGATACAGAGGGCAGTAGAGGTGCTTTTTGGGGATGCCTAGACCTTTCTGGAGTTCAGAATAGTTCCTCAGAGGCGTTTCCAAGAAGTCACCAAATGAAATGACCAGGCTCATATACTTGGGCCCCTCGAGTCTAACACCAGTGCCTCCTCTGTGTCTGAGGCATTCCTCCTTAGATTAGGGATGGGCAGCCCGCCTGAGGGTTACACACACTCCTTGGAGCATGGCCAGCACCTCCCACTCCTGAATGCTGTGTCCAGGTGGACTCACAGAAGAAGATCCAGGGTTGGGAGTGAAGCTGCCACCTGGGGACAATGGAGTGGCCTGCTAGAAAGCCCATAGGAGAGGTAGTGGTGGAGTTCTTCCCTCCTAGCTTTCCCAAGGCACAGAGAAGTTTGGTGGATAAACTCAGGACAGACTCCTGTTATGCAGGCAGAGGGCCCAGGCTTGAAGTGAAGGTTGCTTGGGTGTCTGGAGATCACCCATTGAGCTGTCACTCAAGTCACTCAGTGTGGCCTCTTTGGATCCTCACTGCTCCATATATCATGAAGCAGGTATTGCTTCCATTTTGCAGATGTTCAGACTGAGCCCAGAACTCCAAAGTGATTTGCACAAGATCAGGCAGTTAATGATCCAGTATTAGGACCCGAAGATCCTTCTACTGTGTCCTGACTGCCTGTACTGCCATGGCACCATGAGTGGGCCCCTTCCAGAAGACTGAAGAGCCCTGAGGAGGGGAAGGGCAAGAAGGAGGCTGAAGAAAACTTTAGTGCAAAGGAACAAATCTACAGAGAGACCCTCCTCTGTACAGACTTGGACTGGTTCCCTTCCCCCAACTCATAACTCCTGGTGGTGGATGGAGTATTAACTCCTTCCCTCCCCCACATGGCCTCCTGGGAAGTGGGGTGAGGGAAATAGTTTTAGAAAATATCTCACAGATACTGGTGAGTACTCGCTGGGTACATTTTCCTGCTGTTAGCCAGCTGTGTGACTTAAGGGCAAGTCACTTAACCTCTCTGAGCCCCAGGCTCCTTGTCTGTCCAACAGGACAACAGTGTGATGCCCGAGGCTTGGCATGAGAAGTGACTAAGCGGCCCTTCGCAGAACAGAGGCCAGCGTGGGCATGTGAGACATGAAACGCCAGTGCCAGGCAGGCCCGGAAGTTCCCTCCGCCCTAGCTCTCCTTCCTCATGCTGCTAAGTATATTGTTCCAGCTGCTTTTTTGCTCTAGGAATCAAGGCACCATTAGGAGCTACCATCCTTTGAGTTGGCAGGTATTTAGGTGGCTGCCTCCAAGAACCCAGAGAAAGGGCAGGGAGCAAGGGAGGCGTCTGGGCTGGGAATCTGGGTGAGAGATGTGTGGAGCCCATCTTAGGAGCCCTGAGTCAGCGGGACAGTGGGGCTCAGTTGATCCACATAAAACCTTACATTGTTCCCGAGGCAGTCAGGACAGTGGTGACCTTTGGGATTTGGCTGACAGAGCACTAGAGGCGCTGAGGGAGAGCGGGGGGCAGGGGGCACTGCTTCTGGCCAGTGATTGCACTAATGCCCCATGACAAGAAGCCTCTGTCCAGGGCCTAGCCCTGAGGGTATGCAGGCATCTCCTAATGGGGCAGCCTGGGTCCTCGAGCACTAGCATGGGGATGTGCTTGGCCTGGCTTTGAGCTGAATCCATCCGCCCTGTTCCTGCTTGAGGAGCCTGGACAGAGTGGCCAGAGTGCTCCTGGTCTACTGTGGGGTTAGGGTGGCACTGCTTCCTGACTGGCTCTCCAGGCCAACCCTCCCTCTCCCTCTCTCCAGCCCGGTGAAACCGGCCCCTTCTTTAGCCTTATGGCAGCCCCAGCCAGGAGCAGAGAAATAAATATTTAGATTGGCTCAGCCTGGGCCCCAGAATCACGCGCTCTGGTGTGATGGGAAGGAGACCAAGATGGCAGAGGAAACTCCCAGGAGAGAGGGCCAGCTGTCCAGGAGCACAGGGACTGGGGAGTCAATGGGGGGGGCAAGCTGCTTCATGCGCTCCTGGAGCCATGGCCTCTGGCCTGGGCTTGACTTGCATTGCACAGTGATGGGCTGGGACGGGGCTGAAGGGAAAGGGACTGTTCTGTCCTCTTGGTTTTCCACTCCCCTGCAAGAGAGCCTCTCTGCCCCTGTCCCCAAGGCCTTTTGGAGGGGAGCTAAGGAAGGTCACCTGGGGAGTGAGGCAAGCTAGGGGCTGAGAATGGGGAACACAGAGGGAACTGAGCAGGCTGGAGCTGAGATGACGTGGTGAGAGCATGTGTGTGTGCTTGCACGTGTGTGTGTGTGTGTATGTGTCTACATGTTGTGAGAAGCAGTGTCAGGGGAGATACTCCGTAGGAGGCACGTGAGGAGGGCGAGACAGGGTGTGTGTGCAAGATGCTGGGCATGAGACTTTGGGGGAATTCAGAGGGGACAGAGGGCATGGGAGACTGTGGAAATACATGTGGCAATATGACAGGAAGGTGTGGGAGAGGACAGGTTTGTGAGCCATCTCTGTGAGGAAGGGAGAGACTGAGGGAGGAGGCAAACTTGGTGTGTGCCTGTGGGGGAGATGGGAATGTGGGATGGGATCCTGGGGAGAGACTGAGTGGAAAAGAGAGACTGAGACCCAGCAAGAGTGTGTGAAGAACGATAGACATGCAGCTCGAGAAGGGGGACGTGAGTCTGTGCATCATTTGGTATTAGACTTGGCTGTAAGTTGGGATTCGACTTTGGCTAGGGGCTCAAACTCCCAGTAAATGGCTGAGACCAAGGCAAAACATTTGCTTTGCTCTTTCCAGCATTATCTGAGTCTGGCGTGATGACTCCGCCCTCCCCACCAAGGCTCCCACCCTCAGTGCTAGCTTCACCATGACCTGGCACAGGTCTTCTGTCAGTGTATTCACCAGAGCCCCAGCATGGCTGGGTCAGAGCAGACTTCTTTGTAGGAGATACAGTGGGTCCCAAAAACACAGCATGGCCGGGCTGTGTACAGAGGAACTGAATATCTGGACAAGGGCTAAGTGGGGAGCTTGGAATAGCATGATCACCGGACTCAGAGTCAGGAGGTCTGGGCTTCCTGTCTTGGCTCTACCACTGTGTGACTTGTGAAGGACACATCCCCTTCTGGAACCTCACTGGGTTGTGAACTAGATGATCCCCTAAACCCTCTTTCTAGAAGCCAAAATAGCAGCTGTGGCAGTATCAGTCTGCAGGAACCCAGACACAGGCAAGGCCAAGGAGAAACAGGTGTCTTCTTATTGGAGATAAGCAGGTTGATGGAGGCCTGGAGCATTCATTCACTATCCCAGCTACTAAGTGCTGAGCCGGAGCTCTGTGCCAGACCCTGGGGCTACTGCACGAATAAGCTAGAGTCGCTGCCCTTGAGCCAGGGCCAGGCCACGGAAGGCCAGGACAACATGTTGCCTGGGCAGAAGATGCCCAGGGAGGACAGGGACCCTCTGCCCAGGCATGTAAATACGATGCAAGCCACCAGGGCAAAACCCCATGTGGAATCTGATTCAACTCTAAACCACAGTTCCATTCGCGTCACCACAGGCTCAAACCCACCCATGACTTGCAGTGACTCACAAGATGAAACTTGGACTCCTGAGCCGGGTGCTCAGACCCTGTGTCCTGTCCTCGCCAGCTTCTTCGGCCCTCATTGCCTTCCCCATGTCCCCTGCCACCCACCTGCCTCTGCTGGTACGTTTCCATTCCTTTTCTCAGAAAAACCCTTCCATGCTTGTTTGTTTACTCTGCCTTTGTGTATTCATTATCAGACCTGCTGTGTTCTGGGGGCAGGGACACACTGTGAGTAAAACACTAACCCAGCCTCATGGAGTTGAGTCTGGAAGGAAAGATGATTAATCCCATTTGTGAACACAATGGAACTTGTGGTCTAGAGGCAGGGGCTGGGGTTGGCTCACTCTGAGGGAGGACTGATAAGGGCAGCCAGAGGAGGGGTACATGTGAATAGGCACCGAAGGACAGTAGATAGATGGGCACAGGACATCCTGGCAGAGGAGTCAGCTCATGGAAAGACAGGGGCGATGTAGCATCACTCATTCTAGAAAACACAAGCTCTTCAGTTCAGTGTACAGGGAGTGCCAGAGTTGCTGTGGGCAGGAACCTGGGATGCCAGGCCCTGGGGGTTTGCTTTATGGTAGGACAAAGGTAGCCCTTGCAGGGCATTAGACAGCTCAGATGATGGTGGAGGGATGATTAGTGGGGGGTGTTATGAGAGCCTCACACCTCCCTGTCTTTAATTTTTTTTAATTATCATTTCTTAAAGAGATGAGGCCTCGCTGTGTTGTCCAGGCTTGTCTTGAACTCCTAGGCTCAAGTGATCCTCCCACCTCTCCCTCCCAAAGTGCTGGGATTACAGGTGTGAGCCACCATACCTGGCCCACCTCCATCTTCTGTGAACACCTCTCTCTTTGCTGGAACACCCTCAATCCTTTAATTATCAGGTCCACAGAAGTGTCCTCACTCTGGGAGGTCTTCTCTCCCTCACTCCACTCAGCCCTGTTCTTAAGGGGACATCAAGCACTTTCTCATCCGTCTCCATAGCATGTACCATAAACCACAACCCTAGGCCTAATGGTGGTTCACTTCTGACTCTGGCTGTCAGAAGTCAGCCTCCCCTAGAACCCCCTTGAAGACAGAGGTCTTCATCTTGGCCACAGCCACTCCCCTGCCCATCCTGGTGCCCCTGGCAATACTAATACTGGTGATATTACCTGCAAGCCCCAGAGGAGCACCTGACCTGTCTGAGTTGCACTTACATCTAAGGAGAAAATGTGTTGCTCCTGCCTCTTTGGAGCAGATTTCTGGAGTAGATTATAGTTGGTGCAAGGCAAACACAGGGCCCAGAATTGCAGCAAACGAAACATTCAACCCACTTAGTTCTGAGACCTTTCACTCATTTATTCCCTGCAACAGTCCCTCAAGCCAGGTACTGTTCTACTCATTTTGCAGATGTGGAAAGTAAGGTGTAGAGAGGTTAAGTAAATTCTCCCAAGGTTGGATGGTTAGTAGCAGCAAAGCCAGGATATGAACACGGGTAATGCTGGCTTCAGAGCTTTTGTCCCTAACTGTCGTGCTATCCCAGAGCCTGCCTATCCCTCATATACAACTGGAGACAAGAACTTTGGAAGGACAAAATTATGAACTTTGCAGCAACTTGGATGGACTTAGAGTCTATAATACTCAGTGATCTATCACAGAAACAAAAACCCGAGAACTCCACGTTCTCACTCATAAGCAGACCCTGAACAATTATCATACTGTAAGAAAGGATTGACAGTAGTGGGAAACTGCCAGGGGAGGGGGAGCACACTTCATCAATAAGAGTATCTGATCTCAAACCAGGTGATGTGGGGACCAAAGGTCATCGTATAGGCCCAAACTTTACCTACACGATGACCTTTTGTATACCTAACCCTGAATTGTACCCCACATCTTTAAAATTAAAATTAAAAAAAAAAAGAACTTTGGCAAACACTATCTCCCCAGCCTAGTTGCCATACCCTCTGTGTGGCCCACATCCTGGCCCTGGATTTTGGATGCACTCGTTTTCCTGGTGGCTTGCTCCTGGTGAGCCACCAGGAAAACTAACGCACCTAGGAGAAGGAGCCTTGTAGAAACCTCCCATCTTGGGAGCCTGCCTCCAGCCTCTGCTGTGGCCCCCTCCCCAGCTGTGCTATCTGCTTTGGGCTGTAGGCCTCATCAAGTGAATCACCCCAATGGACTCCTAGGCACGGAGGAAGGCTGGGAGCCAGGCTTAGCATCTGGCCAGATGTTCCGTGAAGCAGGGGAAACATTCACACTGCCCTGTGAAGACTGGAAGAGAAGGGGACTCCAGAACCTTGCTAATAAGTCTTAGGTGTAGGAAGGGGAAGGTAGGGGACACTGGAGCCCAATTGCCCAACCTCTCAGGGGCCAGCAAGTAGAATGTGGTTTCTTGGAGACACAGGACTAAAGTGACTGGAGAATTCAGGGTTTGTAAAGAGGTCTGGGCAGGGCACACAGGCAGGTGAAAGGGTATTCCTGCCTCATCTTCTCCTCTTATTTGTATCATGTTGTTTGTTAGTCATGGGAAGCCCGGACCCAGAGCTGCCATGTTCCCAGGGCAGGTGTACGGAGGATATATAGGCAGACTGCCACCAGACGGGCATGATTGGAAGAGGAATCTGAATTCTAATCCTTTCTCTGCCACCTTACCAGCTGGGGGTCCAAAACAGACCACACTACCTCTGTGTGCCTGAGTTCCAGTTTCTTTAGCTGACTGTCAAGGAATTGGACGGGTTGATCTAAGATACAATTATGCATTCTGGTTAACAGAGCTGAGGCTTTGGAGTCACACTGCCTGGGTTAAAACCCCGGCTGTGTCCTCTTAGTTCCATGACCTTGAGCGGGTTACCTAACCCAAGCTCAGTCACAGTAATAGTTCCTACCTCCTGTTGTTGTAAAGATTTTAAATGGGATCATACATCCCTTTTGACTCATGGTAACAATGATTTTTCCCTTCTTGTCTCCAACTTCAATAACTCTTTGTCCTACAAATAGGAGATACAGAGGAAATCCTCAATCTCAATGAGAAATTCTCATTCCCAGTCAGTTCCCATTTCGGTGGCATTTTATTATTGTCATAGACGTTGTTATTTAATACAGAAGCAGGAAAAAACTCAAACATTCTGTTCACCCTCTGGTATGGTCTAAAAGTTCAAATCCCTTCTCCTGCCCGTGGTAGGCAGGTGATGTCAATGCCAGGGAGACACTGTTTGCTAAAGTCCTTGTATGTAGTTGTGTAGAAGGAATACGTAGGCTCGGATCACGCAAGAGTTAAGAAAAAGGCAGCGAGACCCCTCAGCAGCCCTGAGGCTGTGGGTATCACATGTGCCTGCAGGATTGGAGAAGGTGCTATGAAGATCCGGGTAGGGTTCTTTCCAAGGAGTCGGAACTAGAAATACCAAGGGAGTTGGATTTTGGATCCTGCTTGGGGGATCCTGCCAGGGACATTGCCTAACTCAAGCTCCAGCAGTGGAAGTCTGGTATCAAGTCTCACCTGGCAGGAACAGGCCCCAGAATGGAATATGCTACAAGCAGAGCAGACTCCTGTCTCTCCTCATCTGACCTGAGTGAATGGAAGATCAGATTGCCCCGGCTGGCAGAACAAGAAGATTCCAGAATCATGACCCAAGAAGGGATTTCCTGTGGAGAGGAAGCAGGGGCTAACCTAAGCTCTGACTCACCTTCCTCACAAATCTCAAATTCTAAGAAATCTGATAGAATCGTTCTCACTAGCTGAGCCTCAGTTTCTCTTTCTGGAAAGTCTCACCCTGTACTCCCATACCTCATTATTCCAGAGATCATTTACAGTCAAAGGAAGTAAGAGAAACTTCCTTGTAGACTTAAGGGGATTTCTGAGATTCCAGGCACTCGTGGGTTGCAGACCATTGGCAACATGTGTTGATCATCTGCAGCGGTGATCACAGCTAGCACTCACAATGCGTGAGCATTCTTCCAAACAACTGGTGTAGTCCCCACTACAACCCTGTCAGGAAAATGTGTAGTCGTGCCCATTTTACAAATGAGATATGTTGGGGGAAAGCCAGGGGCACCGGCTAACACATTGCAGCTTTGGGGTGGGGCCATGGGCCCCTCGCTGCCTGCAGCCAGACTCCAAGATGGACACTCAGACTCTGCTCTCAAGCTACTTCTGCTCTCGTGGGTATACAGTAAGCACTCAGTGGATGGGGCTTTCTTAGTAGGGGAGGCTGGGACACATCATGCACTGACAGGGCTGTGTATTCTAAACACCAGTGCAGAGCCACAGGGGTTCTAACAGGGAACAGTCACTGAGGCCATGGCAGAAGGGATCTTGACAGAGTTAGACACCTCTTTTTTGCTGTTATATATATATATATATGTATGTGTGTGTGTGTGTGTGTGTGTGTGTTTTTGAGTAGGAGTCTTGCTCTGTCACCCAGGGTGGAGTGCAGTGGCATGGTCAGCCACTGCACCCTTGGCCCACTGGGCTCAGGCGATCCTTCTGCTTCAGCCTTCCAAGTAGCTGGAACCAAAGGCACATGCCACCTCACCTGGCTAATTTTGTTTGTTTGTTTGTTTGTTTGTTTTAGAGACTAGGTCTCGCTAAGTTGCCCAGGCTGGTCTTGAACCCCCAGACGCAGGCAATCCTCTTGCCTCAGTCTCCCAAAGTGCTGGGATTACAGGCATGAGTCACCGCACTCAGCCATTTTTTTTAAATTTTAAAGATGTGGGGTACAATTCAGATTTAGGTATACAAGTGGTCATCATACAGGTAAAGTTTGGGCCTCCCTTTGGTCCCCACTTCACCTGGTTTGAGATCGGGTACCCTTATTATGGCCCCACTCCATGGCAGTGTCCCACTACTGCCAATCTGTTATAGTATTATGATAAACGTTCAGGGTCAGCTTCTAAGTGAGTACATGCGGTACTCAGATCTTTGTTTCTGTGTTACATCACTGAGTATTATAGACTCTGAATCCATCCAAGTTCCTGCAAAGTTCATAATATTGTTTTTCTTTATGGCTGCGTAATATTCCAACGTGTATATATACCACATTTTCTTTATACAGTCTACTTTTTATGGGCAGCATGGTTGGTTCCATGTTTTTGCTGTTGTGAATAATGCGGCAATAAACGTGTATGTACAGATATCTTTTTCTGCACATACATGATCTGAGTTCCTCTGGGTATATTCCCAGAAGGGGGATTGCTGGGTCATATGGAAGGCTGTTGTTAGATTTTTTAGGAATCGCTACACTGTTTTCCACAGAGGTTACAGATTTAGACACTTTTTACTGGGATTTGCAATGTCTCATGAGAGCAGAGTTAGCTATGGCCAGAGATGGGTGAGAAGTGTGGGAGTAGGGGGAAGCGGGCACTTCTGACGTGGTGGGGGTGTGGCAGAGCATAGGGTTCCAGATTGGGAAGGCGGCCCCAACCCACCCCGTGGCCCTTGTCCCTCCACCCTCCTCCAGACTCCCCCATTCCCACAGTGAGTCAGTAGCAGGAAAGAGTCCTTTGCCTGCTGGCCATGCCATGAAGAGCCCCATGGGGGGAAAGGGAAGTGGGGGGGGAGAGATGAGCCATCCCCCCTCCCTCAGGCTGGACAGTTGCAACAGCTGTGCCAGCCTGCAGCCTCCGCCTTTAACCCCATCCTGCCCCCATTCCCCCACTCAGTGGCTGGCCAGGAGCCTGGCTGAGCAGAAGCACCAGGAGAACTTTGAGGCCTCTCCCCAAACCTACTGAATAAGAATGTCAGACAGAGGAGCCTTGGAATTTGTACTTGAAAAAGTACAGCCCCTCCCCCATGATGCCCTGGTCAGGTGGCTGGAAGGGCCCAGACCCTCCCTAATCAGGGTGATATTCTCCACCAAGGGGAGTCACCAGCTGTGAATAATCCAGGTGCCCAAACCAGGTGCTGTTTAGTTCAAGGTGAAGCCCTGTACTTTTAAAGCGTTCTCTTTTGAAAAACTCTCCAGTGGTTCATTTTTTCCAGGAAGCTTTGGAACAGTTGGGTTGTGTCCTTTCTTTTAAGTCACGGGTTTAAGTGGAAAAGATAGAAATTCCTGGACCAGCAGGAGGGCGGTGTCTGTTGCCAGGCAGTGTCCAGGCGTCCCCTCCAGGGCCCAGGTTGAGCACCGGGTGGGCTGGCGGGAAGGCCCTGCGCCCTCCAGCTGATCTCCCACTCTCTCGCCCTTCTCCTTCAGGATGTGAAGATCTTCCGGGCCCTGATCCTGGGGGAGCTGGAGAAGGGGCAGAGTCAGTTCCAGGCCCTCTGCTTTGTCACCCGGCTGCACCACAATGAGATCATCCCCAGTGAAGCCATGGCCAAGCTTCGGCAGGTGAGTGCCCACCCCAGGCCTGCCCTGGCCCAGCTCTTGACCCAGAGCGCCCACCCCCACCTCAGCCTCCCACCCAGCTCGTCATCCTCATGCTGTTCCTGGATCCGTTGCTCCATCACCCACCCTAGTCCTCATCCCTGGCACCTCACTCACCAGAGTCCTGAACCCCCTGATTTTGCCCCGGGCTACACCTGACCCCATAGCCCTAGAGCTCAAACTGAACTCCCACTTCCCAAATTACTCCAATCCCCTCATTCCAGCTCTTCCCATTTATGATAGAGTCTAAGGGCTCGGGCTCTGAAATCAGGCCAAGCAGTCACATCTCCTCCATCCATCATTAGCCAGGTGACATTGGACAAGTTACCTCACCTCCAAAGCCTCCATGTTCTTCTCAGGAAAATGGTTACTGGGAGAATGGTTACTGGGAGAATTCAATGAGATAGCATATGTCAAGTGTTCAGCCTAGTGTTCAAAACCCTTAAACCTACTGACCTGCTCTGGGTCCCTTCCTAGACCCTGTCCCACCTCCTGCAGCTTCATTCTAGTTCCCTAACGGAGCCAGTAGGGCCTGCCCAAGGCTGTCCTCACCTCTCCTCCCTTCTTCCTGACATTCTGAGAGAGTCTCAGTTCCCCAAATGTTGGAAAGTCCATGACCCAGAGCTCATTAACCTGGGGACAGCTTACTGAGCCCGCTCACCTCAGTTTCCCAAGAACACCTCAGAATTTCCCATCAGGCTGCGAAGGTCAGCCCAGTGAACCAGCAAATAACTTGGGAGCAATCCATTCTGGGCGGAAGCTTAGAAGGCTTGACTGCACTCTGGACATCAGTGGTTAGAGGTGGGTGGAGCTGGGTGTCCCTCAACTACCACCCTGCAGATGGCCCTGAAGTTCTCAAGGCAGCCAGCCTGGGCTTGCCTGACTCTCAGGGATCAGGAGAAGACAGGCAGGAACATCCTGAGGTGAGGCTAGGTAAGAGTGGCTTCCTCCCACACACAGAAAAATCCACGGGCAGTGCGGCAGGCCGAGGAGGTCCGGGGCCTGGAGCAGCTGCACATGGACATTGCCGTCAACTTCAGCCAGGGGGGCCTGCTGAGCCCCCATCTCCACAACGTGTGTGCCGAGGCCGTGGATGCCATCTACACCCGCCAGGAGGACGTCCGGTTCTGGCTGGAGCAAGGTCAGCTGGGTGCTGGGTGCTGGGTGCTGCCTACTGCCTACTGCTGGTCAGAGGGAGGGAGACAGGGGAGACAGCATCGAGCAGCAGAGGAAGGAGGGAGTATCATAGCTGAGTGGACTTTCTGTTTGTTCAAGAGACATTTACTGAGCACCTACAGAGATGTACCCACACAGCAATCAGGCATGAGACACCCAGTTCCTGTATCCCAGGAGTTGACTGGGGGTGGACCTTTACAGCATTAAATGTGATAGAGTTCAACGTTGAGCTACAGGTGTTTGAGGTCAGGGAAGGCTTCCTGGAGGAAGTGGTGCCTTTGTAGCTATTCAGTGAGAAGAAACAGCCAGTGGACAGGAACCCATTCCAGGCGGGACACACAGATTCTGCTAGGCCCTGTGGAGGGATATTTCCAGATATTTCCCCTCATCCCTGCCCTTAGTGAGGATGCAGGGAGGGGACCTTCTATCATGGGGGAAGGGAAACGGGCATCAATTTCTCCCCTGCCCACCTTTGCTGCTGCCTCTCAGAAATTAGCTTCATTCTTCCTGCCAGCATCTCTCCCCAAGATCCTCAGGAACTCCTCCCAACTCTGTGCGCCTTACTGACCTCTGTGACTTCAATGCCGACTCACCTGGGTGCTTTTCCCAAGTCCACCCTCAGGTCTGCTGTGTAAAGGAAACAGAGATATGTCACCATTCCAACTTCAGGCCCCTGAACCTTCTGCACAGCCAGCTGTGCACTAGAGAAATGCCTGCCCCTCCCAAGGCAGGCCTGGATTGAGAAGTACCCAACAGAGCTGTGGTTATGACCCTCACGCATGCGGACACACACAGGCAAACACACGTATACTCCCCAGTAGCCTGCACCCCAAACTAAGGGGCAAGCTTGCAATGTGCACCCCCCCAAAAGCTGGTCCCTCCCACAGCCACTGAACCAAGCCAGCCGGGTCCGTGTCCTCTTCCCTGGCACCCCTCACAGGCTAATTCTCCTGTCTGCCCCAAAGCCCTGGCCACCCTGACCTCCTTCCTGCCAGAGATGCTGGCAGAAAGGAGTGAAGCTAATTTCTGAGATGCAGCAGCAAAGGTGGGCAGGGGAGAAATTGATGCCCGTTTCCCTTCCCCCATGATAGAAGGTCCCCTCCCTGCATCCTCACTAAGGGCAGGGATGAGGGGAAGTATCTGGGGATCTCCCTCCACAGGTCCTAGCAGAGTCTGTGTGTCCCTGCCTGGAATGGGTTCCTGTTCTCTGGCTGTTTCTTCTCACTGAATAGCTACAACCGTGTGCTGTCCTTTTCCTGCCCAGTCCTACTTAAATACCACTTTTCCTAAGAAGACTTACTTCTGCCCCAGCTCCCCACATCTCTATGGCAGCACACTCAAGGATGGTGATTTTCTAAAGCGTCAGGCAGCAGCATGGATGAGCAGAGGCCTTGAAGTCAGGCAGATCTGGATTCCGTTCCTAACTTCACTCTTACTGTGTAATTGCGGCCAGATCGTTCAGCTTCTCTGGGCCGATTTTCTCAGCAGTAAAACATAGGTGATGGTCCTTAGCTCCTGGGGTGACAGAAAGCGGTGCTGTACGTAGAGTCCCTGGCATGTCGCTGGGATGCCCTAGGTGAGAGTGCTTGTTGTTGAATCCATCTCTCCCTCTGACCTGGAGAGGAGCCTGGTGCCCAGGTCTTACCTCTGCACCCTAGTGGCAGCCCTGGGAATGGAGGTGTCTATGAATGCCTGTTGCATGACTGAGAAGACCCAGCAGAGAACAGCAGCCGCAGGTGACTGAGGGCGCCCCCTCCCTTCCTCCCTCCTCCCTCCCTGACCCTTGCCTCTCTCCTCCAGGTGTGGACAACTCTGTGTTCGAGGCTCTGCCCAAGGCCTCCGAGCAGGCGGTGCTTCCTCGCTGCAGGCAGGTGGGGGACCGAGGGAAGCCCTGTGTCTGCCGCTACGGGCTGAGCCTGGCCTGGTACCCCTGCATGCTCAAATACTGCCACAGCCGCGACCGGCCTGCACCCTACAAGTGTGGCATCCGCAGCTGCCAGAAGAGCTACAGCTTCGACTTCTATGTGCCGCAGAGGCAGCTGTGTCTCTGGGATGAGGACCCCTAGCCCTGCTAGGGGGTGGGGAGGGCCTGAGGATGGCTGATGTGGGCCCATTGCCCCTTCCCCAGCCATCAGCGGGGGTGGCAACCCCCATCTGAGGCCTTAGTTCCCTCCCTCCCAGCTCCTCTGGACCCTCGGACTCCATCTGCCATGACTGTGAAAGGGGTATGGCATGGCAGGGGGTCACTAACTCGTGAAGGCAGTCCCCACCCCCACCCTGTGCCTTCCTTGGGACAGAGACAGATAAAGGGACTCCCTCCAGACTTGCAGCCCTCCCATCCTGCCTCTCCCCTGAAGGTTTCACTTCCAAACTGCCAAAATGTGATGGCCTGTGACCTTTCTGTTGAACTGTTTAAAGGTGTAGACCCTGAAAGGAGTCTGCCTGCAACGCCCCCCCTCCCCACATGCAACTCCCCCCCACACACACACATTGGGAAGGCGCTGACCCCTCAGTACCTTCCCACTTCCTAATAAGGACCATAACCCCCAGAGAGGGAGCTGTTAGGGACCGAGGCTACTGCCCCTGGACAATTACAGCACATTCTTCTCACTCTGGCCCCAGGGCCGACCGGGGGTGGATGTAGACCTCCCACCACTGAGACAGACCACCTGTGCCTTTCCCCAGACCTGGACTTTGCGGCCAGAGCAGACGCCAGCTCTTTCTCCCTCTAAAAAGAAATATTTTTGTAAGGTTCTGGGACAGGGAGGGAGCATGAAGTACGAGGAAAACTTGAATTCCAGATTTTTAATGCAAAGTATTTATCATTTGTACCAGAAATAAAAGTTTAAGTTTTTACTTGATTGACAACTCTAGACTGGGCGTTCAGAACAAACTTTTGGCCAATGCTGCCACCTGGTGTCAGAAGTGTCTCTTTACTCGATCAATGAGCAATCTTAGGAACAACTTCTAAAGCACCTACTGTGTGCTCCACCACTTGAGAGAGGAAGTGGGAAATGACGTCATTAAGGAAGGATATGATAAAACTTCTGCACTCAAGAAGATGAGACAGGTAGGGAGTGATAGCTCATACCTGTAATCCCAGCACTTTAGGAAGCCGAGGCAGGAAGATCCCTTGAGTCCAGGAGTTCCAAGACCAGCCTGCACACATAGTGAGACTTCATCTCAAAAAAAAAAAAAAGAAAAAGCTGGGCGCATTGACTCACACTGGTAATCCCAGCACTTTGGTAAGCGGAGACCAGAAGATTGCCTGAGCTCAGGGATTCAAGACCAACCTGGGCAACTTGGCGAGACCTCTTCTGTACAATAAATCAAAAATTTAGCCAGGCATGGTGGCGCACACCTCTAGTTCCAGCTACTTGGAAGGCTGAGGTGGAAGGATCGCCTGAGCCCAGCAGGTTGAGACTGCGGTGGCCATGAGCATGCCACTGCACTCTGTCATGGGTAACAGAGTGAGACTCTGACTCAAAACAAAAAAAAAAGACAAGCATAGATGCAACTATAGTAAGCCAGTCAGTAATAGCCAGTACTAAGACAAAGTATAAGATTGAGTCTTGGAACCAGACTTCAGATCTGGAGTCTGCTACTTACTTGCTGTGCAGCCTTGGGTCGTTACTTTACTTCTCTGCTCCCCAGCTTCCCCAACTATAAAATGAGCCTACTGGTGACTCAAGTGAAATTCTTGCATGTCAAGTGCCTAGCACATAGGGAGTGCTCCCTGTGCTCGCTGTTATTATTAATATTGTTACTATTAGAAAAACAGACATTCCCACATCTGTAAATCTGGGACAACTAGGTCAGTCATCTGGAAGATTCTTCACTTCCAAAACATCTTCCTGCATAAAGAGGCTATAATAGGAAGGGCTGGGTAGGGTGCTGGAGAGTTTGAGAAGCAGGGCTGTGCAGGCTGCATTTAGTGGGGAAGGCTTGGAAAGAGGGGGCATGACGTGAGGCTGGCAGAGGGTAACAGTTTGACGAGGTGGAGGCAGGAGTGTTTCAGGGACTAGGAAAAGTTTTGTGGGCTCCCCAGGAGACCCAACTTTCTTAGGAGGGAGAAGAGAGGGAGCATTGGATCCTTCCTTGGAGGGAGAGAGGTTTGCAGGGGTTCCCTTTTCTCTGTTCCCCAGCCCGCCCAGAATGGGCTGCTGCTGCCCCTGTGCAGGCCAGAGGGTGGTGGAAGCCAGGCTTGCTTGGCCTTGGTCAAGCTGCAGTCGGTGGGGAGGTTCCTTCCAGGTGGGCCTGCCTCCTGTCTGAACCTGTTTTAAAGGACCAGCTTCGGCTTAGCTGGGGGATGAGGGGAGGAGCTGCCCCCACCCAAGGCCTTTCCCTCCTTCCCTCCTATCAAATCTGGGACCTCCGTCCTGAGCCCCAACCCGCAACTGCTGCTCCAGGCAGGGGAGGGGATACCTGGAGAGGCCTCTCCCACCCTATGTGTGTGCCTTTAGTGCTGGAGGTGGAGTCCCCACATCCTCCATATACCCTCCCTATTGACTTCCAAAAATAATGCTTTTTTAAAAAGCAATGTTGGCCAGGCACGATGTCTCATGCCTATCATCTCAGCACTTTGGGAGGCAGAGGCGAGAGGATTGCCTGAGCCCAAGGGTTCGAGCCCAGCCTGGGCAACCTGACAAGACCTGGTCTCTGCAATAAATCAAAAAATTAGCCAGGCGTGGTAGCATGTGCCTGTAGTTCCAGCTACTTGGAGGACTGAGGTGGAAGAATCACCTAAACCCAGTAGGTCGAGGCTGTAGTGGCCGTGAACGTGTCACTGCACTCCAGCCTGGGCGACAGAGTGAGACTCTGTCTCAAAAATAAAAATAAAAATAAGAAACAAAAAAGCAATGTTTTCAAGACTTGGTGTATTTTTCTGACCATCCTTGACAAGCACCTCTAAGCCTTCCTGTCCCCTGCAGTGAGGGGGGCTCTGGACACCATCACTACAGACATCCCTATCCTGGGTCCCCTCCTGATCTTAGGGGACAGGGATGACAATTAAGATTCCCTGAGACGTTGGGGCTGACTTCATATTCTGCAAAATGGATGCCTCCTGTAGGGGCCACATTCCAGGGGCCAAGTAATAGTCCACTATTTCAAACTATGTTCCTACCCACCTCAGCCTCACTATCACTGTGCCTGACATTTCGCCATGAGTCATTTCTCTGCTTAGATTCCCATCAGAACTACTTGGGACTTGTTAAGATAGATGTAGATGGTCAGCTATTTGAGAAATGCTGAGATAAGAGTTTCCTATCCTCAGGGGGCCTTTGCGGCCATGTGAAAACACCTGTGATTAGCCAGGTGTGGCGGGAGCATGCCTGTAGTCCCAGCTACTCGGGAGGTTGAGACAGAAGGATAGCCTGAACTCAGGAGGTCAAGGCCACAGTGAGCTGTGATTATGCTCCTGCACTCCAACCTGGGTGACAGAGTGAGACCCTGACTCTAAATAAAAAATAAAAATTTAAAAAACATCCATGAGAGGTAATATCAGTACTCATTTCTCTGTGCATGTTAGGGCTTAACAAAGTGTTTTCATATAAATTAGCCTATTGGCTCCTCATACTGATTCTGTAGCATTTTATAGATGTGGTTCACCTATAAAATTCCGTGACGTGCCCAAGTTCAGACAGCTAGCTAGAACAGAATTTCAGGGGTTAGATCTGACCCCCTGGGCTTCTTACCCTGTGCTGCCTCCTATCCCAAAAGGCTTTATCAGGTGGGCCAGCTAGAATCTCAGGCAGCGCAGCTCACCCACAGGAGGGCGACATGGACTGGATGGGATGAGAAGGTGTACAGAATGTGGACAGAGTGTGGAATGTAGGGGGACAGAGTGTCCAAAGCTTCCCTGGGACCAGAGTTGGCAGGAGCAGGCTCCCAATCGGTCCTCTTTGTGAAAGTAAGCAAAGAGCCCTCCAGGAAGACCGGAAACCCGGCCCTCTGGTTTTTTTTTTGGGGGGGGGTCCCCCTTTATATGTACAGAAAGAGAAAGAGAGTCTTATTTTAAGGAATTAGCTTACTGGATTTGGGGGTCTGGCAAGTCAAAAATCCTAGCAGACTGGCAATCTGTCAGCTCAGGCAAAAGTGGATGTTGTAGTCCAGAGTCTGGGATTTGTAGGGCAGGGCAGCAGGTTGGAAGCTCAGACAGGATTTCTATGTTATAGTCTTGAGGATTCTTTCTTCAGGGAACCTCCATGCTTGCTCCTAGGGCCCTCAACTAACCGGATAAGCCCCCCCTCCCACATTATGAGGATAATCTCTTTCACTTAAAGTCAACGGCTTCAAGGGCAGAATCAGCAGATGCTGGTCACTGCTAGGAGAGGAAGGGTGGGGGGGCACACGGTAACATACCGAGTATCTGGTCCACTTTCAGGGAGACAGGACCACCTAGAAGTCCAAACTTCACCTGCATGCAACCTACTTATGTAGTTAATCCCCACTTGTACCCCACAAATATATATATATATATAAAGTCAACTGCTTGACGCCAGGCATGGTGACTCATACCTATAATCCCAACATGTTCGGAAGCTGAGTGAGGCAGGAGGATCGCTGGAGGCCAGGAGTTCGAGACCAGCCTGGGCAACATAGCAAAACCCTGTCTCGACAAAAATATTTAAAAATTAGCCAGGCACAGTGACTCGCTACTAAGAAAACCCTTGAATCCAGGAGTTTGAGGCTGCAATGAGCTATGATGGCACAACTGCACTCCAGCCTGGGCAACAGAGAGGGAGACCCCGCCTCTAAAAAACCAAAATGTCAACTGATTGTAAAGGTGAATCACATCTACAAAATACCTTCACAGAAGAACCAGTGTTTGACCAAACAGCTGGGCACCAGAATCTAGCCAGATGGCATATAAAATTAGGCACCACACCTGCCATCACTTGGTATTATCATTAAATATTCGCCTTCTGACCAGAGAGAACATGGTAGCATTCCAGAGCATATTCTCAGTATCAACTCTTGGCTGTAGCCAGGGGACAGCTGAACTGGCTATTCCCCTCTCCTCCCTCCACCCTGGCATGTGCTTGAGGAGGCTGGCCTCTGCATCACTGGGCTTCCTCTTCTGACTTCAGCCAATGAGAAGTGCCTCAGATGGGAGGTAGAATGAGAGAGCAGTGGGGATCAAGTTCCCTGGTCCTCGCTGCTTCTGCACCACACCTGTGGCATTGGCCTCATTCCCTGAAGTCTCCAGACCTTCTTCACTCCTGTCCCACTGCCTCCCTCTCTCACCTCTTCAGACCTGGCTTTTCAGTGCCACTCTTCTTGGTGCTGGTTCCCTTAAGTCCGCTCACGCTTCTGCCCATAAGTGACATCATCATTAAAGGCACTGTGACTGGGCGTGGTGGCTCACGCCTGTAATCCCAACACTTTGGGAAGCTGAGGTGGGAGGACTGCTTGAGCCTGGGAATTCAAGACCAGCTTGGGCAACATAGGAAGACCCCAATTCTACAAAAAATTCAAAAAAATTAGCCGAGTGTGGTGGCACATGCCTGTAGTCCCAGCTACTCAGGAGGTTGGGGTGAGAGGATTGCCTGAGCCCAGGAGGTCGAGGCTGTGGTGAGCAGTGATTGTGTCACAGCACTCCAGTCTGGGCAAAAGAGTGAGACCTCGACTCAAAAAAATTCAATAGTAATAATAATAAGGGACGCTGAGTTGATTCTGTTTTCCTGCATAGGCTCTGACTGTAACCACAGTGGTCCCAGCTGGTAAAAGGTTTGATGGTAGAAGGGAAGTTGTCAAAAGCAGGGATGGAAAGCATGGGCTCACTTGGCAGGGATGAGGTACAGAACTTCTCTGTGGAAAAGGGGCTTCTGGTGGAGCAAGGGAAAGATGGGCCCCAAGCAGGCTCAGGACTCTGCCTCTCAGTGCGGTGTCCACACCCCCTGGGATGGCCCTGGCTCCTGCTGTGTGTCACCCTGTGAAGCAGTCCCTACTCCTAAGCAAGGAGAGACAGGATGTAGAAACATTCCACTCCAGCTCCCTGCTCTCCAACACTGCAGGAGACAGGAGCCCTGCAAGGACCACCACACCACCCCCTGACCTGCCTGGCTCCCTATCATGACAGAAATCACAACAGCCCTTCTTCCCGACCCCAAGGCTCTGAATCCCAGCCCATCTCCCTTCCTCGGGACCCACCTCTCTGGGGAAATTGTCCCCTCTCTTTCTCTTCCATCTCTCTCTTTCCTGCTTCCTCCCCCATTGGCCCTGAGAAAATTCAAATCTTTCCTATCTTTTTTTTTTTTTGAGTTGAAGTCTCACTCTGTTGCCCAGACTGGAGTGCAGTGACCGCTCCCGGGCACCACAGCCTCGACCTGCTGGGCTCCGGCGATCCTTCCGCCTCAGCCTTCCAAGTAGCCGGAACTACAGGTGTGCGCTACCATGCCTAGCTGATTTTTTGATTTATTGTAGAGATGAGGTCTCGCTTCCCAGGCGGGTCTCGAACCCACGGGCTCAGGCAATCCGCTCACCTCAGCCTCCCAAGGTCGCGGGATTACAGGCTGAGCCACCGAGCCGGGGCCGGGCTGGGCTCATTGGCTCAGCCTATAATTCCAGCACTTTGGGAGGCCAAAGTGAAAGGATTGCCTGAGCCCGCGGGCTCGAGACCCACCTGGGCAACTTGATGAGACCTCATCTCTACAATAAATCAAAAAAATTAGCCGGGCGTGGTAGCAAGCACCTGCAGTTCTGGCTACTTGGAAGACTGAGATGGAAGAATCGCCAGAACCCAGCAGGTCGAGGCTGTGGTGGCTGGGAGCGTGCCACTGCACTCCAGTCTGGGTGACAGAGTGAGACTCCAACTCAAAAAAAAAAGAACAAAACAGTGCTGGGTACAGTGGCTGATGCCTGTAATCCCGACACTTTGGAAGGCCAAGCAAGGAGAATTCCTTGAGCCCATGAGTTCAAGACCAGCCTGTGTAACATAGTAAAACCTTATCTCTACCAAAAAAAAATGTTTAAATCAGCCAGGTTGGTGGCACACGCCTGTAGTCCCAGCTACTCAAGAGGCTGAGGCAGAAGGATCACTTGAGCCCAGGAGGTTGAGGCTGCAGTGAGCCACGAGAACACCACTGCATTCCAGCCTGGGTGACAGAGTGAGACCCCCAGTCAAAAAAAAAAAAGAGCCAAATAAAAATATCTCAAGCCTAAGTCCCTCTCTACCTCTGCTCTATTTCTCTCTCCCTCAGTGACAAACCTTCTGCCGGCATCCTGCTCCCCAGCAATTCCCAACTTCGAATCACTACTCCAGGCTATGCTGCGATCAGCTGTGATGTGTGTTGCAAGTCATCTGTTCCCAAACTGGTGAACTGTTTCCACTTGAGTCGGGGCAGATTCAAGGTCCTCATGTGGACACCATCACCCTCACTCTCTCATGCTTTTTCACCTCTTGTTCTCAGTTTTTTCCTGAATTTCACAGGGTTCCCCAAATGTTCCACTCACCCTTGTGGCATATGTTTGCTCGCTTTGCTTTTCCCATCCTAGCTGAGCACCTCAGTTTTGATGTTCCTTCCTCCAAGAAATTTTCCCCAATGTCCCCAGATTTGATGAAGGTGTGCTCACAGCAGGTCTCCCTAGCACTCTCTGCCTTCCTGTTAGAGCTCATGCCACAGGATGAAGAAAGCATCAACCCACTGTAAGCTTCCTGAGGGTAGGGACAGTGTCTGTTACTAGCTATAGCCTAATACAACTCCAGTGGGTGCTCCATCCTGCTGTAAATAGATGAATGGCCACTGATCTCCCTCAGGTGTGAATGTAGGGTTGGCATGCAGCTCCAGAAGGCATTATGGGAGGTAGGACATTTAAACTGGCAGAGCTGTCCAGAAATAGAACAGACAGCACAATAGGCTGGGAGCTGCAGTCACAGCATCATCTGAGCAGACCCAAGCCAGACTTCACCTGGGGTTCCATGGTCAGGTCTGACCTTTGATGGGGAGCAGGGGCTAAAAGACCCCAAAATGGCCTGAAACTAAAATTTAATTTCTCCGGCTTGCCTAGAACTGGGGCCCTCTCCTGTGGCTCCCCCAGAAATGGATGGGCATTCCTGGTGAGACCTCTCCCAGGTCGGTGCAAGAGTCAGGGTTACATGCCCAAGACCACAAGAGGGCGTGCTGGGCCTAGACTTGCCCTGAGTGTGCAGGTAGACCAGGAAGGTTACCTGGGAGAGCCAGCAAAGGGCGGGCTGAGGCCAGGCTCTGTTGAAGGTGTGATTAGAGAAGTCCAGCCCTGGCCCAACGCTGGTCTCATGGCCAAAAAAGTTGATTGGGAGACAGAGTTGTTGTTTTAAAATTAAATCATGAAAAATAAAATAATATGCATGTTATAACTATTAGCTGAACGTTTAAGTGCAAAATGGACAAGGAATTTGTGTGTACTCCCCCTCAACATGGATGCAGGCTGGGTACTAGGGGAGGGGAAGATGTCCCCCAGGTGGGGGTGGGGAGTATTCAGGATTATGAATATTGGGATAGGAAACAACTCTGTGTCCTGACTCCAGTGTCCCCTCCCGTTCACTCCCCAGACACAGTTGCTTTATTCTAGTTCCCAAAAAAACCTCTCATCTTGTCACCCTGACACTAACTCCCTCCACCCGGTTCTGCAAATGCCTTCTGGCAATAGTACCATCAGATTTGCTCTGAGGTGTGATTTAAGAGAGGCCTGGAAGTCCTTCCTGGTCTCTACCCTGCTTCCATCTGTTTTTTGTTTGTTTGTTTGTTTGGGAAGCCTGAGTTTGGATCTACTCCCTTTCATCACCCCAAGGCAGGGAGTTGACCCCCACCCTGCATCCCCATGCTCTGGCCCCACGGCCCATCTGGCAGAAGGAAGAAGCTAGAAGGGACTTGTTGCTTGGTGGCCTTCCAGGACGCCTCGCTCTCCACCCTTCTTCCAGCCCTGACAACTCAATTCAGCTGACATGACAGGAAATGGGAGTGAGAAGCAGGACCTGCAGTTAGGAAGGACACTCTTCTCTGCTCGGGCCCACCTCCCTCCTGGCACCGCCCTCTCCAGGGCTATAGACCATTTCCATCCAATGTGGCTGGAAGACGTGCTTGACTCCTAGAGCTTTCTGTTCTTGAAGCAAAAGAAATTGCTCATATGCTCAAGGAGAAATGGAGCCTGGGGAGCTAGTGACTCCCTTGAGGTGCAGCCAAGGGGCTTAGATGACACTGCGAGAGGACCAGGAGGATCAGGGGCGGGATCAGAGCTGATCACACTTTCAGAACCACAGCATCCTGGGGTGAGGTTTTGGCGACTCTGAAAAAGTCCTCCAGCTGTTGAGAGAGGGTGGGGTAAAGGAGGGAGGGAGAGAGCATTTGCATTTCATTTGCATGTAGCTCTTTTGATGTCCAAAGGCACTGAAATTTCCTGTCCTAGCTTCTTTTTCCCTTTCTTTCTTCTGTTCCTTTCTAACCTCCAGGCAACACCCTATCTCTTTCTCTTCCCCACAGCTTTTCCTCTCCTAGGCTTCACAGGGACTTGGAGTATCAGGCCCAGGGGGTTGGCACCTTCCCTACCGCTTGCCTCGGGCCTAGAATTCAGGAAGCCGGTTTCGTAGAGACCAGGGGCGCTGGGAAGGAGGGAGGGATAAATGCACTCCCATTCTGGTTCATCTAATGGAAATGATCAGCAATCAGAGAAATAAAGGAAGGGATAAAGGAAGAAATAAAGGAAGAAATAAAGGTGATCCATCCCTCTCTCATGTCTCCATACACACATGCCACGCACTGCCCCAGCCTTTTAAGACCCAGGAAGGGCATGTGAAGAGGAACAGGGAAGAGTAGGTGGGTCTCTGCTGAGCCAGGCCGCTTTCTCTGTTCCCCTTGCCAGGGGCCTCAGGGCCCTCAAATGAGGGGGTCAGAATGACATCTAGGTTCCTTCTGCCTAAACTCATCTGATAACAGAAGGAAGAAGAGAAGGGGAGGCTCAGATTCAGACATTGAAGAGCAGGATTGACAGCAGCGGCCTTGGGGCCTGCAGCCTGGGTCTCACGTCCCACTCCATCATCCACTAGCTGTGTTAACCTCCCTGAGCCTCAGTTTCCTCATCTATAAAAGGGGACTAATGATTCTACCTAAGATAGCATGTATTCGGCATGGAGCACAGTTCTTGATACATAGGAAGCACTCAACCTATATGTATTGAATGAGTGAGTAAATAAATGAATGTGAGGGATCTGCCACCTTCTCCCTACCCTCTCCCACCCTTTGATCCTCCCACCTTCCCACCCCCATATTTGGAGCCCAAAACTGTGCCTTCAACTGTGAACCTCCATGTCCCCCTCCTCCCCAGGATCCCAGAATCCTAGGCTGCTGGAGTTGGAAGGCCCTTGGAAACCACCATATACAAGCTTTTCTGGCTTTTGGAAAACTAAAGCCCAGAGAAGAAATGTGACTTTGCACATAGAAAAAAGCAACAGGTCCCAGATATGGTGGTCAGAGATTGAGACCTTCGGTACAGTGTTATGCAAATGATATGCAAATAGAGATATGAAAATCACAACCACACAGGGGTATATAAGCTGTGTGCAGGCATTTTTCTAGAAGGATGGCAGGTGAGTGCAGTTGTGGATAAGAAATGGACCTCAGGGAAGGGGCCAAGCTTGAAGTGGAGGAAGGGAAGAAGAGGAAAGGAAGGGACAGAGGCTGAGTGTCCCGAGAGGGATCCCTTGGGTCCCTGGGCCTCCAGCATGCCTTTGTTGGTCTCTTCCTCCAGCCAGAAGAAACAAGAAGGCTCCCCTCCCTTCTTGCCAGGAGTGGGTGAAGGGGAGGTCAATGTGACTGGGAGAATGGTTTGTGGACCTGAGGCAGCATTTAAGCACTTCCTATTCCTCTGGGGCCACTGTGGCACCCATGGAACACTTTCTGATATCTCATGTGCTCCCAGCCTAGCCCAGCAGCTGGGCTGGGAGGTGGGAGGGAGAGGGACTGAATGAAGCAGCCAATCATTATAACCAGGAGGTAGGCTAAGAAAAGGCCCACAGAACCTGCCACAATGGAAGTTCAAAACATTGGAGTATCATGGTAATTTACTAAATGATAGATCACTGCTAACTTCAGAAGGAGGGACATTTGCACTGTGCATGGAGGGAGTAGAGTGCAGTGCTTTTGACCAAGAGCCCTGATGCTTACTGGCTGTGTAACACGGGCAAGTTAAACTCTCTAAGACCCGTCTTCACCATCTATAAAATGGAAATAATAATAGTACCATGTACCGGTTATCGTGAGGATTAAATGAGATCTAAAAGCACTAGAGATGCCTTGAAAGCGTTGGTCAGCACAATGCCTTGCACATAGTGCAGGTGCAATACATGCTGTGTAGTGGGAAGAACATTGTAGGTAAGGTAGAGAGGCAGAAAAACTCAGGGCCTTCTGTGAGTGGGAAGTAGTCCTTGGGACTGGGTTAGCACCTGCCTGATGGGTAAAATGAGCTCGAAGAGGTGAAGAACCTTGCCTCATGCCACACAGCTGGTAAGGTGTGTTGACAAGGAGTCCTCTCTGGGAAGAAAGGCCAGGCACTACCTTCCAGTCTGCACATGGCCTGTGGGCTCCCATGCAGGTGGTCCCTTGGCTTCTTCTGGACCACTTACTGGGCACCGAGGAGAGGAGGACATAGGGTGAGTGGGGCTCAGCTGATGAGTCTCCGATGGGTGCTGCAAAAAGCCCCAGAGGCTGTCATAGAGCAGCACAGCAACCTGGGACCTGGAGGTGGTGGAGAGGGGCAAGCCAGAAGCAGCCGTCTTCAGTTGGAAAATGTGATAATAAACGGAACCCACCTAGATCCCCAAACGTTGTGAGGCCACCATGGGGGGGGGAGGTGCTACTTCATCCTATAGAGGCACCAGCTATGAATAGCCCCTACCCGTTTCACAGATGAGTATAATGAGCTCAGAGAGCGAAGAACCTGGTCTCATGCCACACTGCTGATGAGCGGTTGAGAGTCAGAATTCAAAACCGAACTCTTTCCAGCATAACTTCTCCAAACACTCCAGATTCCTTGCAGCGCTCGCATTTAGAGAGTCTGTCCAAACGGAAGCCCAGGCTCGGGTTGGATGACCTGCCGGGGGGGTTCCTAAAAAGGGCGAGCCGGACTAGGACCCCGCCCCGCTGCGGGCGCGAGGGACAGGGCCCGCGCGGCCGGGTGGGGGCAGACAGGTGTTCCGCAGGGTCAGACCCGCCCGGCAGCGCCCCCGGCCCCCTTCCCGGGCCCCCAGCTCCCGGTATGCAAATGGCCGCTTTGCATGGGCCCGGGGCCAGGCGTGGGGGCCCTGCCAGGGGGCGTGGCCGGCGGCCCCCGCCCCGCGCCGCGTGCACACCTGGGGAGTGTGGCAATCCCGGCCGCGCCGAGCGCTGCCCGGGCCGGAGCAGCTGAGCGCGCGACGGCGGCGGCGGCGGCGGCTCCGGCGGCTCCGGCAGCGGCTCCCGCGGCGGCGGCGGCGGCGGCGGCCGGGGGAGGGAGCGGGGAGACCCTGGCTTCCCAGGGGGCCCGGCTGGGGCAGACGCGAGGGGCCTGGGGGGGCGCTGGCTTTGGCCCCGCCTGGGGCAGGATGGTGAATCTGGAGTCCGTGCACACAGGTGAGGGGCGGAGGGAGTGAGCTCTGACAGGTGTCACTGAGCGCGGGAAGAGGCGAACGAGAGGGGCGCCGCTCTGGCGGGAGGGGGGGCTTGCTTCCCAGCGGCCGGGAGAGGGCGGTGTGGATAGCGGGTCATCCTGGGACGGGCGTGGGTAAGTGGCTAGGGAACTCAAGGGAGGCAGTCTGGGACAGGACACCTTGGAAAAGAATGAGGGTGGGGGCTGGTGAGGGTGGGAGGGCTTCGGAAGCCCCCGATCCGGGGAGTGGCAGAACTGTTGCAGTCTCAGGAGGTTGCAGGAGATGGGTGGTTCACTCCCTCCGCCAGGGGTGTGGACCTGGGAGTGCATAGAGAGGAAATTACATGTATCCACATGTTATGTGTTTGGTGTCCCGGCACACGTGTGAAATGGAGGCAAAGTGGGCATGTATGTGGGGAGGTGGTTATGAGAAGTGAATGGGGTAGGCACAGTTACAGAGGCTCACCTGGGGCAGGTGCCATGCCCCCCATGTATTGATTAGGGCTTGTGCAAGCGTGTGTCCCTCAGCGTCAGAGGTGTGTCTACCTGTCCCCATGGGTGTTGGGAGAAGTGGTAGTGCAGACCCTAGAGGTGGCATGTCATGTGGACTGAAGATACCCGCTCGTGTGTTCCAGGTGTATCTGTATACGTGAGTGCTGTGCCCACCCACATGCTCTGTAGGTCTGGGTGGTGCTATAGGTTGAGTGCATGGTGGGCAGGTGTCAAGTCAGGAGCTCTGTGGGTTCCCAAAGGAGCAGCAACCTGCATGTGGGCTTGTGGGGTAGGTACTTCTGCCTCTGTGTCCAGGAGGGCATGGTGACAGACACATGTTCTGGGGCCCATATCCCATGCCCTTCTTTCCTAAGAGATGGAAGCCTAGGAGGTGGACACGATTTGCCAGGATTCAGTTTTCACTGCAGGAACGAATGATAGATGGGCATGGAGTGAACCAAGGCCCCTGCATTCACCCTGCTAATCCCGCCTTCCACAGCCGGGTGAGGGCAGGAGCTGCTGAGTTGAAGGGCTCGGTTTGGTGTTAGGGTGGGCCTTCTGGAGGTCTGAAGACCTGAGCAAAGACCAGGTGAAGAAAGCTGTACTTGACTTGGCCATTTCTAACCCTGGAACTTACCTCTCAGAGTGGGCAGGACCCAATGATCTTTATTTAGGATTTCAGGGCTCCTGGTGGGAATTTTGTTACTTTCTCTCCTTTCTGGAAGACTAGGGAGGAGGAGTGGAAGAAGGCAGCTCTGACCTACCCCAAGAAGCAGAGCAGGCTGGAAGCTTTGGCCCTTCCTGAGACCTACCCATCCTGAAAACAAGCACCAATGGGTACACCGGGTATAGTTCCTGAGACACCGTTTCCCGGCAGGGCTGAGAGGCAGGCTGGCAGAGAGGTGTTGGCGCCAAGTGGTTCCCCAGGACATGCCAGGAAGGGCTAGGCAAGGTGGAAGGAACCATCCAGTGGGGAGTCATCCAGTGTCTGGGGAACGTGTGTTTCCAGACCCTGTGTCACCAACGTGGATCTGGGCATGCCTGGGGTCAGGTCCCCTGGCAGGTGCCCACCTCCTTCTCTTCTCATCAAGAGGGCCAGGGTTTAAAAGGGAAGGAGACGTTTTGAAAAGGTGGGCCCTGCCAGTGGGTGGGATGTATGACCAAGATTAGAGACTTCCTGGGGGTTTTCCACCTCCTTGTCTACTGGAGGCTCCTGCTCTGGGGGAGGAGAGAGGAGGTGGGTCAGATGGGTCCCAGCAAGGAAGCAGCCTAAGGGGCTAAAAGGATCCTGTGGAGAAGAGAGGATGGGGTTGAGGAGAGAGAGAGGGCCAAACTCCTGATGCCTTCTCCGGGAGTGAGCTCCTTGCTGACACTTCTCAGAAGCACAGACATCTCCTCCACCTCCTCCCTGTGGGCAGGGATTCCAGACACTTTGGGGGACAGCTAAACCCAAGGTGGGCTGATTACTCAGGGTGGGGTCCCCCTCTACCTCGGGGTAGATTGCCAGATTCAGCTTTCCCCTGGCATGCTGCCCCTCCCCAGTCCATTACTGTTTCCCTTCAGGTCTGTCTGGGTCCCTCTGCAGTGTCTGGTTCCCCTTCGGTGACACCTCCAAAGGGCCTCTCAGTTTGGGACTTTCTGTGGTGTCACTCTGACTGGGTCTTTATTAGAGGGCTCACTTTGTTAGGTCCTCTTGGTGGGCTTTTGAGTTTGAGGTCTTCTTTTAGGGCCTTTCAGGGTGGGCCCTGCTGCAGGGAGTCTGTGAGGGAGGGTCTCCTTCCCTCTATGGAGTATCTCATCATGGGCCTCTCTCTAGGGTCCTTCAGTCCAGGATCCTCTTTGTAGAAACCTGGTCTCCTTTGAGTCCTCTTATTCCTCCCCAACTCCATCCACAATCATCCTGTGTCCTGCTGATAACAACACTTGCCCTGTAGATTCCCAGTCCTAGGCCCTTGAGGACTCCTCCGTTGACTTACTGGAAGTTTGGAGGAGGAATAGACACACACAAACTAGGGTATTGACTAGCTACCAGATTCCCCATTCAGAGGGTTCCACTGGCACGGCAGCCCCTGGGTCACCCTCCTTTTTGCTCTGATAACCTGGGCTCAGGCTAGGACTCAGGTCTTCCTGAAGCCTCAGTGCTTTGTACTTTATAGAGCATTTCACACAGAAGCGTGAGACCTGAGCAGGTGTAAGGTCACCAAACACGGGGCTCCCCAGCCAAGGAGGGGTGCCAAGGCCAAAAACAGGCAGAGGAGTTGACAAGAAAGAGCCAGCCATCCAGAGAGGGAGAGAAGAGACAAAGGGAAACAGTGGAAAGCCGGCCAGAAGGGGGACACCTGGTTTGCCCCAGGGTGTCTCTTTCTCTGCCTTTCTCCTCACTGTGAGCTGTTCCCCACCAGGATTAGGAGCCAGTTAGAGCTCAGGAATACTGGTTGGGTTAAAAGACCTGAGTGTGGCAGCAAGAAGAGATAAGAGAAATCTTCTCCAGGGGAGAGTTGGAGCCCTAGCTAGCTCAGAAGTGGTCCCTTGATGTCCCTCTCTGTCCCCCCCCGCCACACCTGTGAGGAAGAGCCAGAGGGAGCTCCAGTCCCTTCTAAGGACATGAAGATGGACACTAGGAGAGAGAGGGGTGGGGCCTCGGCATTCCCAGAGGAGCCTGGTCCTAGGAGGTTCAAGATACTCATCCCACAGCTTGAAGGAAATGTAGCCCCTTGGGCTTTCCTCCTGCTGGTCCTGCCAAGGCCTAAGGGGGATGAGGCCAGCTCCAGGGTGTGGTGGTGCCAAGTGAGGCCGAGGAGGGTCTACATCTGGCATCTGGGCTCTTACACGCAGCAGCTGTGCCTCCCCAGGGGAGGGAGTGATAGCAAGGAGCCTACTCAGTTTGAGATAAGAATACTGAGAAGCCTGGCCACACCCCATGCTTCTCTCACTCACCCCTGGCAAGTGCTGTCCGACAGGTGAAGGGTTACAGCGTCTCGGGGAGTTTCGGTGTTGGCCCATTTTTAGGCTGAGACCCAAGAGCCCATCCCACCCATCAGCCTTAGCCTCCTACCCAGCAGGAACAGGTTCTCAGTGTCTTAGCATCCGATGGAACTCAAGAAGAGAGGTTTTACAGGTCATCTTGCAAGCTTAAATCCCTGGTGTTGCCATGTTGCTCCTGTAATGGTACATCAAATGAATACATGTCATGGTGGGGACGGGGGGGCGGGCTTGGATGGCTTCAAAAGTTATTTTTAGACATGGTGAAGACTAACTTGACTAACTTTTTTTTTTTGAGTCGGTGTCTCACTCTTGTCACCCAGACTGGAGTGCAGTGGCACGCTCACAGCCACCGCAGCCTCGACCTGCTGGGCTCAGACAATGCTTCTACCTCAGTCTTCCAAGTAGCTGGAACTACAGATGCACAGCACCATGCCAGGCTAATTTTTTGTGATTTGTTGTAGAGACAAAGTCTCACAAAGTTGCCCAGACTGGTCTTGAACCCCCGGGGCTCAGGCAATCCTCTCATCTTAGCCTCCCAAAGTGCTGGGATTACAGGCTGAACCACCGAGCTCAGCCAAGACTAACTTCTAAGCTAATTTTGAGGATGAATGAGATGGCTTCTGGGTGTATTTGAAAGTGATGGGTGTTGGAGGAGAGTTTGGGATCTAGGCATAAAATTATGATTTAGCTCA
This sequence comes from Cephalopachus bancanus, assembly GCA_027257055.1. Taxonomy (NCBI): domain Eukaryota; kingdom Metazoa; phylum Chordata; class Mammalia; order Primates; family Tarsiidae; genus Cephalopachus; species Cephalopachus bancanus. The sequence goes on from JAPVLO010000276.1 coordinate 1,226,876, forward strand.
AGAGTTACCTTCTTAAATGTCAGGAGTTTGAAGTAAGTTGATTCAGTAACTCTGGGCATTATCCCAGCCTCACTGCCTCTTCACCTTTTCCTATCCCCATGGACACTTTACCTATAAAGTCAGAATCTGGAGGGTGCTAATGGTTTCCCAGGTAAAGGACAAATGACAGGGGTGCTGAGACAGAAAACCAAAGCTCTCCCTTGTAATAGAAGGGCTAGGGGAGGGGCAGGAGAAGGAGGTGGGAGGGGAAGGGGACTAGCACTCAAGCCTGAAGGTTTGTCTGTTTGATGAGTTCATTAGTGGGTGCTTTTTTGTGCCTGGAACTGTGCCTGCCAGTTTTCATTTAATTCTCACGATCACCCTGAGAAATAAGTGCATTATTTAGATGAGAAAATGTGCATTCAAATATGTGCCTAGGGCTCCCCTCACTTCCCCCTGCCCACCTCAAGCCAGCTAGTGATGGCACTGAAATTAAATCGAGGTTTGCCTGCTGTCAAAACCTATGCTCTGAATTCCCACAGTATTGAAGTAGGTTGAGGCCACCAGAGGGGAAGAACTCCCTCCACACCTTCCTGGCAGTGTCAGACTGAGGCTTCCCCTTGCCCCCTACAGTTGAAGACCCCTGTGGTGAAGTGTGAGCTGAGCAGATCTGTGTCAGGCAGTGTCCAGCTCCAAGGAGAGTGCTTCATGGGTGGGACGGAGAGGAGCCCATTTCTCCATTGAGAAAGGAGGCCAGCAGTGGTAGAGGTCCTTTGCAAATACATCCTGGTGGCCCATGCTAGTTATTCTGCATATCCATGCATGGGGCAGACTGTGCCAAGAAAGTTTGAGACTACAGCAGGAAGGCTTAGGAAATGCCTTCCTAATACAGTACCCCTGGAGGGGTGGGGGTATGAGTTCAGAGTCTCCCCTAGAGCTCTGTGATCACACTGCATGGTGTGGATTGTCTGGGGAGGGCTCCTTGGAGCTCCAAGTATTTACCTAGGAGTCTTCCTACAGTTTGTCTGGTCTCAAAAAATTCATCAAACCACTGTGACTCCTAAGGCTGCCTTTCTCCCTCCCCTACTTCTGGGGTGTTCTAAAAGGGCTGTAAGTCTCTAGACTCCCCATCTCTCTCTTGCTTGGCATCTCAGCCTCTACACCCCAAAGGTGTAAATCTCCGCCAGTGCCACACACATCATTGCCCTAAAAAAAACAAAACAAAACAAAGAAAGGTTTTCTCCCCTCTTTTCCTGGGGCGGAGGTCTACGCATTTCCCTCATCCTGATCAGCTCCAGACCTCGGGCATCCAGACTGCCTGATTACCTGATGCAAATTAAGACCGCCTGCTCGACTAGGATTGGTTGGGGAGCCGAGTATGCAAATTGATCACCAAGACTTTATCTGGTTTGAAAGAGTTAAAGTGTTGCCCCAGAGAAGGGGGTGGGGGGGTCAACATGATTTGAATAAAATATTCTTCTGTCTTTAATGCTTCAGTCTTTGGGTGGTTTAATAAGGAGAGGGAGAGAGGGAGAGAGAGAGAGTGAGTGAGTGAGTTAGTCCAAAGTTGCCTCTTTCCTTCCCTCTGCTGACCCCAGAGGAGACTTAGGGGCCTCATAGGTGGTGGCAGCTGTCTGTTATGGGTAAATGTTTAATTTATTGAAATGAAGCAGGGCAGAGAGGCCGGACCAGCAGTACTTGGGGGCTGAGACTGGGGCCTGGTGTAGTTCTCTTTCTGCAGGGCACTGACCCCTGCCATTCCTTTCTCACTGAGCAAGCTAAAGGCGTGGGAGAGAAGGTAAGGATCCTCAAGGGACAGGCTCTCCAAGGAGGGTGACACAGAAGTAGGGTCTGATCCCTAGACAGTGGGCTGAACTCTGAGACCAGACAGAGAACCGAGGCAGGAACTGTGGAAGAAAGGTGAGAGGGCAAGCCTTGGCTTAAGGGTACTCTTACCTTCCAGCATAAGGTTATTATGGGACACAGAGCTGGGGAGGAGAGAAGGGATCATTCTTATGCTCCTAAAAAAAAAAAAAAAAAAGTAAAATAAATTCCCTAGATCTCAAAGGAAATGAGGGTTGGGAATAGGAAGTGTGTCTCTCCCCCCACCTCCATCCCCCTTTAAATTTTTACCAACTGAGTCCTGGTGATAGAAGGAAGTGGCAATGAATGATGCAAAAGGTGAGAGACCCTGCGGTAGCACTGAGAAAGGCAGGGAGAGGAGGAGGGGATACATGCCCCCAAGCTTATGAATATTCTAATGGTTGTATGTTCGGGAATCAGGAATTTGAAAGTCTGATGGTTGTTGTAATTACACATTCATCTTTGCCGTTTAGTTAAAGCCACATATGTCATAGCAAGAAAAATTGTGACCTGTTATTAAAAATCGGTGGTGTTTTCCCTGCAGATATCAAGATGAGTGGGGATGTAGCCGATTCCACAGATGCACGCAGCTCTCTCAGCCAGGTGGAGTCAGGTAAGGGTCTTCTCTTCTGGGGAATGGGACAGGGAAGCAGAGGCTGAGAGAGAGTTGGTGGAAATTGTTGAACAATGCGGTATCTCTTCTTGCTGGGTCTTGCAGCCAGTCTGACCTAAAAGCTAGGTCATAAGAACTAAGGGGATTCCCTGGAGACATGGGGTATGACCCTGGAGGCTTTGAACAGCAGATATTGGTGTATCCTGGAACAAAACTTCTGGAACTAGACCAGGAAAAGGCCAGATTCTTAACAATAAACCAATCCCCCCAAAAAAGTTCAGGAGCAGCTGCGCTTCCAACTGCCAAGACTGACAGAGGCAGAGCGTGTCCTAATGGGCGGGGACCAGGGTCTTTTAGCCCCAGATATCCCAACAGTCCTATTCAAGGAGCTAGCCAAAAAGGCCTGTGTGCAAATATTCCTCTTCCATGTCATGAGCATGTAGGTGGTAAATTGGCTCAGACAAGGAGACTTGATGCCTGGAGATGACTTTGCTTTGTAAAGAAGAGAAAGGGTGCTTGTAATCCCAGCTACTCAGGAGGCCAAGGAGGAAGGATAAGTTGAACCCAGGAGTTACAGAGCAGTGAGACCCGTGCCCTCCCCGCTCAAAAAAGAGAGAGAGAATTGAGAAGAAAGTTTCTTTCTTTTTTTTTTTCCTCACTCTGTCACCCAGACTGGAGTGCAGTGACCATTCCCAGCCACTGCAGCCTTGACCTGCTGGGCTCCGGTGATCTTTCCACCTCAGCCTTCCAAGTACCTGGAACTACAGGTGTGCACTACCACGCCCAGCTCATGTCTTTTTTGATTTATTGTACAGATGAGGTCTCGCCAAGTTGCCCAGGTGGATCTTGAACCTGCAGGCTCAGGCAATCCACTCTCCTCAGCCTCCCAAAGTGCGGATTACAGCCTGAGCCACCAAGCCCGGCAAGAAGAAAGTTTCATAGCTCTCTATTTTTTACCTCCATAGTTTGAGCCTTGCTTTGAAAGCGCCATATAATTAAAAAGAACTTAAAAAAAGATGAGTATAATATTGTAACACCACCAAATAACTTTAATAGCATCCCAACCAAACCTCAATTAGTCTTTCATCTGGATCATTAGAGACATAGAAATTAGAAGTGGAAGAGAATCGATGTCCCCCAGAGCTAAAATCTTTTTCAAGTCTTCTAGAGTAAGTAGTCTAGTTTCATTCCATTCTCGAAGCTAAAAGACTCAGGATCAGGACCAAGAGAATTGGGGGTCTTGTGGGGGTATCTGCAGGATGCACTGACTTCAGACTTTTCTACTCTTCAATTTAGTATTGAAGCAGTGTCCACTTCTACAGGTAGCAATGTGCATAGAGCTACAGTCCTCATGCTTTGCATTGTGTACAGAGAACCAGACTGACTGAGGGGAGTGTGGGCCAATTACACCCGTGTTTCAGTTGATTTATTAGCTGAGTATGTTTTATCAAGAATCTGTGGAAAGGGGCACCTGTTTTTCCCAGTTGAGAAGAAAGTTCCCTTTAATCTAAAAAAGCCTGAGGTTTTAAACTCAGTTCAGCTGGAGAGTAATAGGCACAGTCCCAACACTGACACTCTTCCCTAGAGAAAAATCAGACCAGGATCCAGAGGAGTTGGGTTACCCCTTCCTGGAAATAAGTTGGCTGCAGTCAACTCTGTTCACCTGGGCTCCATTGCCCCATGTATGTGGGAACACGGGTAAGAGAGTGACCACGTGGGAAAACACCATACCTACCCATCTTGCACTGTTGCTTGGTTATTAGTTACCGTGGCCAAGTCTGGGCAATGGTGTTAGGAGTGAGAGTGAGCCACGTAGAACCCTGAATGGTATGCCAGAAAAGGGAGGGAGTTCCTATCTTGGTGAGTTAGGAAGGCTCCTCTGTTATGGACAATGTGAGCACATTCTGGCCTCCTACCTGGTCTGTGGCACATGTAGAGAGTAGGCTAAGGAAGAAGAGATCCAGACACAGACTAGGACCTTCAGAATCTCATCCAGAGTTGCTGCCAATTCAATATGTGACCTTAGACCAGCCACTTTGCCTCCCTAGGAGACAGGAACAGATGACCTTTGAAGAGCCTGGATTTACAATCAAATAGACCTGGGGTAAAATTCCCAACTCTGCTGCTTACTGACCTCACAGCCTGACCGTTTATCCTCATCTCTTTTGTAAAGGAGGAAAACTAATGCCCGACTTAGAGAGAGGGTTGAGAGGTACTTGAGATGATATCTAAAACGCTTGGCACAGTGCTTGGCACATGGCAGCTGGGATCACCATTCTCTCTAAGGGCATCACTAAGAATCTGTGATCCTGTCATATACAGAACGTGCATTGCTGTGAGCACTTCTGGGCCCTTCTCCTCTTCACTCAGGCTGAGTGGGTCAGCCTGGAGGTTGGTTTTGTTCCCTTCACCTTTCGGGAAAGGATTCTGCCGGGTCCTCCTCAACTCCTAGGAGACAGCGCTGGCCAGAACTTGACCACCCATCTTTCACTGGGGGCTCCTGGCTAGTAGCATCAATACTTAGGTGATCCTCAAATTACTGCATGTTTTTAAGGGCAAGAAAAAAAAGACAGCTAATTAAAGTAACCAAACTTCCTGGAAAGTCGATCTGACTCATTTTTTACAGAGGAAAGCTTATTATGAGTCACAATGGATACCAAGTTGGTTTAATGGCTTCCTTTGGATTTTTAAAAGACAGATTCACCTTCCCAGCAGTGCATGTATTAAGGGGCGGTTTGTTTCCAGGTTTTAAAGGAACTATAAACAAAGGTGACTTAGAAAGCCCTGTTCCCTAAGAGCACTCTCTGTGCTATGTGAAATCCCCTAGGGTACAAAGAGGGATGGGAGCTGGAAAGGGAAGTAAATGTCCCATCCACACTGAACAGGAATGCAAAGGGAGCCTCCTCTAGCCCAGACACAGACCTCCCAGTGGTCAGGAGACCTGGCTGGCAGTTCGTCCTTACTTTCCTTGGCCAGTGAGAAAGCTCAGACAGAATAAACCGCCCAAGACCTCAGGGTCTTTGTGGCAGCACTAGGGACCAGGCAAGGCTTGGAATCTCAGCCTAGTACCCTTGCCCCACCCCAGCCCCCTACATGACTGAAGCCAAGCTCTGACTAGATTTCTGAACTATCAGCTTTTCTGCTCTGTGTTACCTTCCTACCTGTTGTTTCTTTTCCTCCAGTCTCGAGGCTGACTACCCACATTTTAAAAGCCCCCTGGTCTGTCACTGAAAAGCCCCAAGACACTGGTCACATGGTATCCTCAGTTACAAGGGAGGAAAGGGGGGAGCTCTGGAGGAAGGAGAGCAGGACCAGGACTATTTACAGAGCTCCTACCCACACCAGGCACATGTAGGCAACTTTATGAACATCATCTCATTTAATTCTTCTAATAAGCCTTCGAGATGGAGGCATTATTAGCCCTCATTTTCACTGATGAGGACATTGTGGCTCAGAGTGGGAAACTAACCTGCCCCAAATCACACAGGAATCTGACTCATCAGATTCTTCTCTTAAGTCTGCCATTAGCTCCCTACATATTATTTTGGCAAGTGTCTCTCCACACGTACTTTTATTTTCCTCCCCTTAAAGAAAGGGTTTGGATCAGATAGTCTTTAAGTCTGAATTTTGAAGGATATGTGCACAGTTCTGCTTTACAAAATCCTCTCCATCTGTGTCCACACCTTGCGTTTTGTGTAGGTTTTCTGGTGGTGCGAGCGAGTGCTGGCTCTCCACCCTTTTTCCTCCCCAATCTCCTCTTTCCACTTTCCCTTTCAGTCTTTCTCCTCTAACACCTCCTGCTGTCTCCTCTGCTGGGGCTCTGATAATCTTCTCTGACCTGCCTGACAGTCACCTAACCGACATCTAAGACCTTGTGGCAGACCCTGGGCTCAGAAAGGTGGAAAGAGTCCCTGTCCCAACAAGCTTTCCTTCTAGTGAAGGAATTCATGCATTGCAGTGACCACTTGTGTCTGTAAGAACATCCTCAAACACTTCACGCCTTTAGCTTCTATGAGAGTAGGTGTTATGACCCCACTGTGCAGATGAGGAGATTGCAGCTGGTGATGAGAAAGAATCTTAGCTACGTTTTCCAACGTGTCACACCTAGCAAATAACAGAACTCAGCCTGGGTCTTTCTAGTGACTTTCTACCTAAAGATGGTGACAGGAAGAATGAGGTCAACACAGAACCAGGGACAGAGGACACAAAAAGTGGCAGAATCGGGGAGATGCCAATATTACAGAAGGCGGCCCAGAGGGGTTGGAGGGGAGCTAAGTCCTCCATAGGTAGGGTGATCTAGTCCAAGAAGTAGTCCTATGCGGGATCAAAACATGCATGTTGGAGAAGAGAGAGAAAAGGACAGGGCCACCTCCCTCCCTCCAGTGAAATGTGGAGGGTAAGAATCTAGCCTTGGAGAGAACTTTTTCTCTTTCTCCTCAGCCCCAAGACAGCCTCCGTCAATTTACTAGCTCCCTCCCCCACCCAATCCCTCCTAGGCTCAGTTGTCATTTGACAGGGAGGGGGGTGGGGTTTCAAACCTAGATGACCCAGGAGCCAGTCCCTTGACACCACTGTGCTGCTCAAAGATCTGGGCAGAAAGGAGCCCAGGGGGAGACAAAGGAAGCTTGAGATGAAGGAGGGGTCTGGGCTTTGTCAGTTGCCCCATCCTGTTGCCCTTCCTTCCTGGCCTCAACTGTCCTGTCTGTGAGGAGGGGCAACTAACATCTGCCCCATCCTCCAGAAGGACCACCAAGATGAGTCAGGTGTTTGGGGACACTTTGCGGAAAGTCTCTCAGCTTAACCCTGGGAACTTTCAGCATGGCTTTAAGAAGAACTGGGTGTGACTCCATAGGGGAGAGCAACAGAGGCACAGAGATGTTGGCAATTCTTATGAGGACCCAGAGAAAGGATGGGACCCTTCTGAGTCACCAAGAAAACAAGCCAAAAATCGCAACGGAGAGGCGAGGTTCCCGGTAGCAACAGGCAGGTGACTTTTAGAGATGAGAGGTTTGGTTTTCAGTCTAAATATTTCGACTGATTTGGTTTTCAGTCCAAATATTAGTGAAACTATTCTTTAAATGATAGAGAGGACAGGAGAAGTATAGAAAATACTTGACAACTGTATCCAAATGAGGCACGTTTGTGAAAACACTCTCTCTCTCTCTCTCTCTCTCTCTCTCTCTCTCTCTCTCTCTCTCTCTCTCTCCTGGAGCAGGTGTGAAAGCACTTTGAAAATTGTATACCAGTCAGGTATGATGTCTCACACCTGTAATCCCAGCACTTTGGGAGGTGGAGGTGAGAGGATTGTCTGAGTCCAGGGGTTTGAGACCAGCCTGGGCAACTTGGTGAGACCTCGTCTGTAAAATAAATTTAAAAACATTAGCCAGGTGTGGTGGCATGTGCCTGTGGTTCCAGCTACTTGGAAGGCTGAGGTGGAAGAATCAACTGAGCCCAACAGGTCGTGTCTGTGGTGGCCGTGAGTGTGCCACTGCACTCCAGCCTGAGCGACAGAGACTCCAACTCAAAAAAAGAAAAAGGAAAATTTTATATCCCCATACAAATACATTCTATCAGCAGGCTGATAATCATTGGAAACATTCAGGGGACAAGATGAAAAGATGTGGGACAGGTCACTTGTGCCCAGGGCTTGAGTTTCCTTGTCATAATAGGAGGAGGGGCTGCTGCAGGAATAAAATGAAGGGATGAGCTTGTTGGTCTCTAGGGTCTGAGCCTCCCTCTATACCTGCTCCTCCTCTCACCTCTCTAGAAGAGAAGGATGACACAGTCCTCCAGACATCTGAGGCTGTAAGAATTCTGATTGTCCATGCCTCTCTCTTCCTTTGTAGACATTTCAACACTGTCCCTGGAAAATGAGAGAATCTGCTGTTCTTAAAGACGTATTTGTCCTCATCTATTTTCTGTCTCCAAGAAAAGCCAACCCCACCATTTCTCTTGGCTATTCATTCTTATAGGATGCCCTCCTCAGTACCTGGAAGTTCTTATCTCTCACCTAAGACTCTCAGACTGCAGCAGGAGGAGCTCATTGCCTTTTGTTCTGGCCTTCTCAAACCAGAGTGCTTCCATCCCACCCCTTTTCTGCTTCCTGTGACAGGGAAATTAGAAGGGATTGATCCCCCGCCCAGGCTTTAGAATGTGCCAGAGTCTCAGGAGAGTAGCTTGTGGTGCCAGGAGTTGCCTATCTGCCTCTAGCACTCAGAGAGCCTTAGCAAGTCAAACAGCCACAACTGCAGCTCCCACCTGCACCATGATTTACAATGACAGACACCTTTTCACCCATGGGTTCCCAACTCAATACCACAGGGTAGGCAGGGCAGGCCCATGTTGCTCAGATGGGCCATGAGGAGTTGGGACAGGTCTTGTCTAATGCTACTCCCTCTTCCTCTTGGAGGTCTCTGTAAGGAAATGGCCCCCCCTCAGTCCCACCTACCATCTCTGTAGTCCTCAGAAGAGCTTGGACTCCCTTTCTCTCCCACCTAAGAAGGAATAGAAAGGAGAGCCTGGTGAGAAGGCACTCAGGAGCCATCATTTACCCCCCAGAGTTACCCTTAGTTTACCCGTGGTTACTCACTAGAGCATTGCTTCTCAATCTGGGGTGAAGGACCAGCATGTTCATTTCCAGCCTGTCACAGACCAGTACCAGTTCTGTTTCAGGTGATAGGACACAGCTTGCAACCACTATATACGTTTAACAGTGCCTGAACTGGTCCACATCCAATTTAACAGGAAGATCCCACTGAGTGAGTGTTTGGGTGTGCTAGTTTTAAAAATAGAGACAGAGCCGGGCTCGGTGGCTCAGCCCGTAATCCTGCGCTTTGGGAGGCTGAGGTGAGTGGATTGCCTGAGCCGGTGGGTTCAAGACCCGCCTGGGCAACTTGGCGAGACCTCATCTCTACAATAAATTTTAAAAAATTAGCCAGGCGTAGTAGCGCGTGCCTGTAGTTCCAGCTACACGGAAGGGTGAGTGGAAGGATCACTAGAGCCCAGCAGGTCGAGGCTGCGGTGGCCGGGAGCAGCCACCGCACTCTAGTCTGGGCGACAGAGTAAGACTCCAACTCAAAAAAAAAAAAAAAAAAAAATAGAGACAGGGTGGCCGGGTGCAGTGACTCAAGCCTGTAACTCCAGAACTTTGGGAGGCTGAGATGAGAGGACTGCCTGAGCCCAGGAGTTCAAGACCAGCCTGGGCAACTTGGTGAGACTTCGTCTCTATACTAAATAAAAAAATTAGCTGGGCATGGTGGAATGTGCCTATAGTTCCAGCTACTTGGAAGGCTAATGCAGAAGGATCGCCTGAGCCCAGCAGGTCGAGGCTGCGGTGACTGTGAGCATGCCACTGTACTTCAGCCTGGGTGACAGACTGAGGCTTCAACTAAAAAAAAAAAAAATTAGAGACATGGTGGCTCATGCCTGTAATTCCAGTGCTTTGGGAGGCCAAGACAGGAGGACTGCTTGAGTTCAGGAGTTTGAGACCACCCTGGGCAACATAGCAAGAGTACGTTCCTTGTAGTCACAGCTACTGGGGAGGTGAGAAGATCACTTGAACCCAGGAGTTTGAGGCTGCAGTGAGTTATCATGCCACTGCCTTCCAGCCTGGACAACAGGGTGAGACCCAGTCTCTTTAAAAAAAAAAAGTAGCGTGCGCCTGTGGTTCCAGCTACTTGGAAGGCTGAGGCGGGAGGATCGCGAGAGCCCAGCAGGTCGAGGCTGCGGTGGCCAGGAGCGGCCACTGCACTCCAGTCGGGGCGACAGAGTGAGACTCCAACTCAAAAAAAAAAAAAAAAAAAAAACAGGTACAGTGATTCACACCTTTAATCCCAGCACTTTGGGAGGCTGAGGCATGAGGATTGCTTGAGCTCAGGAGTTCAAAACCAGCCTTAGCAATATAGTAATACCTTGTCTCTACAAAAAAAATGTAAAAATTAGCTGGATATGGTGGCATGCACCTGTAATCCCAGCTACTCTGGAGGCTGAGGAAGGAAGATCTCCTGAGCCCAGGAGGTCGAGGGTGTGGTGAGCTGTAATTGTGCCACTGCATTCCGGCCTGAGCATCAGAGTGAGACCATGACTTTAAAAAAAGGAAAAAAGAAAAAAATGCCCCTTTTCTTTGGCATCTCTTGAGCAGTATACATCTGACTCAGGCCAACCCTTCTTACAACCTCCTGATCATTCCCCTCTAGAGATGTTGGGGTTGGTGATGGGGGACCCAGCAGGAGAGGGCGGTCCCAGTCTGTCCTTTGCTGGCACCTACACACTCTGCAGACTGGGAAGCTGGGCACCGACTGGTGTCCTGAGACTCACTACAGCCTTCTGGGTCTCAGCTCTTCATGAAGCCACCCCACATTGCAGCTTCCCCCACTCCCAAGCTTAGAGTAAACGCTTTTGGTATCTTGGGTTCACCCTCCTCCTTCTCAAGAAACAAGTAGGGCAATGAATACCTGGTGTGGAAAAGTGCTAAACCAGTAGAAAAAGAATTTTAAAAGAAACGAACAGCCAAATTAGGAGAAGTCTCAGGGGCTCCAGAAATGGCCCAAACCCAGGCAACTGAAACACTATTACAGTCTGTCCCTATCCCCCAAGCACATAGACGGACAGACACACCAACTCACACTCACAAAAACCCCTCCTCAAATCCCTGGGGTGGGGGCTCCAACTACAGGCAGTCCCTTCTGGTCTTGGTTCTTTCAAGGCAGCCTTGGGTCTTCAAGGGTGTTTGAGAGATGACAGGAGGGGCAGGCAAGATGGGAAACTGCAGTGTGGGACCAGCATTTGCTAGTGGGTCTCGTGTTTAGACCACTCCCCCTGGAAGGGCTTGTCTAGGATGACCCACCCCTAGGAACTCTCACGGAGGGGAAGAAGCTGAAAGGGAATGAGGAGGAGGCCCAGTTTCCCTCTCCCTTCTCTCCCACACAGCCTTTGGTATGGGGGGAAAGGGGCAGAGTCAGTTGAGTGTACTTGAAAGGGAAGTTGTGTGAGGTCATTCAGGCTGAGGCTACCTTTCACTGGAGCCTGAGGGTCTGGCAAGAGAGGGCAGGGCAGGGTTAGAGCATGACCAGAATCCTCAAAAGTGGCTGAATTTCATGTCTTGGGTGCCTGCCTGGGTTCTCCAGGGACTGGTGGGCTCCCTGGTGGATGCTCCCGGGGTAACAGCAGGTCCTGGGAGACTCAGGAAGGGCAGGCCTTTGTGCCAAGCTGGGAGCATGGGAAACAGCTGCAGGCATCTCCCAAAAGCACCAGTGCGTTGTTGACTCAAAAAATAATAGGTGTTCATTTGCATGGCGTTTTACATACAGGTTCCATGCCTTGCCTTTCATCCCCTACTGCACCGCTGAAGCCCCTAGGTCTTCCTTCTCCTGCTGCCACCTCCGGGGCTTCATTGTGTCCTTGGACGTCAGGTCTTCCCTACCATCACCTGGCCCATCCTTAGCTTAGCCTTGCCTGAAGGATCAGCGGTTGGCTTGCCCGGGGTGCCCAGTCCAGGTTTGTTCCAGAGGCACTGGTAGGTGATCTGGCAGGTCTAGTCCCCACTAGGCACCTCAGTTGGGGACATCCTACCTGTCCCAGCAGGGAGCTTGCCCACCCCTTGGCTGCTTGAGCTGAAAAAGGAACAAAAAATCTAAACCAGGGAACCCAGAGAGGTGGCGAATGGAGAGGAAACTGGGTGGTTGCTATGACGATGGGGTCCCAGTGCCCAATTTGCATAGGGCGATGATTTCCATACTGCAGGGTGAATTTCCATATCCCTGCCTCAAAGCCTGTTGGGGTGGGGAGGGGGAGAGGGGAGAGGTCATTTGAAATTCAAATGAGGATGATTAAGGTTTTCTTGAGGAGGGAAGCATGGACAAAAGGGGTTAAGCTGCCTGGCAAATGTCGGCTCCAGGGCTCAAAGTTATCAAAGGGAGGCGTGCTCTTGGCTGGTTCACCCTTCCCTCCCACCCTGACTTCGCAGGCCCCTGGAGACCTGCCGGTGGTTGGAGGGACCGTGCTGGGCTGGGTGTTATGACTCCTGCTTCACAAGAGAATCGGCTGAGTATCTGTCCCCTCCTGCCCCTGGGCTCAGTTTACCCCCTCAGTATCCTGTGGATATTTGAATTCTGGGGAAGGACCATTAAGTGATTCTGGTGCTGGGTGACCAGTGGACTGGTCATCTCAGGTTGTCCATCGGTGAAATTAGAGAAACAGTCTTTGCACTTTCTTGTTTGAGGAGGTGTGAGAACAGGTGGATTTTGAACTCATCACCAACCTGTGACCTAACACAAGTTACCTCCCCTCTTTGGGCCTGAGTTTGTGCATGAGATGAAGGGTCTGGAGGGTCCCTCAGACTACTTCCAGCTCTGAGGTGCTGGGATCTGTGAATATACTCTAATCCTTTTCACACACCAGTTATATCTGCAAGGCTCTTTGATGTGAATTGCTGTACCCCTAAGTTTCTTTAATGAGTTAGGAACGGCTCCCCTGCTCCCCCAGCCTACTCTGACCTTGGGGTAGTGACTTAAAGACACTCTGCTCAGTTTCCTTATTTATAAAATGGGGGTAATAACAGTCCCTACCTCTTAGGGCTGCTGTGAGAATTAAATGAGTCAACATTTGTAAAACACCTAGAACAGTACCTGCCAGATAGTAATGCTGTTTGCTACTATTTAGCATCAGGATGACAGTGTCCACACAATGGGTGCAGTGGACCCACTGGCCATTCCAGGTAGCCTCAGTTAGGAATACGGTCAGTTTCCTGAGCAGGCTTGCCTATGAAGTCACTTATGGTCAGCACACGGTCATGTCTACATATGTCCAAGACCCCCAGTTGGAGGCATACTTCACGAACGGGCCCCATGAGCGACTACCAAATCTACAAGATCACTACACAGGAAGCCTTCTCAGGTAGATGCACCTGTCAGGTAAACCCACCGTGGGCTCCTGTGTTGACCCTAACTCAAGTTTTTTTCACTTCTCAGGAAATAGGGGCAGGACATGGCAGGAAGAAGGGGAGGGAGGGGCAACCCCTTTCTCCCAGGACCCAGTGCTAAGAGATGGGACAGGTTCACTGAGACCACGTGCTATATCTAGTTCCATGAGCTCTATAGGTCCCTTTATTCCCTCAAGTTTCTGCAGCAACTCCATATGAGGTTTCATCTGACGAGGCATAGTGTGGATAGCCTTTGCTGGTAGACAGATGTGGGTCTGATTTTCTACTCAGTGATTTATTAATCAGTAACCTTGGGCAAGGTAATTAACCACTTTGAGCCTCAAGTTTCCTCATCTGTAAAATGGAGATAATAACACCTACTCATAGGGTGGTTGTGAGGATTAAATGCCGTCATGTGTATAAAATGTTTACTACAAAGCTTGGTGCGTAGTAAATGCTCAATAAATGTCAGCTACTAATTAATCCTTATTATTTGAAAACAGTGTTCTGCTGCCAAAATGTTTGCAAATTCTCTGATCTCGCCCTATTCTTCTATTTTATGGGAGAGGAGACCAGGGTCAGAGAAGGGGGATGATTTTCCCAAGGTCACAGCAGGAGTTCAAGAGCATGTTTCTTCAGGAACTCTCTCCCTCTCTCCTCTCCTAGAAGCATGTCCTCCATTCTTCATTTTGGTTTTGTTGGTTTTTGCTGTTTTGTTGCTTCCCTGGACAAAGCCTCCTCTCTCCCCACCACTCTTCCCTCAGAAGTAGTCCAGCACCAGGCCATCTGCTGCTTTCGCATCTTAGGGGTCACTGTATCCTTTGACTCTGACCTTGCATCTCATGGATCTAGGCCTCTCCTCAGTGGGCCATTGGCTTCTCCACAGGGATTTCTGTTTGTTCTCTCCAGGCTTCTGAGTGTCCCCCCATCTGTATCCTCAGCCCTGGGAACACCACTCCAGAGAGGAGGGGAAAGTGTGACTCTGACAGCATTAAACTGTGTATTGGAAAGGACATGGTATCTTGACACAGAAGATGGCGGCGTGACATCTGACAGGTCCCAACCCCCTCTGAGTCTCAGTTTACTCACTGGTCAAACAGTTCTAGCTGGGTGCAGTGATACTTTGGGAGGCTGAGGGGAGAGGATTGCTTGAGCCTAGGAGTTTGAGACCAGCCTGGGCAACGTAGCGAGACCTCATCACTACCAAAAATAAAAAAATCAAAAAATTAGCTGGGCGTGGTGGCATGCACCTGTAGTCCCAGCTACTCTGGAGGCTGAGGCAGAAGGCTTGCTTAAGCCCAGAAGGTCAAGGCTGCAGTGAGCCATCATGGTACCGCTGCCCTCCAACCTGGGTGACAGAGGATGAGCCCAACTCAACAAAACAAAACAGGAGTTCTGTAATTCTAACCCTGAAGATCTCACAGTCAGGGTGAGAATCACTTAAGAACTGAACAAGGATGCGTGCTGTAAAGTAAAGGAACAACCACAGTGCACATTACCGAGAGCCATGAATTTTGGCTGCAAGCACACTGACCTCACAGCCAGAGCGTGGAGATCTGAGTGCTGTCCCTCCAGCTCTGGTGCAAAAGACCTCGGGCATGTGGCACAGCTTCTTCCAGTCTCAGCTTCCTTATCTATAAGACAGGCTGTGAGGAATGAATGACATGGGAGTCTATCAGTAGCTGCTTTTGCAGGTGTTAGCTGTTCCACAAATGGGAGGTCACATCTCCCAGCTAAGCTTTCTTACACCACACGTGCCCCTCCAAGCTATACAAAGGACATCTCTGTGCCCATGTGAGAGCCAGAGCCCAGTTGCCTCCCCTTCCCTGGTATTTTCTCCTGTACTTACCCTCCTGAATCCTCCTCACCCCCACTTCCCTCAGCCCTGGGAAGAGGCCCAGGAGAGAGTCCCTCAGTCTGACTGTAAACGTCTAGGAAACTCCTCCCCTGGCCTCCCCAGGCCAGGCAGGGCTAGAGCAGTGCTGGTCTGGAATCAACGTTTCAACCCCACATGCTATCATGGAGAGAGTAAGGTCTGGGCATTGAGATCTGGAATTTTGTCCCTGCTTTGCCATTTATTGGTCTTGCAACATTTAGCTTGTCACTTGTCCTCTCTGGGATTTGGTTTCCTCAACTTTAAATGGCAGACCAGAACTAGAAGTCTCTGTGGTTCTCCTATAGCATGAAGAAGCCCTAACTGAAAAATAACTGCTGGGTGGGGTGTTTCTCTAAGATATACTTATTGGGCACAACCAGAACAGAGCTTTTATTTAACAGAGCTTATTTAACTTCCTTTGAAGTTGGATTTTTATTGTTTTTCCAAGGTCAGGGGACTATGAGTTAAGATTTTGATGGAGAACTTGGCTCTTGGGCCCTATTTTTTGCCACAGTGGGCTGAGTCCCTGGACTTTTTTTTATTTTTTATTTTTGAGTTGGAGTCTCACTCTGTCGCCCAGACTGGAGTGCAGTGGCCGCTCCCTGCCACTGCAGCCTCGACCTGCTGGGCTCCGGCGATCCTTCCACCCCAGCCTTCCGAGTAGCCGAAATTACAGGCATGCGCTACCACGCCCGACTGATTTTTTGATTTATTGTAGAGATGAGTTCTCACTAGGTTGCCCAGGCGGGTCTCGAACCCTCAGGCTCAGGCAATCCACTCTCCTCAGCCTCCCAAAGCGTGGGATTACAGGTTGAGCCACCAAGCTCGGCTTTTTTTTTTTTTTTTTTGAGTCCAGGTCTCAGCCTGTCACCCAGGTTGTAGTACAGTGGCATGATCACGACGATCAAGGTTCACAGCACCCCCTGAGCTCAGGTGATTCTCTCACCTCAGCCTTCCAAGTAGCTGGGATTACAGGTGCATGCCACCATACCTGGCTAATTTTTCTTATGTTGTTGTATAGACGAGGCTTCACTATGTTGCCTAGACTGGTCTCAAACTCCCAGCCTCAAGCAACCCACCAGCCTTGGCCTCCCAAAGTGCTGGGATTACAGGCGTTAGCCACCATGCCCGGCCTGGACTCTTTTTTCTGGAACCTGGTGCCATCTGCCCCTGATGCTCCTTCCATCCTGCCCCCGGCCATGCTATCCCTTCTGCCCTTGTGATGATGATTGCAGCATCAGTGCATGGCTGATAGGAGATGGGGTTGGGGAGGTGCAATGCATCAAGCCCCAGAGAACCCCATCTATAGCTCAGCCTGAGAAGAGATGTGGGTTGTAATTAGGAGACCTTGGTGAGACTTTCTCCTATGAAAGGACATGAAAAGTTGCAGTGGGGAGCTGGGAGGAGGCAGGGCTTCTCTTTAGCAAAGGGGTGCAGCAGAGCTCCTCTGTCCCCGTGGCATGGCCCCAGGCCCCTGATATCTGTGGGACAGGACTGGAGAACAGGTCTCGGGTTTAATGTTGTGAACCAGCAGGCCGAGGAAAATTATCAGAACGCTCAACTGTCCATGTCACGAGGAAGCCCTGAGCTTGTGCGTGTTGACTCTTCTCTGGGTAGAGAGGGAGAAGCTTTCAATCATGAAAAACCCCAAATTTTCAGACTGTCAGAGGTGGAGGGAACCTGAGACATCATCCAGTCCTGGGGTAGCAAGTAGGTGTCTCCAGGAACGCTAATTCTGATCATTGGTGGTATGCTGAACTCTGAGTTTAGGGAGGGGAAAAGGCTACTGTGATCCATTAGTGATGTCTGCCCTGGGTGTGTCTTGTGAGCACGTGAATCCTTTGCATTTGCTATCCACAGCATGATTGGACCCAGGACTCTCAGCTAGTGGAGAACCCACACTCAGACCTCCCACCTCCTAAACCAGTACTCTTCCCACAGTCCATCATGGGTCCTCTTCTTCAGGTGGTTTCAGGGGTTGTCCTCAGGTTCTGGGTATTTCCTCACGCCTAAGAAGGAGTTGGCAGAAATGGGAACAGAAACTTTTTGTTTTAATATTTAAAGGAGCTGGGCCTGGTGACTCACCCTATAATCCTAGCACTCTGGGAGGCTGAGGTGAGAGGATTGCCTGAGCCCATAGGTTTGAGACCAGCCTGTGCAACTTGGCAAGACCTCGTCTCTACAATAAATCAAAAAATTAGCTGGGCATGGTGATGCATGCCTGTAGTTCCAGCTACTTGAAAGGATCACCTGAGCCCAGCTGGTTGAGGCTGCGGTAGCCGTGAGTGTGCCACTGCATTCCAGCCTGGGCAACAGAGTGAGACTCCAATTCAAAAAATAAAAGATAAAATTTAAAGGAAATTGAAAGCTATGGAGATTAAGCCGCTTGCCAAAGTTCAGCATAAAACAGCCTTTGAAGTAACCCTACAACCTAGTTTACTGTGTGTTTTCTGGACAAAACTCTGACCATTAGGTCACACTTCCCGGTTCCTTGGAGGAATCTCAAGTACCAAAAAAGGTAGGCATAGATCTGGGGTGCCCTGGGAAAAAAACGTTTTGAAATGACCTCAGTGGAAATTCCTCAGTTCGCCCTAATGGCAGCTCCTCAGGAGTGTGTCAAAGGACCCCGTACCTTCGTAACTGCTTTCCCAGGAAGTGCCAGCATGTTGCCCAGTGGTCATGAGGGGTCCCGGAAGTCATACTGGGTTATACCGGAAAGCAGAGCTGGTGAGAAGAGAGCAGTCTAGAAATGGGAGAGGCTCAGCCCCATTGCCGAATGTTCTCTGCATTGTTTACCAGGCAGAAGTGAAAAATCCTGCTTGCACAGTTCTCTGGCTTCCACCTCCCTCATCCAGAGAATTGCTCCCCGGGCAAACTCACATCCCTGCCTGCCAAAGCTATGCAAATCAGCCTACAAGGCTGGGCTGTTGGTTTAGCTGGGAGGTGGGAAAGCGGGCCACCCTCTTGAGGGCCCACGGCCAGCCCCTAGTATTGGGGGCCTGGCCAGGCAGTACAGGCCACTGCCGGTCGGTGTCCATGGCTGCAGAGGGGAGGAGGGGCAGAGGTGGAAGCTGCCTTTGTCACTTGGCACCTCCTGCATATGGATTCCTGGGCTTTCTCCCCAGGACTCCACTGGGTGTCATGGTCATCCTGACCCAAAGAGATTCTGTCAGAACCCTGAGGCTCCTCCAAATTTCCGTGTGCCTTTTATCCTCTTGATCACTTAATCCAAATACTGTGGGCTAGGTGTTACCTTCAGATTTAACCCAAATCCCTCCAAAGACAGCTCTGCAACTTGTTGGAGCGCTTTGCTGGAGATGAACAGTCTCCAATACCACGTGGGAGCAGGGAGATGTGGAGCTAAGCTGAGCCTTGGATGAGTCCTCAGACCTTCTCTGGGTTTAAGAGATATCAGCAACGGACTTATGCTACAGTGGAAAGAACACACTGCCTTGGGGTTGGAGACATGGGTTTTTTGTGTCCCCCGAGGCTTATTCCCCACGCACGCCCATTCTCTAAAAGCTCTGTCACTGTGGGCACTGAGCCTTGCTGAGACTTGGTTTCCTCACCTGTAATGGGGTCAATAATGATACTTCATCTTCCCAAAGGCTGAGCACTTGCCTGGATTATCCTGAGGTCCCTCCCGGTCCTGTGAGCTGGGGCTCCCAGGGTTTGCCCCCTCCTGCTTTCTTCAATGAAGCCTTCCTGGTCCCTATTCCCAGGGCCCCATGAGAACTCAAAGAGGCCTAGAGAAGTCCCAGCTGGTGGCTCTTCCAACTTTGTCCAGATCTCACCTAACTGCCTCCAAGACCTCCAAACAGGGGATTCTGATGCTTCCTTTGTGAGCCCTTTCTGCCCCAGCCCTCCTCTCTGTGTACTTAATCTTTTATTTGTGTACAGAACAAACAGGACAGAGAGAAATGGTGATGAGAGTTCCTTAGTTCTTCCTGCGCCTGTCTTTGCAGATGCTGTAGACAGTGACTAGATTCTAGGAAGGGAAAAAAAAGTCCTGGTACATTTCAATCACATGCACTGAATCCTAACTTTAGAGATGAAGGGAATTTTAGCAGTCACTTGAGATCCTTTTTGTGGCATCAATTTGCCCCATCAATTAAAAACCTACTTCTGTAACAGCCCTGAAATAAGCAGCCTCTGCCTGAATACTCTTAAGGATGGGGAGCTCTGTCGATGTGACACTGTGGGTTTCACTGGGGACAATTCCACTTTCGACAGAATCCTTCCTTGTGCTGAGATAAAGCCTGCTTCCCACAGCTCCTGCCACTGGCCTTGTTCTGCTTTTCAGAGCTGCAGACTAAGCCTGCTTCACTTCCATGCCAGTATCTGGGGAGGAAGGATAAGTCCACTGACATTGATTTCAGCACTGACTGTGCACCAGGCAAAGTGCCAGGTGCTTTCAAGTGTTCTCTCAGTGAATTTTTTAAATGCTCAGTATGAAAAATTTTCGACACACAGAAAATAGAATACACACAGAAAATAGAATACACACAGAAAATAGAATACTTTAATGAACAGCCATTTATCCATCATCCCGATTTAATAATTGACACTTTGCCATATTGTCTTCATTCACTATTCTGAAGTGTATTATTTACAACTTTATTTATTTATTTACTTATTTGAACCAGAGTCTCACTCTTCACCCAGGCTGCAGTGCAGTGGCATGATCATACCCACCACAGCCTCCACCTGCTGGGCTTAGGCAATCCTTCTGCCGCAGTTTTCCAAGTAGCTGGATCTACAGGCGAGCACCATCATACCTGGCTAATTTTTTGATTTGTTGTAGAGACAAAATCTTGCCAAGTTGCCCAGTCTGGTCTCAATCCCCTGGACTCAGGCAATCCACTCACCTTAGCCTCCCAAAAATGCTGGGATTACAGGCAGGAGCCACCGCACCTGGTTTATAAGTTTATTTTTAAAATATTTTTTCTGTAATCTCAGCATTTTGGGAGGCGGAGTCAAGAGGATTGCCTGAGTCCAGGAGTTT
Organism: Cephalopachus bancanus; assembly: GCA_027257055.1. NCBI lineage: Eukaryota > Metazoa > Chordata > Mammalia > Primates > Tarsiidae > Cephalopachus > Cephalopachus bancanus. The sequence continues at coordinate 1,247,130 of JAPVLO010000276.1, forward strand.
GAGACCAGCCTGGACAACTTGGCAAGACCTCATTTCTACAATAAGCCAAAAAATTAGCTGGGTGTGGTGGCTCACCTTGTGATTCCAGCTACTCAGAAGGCTGAGACGGAGGGTTCACCTGAGCCCAGCAAGTCAAGGCTGTGGTGGCTGTGAGCATACCACTGCACTCCAGTCTGGGCGGCAAAGTGAGACTCTGACTCAAAAAAATAAATAAATAAAATTAATTAATTAATTAACTTTTTATTTTAGACATTTTCAGACAAATGCAAAAATAGAAACCAGTACAATGAGCCCCATGTACTCATCACCCATTCTTAGCAACCATCAAATTCTTAACATTCTTGTTGCTGGAATATTTTCTCGTGAATTACAGGCATTAGAACATTTCAGTCCTAAGTATGGGAACATGCATCTCTAAAACATGAGGACATTTTTCTTTTTAAGTACAATATTATTACCACACTTAACAAAACGAATCCCTCACTTAATTCTCATAAGGAGTTTTGATGGTAAAATATCTTAAAATATGCACACAAATTTTTAATCGCCCTATATATCAGTTATGATATTATTTCTATTCTTGGTTCCAGTTGGAGGTTAGTCATTGGTATTGCTGAAGGAAGTTTATCAGGGTTCACGTTGCAGCAGACGGTCTTAAAAATGGGGCATTTCTGTGCAATTGACTACTTTGAGTATCCAATAGAAAGTAGAAAAGAAGATTTCTAGATTGCATTATTTGTTGAAATATAATTCTCTAATAAAAATCTTTGGTTTACTTTTTAAAATTTTTTATCATGGTAAAAAGCATAACATAAATTTTTTTTTTTTTTTTTTGAGTTGGAGTCTCACTCCATCACCTAGGCTGAAGTACAGTGGTCATGGCCACCCCAGCGTCAACCTGCTGGGCTCTGGCAATCCTTCCAACTCAGTCTTCCAAGTAGCCGGAACTACAGGCACACATTACCATGCCTAGCTAATTTTTAAAAAATTTATTGTAGAGACGAGGTCTCACCAAGTTGCCTGGGCTGGTGTTGAACCTGTGGGCTTAGGCAGATCCACTCACCTTGGCCTCCCAAAGTGCTGGGATTACAGGCTGAGCCACTGAGCCCGGCCCATAAAATTTACGAAAAAGAAGCCAGGCTCAGTGGCTCAGCCTGTAATCCTGTGCTTTGGGAGGCTGAGGTGAATGAATTGCCTGAGCCTGCGTGTTCGAGACCTGCCTGGGCAACTTGGCGAGACCTAATCTCTATAATAAATAAAAAATTAGCCGGACGTGGTAGCGCGCACCTGCACTTCCAGCTACTTGGAAGGCTGAGGCGGAAGGATCACCGGATCCCAGCAGGTCGAGGCTGCAGTGGCTGGGAGCGGCCACAGCACTCCAGTCTGGGTGATGGAGTGAGACTCCAACTCAAAAAAAAAATTTTTTTTTGGCGAGACCTCATCTCTACAATAAATCAAAAACTAGCCGGGCATGGTAGCGCACGCCTGTAGTTCCAGCTACTTGGAAGGCTGAGGCGGAAGGATCGCGGGAGCCCAGCAGGTCGAGGCTGTGGTGGCTAGTAGCAACCACTGCACTCCAGTCTGGGTGACAGAGTGAGACTCCAACTCAAAATAAAAAAAAATTTTACGAAAAAGAATTTACTACCTTAACCATTTCTAGGCATATGGTTCTTCCTCTGTCTTTGATTTAGATAGTTGATGTTTTAACATAAATGCAGGGCTTTACGTTCATTCCTGTTATGTTTTATCTTGTTGGTTTTGGCTTCTTATTATAGTCTACCAAATATTTTCTAATCCTGATTCAGCCCCCACTTTTATGTATTTCTTTCTGCTCTCTGCTTTGAATCACTTCCAAATTTGATCAGCATCTATCCTGTTTATTAGCCTAAGCTGTTGATGAAAGTCTAATATGGCACTCTACTTTTCCTGTGTCCGACACTTGTTGCAGTGGATTTATGGAAAAACTGAGTTTGGTTGTCGAGAAATCCGAATTCTTTTCTGGAGAAGGTTCTCTGAGGCTATGTGTGACCTCAGGAATGTGTTTTCCCCTCTGAGATTGGACTTCAGTGTTAGAATCTGAAAGTAATGCTCCTGGCCATATGTGTTCTGTCCTGTTCTGGTTTTTTTTCTTTTCTTTTCTTTTCCTTCAAGTGGCAGCCATCTTCCAAAGACGGAGCCAGGGATCGGAAATCAAATGTGTTCAGGTTTTTGCAGATGGCGATGCCTGTGGTTTCTTAGGTCTGAATAGAAGGTTCGTTTCATAACAATTTCTCAGTGACTTGGATCAGTATATCAGACAGTCGTTCAGCACCGACTATATTGCCAGACACTGTTTTAGACACTAAGGCGCAAAGATCAACTAGAATAGTGACCCTGGTCTCTGGGAGCTCACAGTCTCATGAGGGAAGCAGATTCACAAACCACTGACCCTAAGAAATGTGGCATGCACTGTAAGAGCTCTAGATAAGAGACGAGGAAACACAGAGGAGGAATTCCTTCATTCTGCTTTGGATAAGCTTCATGGAGGATATGACATTTGAGTTGGGCCTTGAAGGATGAGTATGTATTTTCTAGATAGAGATGAGGGAGAAAAGAGCATTCCTGTCATTGGGAACAGCAAATGCAAAGTCCCTAATACAGGCCCAGACTCCACCTTTTGGGAAATGGCCTAGGATGTTTGGAACCCAGCTCTGCAGTTGCATAATGCTTCCTAGTTTAAAAATCATGATCACCAGCTTTATCTCACGCAATTTCCAGCATCTTCCTGGAAAGGAAATGGGAATTCTAACCTTTACAACTAGAACCCTGAGGGCTCAGGAGGTCTCTGCTTTGCTCACAGTCACATAGCTTGGGAATTGATGGAGCTCAGGCCTGGACCCCAGTGCTCTGACTTCCAGTCCAGGACTCTTCCTAAATGTGCCCTGCTACTCCTCTACATGACATCTTAAAGAGGTCGAAAAGAAGTTTTTGGTTATTGCAGACCAGCATTTAACACAACATGATCATTGCATCTCTTGCTTTCTCTGCGAAAAAGGAGCGCCTTCTTCACTGTTTCAAAGGTGAAGGAATTTGAGTGTCCTGGGAATGGTTCACCAGTCATCTTAACCTGGAGCACTAGGGCAGCAGCAGAACCCCAGCGAGCCAGACCACGGCCTGCAGTTCCCAGGTACCAGCTCCCAGGCCTTCCTGTAGGCTGGGTGGGGAGTGGTGCCTGGTAGAACAAGCCCAGTGGACCATGGAGGAGAAGCAGGAACAAGCATGGCAGTAAAATGAGGGTGAGGCAGTTCCCCCTCAGCCAGATCTGGAGAGGGAATCAAGTGTCATCAGATAGCCACTTCATGCTTCTATTAGACCACGTCACCATGTCTTGACACAGACCCTCAGATGCTCTACCTGAGCTAGGAGCCTTGAGAAAAGCCATGCCTCCCGAGAACATTCTGACCTGCGTTGTAGTGGAATTGGAATAAGAATAGGAATAGCTTGGAAAACTCAACCCTTAGTAAGTGCCAAGGGTTGAGCTATGCCTCTGCCCTCTTCTCTCCTGGAGCATAGGGGGCCAGTCTTTTGGGAGGCCGTGACCTCTGATCCTTCCATTCAGTAAGCCTGGGAAAATAGATACTGCTGCAGGCAAGAATAGATTTGAGGCTGGGTGCAGTGACTCACACCTATGATCCCACCACTTTGGGAGGCTGAAGTGGGAGTATTGCCTGAGCCCAGGAGCTCGAGACCAGCGTGGACAACCTAGCGAGACCTCAGCACTACAAAAAATTAGCTGGTGCATGCCTGTAATCCCAGCTACTCGGGCGGCTGAGGCAGGAGGATTGCTTGAGCCCAGGAGATCAAGGCTGCGGCGAGTCGTGATTGTGCCTGAGCAACAGAGTAAAATTCTGTCTCAAAAAAAAAAAGAATGGGTTTGATAAGGGGAAACTCCATCACCAGGCTGCAGGTGCATCCTCATGGTGAGAGGCCTCTTGAGAAGTGCCACAGAAAAACTTCGAGGCAAGAGAAATCGCTAATTCTGTTGACTGGAGTGTTTTAAAATTAATCTCTGAATTCTGCTTGCCCACCTTTTCCACTGTGTGGATATCACAAACAGCATTATAATGTCATTCACAGAAATCAAAAGTAAAGACTTTTTGATTTTTGAGTTGGAATCTCATTCTGCCCCCAGGCTGGAGTGCAGTGGCACACTCACGGCCACCGCAGCCTCAACCTGCTGGGCTCAGGCTATCCTTCCACTTCAGCCTTCTGAGTAGCTGGAACTACAGGCGTGTGCCATGATGCCCAGCTCATTTTTTGATTTATTATAGAGACGAGGTCTCACCAAGTTGCCCAGGCTGGTCATCCTCAGGTAATCCTTTCGCCTTCACCTCCCAAAGTGCTGGGATTGCAGGTGTGAGCCACCGTCCCTGGCTTGAAGACATTTTTAAATTGTTCGTAAACTCTATGACCCTCTCCTCTCCAAATCAAACTGTTTTTCAAAATTTTTATTTTGCCTCTCTCCCCACCCCCATACTTTTCTTACTTTCTTAGTCTCATTTAAATGTATATCACCTCCTCCTGGAAGCATCTTTTCCTCTTCCCTTCTGGAGCACCATATTTGCCTGATCTTCCTTCACCTTGCCTGCCCATTCTTTCTCAGTCTCACTTGCTAGCTCCCCCTCCTCAACCCAGCCTTCACCCTAGTTTCCTCTCCATCTGGACTTTGTAACTTCATGAGTCCTGTGGCTTGTAATGACACCTATAAGCTGATTGCTGCCTGATTTATACTTCCCAACCTAACACTTCTGAGTCAGAATCACTTCTCCACTGCCACTGGGACATTTAATTGGCATCTCATACTTAATATGCCCCAAACTTAACTTCTGATGTTCTCCCCCTGCCTGCTCCTCCCTGAGTCACTCCACCTCAGCGAATGGCACCACCACATACTACTTCCACGAGGCCCAAGCCCAGGAATCCCCCTTGATTCCTTTCTTTTTTTTTTTTTTTTTTTTTTTTTTTTTTTGAGTCGGAGTCTCACTCTGCCGCCCAGGCTGGAGTGCAGTGGCCGCTCCCGGCCACCGCAGCCTCGACCTGCTGGGCTCCGGCGATCCTTCCGCCTCAGCCTTCCAAGTAGCCGGAACTACAGTCGCGCGCTACCACGCCCGGCTGATTTTTGATTTATTGTAGAGATGAGGTCTCGCCAAGTTGCCCAGGCGGGTCTCGAACCCGCGGGCTCAGGCAGTCCGCTCACCTCAGCCTCCCAAAGGCGCGGGATTACAGGCTGAGCCACCGAGCCCGGCTGATTCCTTTCTTGTCCCCCAAGTTCCCTCCATTGGAGTCAGTCCCATCAGTTGTCCATTCAAGCATATCCAGAATGCAGGCTCTGCTCATGGCCTCCACTGCCGTAATTCTGTCCTGCCCACTGCCTTCTCACTTGGGCCACGGCTGCAGACTCCCAGCTGGTCTCTCCTCCTACTCTCGGATCCCTCCGGTTTAGAGACACACATCGGGTCGTCGTACTCCTCTGCTCAAAACCCTTAGGTCACTCCCACCTTCCATGGAGTGAAAGCTGCAGTCTTCGTTAGGACCTGGCCCCCGGGTTCCACAGTGTCACTCCCAGCTCCACTCTCCAACCATCCTGAGCTTGTTACTGTTCTTGCCTTGCAAACCAGTCCTTACCTCCGGACTCAGTCCTGCCATCTCGAATGATCTATCTTCCCCAAACCTTCAAAAGTTTGGGCCCTTACTTTATCCAGTGAAAATATCTCCTCCCTTTCCAGACCATCCGGCTTCTGAATAGCCTCAGACACTCTCTCCCTGTCCCATGTCTTACTGGCCTCTACAGTAATACTCTCTAAATAGAATCATATTACATATTCATCTGCTTATTCCTTTTATGTCTCATCAGCTAGAAAGCAAGCACCATGAGGCCAGTGGCTTGTCTCCTCCAATATTGTATTCCTAGTACCCAGAACGGTGCCTGGCACATAGAATGTACTTGGTCAATACTTGTGGGATCAATGAATTGGCTGTTCTGTCAAGTCGTTGAAAATCACTCCTTCTTACCCCAACTTTACAATGGTACAAAAGGATTTTTTTGTTTGTTTTTTTTGGTCAAAGTCTTGCTCTGTCACTCAGGCTAGAATATAGTGGCGTGATCACAACTCACTGTAGCCTCAACCTCCTGGGCTCAAGTAATCTTTCTGCCTCAAACTCCCAAACAGCTGAGACTACAGGCAGGCATCACCGTGCCCAACTAATTGTCTCATTTTTTGTAGAGGCGAGGTCTCACTATGTTGCCTAGGCTGGTCTCAAACTCCTGGACTCAAGCAATCCTCCTGCCTCTCAGCTTCCCAAAGTGCTGGGATTATAGGCATGAGCCACTGCACCCAGCCTACATAAGAGGTGTTTGTTTTTTTTTTAAGATAAAAGGAATTTTACCTTTTATTTTTTATTTTTTATTTTTTTTTTAGTTGGAGTCTCTATCACCCAGACTGGAGTGCAGTGGCCACTCCCGGCCACTGCTGCCTCGACCTGCTGGACTCCGGCAATCCTTCTGCCTCAGCCTTCCAAGTAGCTGGAATACAGGCACGCGCTACCATGCCCAGCTAATTTTTGATTTATTGTGGAGATGAGGTCTCACCAAGTTGCCCAGGCGGGTCTCAAACCTGCGGGCTCAGGCAATTCACTTACCTCAGCCTCCCAAAACATGGGATTACAGGGCTGAGTCACTGAACCTGGCTTCATTCGATCCCTTTAAGCACAGCTGTTGTAGTCTATGAGCCCTTTCCATCATGAACTCCCGTCACAGATTTTATACACACACACACACACACACACACACACACACACACACACACACACACACACAGACATGGAGTGCCAACAAAATGTATACACATTTTAAGAGATATTGTCTATGTATTACTTTTTGAAGTTGAATTAAATTACGGTAGCAATGTGTAGTATGACATTTGCTCAACTGTGCTTCTGCCGTTTGACTGTCCTGCCTGTCACATGGTGACACTAGCATTCATTTGATTACTGCCATCTTTTGAGTGACCATCATACTTCAAATGTGCATACATTTTTGGCCCCCCCCCCAGTATCTTCTTAGCTGGTATCAGAATCAGGCTTCCACTCAGCGATCACTGTGCACGTCACCATCTTCCTCGTCCTGGGATCCCATAGTTCTTTCTCCTCTGCTCTCAACCTGGTGGTCCTCCTATTCTTGGAGATGCCTCACACCCAGACAGGAAAGGACTGTGCCTGCCCCTTGTTGCTTAGAACAGAGCAAAGGAAGGGATGAGATTCCAGAGGATTCTCTTAGATGTCATTCATTGTTCTCTCAGGCCTTTCCTGATCCTCTGATCCACACTGGGGACTGGAGTCATTTTGTGGTCCTTGAAAACACAAAAATGGCCGGGCTCGGTGGTCACTGTAATCCTTTGGGAGGCTGAGGTGAGTGGATTGCCTGAGCCGGTTCGAGACCCCCTGGGCAGCGAGACTCATCTACAATAAATCAAAAATCAGCGCGTGGTACACATGCCTGTAATTTCGGTACTCGGAAGGCTGAGGCGGAAGGATCGGGAGCCCAGCAGGTCGAGGCTGCGGTGGCGGAGCGGATGCACTCCAGTCTGGGCGACAGAGTGAGACTCCGACTCAAAAGAAAACACAAAAATGGATGTCACTGACCAGTTCTCAAGGAAATCACAGACTAGTGGGAGAGAGAAAGATGCAAACCTATGAGGAGTTATACAAGTGCCATTTGGCCAGCAGAGAGGGTTCCCGGGGGAAGAGGGACGAACTCTGTGCAAGGGTGCAAGAGCATGGAGGCATGGGAACATGAGTGCAAGGCATGCTGGGCACAGGTGAGTATTCTCTGTGGTTGGAGCTTGGCATACCTGGGAGGGAGTAAGGTAGCATCGTGAGCAGTATTAAGACAAAGCAGGAAAGGCAGGCAGGGAGGGAACGGGACCTATGGGGAATTCTAAGTTGTGCCAAGGCATCTAGACTTGGTTTCAAAGCTTTTTAAAAGAGTTCTGAATTTGTTCACTCATTCATTTGTTCAATCATTCAACCAATATATTTTGAGCTCTTATTATATGACAAACATAGTGCTAGGCCTGTGTGTACAGTATTGAATAAATAATCATTTTCCTGCTGTTACAGAGTCAATGATTTATGGGGCCCTGGAGAGCTATATGAATAGGAAACTTTATTATAGCAAAGAATGGAAACACCATCAGCAATAGGTACATGTTTAAGCAAATCATGAGACATCCATGCAATGTATTATGTAGCCATTTAAAAATTTTAAATGGTATTTATAAGCATGGGAGATATAGTTATGATGCTCACTGGAAAAAGGAAGGCAAAACCTATGTAGAGTGATACATATCAATGAAGAAAAACAATTATAAAAAAGACCATAAAATATACAAAATTATTCATTATAGCTGCCTCTAGGTGAGTAATTTTTTTTACTACTTTAGATTTTTCTTGTTGAAAAGCTTTTTTTTTTTTTTTTTTGAGTCAAGGTCTCACTCTGTTGCCCAGGCTAGAGTGCAATTGCACAATCCGAGTTTACTGCAGCCTCGAGCTCCTGGGCTCAGGCAATTCTTCCATCTCAGTCTCCCAAGTAGCTGGGACTACAGGCACACGCCACCATGCCTTGCTATTTTTTTTTTACTTTTTGTAGAGACGAAGTCTCACCATGTTACCTAGACTGGTCTCGAACTCCTGAGCTCAAGCAGTCTTCCTACCTCAGCCTTCCAAAGGATTTTAGGCATGAGCCATCATGCCCGGCCAATTCTATTAAACACATATTTACTTTTTCAGCCCAACATTTAGTATAAAAGGAAAAATACACACAAAACAAGAAATAAAAGTGAAAGGTGGAAAAAGACAAGACAGACAACCTGTCTGTCTGACGTGATTTAAGTGTCTTCGCCCTTGGAGGGCTGGGCTAGGGGAGGACATCTTGCCTTAGGATCCATGGTTGGTCCCTTCTTGATCTCTTGGTCCATGGAGGGATGTAACAGCTGCTGGCTGGGCGCGTGCAGCACAGGCACAGAAACCAAGCTCTCTGATTGGTATGGCAAGCTCTATTCCCAACAGACCCTGGTTTGCTATGTGACCTTAGATAAGTCAACCGTCCTCCCAGGCGACTCTTTCCCTAGCTAACCACCTTTCTGGAGGAGACTTTCAGAAGGCATTTCCAGGGAACAGGGTGAAGAAGAGAATCTTGGCCTCAGGGCAAATAGGTGCTCTTTTTCAAAATAAAGACATAGTCTTCTCAACATCCTTTTTAAAAATTTTCTCTAACCTACAGCCTCTTCCAATCCTGCTACCAACTAATCGATATATTTTTAATCTTTTCCAGGAAATGATCGAAACGGCCTAGATTTCAACAGGCAGGTAAGAACTTGGGACAGAAGAAAATGTTTATTCTATATATTTTGGGAGCCACCTATACTAAGTCAGGTGTGGAGGATACAAAGTAGATTAAGGACTGTCTAGGGGTGTGTATTCATAAACTCCAAACTTTCAGGATCAAAGGGCCCTTAGTCCAAGCTCCCACCCCAATCCGTGAACCAGTGTTGGGGTCTCTTTGGTATCTTCTCAAAAGAGGTCTGACAATGGAACGCCTGTTTAGAGGGAGCTGTGTGCCAGAAGTGGCCCAGAAATCTAGGGCTTCAGCTCTTTTCCTGTAGAAGTTTAGCTCAAGGTGCCTCTCGGTGAGTCTGTGTGGACAGTGTGCAGAGGAGTTTGTAAAGCCACAAAGGATGAAGTACCTGGGTTTTATCTGGAAACTCCTGGAGTAGGAAGATGAGGTACATAACAGGAAATATGGAATAAGCAGAAAGAACTCAGAAAAGAGCATGAAACCAAGCTCGGGGGAAATGTGGACACAAGCATGGCACTTTGATGGAAACCAAGTTGGGTGAGGTTAGACTGACTTGGGGGGCTTTGGACAGGGGGAGGTGTAAAGAGAAGGGCGAAGTCAAGGGAGGGGACTTGCCCCTGGAGGTTAGAGGCTGATAGGAGGACTAGGTATGAGGGATGGGACAGGTGTGATGTCACAAGCACATGGGATGGAAGTTTGTTGGGAGGAAAGAGACCAAACTGGAACCAAGCAGAAGGTAGTCATGGGAAGTCCCAGCGTGAGACTGAGGGGGAGAACTAGATACTGAGTCAGACAGCCTGGGGTGTGGTCCCATTACTGCCACTAACTCACTGTAGAGCCTTGATCAAGTCATTTAATATTTTTGGTCTGAGTTTTTCTCTGCTGAAAAATTAATTTATTCTATAAATGGGGGGGGACCTACTATACCAGGTGTGGGAATGCAAATAAAACTAAGACATGGTTTTTGCCCTGAAAGAACTCAACATCTAGTATGAGGGGAGGGTGGGGTATAGAGACAGAGAGGGAGAGAGACTCTTATGTGACTAATTGTAATACAGTCTCATCTGTGCTTTATGGGAGATACATTAAAAAAAAAAAGGTGTCAAATGGAAATGGGAAGAGTTAATTTTTCCTGGGAACTCAGAGCAGGCTTCATGGAGGAAGTGATATTTGAGTCTTGCTCTAAAGGATGAATAGGAATTTGTGAGGCAGAAAAGAGTAGGGGGTAGAGGAATAGCAAAAGGAAAGGAAGACAATCCCAAAGAGGGGGTGTATCATGCAATCACTAGGACTCCTCCCCAAGATTCTGATATTCTGAGGTCAGGTTTAGAGGAAAGCCAGGGGTGGGGCTGAAGATCAAAGGCAGACATACGTCCTTCTCCTCCTTTACCTACAGAGTGATTTGAAGTCACTATCAACATTGCCTAAAAGGCTGTTAATTCTGGTACATCCTTCCTAGTCAGGGAGAGAGGAATACTCTTGAGGCTTAAGCCAAAACCTTTTGAGCAACAAATCCTGCAATTGTGCTTATCAAGAAGACCAGGAAGTTTGCTAACAAATGAAAGTCAGCTACCCTCCCTTTCCACTTGAGACCTATAACAGGGATAGGCTTCAATTAAAGAAAGATCTAGGTTACCTATGAGGAAGAACTTCTAGCCAATGCAGTTTATTAAACACTGGAACAACCACCAAGGGAGGGAGGTTATAGAATCAGCTTCTCACCCAAGGTCTTTAAATGTGAGACAGATTCTTATCTCGGAAACAGTTTGGCTAGGTTGGCTTCAAGGGCAAGAGGATAGAGGAGATTCCCAACTGCTCCTGAAGTCTGTGATCCTGGTCCTAAACAGGTTAGGACATGGCCTGTGCCCTGTGCTTCTGTCCTGTGGACTCAGGATTCCCCAGCCCAGGGCCCACCTCTCCCTGCCCCAGGTCCTTGAGCAAGATACAGGGAGAGGAGCCTATCCCATACCAACACATGGCAAGGTCAGCCCTGCTGGGAGGTGGCCAGTTCCACAGGTCCCATAGGTTTGACTGCCTGTGCCATCTGCCTGAAGCTTGAGAAACCCTCGTGCTAGAGACAAGGCCGAGGGCAGCCCCTCTGGTCCTGGGCTGCCTGCAGGGAGGCCTCTGGCCCTTTGAACATCTTTTGGGGTGTGGTTCCCCCACCAGTTGGCTTCTGCCAGGAGTGGGCCTCACCTGAGTTTGTTTCCCTTGGATGAGCCTGGTGGGGTGGGTTGTTCCCTCCCTCCCCTGGGAGGGGTTTGGAGTTCTCATCACTGACAAGAACAGACATGACAGATCTTTACTTTAAAGAGGATGGGGGGAATTTTGGAGGAAGAGACACTCAGCCTCATCACACTCATTTGCACACTCAGGCTGGAGCTCTCCTCCTCTCACGTTCACACCCGCTCACCTGCAGGCCTACAGGTGGGCACCCATGACTTCTCAGGTCCCTGCTTGACAGTCATGGTCTCGCAGAACACGACAGGGGAAGCTGACCAACACTTGCCGACAGCCAGGCTCGGGGCAAGGTGCTTTTGGCACTGTGTCTCCTTTAATTCTCACTATAAACCAATGAGGTAAGTGTTAGGATCCCCATTTTGCAGGTTAGGAAACTGCCCAGGCAGCCCCGCCTTTTTCAGTGAAGCATCTGAGAGATTAAATAACTTGAAGAAGGTAACACAGTTGGTCAACTGGCTGAGCCAGGATTCAAACCCACGTCTCTTTGACTCCAGAGCCCATTTTCCCCATGATGCCTTGCTGCATCCTCCCCTCTCCCTGTATCTACATAAGGGAGAGGCCTGGGAGTCAGAGACTGAGTGTGACTTCATCGTGACTAACTGGGAGGAAACAGGAGGTAGAGGGAGTGGGGAGGGGAAGAAAGGTTGGTTGTGTAGGAGCAGCCTCCGAGTCTGACACAGACAAGGGATTGACAGATGCAGGGAGCAAAGGAAGAGCCACTGCCCTTGGTGAAGCTCCTATTGGAATGCCCCGGGCTAGTTGGTGCAATTGGGAGTCACAGCCAGGTGCTGGGTGAACTGCAGTCCTGAGTTGCATGAGCAAGGAGCATTGACCTGTCAACTACCTGGTCCCAAGAAGGCACTGTGCATCCGTTTGAGGGATCATTCTGGGACCCATAAGCAAGGCCTCCCCTCAGTCCCTAGGACAGGTAAGACAGATTTGAAGGGTAGCGGCATAAGGCCAGATTCCTGCGTAGGGTCTCAGAAGTCCTGGGTTCCAGTGCTGTCTGCCTCTTACTAATTGCTGCCCTTATACAAACCTCTTCCTTGGACCTTAGTTTCCTCATGAATAAAATGGAGAAGTTTGGCTGAGATGGTCTCTAAGGCTTCAAGTGGTTTGTATGTTAGGGTGCCATCATTTTTCTCATGCCATGTTTTGACTGACTGGTCTGGTTGAAATCCTTCGATTTCCATTCTCCTTTCTTTTTTTTTTTTTTCCTTTGAAGAGAAATGAGGAAGAGGCCGGGCTCTGGTGGCTCAGCCTGTAATCCCAGCACTTTGGGAGGTCGAGGCGAATGGATTACAAGTTGCCCAGGTAGATTCAATACCTACCTGGGCAACTTGGTGAGACCTTGTCTCTACAATAAATCAAAAATTACCCGGCGTGGTAACACGTGCCTGTAGTTCTGGCTACTTGGAAGGCTGAGGCGGAAGGATTGCTGGAGCCCAGCAGGTTGAGGCTGCGGTGGCCGAGAGTGTGCCACTGCACTTTAGTCTGGGCGACAGAGTGAAACTCCAACTCAGAAAATAATAAAAAACAAAAAACAAAGAAATGAGGAAGAAAGTCACCCTTGAGCTGTATAGAGTGAGGGGAAATATGTCATATAGAATTTTTCAGCCTTTAAGATCTTGTGTGATCCAGTGAAAAGAATCATTTGAAATGCACTGGATCTTGTGTGATCCAGTGAAAAGAATCATTTGAAATGCAGGGGTAGGAAGGATCCTGCCATATCTCTGGTGCGTTGGCAGAGGTTGGGGGGGAATGAATGCTAATAGATCTGAGGTCATCCATCTAATCTTTGAATATTTAGCCTTTTTTTTTTTAAGTCAAAATCTCATTCTGTTGTCTAGACTGAGGTGCAGTGGCATGATCACAGCTCACTGCAGCCTTGACCTCTGGGCTCAGGTGATCTTTTCACCTCAGCCTCCCGAGTAGCTGGGACTACAGTTGTGTCCATACCTGAATAACTTTTTAATTTTTTGGTAAAGACAAGGTTTCTTTTCTGAGTTGGAGTTTCACTCTGTTGCCCAGACTGAAATGCAGTGGCACGTTCTTGGCTGGTCTTGAACTCATGGGCTCAATCAATCCTCCTGCCTTGGCCTTCCAAAGTGCTGGGATTACAGGCACGAGCCACTGTGCTGGGCCTATTTAGCCATTCTGAAGTACCAGAGAGAGGGCTATCATTTGCAAGAAGATAAACTGTAACACTACAGAGTGAGACATAAGAATGCTGAGCTCTGGTTTACTGCCCAAGGATAGCACAGAAGAGATGGTGTCTGAAGTGAGTAGCCAGGGAAGAGCAGGGCTTTGACTGGCAGAGGGTTGGCAAGAATATTCTGGATGTTAGAGACAATGAGGGTGAAAGTTCACTGGTGTAAGAGGACACAGCTTTGGTGGAAATGGGAGAAATTCAGCATGGTGTGAGTTGCTGGAGGATGAGGCTGGGGCTGTGGGTCAGGCCAGATTATGAAGAACTTTGTCCAGCAAAGAAGTTTGGGGATTTATCTTGTGAGCAGTTAAACAGCCACTAGGTGTTTTCAGTCATGACTAGTTTCACTTACTGGAAGGGCAATGGAAGGGGGTGTGGGTGCGAAGGGAAGGGAGGATGAATGGAGGACTGATGCAATAGAGGCCCGATGGAATGCTGTTGTGGCAGGCAAGAATGGGCAACGCTGGGGGAAGGGATGTAGCAAAGAAGTTACGCAGGCAGACACAGAGCCCAAATGCCTGGGTTTGAATTCCGGCTTCAGCACTACCCCATGGTGTGACCTGAGTCTGTTTGAGGGATCATTGTGGGAAAGTCAAGGGACCTAGAAGCAAGGCCACCCCTCAGTCCCCAAGACAGATAAGACAGACTTAAAGAGCAACAGCATAAGCCATTGTGTGGCTGTGTGACTCAATCTTCTCATCTGTAAAGTGGGGAGAATAATGGTATCTATCTCACAGGGTAATTGTGAGGGTCAAATGAGTGAGTGTGTATGTATACCTCTTAGACAAGTGTGCAGAACATATACGCTTTATAAGTATCTGCTATTTTTATTATTACTGTGTGAGTAGGCATGGAGAGAACAACTTATTTTCTTCTTCCTTTTTTTTGGGTAGAGACAAGATCTCACTCTGTCACCCAGGCTGGAGTGCAGCAGCGTGATCATGGCTCACTGTAACCTCAAACTCCTGGGCTCAAGTGATCCTCCTGCCTCAGTCTCCTGAGTAACTGGGACCATGCCTGGCTAAATTTTTTTTTAAGAGATGGGGTTTCCCTATGTTGTATAGGCTTATTTAAAACTTCTGGCTTCAAGCGATCCTCCTGCTTTGGCCTCTCAAAGTGCTAGGATTATAGGCATGAGTCACTGTGCCTGGCCTGAGACCCAGCTTTAAGAGATATTTCTAAGATGTGATCGGGAAGATTTTGGCAACAGGTCAGACATGGATAGCAAGGGAGAGGGATGAGTCAAACATGATTCTGAGGTTCTAGCTTGGGATGCCAGTCATTAGTGGAACTGCAGCCAGAGATCAAGAAGACAGGCGGTGCAGCAAGCGTGTCCAGGTGATGGGAGCAGAGAGAAGGGCAGATAATAAGCTCTGAGTGCCTAATACACGGTGAGACATTTGGATTTGGAGCCCAGGAGACAGGTCAGAACTGAAGATGCATCCTGGGGAGTCATCATTGAATCATATCACATGAAGCGATGGGGGGAATGAGGTCACCCAGGGAGGGTGGCAGAGTGAGAAGAAGACCAGGGAGGACAGTGTAAAGAACAGGCTGAGGAGTGGGCATCTGCAGGTGAAACTAAGAAGGGATGGTCAAAGGGATGAGGACCAGGAGGAGAACCATGCCCACGAGGGAGAGATTTCCTGAAGGTGGGGATGGCCCACAGCATCACAGCACATGAAGATACTGAAAACCTGAAATGGGCCAGGGATAGGGCAGTGAGGCCAATGGTGATGCCTTACTGTAGCGTCCATGGTATCCACAGCGAGAGTAGATGTCAGGTCACTGCAGCTGAGGAGTGAGTAGGAGAAATGACAGAGACTTGGATTGTTGGATTCCTTTACAGGGAATAGGGTGAAAGAGGGATGGAGATGCTGGCCTGAGGTGGAGACAGAAAACTTGAGGGAAGTCTTTCTGGGGATGAGGGAGACTTGAGGAGGCATGGGCCTGGGAGAGCTAAGAGATGCAGTACAGGAGAAAGGAAAGAGAGGACATGGGGTGGCTGTGGGAAGGAGCCAGTGGAGATTTTAGCCTAGAGCAAGGAGGGCTCTTCTGAGAGGAAACAAGGGCTGAGCGCCCTATCAGTAAGAGCCCAGGACATAGCTCTCCTTGCTATGGAGTTTCTCCATCCCATTTCCTGCTCTCTGGGCCGACAGCCAACTCTGAAAGAATGCTGGGAGGCAGGTAGCATTGGTTTAAAGGGACTTGGGGAGTCCACAGTGATGAGTGTACATCTGGGTAGCCTCTTGCCTACTCTGTTCTGGTGACTTCTGAAGCCCTCATTATCCAGGGCCATGGGTTTCCACCAGACCGCTCAGGGCAGGTTTCATGTACATTGCTGAGTGTTGTGTTTGAAGACGAAAGGTTCTGTGAGGCCAGAAGAGAAACTGAAGCAAGTTAAGAGGTATCCCTGTCCCGATGTCTTCTGCCCCCAGACCTGAGAATCAGTGGCCCAGGGTGTCCTCTCAGCCCTACGCTTGGCTGCATTCTGAGCCCATCAGCACTAATATGTGACTGTCTCATGCCTCTCTCTGGACACTCATGCCAGCTCGTCCTGAGCAGTTGCCCATGTGCTCCCATATAGCATTTAGTTTTGAACCAACTGGAATTTTCCTTCCTTGTTTTCTTGAACATGACAGAACAACTACCATGGTTCTCTGACTGTTCCTAGTACGCACTGATTTGTTATATTTAATTGGCACGTTGGGGCATCTTCTCTAAAAATCAACAAGATTCAGCCTAAAGAAAGGTCTCTGAGGATGCAGAATGATGGAGAAACTTTTCCAGGGATACCCATGAGGGAGACATGGGTGTGCAGACCAAAGCTCTCAAGGTGGCAACTGAGGGTCTGCGGTGATGGTAGAGTAAGTCTCCCTCCGGGACCTCCAGGAATAACCTCAGGAGAGCAGGTCCCAAAGCATCTGAGTCCAAGACAGCAAGGGAGGGAATGAACAGGCCGTGCTTGACTGTACTTAGTCAGGTACTGAGAAATCATTGAAGAATACACCATGGTTCTGGCCCACGGGAGCTGTCAGCCCAGTGGGGAAGAAAATGCAGGGACAGCTGCAGAGGAGAGGGGACCCCTAAGCTACACTAATGTCATGGGGCTGGTTCAGGGAATCTGAGGAAGCCATGCAGGTGAACAGAGCCTCGGGCTGGTGGGTCCAGTATGAGGCAGACCTAGGAGGATGAGAATTAGGGACAGCAAGATTCTCTTGTTCCCCTGAGGATTGCTTCCTTTTGCCCCAGGATCCAGCTGCTGGCCTTCTACTTCTGGTGGAGGCAGGATGGGGGAGGGGAAGGCTAAGAGAAGAGGGTGAGAAGCCAACAGACCACATTTTGCTCAACCCTGAGCGATATGCTTAGGTTTTAGAGTGTCAATTCATAACACCCTTCTTTTTTCCCCTCCCCTTCAAGGTACCAAAACAATTGAGAAATAGATACAGGAGCCTGACAGGTAGAGTGATACTGGAGAACTGGTTTTGATGTGTGGCTGCAATGGGCTTTCTAAGACCTCACTGCAGATTTAAACACATCCCCCGGGCCCAGACAGAGCCAGCAGAGAACAGGAATAAAAGTACCCTCCTTACTGACAGGCAGGTCTGAGAAGAACCAGAAGGCACCAAGCCACACTCCCCCACTTCCTTCTAAACCTGTTGTTTTTAGCCTTATCAGACCCAGTGTCTCTTGTAGCAAGGACTCTATAAAGTCTGGATTCTAAGAAGTCTGGATTTAAAGCCAGGCCTGACTGACTCCCAACTCTGGGGACCTCCTCACGCCAATGCCCTGCTTGTCTTGGGAGGAGGCCATGTGATGTAGTGGCTGGGCCAGATGGCCCATCTTGTCAATTCCTCTGTGCCTCAGATTCCTCATCTGAAGATGAATGCAGTAATAACATCTACTTCCTAGGGATGTTGTAAGAATTAGAGTTAAGATCTATAAAGCACTTAGAATAGTGTCTGGCATATAGTAATCAGCCAATAATGTCCTTTTAATGTCCTAAAATATAATGTATTGAAAATACATAAAAATCAGGAAAATGCTCTAATTTGAATAAAAAAGAGAAGACACGGTAAGTAATAATAAAATAAAATTTAAAAATTAGCCAGGTCTGGTAGTGCATACCTGTATGCACTTGGGAGACTGAGGCGGAAGGATATCCCATGCCCAGGAGGTCAAGGCTGTGGTGAGCTGTTATCATGCTGCTGGACACTCTAGCCTGGGCAACAGAGTGAGACCCTGACTCAGTATATATGTGTGTGTGTGTGTGTGTGTGTGTGTGTGTGTCTGTGTGTATATGTTTATATGAAATAATACGTATTTCAGCAAGTAAATCCTTGGGCACACTCTCCTGAGAGAGGTTTAATGAGATTGTAGGATGCTATGCCTCGATGAATGTGACAGACACAAGTACAGGCTGACATTGACAGCTCAAAAGCCATGATTTTCCAAAATGTTAACCAACTTTTAGTAAAGCTCTCAACCAAATATAATCTTTCCTCAATTCACACAGAAAATGACATCCCTGTGTAAGGTACATATTAAGAGTATGCAAAAGGTACTTTGTGTTTGCATAAAAATGGAATTGGGTTTTGGGCTTATATGATCATAGGCAGGCTATTCACCGACACAGACGTTTGGTGGGGCGGTTGACAGTCATATAAAACTTACACAGGACATGACTAAGTAAGCATTTTGGGTTTGGTACTGCCATCTGCAGTGCAGAATGTCTAGAATACTTGCCCTCAGCCCAGTAAGTGCAAGTCAAACCTCCTCATTTATTAAGACAGCCAAAGAAACCACCCCATAGACTTCAGAAAACATCTCTCGGGTGGCTGTCATCCCCAGTGCGAACAGCTGGTGTTGACCCACCCAAGAGAGAAGTGACTTTGCCTACCAGGAGGCAGAGCCAGATATGACTCTGACTAGAGACCACATAGAAATCCAAGGCAGTGCAAAGTGGAGGCTCTTCCCTGGCCCTGGAAAAGGCACCCCAGAAGTAACACAGCCTCTGCCCTCTGAGAATTTCCTTGCTATCCAGTGAGGGAGACAGGTCTGAAAAATTCCTAAAAATGTGACAGCAAGGGGTGTATAAACCAGTGCTGCCTGCAGAGGGAATGAGCTGGGCTGATTGAGTGATTAGGTGGGTGTGGAGCAAAATTTTCAGGCAGGAGATAATTGGTAAGATAAAATGACTCCCTTCTCCAAAGTGATTTCCCCATTGTAGTCATGATAACATAATAATGATAGCATTTATTGAACTCTGACTGAGTGCCAGGCCCTGAGCGTATAATGTTTTATATACATTATTTAAGGAGTCTCATACTTACAGCAATCCGGTGAGGTAGTTGGTTTAATTCCCATTCTATAGATGAGGAAACTGAGGCACTAAAAGATTAGGGAATTTTCCCATGATCACACTCTTTGTAAAAAGAGACGTCTGGATTTAAAGCCAGGCCTGACTGACTCCCGACTCTGGGGACCTTCCCACTCTAGTGCCCTGCTTGTCTTGGGAGGAGGCCATGTGATATAGTGGCTAGGCCAGATGACCCATCTTTGTCAATTCCTTTGTGCCTCGGATTCATCATCTGAAGATGAGAGCAGTAATAACATCTACTTCCTAGGTATGTTGTAAGAATTAATAGAGTTAAGATCTATAAAGCACTTAGAATAGTGTCTGCAATACAGTAATCAGCCAATAAACATTAGCTCTTATTATTTTCTGATGAATGGGAACCCATAATTTTCTCTTTCTTGCCTCTTCCTGTGTGGCTACTTAGCTGGACTTGCACCAGGTGAGAGAGCCACCGTGGCTACTAGAGAGGCAATATTTTTCTGGGATCCATCATGTTCTGATCTAAGCTCCATCACTGTTTATAAACCTGGTCAGGGAAGCAGCTGGTAAATGCATTTGTTTTTGGAGAAGTGGGAATTTGTCCTCCTTTGCCAGCCATGCTCTGGCCTGAGGCTCAGGTGTCAAGTGTTTCCTGTTTGTAGCCTGGGCAGCAGCCCTAGTACTGGGTGGACCAAGCCCTGTGGTGAGCTGGGATGAACAACAGGGAAATACAGGAGCAGTTGTCTGGGTTCTCCTGAAGCCTGTCCCTAGTACTCGCTGGTTTACCAGACAGCTGCCCAAAAGTCCCTCTGCCTCACCGGTTCCAGTTCCAGTACTTGCATGATTGGGCGCCGCATTCTGGATGGGGAGCGGGAACAGAATATTCCTCTTGACCCAGGTGTGGGTTAGAGAGTGGTGAGTTCGAAGGAGGGAGGGGAAGGTATCCAGCTCCTTTCCCTGACTGTAGGGGTCCATTTCTCCTTGGAGATTTCAGTGAATTGCCTTTGGTGAATGTAGACATTAGTAAGACTAAAAGTAGGGCCAGCCCTTCCCCTTCTCATGCAGGAGTCTCTTTGGAGCAGGAGTCTTGAAAGGGAAGGTGGATTTGGTGCCCCATAATAACAGAAAGGGTTAATACCATTTATTGAGCCTCTAGTTTCTAACAGGCACTGGGCTGAACACTTTGTAAGCAGTATCTCATTTAAACCTTACAGCAACCCAGAGCAGATTTTATAATTTTTTTTTAATTTTAAAAATGGTTAGGCCAGGTGCTGTGGCTCACGCCTATAATCCCAGAATTTTGGGAGGCTGAGGTGAAAGGATTGCCTGAACCCATGAGTTTGAGACCAGCCTTGGTGAGATCTCATCTCTACAATAAACTAAAAAATTCGCCAGGCATGGTGGTATGCAGCTATAGTTGGAAGGATTGGCTGAATCCAGCAGGTCGAGGCTGCAGTGGCCGTGAGTGTGCCACTGCACTCCAGCATGGACGACAGGGACTCCGACTCAAAAAAAAATTTGTTTTGTTTCTGTTTTGTGTGTGTGTGTGGGGGGGTCTTATAATTCCTGTTTTAAAGATGAAGAAACTGAGGCTAGGAAAGCCCAAGTGACTTGCTTAGAATCGGGATTCAAACCAAGGTTGATGTGATATACCAGTCACTACATAGGTTATATCTTATTTGAGATTACTTAATCCTTACAACAGCCTGATGAGGTAAGCATTACTCTTCCCATTGATATTGCTGGGGAAACTACAGCTCAAAGAGGTTAAGTAACTTGCCCAAGGTGAAGCTCAGATGGAAGACAGGCCTGTCTGACTTTCCACCATACCAGGCTGCTTTTGAGAGAGGGAGAAGAGAAGAGAGAGAGAGAGCTCCTACAAATGAGACATGACCTGATGTTACCCAGAGCCCCTCATATGACGTGTGCCCAGTACTTTTCCGCGTTTCCAGAGTCATCTCTCTCACTCCTATCAACTCCCGCAGACCTCTCAGGGCAGACGCTTGCCAGCCAGGATGGCAGAGATAGTATCTGTAGGCTCAGGGAGGGTTGCTAGGGGAAGGGTGGGGTGGAGAAGGGTTCCCACCCAAAGAGGGTTCCCCTGGCCCCACGAGAAGCCACCTCCCCAGCCTGTGCGTGAGAAGGGTCCAGGAAGGAGAGCTGTGTTGCCTGTGTGTGCCTGCAGCGCAGGGGGCAGGGCCTGGCTCTCTCTGCCCCCAAGTCAGAGAAGGCTGTCAAGGCAGTTCTAGTAACAGGGGAAGTCGATTTCTCTCAGAATCACAGCTTCACCTGGAAAAAAACTTTTTCCACCTTAAACTTCCTTCCCCCAGTCCAGCCCTCCAGTGGCTTTGGAGGTCGCCTTCTGGACTCAGGTGCTGTTTCTGTGTACCTGTACAGTTGTCTACCTGATACCAGGTCATAACTGGTTTTACATCCCTCTCTACTTGACACTTTGAAAGGATTTCTTTAAGCTCATAGGTTTCCCTCTCTTCAGAACCCTGTAAAGTGGGTGTTACTATTCTCATTTGACAAGGAACTGAGGCTGAGAATGCTAAAGTGACTTGCAGCTCGGTAGTAGAGCTGGGTACCTGCTTGATCACAGGGGCTGTGCTCACTGCTGGTTGGTTGTTTCCAAATCCAGCTTGTCCCACTGATCACTGCAGCCCTCACTGCCCCCAGAACCCCCTGGACCTCTGCTGCTTGTGTTCAGGTCAGACTGAGACTTCTCTTCCTCTCCAAAACCCTCTTGGCTCCCAACCCCTGAAGATCCTTAGTTCATATCCTGTTTTGCTTTTCCTTCTTGGCAGCCTCCCCCCCGCGCTGGCATCTTCTAATATTTCTTTCCCATAGATCTTGTTACATGGACTGCTGCAGGGTGTCCCTGGTTCCAGGCCTGCAGAGGACACTGTGGTAGTAGGTCTAGCAATGGCATTGCACATATCTGGCTTCAAATCTTGGCTCCACCAACAGGATCTGTGTAACCTGGTCACTTATGCTCTCTAAACCTTGGTTTCCCTTCTATAAAATGGGAGAAAAAATAGCCTCAACCTTATCATGTGGTTAAGAGAAAGATTACATGAGGTCTTGAGTATAAAGTGTCTGGGACACAGTAAATACTCAATAAACATGAGTTATTGTTCCTATGGCATCAATTGTGCAGCCATATTGGTTTCAGTTGCCCCAGTTCATCTCCATCTAGCTCTATTCATTCCTTCCTCTTGGTCTTGCCCTTGGGAGACTCTGGAGTTCCTTCTTTTCCGATGGCAGCTCTGCTGATATTCCCCTGTTGGCCTTCCTCTGAGTGTTCTTACCTGTGCACTTGTGCTTGACTCAGCCCATTACTAGAGCAGGAATAAGAAAGTCATGCCAGACTTGGCCTGTGCCAGGTAAAAACAGGTCTGTCTCACTGTACCTAACAGGGTGGTTTTTGAAATGTTTTGAAAAGTTATATAAATGAAATCTTATTTCCTTCACCAAGAGAGGTTGCATTTAAAGAAATAGATGAAATAG
The DNA here is from genome assembly GCA_027257055.1 of Cephalopachus bancanus. Classification (NCBI taxonomy): domain Eukaryota; kingdom Metazoa; phylum Chordata; class Mammalia; order Primates; family Tarsiidae; genus Cephalopachus; species Cephalopachus bancanus. Next base: position 1,269,822 of record JAPVLO010000276.1, read on the forward strand.
TGTTAGAGAATAAAAATGCCTTTTTATGGTCAGTTAGAGCCAAGCATCATCAATTGGTTTTGCTTTAATGCAAGTTACATGTTCATCTTTTTATGTTTATGTGTTTTTTTCTCCTCAATGGCATCTTAAAGTGTGTAACCTTAACAAGAAATTTTAAAAACTTGATCTAAACCATCACTGTGGATGGGTTCATCTAAGGGCTTGGAAGTGTGTTTTGCAAGTCACTTATGTAGCCTGCAAAACGGGCTAGTAAACTGATGTCTAGAAAGATTTAATGCCCACCCTGAGCAATTATCAGAATACTATAAGAAAAGGGTTGGCAAAGCGGGACACTGCCGGAGTGCGGGGGGCATACTTCATCAATAAAAGTACTTGGTATCAAACAAGGCACAGTGGGGACTAAAGTCAGACCCAAACTTTACCTATACAATGACCATTTGCTTACATAAACCTGAATTGTACCCCACATCTTTAAAATAAATAAATAAATAATTTGAAATAACAACAACAACAAAAACACCCAAAACCTCAACAACAACAAAAAAAGATTGGATGCCCAGTCACTGGGGTTCACATGAATTCCTACAGAAGCCAGTGGTAAAGTGCTTCTGTGCACCTAGCTCTGGAATGGGACCAAGTGTGGCTTGCAAGTGTGGCTAAGAGGAGTGGTCAAGCTGAACTTGAACTCTAAGGCAGGAGCTACCAGACCAGAGAGGGTTAGCAGCACTCTGTCTGAAGGCCAGAAGTTCGTCCTAGGTCTTTGACATGAATCAGAACCCACTTCCTTTCTGAGATTTGGTGCCTCCCCTTATGGTTGGCCCAGCAGCACAGGAAGAGGGCATCTTCTCGGCTGGCAGGGCATTCCCCAGACTCCCCAGAGCCTGGCCTTGCTCATATGGCCTGGAGGGATGGGTACTCTTCTGGCATAAAGCAAAGCAGGAAGCAGCAGGGCCTGGTATTCATGACTTTGCCTAGGAAGTAGCACCTTAACAAGGACCCAGAGTCCTTATGGTTGGCTGCCCCTTCCTGCTCAGGCAGGGGCTCTGAGGGTACAGGATCTGGGAGGGGGTCTACCTACCCAAGTGGCCTCCAGTCCCCCTCTTTCTTTCCCCGGGTCCTAAGGACTTCCAAGTACCATCTGAGTGCTTGTAAGAAGCAATGAAGATCCTCTTTGGAATGATGGAGGTGCCTGAAGGCAGAGAGGGGCAGAGAAGTAGCCATCTTGACTCTGGTGAGCATGAGTCTTGACCCCACCTCTCCCCCATCTCCAGACTTAGCTCGAATGCCTCATTCTCCAGGTGGTCCTCCAGGACTACTCCTTCCGCCTTCTGTACCTTAGTGGGCTTCTGGCATGTGTCTGCCCTCCCCACCAGGCAGTGAAATTTTTGAGAAAAGGGTTGATAATGTATTTATTATAGTACAGTAAACATTCAGTATATGTTTCCTAAATAAATGCACAGATGGATCGTTGGGATGAACCTACCTCTGGCCTATTCACTTCTCCCTTCTAGGGGCCATTGAATACCCATCTCTTCTGCTCTTCGTGCTCCTTTTTGTCCTGTTGTTTGTTCTTGTAGCTGGTGAGCTGCGAAAACTTACCCCTTTTCCCAGGAAGGGGAACATGTTGTCTTTATGCAAATAGAGTGTGGAGTGGGCCCCATTTAATAGGCTCTGGTAAATATTTCCCAACTCCACCACTTGCTGGCTGTGCCCGGAAGCTGTTTGCCGAGGCATCCCAGCTGTTGGCTTGGTGTTTGCTGGGTGCTATGGGGACCCAGAGTCTGTTTCTAGAACTTCGACCAACCCAGTTTGAGATTGGTAGGTCGTTCAGCTAACTATCCCAAGCCAGAACAGGGCATTTTACAAACACCCCTTAGTAACGTGGCTGTCCTGGGGCTGCCCTCTCCTGGCCATTTTAATGGGAAGAGTGTGCATCCAGGGACACCTGATATCACTGTGACTTGATTTTTCATTAAATGTGAAGATAAATTTGGGGTAAGTCTCTAATCTGGAGGTGAGTCTGAGACACACAGACTCTTAGGACTAATGGGTCCTCGCAGCTACCTGTCCTCATCAGTGTCCAACAGAGCCCCCCTCTTCTGACAGACACAAGGGCTTTCTTCTTCCTCCCTTTTATCCTGTGTGCTGACACATTTATTTATTCATAATATAATGTCTTATGACTCAGTTTTTACCATCTGTAGTGAAATTTTAAAAGAAAAAAACAGTGAATTGGGCAGACACAATGGCTCACTGTAATCCTAGCACTTTGAGAGGCAGAGGGGAGAGAGGATTGTCTAAACCCAGGGATTCAAGGCCAGCCATGGGCAATATGGTGAGACCTCATCTCTATAGGAAATCAAAAAAATTAGCTGGGTGTGTTGGCACGCACCTGTGGTTCTAGTTACTTGTCAGGCTGAGACGAAAGGATTGCCTGAGACCAGCAGGTTGAGGCCATAATTGTGCCACTGCACAGCAGCCTGGGCAACAGAGTGGGATTCTGACTCAAAAAAAAAAAAACAGTGAACTTTTATAAAGCTAAATATATTCCATTTTTATAATTTGAGATTTTTCTTTTTCTGGTGTTAAAATATTTATGATATGCAATGAAACATTGGTCAGAACACACGATATTAATTACTTTAGTATTCTTATTTGGCAAAGTAAAACAACCCTATCTAAACTAAAAATTAAAAAAGAAAAAAAAAAGTTGTATTAGTCATGAACCTCAAAAGCCTAGGAACGAGTTTCTATCCCTAGTACACAAAGTCTACTGACACCTGTCAGATGGCCAGTGGCCCGTCTCCGCCAAAGCTCTTTCTGGGATTTCACATTCGCTACCCAGAAGGTGCTCTACTCTAGAGTTGAGCAGGTTGAAATGTTGGGCCCCATCACCTCCCTGTTGTCATTCTGCCTGCCTCTGCTCCAGGTGCCAAGTCTATCCCCTTCACAGGACAGCCCTTCAATAACTGAGAAGAATCATTGTCCCGAAATCTTCCCCTTTCTGTGGAAAAATTCTATATGCCATGCTTTTAATTACTTTCCGTAAAGCAATTATACACATAATACATGAATACCTTCTTGTAAAAAAAATGTAATGATAGAGATAAAAAAGAAGACTTTTTATCCCTGTTCAGGCTCAGTTCTCTTCCCGGAGTTAACTCCTTTTATCAGTAAGTGCATATATGTCCAGAAGACTTCTTCTCTGGATATATAGCACAAATGGAAATGTATAAATTCCTGTGGATTTTAACAAATGTGTAAATTATGCTGCATGCACGAGGGGGGGACCCCAAACCAGAATTATCTTTTGGAGGATGGAACCCTTGTAGTACAGGCTTTCCCTGCTAGGCAGTTGTTCTAGGAACCCATTGGCATCAGTGTACCAGCTAGCATTGTTGTGAGGCTGCACTTAGCTTCTGTGAATTTTTTTGTAGCAAACAGGTGACTTGTCCTTCCACCATGACAACACACTTGCCCACACTGTGCTGAGTGTTCAGCAGTTTTTGGCCAAAAATGGTGTGAACCCTATGCATCACCCTCCCTATTCACCCAATCTTGCCCTGAGCAACTTTTTTTGGTCTCCTCGAGGAAAAAAAGTCCTCAGACATTTTGCCAATGTGGAAGAGGTTAAAAAAAAAATTTTTTTAATGGCAGAAGCAGTAAATGGCACCAAAATTGATGAGTTCAAGAACTGTCTTGAGCAGAGGAAAAAGCGTCTCGATAGGTGTATTGCATCAAACAGAGAATACTTTGAAGATGACTGAAATATGAGCATGAAAGAATAAATACACACTTTTAAAATAAATAAATTCCGGTTGGGGGGAGTTCCCTCATATTCTTTTACAGTTTTTAAATTTTGATATGTGTAGATTGTTTCGTGGCTGTTCATAAAGAGTTATATGATGTTTGTTAATGACTACATACTCTTCTGTTGTTTTTAATTTTATGTCTTATTTTAGATTCAGAAAGTACAAGTGCATGTTTGTTACATGGGTATATTGTGTAATGGCAGGGATGGGACTTCTGGTGCTCCCATCACCCAAATAGTGAACATTAGTAAGGATTCTGTTGTTTTAACATGATTTTACTCTTCTGTTCCCCTACTAAAGGGTGTTAGGTTGCTTCAGATACTTGTTTTTACAATGCTATGATGAGCTCCTTGCTCGTTTGGCCTTGTTGCTTTTACATGCATGCACTTGGGCCTGCCAATTACTCTCTTGAAGGATGATACCCACAAGTATACAGTATAACACAGAGCACAGTACAGCCAACTTGTTCATCCAGCCATCCATTTATACATTTAATAGAACAGATACTATTTCTTTATTATGCCCTGATTTCCGTGCCACTTGCAAATCAGGTGGTAACAGGGCCTGTCCTCATGGAACACTGTGGTCAAGTAGGAGAACCTTCATCTGTTCAGATACGTTACTTCTGTTAGTATGATTTGACCTACAGATTTTTTAAAGATAATTATATCATACTGTCAACCTAAATGCTCTTTGAGTCAGTTAACACCTCTCAAGTCTTTTTAAATATCAACTGTTGTCTTAACTTATTCAGTTAATTTTCATATTCTAAGTAAAGAATTTTTACATTTGCTCTGGTGTTTTATCTCATTACTGTCTTCCCTTCCTACCATGTTTGAGCTCTTTTTTTTTTTTTTTTTTTTTTTGAGTTGGAGTCTCACTCCATTGTCCTGACTGGAGTGCAGTGGCATGCTCCCAGCCACTATAGCCTCAACCTGCTGGGCTCCGGCGATCTGCCTCAGCCTTCCAAATAGCCAGGACTACAGGCGCGCGCTACCACGCCCAGCTAATTTTTGATTTATTGTAGAGATGAGGTCTCGCCAAGTTGCCCGGGCGAGTCTCGAACCCACTGGCTCAGGCAGTCCACTCACATCGGCCTCCCAAAGCGCTGGAATTACAGGCTGAGACACTGAGCCCATCTGTGAGCTCTTTTTTTAAATCTTGATGTCTTTGTGTAAACATCATTGGCCCTGCCCCCTGTGAAGAGATTTAATAAGTATGCATGCTACTTCTTCATCCAAGTTACTGATGCAAGTAGGGTCCTGTGGCATGCCATTGGAGGTGTCCCTCCTAGATGACAGGGACCCATTGTTAACCAACTCCATCTCAGCCCATATGACCCCATGTTGGCCTCCAGAAATAGTACATAAATACATACATACATATTACATCTGCTTGATCCCCTATCCTCGGAACCCTATATGAAAGAAAATGAGACCAGGTGCAGTGATTTAAACCTGTAATCCCAACACTTTTGGAGGCCAAGGTGGGAGGATTAATTGAGCTCAGGGGTTCAAGACCAACCTAGGCAACATAGCGAGGCTGAAATAAAAGGATTGCCTGAGCCCAGGAGGTCAAGGCTGATGGTCATTCCAGAAAGAGTTCCAAAATTGTTTTGTCAGGTGGACTAGGGGCTGGTATCAGTTCATAGCTTCCCAAGGTGAGTACTTCGAAGGTGATCATAGTGATATTCAGCAGTGAGGCATGTAGCACTTTTTCTAGGATGAGTTCACAAACTTAGTTGTCAGACCTCATTCTTTATATCATAAGTCAATGCTAAAAATGGGTGAGTGCTCATGTTCAATAAAAATAAAACCAAGGAGGCAAACCTAGTGTTAATGAGAGCTTCAAAGAGGTGCTGTGTTGCCTCACTTATCCAGAAATCCAGTAGCCTCACCTATTTAGAACTCATCTGAGAGTAAGAAGGAAGCAAATCCCGCACTTTTGGGAGGCTGAGGTGAGTGGATTGCCTGAGCCTGCGGGTTCGTGACCTGCCTGGGCGGCGAGACCTCATCTCTACAATAAATCAAAAAATCAGCCAGGCATGGTAGTGCGCGCCTATAATTCCGGCTACTCGGAAGGCTGAGGCGGAAGGATCACCGGAGCCTAGCAGGTCGAGGCTGGCCACTGCACTCCAGTCTGGATGACAGAGTGAGACTCCAACTCAAAAAAAAAAAAAAAAAAAGGAAGCAAATGAGACCTCGAGCCAGGCTCTTCCTCAGAGCTTTAAACTTTTATTTTACAGATGAGTGTACCAAAAAACAGTGCTCGGGACTTTTCCAGCCCTTAGCAAATAAAAGTTGCAAATTTAAGCTGGAATAAGGGATGCTGGAAACAAGTAAGCCAACAGAAGAAAACCTGACTGTGAGAAAGGAAACAAAAAACCTGGAAAAAGCAGAGCTCAGAGATGCAAAAATAAAAATCAGCCTTGGCCCATGTAGTACATTGGCCAACGGAGGTCAAACACTTCAGTATCCCTGCAAGCATGGTTGCTTTTAAAAGGAGTTTGAAATTATGACTCTGAGTCATTGACTAAATTATCTCTCAGGTACTCTTTAAGGGAAAATAGGGATGTATATAACACCTTTTAGCAAGATCTCTATTTAAAAAAGAAGCCAGTAAATATCTATCCAAAACCGAGATAAAAGGCTTTGGAGCTTCAAGGGATAGATTTTCGTGACTGAAAATCTGCTTATTTGGGAAGGCTTCCTCAGAAAATCCCAGACAAGTGCTGAATTTGGAGATGCTAGGCAAATGCTGAAAGGCATGTTGAATTTTAAATCAGATGAGTTGGGTTCAAATCACAGCTCTCTTGCTAGCCAGCCTCTGACAAGCCAGCTCTCTTGCTAGACTTACCTCTGACAAGTCTCTTACCTTTCATGAATGGTATTTTCCTTGAGCACAAATAGTGTTACCTGCCTTTTCAATCTTATGGGAGTATTCTGAAAATCAATGGCAAAGATGTGTTTGCAAGTGCTTTGTAGAACATCATGGAAATGTACAAGTGAGATCTGTGGGTCACGTCCCAGGTTTTGCCTGCTAGGAGACAGTGACTCAAGATGTGGTAAGACAAGGAGATGGAGTCCCAGTTAGTGCTTTAAATACATGTATATGTATATGTGTATTATATACACCTGTGCAAATTTGCATATATGAGTATGCATATATATCTGCATACAAATGTGTATATGTCTGTTTATTTAGATAATGTACCTTTAGGCCTTTCAAGACATCCTTTTCACCAGGCAAAAGGGGAAACTCTACAACTAACTTTAACACCTTGTAAACTGAAACATTCTATACAGATATATGAAATTGTCAATGCTTACTGATTTTACTCTTAATTTTTTCTGATTTAAAATTAATAGTTAGCTTTTTAAAATTTTTTTGAGTTGGAGTCTCACTCTGTCACCCAGACTGGAGTGCAGTGGCCGCTCCTGGCCACCACAGCCTCGACCTGCTGGGCTCCAGCAATCCTTCCGCCTCAGCCTTCCAAGTAGCTGGAACTACAGGCGCGCGCTACCACGCCTGGCTAATTTTTGATTTTATTGTAGAGATGAGGTCTCGCCAAGTTGCCCAGGTGGGTCACGAACCCACGGGCTCAGGCAATCCACTCACCTCAGCCTCCCAAAGGCACGGGATTACAGATTGAGCCACCGAGCCCGGCCAATAGTTAGCTTTTAAAAGTCAAATATTGCACAGAAATATATGACTTAGAAAGTGGACACCTTCTAGAAACCATCTGTGACTAGCAGTTTGGCTTAGGAACTGCCAGACTTTTCTCTGCTAGTTTTTAGTCCTGCAGGCAATCACCAGGGAAATCCTGAAATAAACAGTCCTTTGTTATGAAAGATGAACCTTTGGGGTGGAAATACACATTATATCCTAAAAGCTGTCTGTTGTTTCTCCTCCATGCCTGATGTTTTGGCCTTAGGCGCATCCTCATGACTTCTCACTTAGGCTATTGCCATAAGTAACTTTTTTTTTTTTTTGAGTTGGAATCCTACTCTGTCCCCCAGGCTGGAGTGCAGTGGCATACTCAATGGTCACCCCAGTGCCGACCTGCTGGGCTCTGGCGATCCTTCCATCTCAGCCTTCCAAGTAGCTGGAGTTATAAGCATGTGCTACAGTGCCTGGCTAATTTTCAATTTATTGTAGAGACGAGGTCTTGCCAAGGTGCCTGGGCTGGTCTCGAACCTGTGGGCTCAGGCAATCCACTCACTTCGGCCTCCCAAAGTGGTGGGATTACAGGCTGAACCACCGAGCCTGGCCCATAAGTAACTTTTAAACAGTTGCCCTGCCTACGGGACAGCTGAACTAAAAAGAAAATGCCTCCACGCCCCTCCCCCTTACTTTGGTGACATCTTACCCTAAAAGTGCATGCAGCATGTCTGAACTCCCACCCCACACAGCAACAGTCCTGCATCGCTTGTGGTTCCTGAGCTGGAAGAGTCGTTTCCTCTTCTGGGACTGGACAAACTGCTTCCACTTCCTGGGATGCCTTTCTTTGCTTTCTCGGCTTGGTGAATGCCTCTTTTGAGGGACTTTCTTCTGCTAACCTTCCTTATCCCATCCTTCCCTTTTCTCTAGCTCTCCTTCTCCCTGATGGAGTGAATGGTGCTCTTTGCTGTGCCGCCCCTCAGCCTGCTTCTGATTGTTAGAAGTATGACTGGAGAGGGCTTTTTGACTTGCAGTTTCCTAATTAATCTGGGAGTTCTCTATTCATCTTTGTATCCCTGGTGCCTCTTGGTATACAGCAGGTAACTAATAAATGTTTGTTACACCAAACTGAACTGGGAGGGGAACCTTTATGGGTCAGGAAACCTCTGTGTTTAATGCACGTTATGTGGGAGATCACTTTTTTCATTACCATTGGAACAGACCTGGGGGTGCCTCACTTTACATGGGGTGCCACATGAAAGTAAGTGACAAGGACCTCAGCTTTGCTGGGAGACTAAAAGATGAAAATTACCAGAGAAAACCATGTGCTTTAGGTGTCCAATACTCAGACTTTCAGGGGCAAGCATCCAAGTCACAGGCTCACCCAGGAAATGCCAGGAGAATCTCACTCAGACCTGTTGAAAACTTCACTTTCAATACCTGTCTAGGCCACAGATATGTGTAAAGGTCCCAGGCTACACTTGTGGAAGTGCTTAGTCCAACTGTGTTCCGTACATAAAAACAATATAGTACACAGAGGAAGCAGGTGTCGACAAGCACATTCCGGTTGCTTCCAGGCACCCAGAAATTCTGGGTGGGAGGCCCACTGGAGCTGCCCGTGATACAGGCAGTAGGGTGGGATCTGGAGGCCAGAGATCCAAGCAGAAAGTCAGACCGTCCTCTTCCTCACTGTGTGATGTCAGGAATGTTGCTCAAGTTCCCTGAGCCTTGGTTCCCACATCTGCAAAAACAGTTTGGTAAGATTACTTCTCTCGGGAGGCAGAGGCGAGAGGATTACCTGAGCTCAGGGGCTCGAGACCAGCCTGGGCAACATGGTAAGACCTCATCTCTACAATTAAAAAAAAAAACATCAGCTGGGCATGGTGGCACATGCCTGTGGTTCCAGCGACTTGGAAGGATGAGGTAGAAGGCTCACCTAGGCACAGCAAGTTGAGGATGCAGTGGCTGTGAGTGTGCCACTGCACTCTAGTCTGGACAACAGAGTGAGACACTAACTCAAAAAAAAAAAAAAAAAAGGGATTATTTCCCTCATTGAATTATCATGAAGAATAAATGATGGTCCTTTTTTTTTTTTTTTTTTTTTTTAGTAGGAATCTCACTCTGTCGCCCAGACTAGAGTGCAGTGGCACACTCATGGCAACCGCAGCCTCGACCTGCTGGGCTCAGGCAATACTTCCACCTCAGCCTTCCGAGTAGCTGTAATCACAGGTGTGTGCCACCATGCCTGGCTAATTTTTTGATTTATTATAGAGACGAGGTCTTGCCAAGTTGCCCAGGCTGGTCTTGAACTCCTGGGCTCAGGTAATCCTCTTACCTCTGCCTCCTAAAGTGCTGGGATTACAGGCGTGAGCCACTGTGCCCGGCTTGATGGTGCATTTTTAAAAGTGCCTTTTAATCTCTGAAGTGCTTCAAGAAATATTTTATCTTTCTTGAGCCGAGGCTCATTTTTCACACCATAAGTCGGTGCTCACATAGGCAGGTGCCATGTGTGTTTGTGACAAGGCACCTGTACTTCCTTTTACTGGTTTGCTTTGGAACCCCACAGTAAAACACAGGGATGGAGATTCATGGCATGCCTGGGTCTTCTCCTCCCCCTCTTCATCTCTTTTTCCCATAATGAGGAAAGAAAAGAGCGAATATCAAACCCTTGTGGTTAATCTGTACACGTGAGAGTCAAGGAAATGCAGAATGTTGGCTCCAAAGCCAAATGCATGATGTTTCCATATCAAGTAGATGTGTGTTTTGTCTGTATCTGAACCCTACCCTGCATAAGTCATTGAGAACTGTGAGTGAGGACCTATCTTTTGACTGAGACTAAATTTCATTAGGGCAACAGTACTAGGGCCACCATTGAGTTATTTCAGCAGCCAGAGTAGACAACATCAGGGTGATAGAAATAGTGATAGAACCATGCTGCTGTTCAGTGGCATGAAGAGAATACTGTGTAGGGTGTGAGGAGACCTGTCCTCATCAACCCTGGTGTGGGCTCCAGGGCTAACTTGACTGTAATTTGATCTGTGTTTCCTTGAGTTACATCCCTTCTCTGGGCTTCAGAGTCATACCTGTAAAATGAATCAGGTGATGTCTACATTTCCTTCCTGTTCTAATGGGGAGGGAAGGGAATCAACACTTTTTGAGTATCTGTCAAGTACCTGGCACAACCTACGCCAAGCTACCTTGAGGAGTCTATCATTCTATGAATCTGTCACACGCAGTGAGGGAAAGTCAGAGAGCTATGGAGTCAGATAGACTTAGATTGAAATCCCAGCTCTGGCTGGGCTTGGTGGCTCAGCCTGTAATCCCAGCACTTTGGGAGGCCGAGGCGAGTGGATTGCCTGAGTTCGCGGGTTCGAGACCCACCCGGGCAACTTGGCGAGACCTCGTTTTTACAATAATAAAAAAATAGCCCAGTATGGTAGCATGCACCTGTAGTTTTGGCTACGTGGAAGGCTGAGGCAAAAGGATCGCTAGAGCCCAGCAGATCGAGGCTGTGATGGCTGGGAGTGTGCTACTGCCCTCCAGTCTGGGTGACAGAGTGAGAGTGAGACTTCAACTCAAAAAAAAAAAAAAAAAAAAGAGAGAAAGAAATCCCAGCTCTAGGGGTAACCCCTTTGGGCCCCCTCCCACTGTGGGAGCTTTTCTGTCCTCTCAATAAATCCTGCTTTCTCAAAAAAAGAAGGGGGAAAAAAAAAGAAAAGAAATCCCAGCCCTATTAATTACCAGCATTGTGACTTTAAGTCAGTTTCTTAACACCTCCAAGCCTCAGTCTTTTCCCCTGTGAAATGGGTCTGTACTTCTATGCTTATGCATCTATTCCCACTCTCTCTTTTATGTTATAAATGTCTTAAGCAGATTCCATCTTGTCTGTTTCTCTCCTTTTGTAATGGAATCATCTAGACCTAGAGACCCAGAACTCCCAGATTAATCCTAGAGGAATCACCTAGACCTAACATAATATTAGGTCATGCAACTAGTCAGAGGCAGGGATGAGATCCGAAGTCAGGCCTCCTGATTGATTCTGAGTCTTGTGCTTATGTCTTGGGTGTCTTTTTCATCATCCCCAGCTAGAAGCAGCAAAGTCTTTCCATGATAAGTGCTGGAGTCCAGCTCCAGGAGAGAGTCAGGGCTTGAGACGGGGGAATCGGGAAGCGGCGAAAAAGAAAAGACGAATACGACAGGATCCTTCTTCCTGGGGAGAGTTCAAGACTCTGCCAGTTTTTAATCAACTCTTACAAGTTTATATAGTTTTTTACTGACCCCCCCCCCCACAAAATGTATCCCTTGTTACACATTAAATGTTTACATCATGTTTTTTCTTTTGTTTATGGGGAAGTTGACCTTTACAAGTTTCATTTTGTTCCTTCCTGCTACCAGTGGTGTAACAAAATACCAGCTGCCAATTTATCAGCCACATCCTGTGACCTCTAGGCCAACTGAATCTCTTCCCTTCACTATTCTATTTCTTTTCCTTTACTAATCTATTTTCTTAATTCTACCCATTTTACATTTTATATTTCTAAATAAAACTTATGTCTAAATCTACACTTATATATGAAATTAATCTTACTTCTAATCCTAAATGTATTTAATTTTAAACCTACATTAAGTGTATATAATTTTAAGTTTACCTTAAAACTTAATTATTTCCTATTCCTTCTATTTAACTAATACCTACATCTATAATAAACATTTATCTTTTAATTATAACTGCTATCTATTTAATTCTAATCCTTACTTTAATTTTAACCTTCTTTCTAATTAAACTATAATATTTCTTAAATCAAAAAGGCATGTCTGTGACTTGTTTTTCCCCAAAACACCTGTTTGTGGAGATACTCTGTCTCAGTTTCCCACTTCTTCATCAATCACAACTGTCAATGTTGTTACTTATAAAGGATATGAGGAAGTACTTGTTTTTCCTTTTTAGCTAAAGGTTTCAAAATTTGCATTCCCTTGTCCCTTCAGGGGGCAGATTTTTGCTGTTGAGCCTTTTTTACATTTATATACATGGGTTTACTGCTAATTCCACATCCTTGCACATTCTAAGGGGCACCCTTTTTGCTGCAATCTCACCTCCATTATGCCTATGTATAATTTTTGCTGTCAAATGCCATCATCCATTTGCACATCTATTATCTCAACTAAAGAGGGAATATTCTCAAGCCTATGCACGCAATCCTTCAAAGTTAGGGAAGGCCCATCGACAGGATCCATGGGACTTTGCCTCCGTCATGGCTGCATTTTACTGGGGCCTTGCTCCCAGCCGGCGTTTTTCCTGTTTTCAGGTCCCTTTTACCTTACTTTTACTAGTGATTGCGGCTCCCGGCAGATAAGCATCCAGGCATATGTAAACAACCCAGTGTGATGATGACCTACACTCATACACTGGAGACTTCCTAGGAATCACCACTGGGCTTAGAGACAGTTCTTGGAGTTTGATGCTTAGCATTTTCTTCTCCTCTCTACCTCCCGCCATTTCACTTATTTAGGGCCAGAGCAGCCCTCTGTGTGGGTGAATTCAAAGTTGTGTGGTACTACTCCCTAGCCAAAGAACCAGAAAGGGTAGCTCTGTCCTCTTGTCTACCAGATAGGCCATCAGGAGAACCAGAAGACTCTGGTTCAAAGGGGATGAGGGTCACAAAAGAGAACTTCCATCCATGTTGCTTCCCACTGGAGGGGACACTGCAGGGGTCTCAGGTGGGCTCTGCCACAGCATGTTGGTTAAAATGGTTCAGGTCCTGACACCATAAAACATATGTGAGGGTGGGTCTGCCATGAAGGCTCAGCCCCCTCCCAGTATTTTTAGACCTGAATTCAGGGACTTATATCCTAGAGGGAGAAGAAAACTTTTATAGACTTAAAATGATGGGGTTTCCATGAATGTGTCAGCACTAGCAAGGCTTTGTCCTAAGAACTGGAGCCAAAACATTAAATAACATGACTGATAAACTCACTACCTCTCCAGAGTAGGTGCAGGCACGATAAACAAGGATGTCTCTGGAAAGCTTTTTTTCAAGGGTAGCAACTCCAAGTGGCTCCAGCCTCCTAAGGAGCCATGTGTCTCCTCCCTCCACGCCTCCTCTGCATGGAAGTTTGATACTCCCAGGATAATGATCCCAATTTGCATAGGCAGAGGCACATCTAGGTTGGGCTATCATGGGCTTGACTGGAGACCAGGACTTGCATGAGGTCACCTCCCCAGGCACTTCCCAGAGGCATCTGAGGAGGCAGGAGCCCTGGTCTCTTGGGGAGTAGCCAAGAGTCTTGGAGAGAGGCGAGTCCCCCGAGTGACATGCAGCCAACCTCTCTTGGGGTACTTTCAGCTCTGCTCACCTGAGGTGGGTTACCTGCCTGCCCCATTCCACCACTTGGGATATATTTTTAGAATGTTTTCATGAGGAATACATTTGCCAGTCCTTTATAATCAGTTACAAAACAGAAACTCTTCTTCACTGCAAAGGAGAAGTGTAGAAGAGGGGGAGAAACAAACAAAAAAAAATCTTCCCTGTAATTGAAGGCAGGTTGGGAGATGTTCGTGCTTTGAAACGTTCCTTCTTGTGAAATGTTTATGAAACACTTTCCACAAACGAGTTATGCAACTGGGACAACAGCTTTGATCATTTTCATCACCAGTGATATATTCATTAGTGTTGGACTGTTTTCCCCCAGAGAGGGCCATGTGAAAATGTCATGGGGGGGAGGGACAAAAGACGAGTACCCTAGCCCCACCATGACCTGTCCCATGACCCTAAGGCAGATGGTCAGGAAGGAGGGCCAAGTGTACGTCTGGGCCAGAACACCACCTTTTCCATCATCTGTGGTCTGTTCTCTCCTACCCTGGGATGTCTTTAGTATCATGTGGTAGAGTGAGCACCAGGGGAGGGCTGGAAGACGAGTCTCTTGTCAGAGTTTTGCCAGTGTATTGCTGTATAACTTTATACCCATCTCTGAAGTTCTCTGGGCTCCTGTGACATGGGAAGGTGAACACTTGTCCTCACGCCTCCTGGCTAAAAGGAAAAGCCAGGTTAGGATGTATGAAGGGCTTCCACCTCCTCAGAAGGGGCGCTCTCCTTCCAGAATGAGGCTAATGCTTTCTAAAATAAGTGATGTCAGAGAGTTCACTGGGATTAGAAAAGATAATCACCTGTGATGCCTTTTTACCTTCCTGGTCACTGCCCAAGACTCGGTGTAACACCTTTGCACAGCACAGTGGGTGGAGAAGATCCTAAAATAATAAATCTTGTCCAACAGGTGGACAAGATGCTCCATGGCTGGAGCAGGGCAGGGCTCTCTAAGGTGGCCCGTATCCCCAGGGATAAGTCTATTCCAAGTACAGTCTGGAGAAATATTCTACTTGCGTGAGAACTGCCACAGGGACCCTGGTGATGATCTTCATGATTCCAGGAAGGCTGTGGGTTTGGTTGGGTTTTCACAAGTACAGGGGAAATTGGGTTTCCATCCAATTTGCCTCCGGTTCTCACATTAGAAGTCAATGGGATCCAACAGAAGTTTCTCTATCTCATCTTCCATATCCACTGCCAACACCCAGTTGCCTGGAAAAATTCCAACCTTTTCCCCTCAACAGCTGTGGAAAGGGATTTTTTTTTTGGATTTGAGAGGACTTTGTTTCTTAATTTCTTTTCTTTTTTTTTTTTTGACTTGGAGTTTCACTCTGTCGCCCAGACTGGAATGCAGTGGCCGCTCCTGGCCACCGCAGCCTCGACCTGCTGGGCTCCGGCGATCCTTCCGCCTCAGCCTTCCGAGTAGCCAGAATTACAGACGAGCGCTACCACGCCCGGCTGATTTTTTGATTTATTGTAGAGATGAGGTCTCGCTGCCCAGGCGGGTCTCGAACCCACGGGCTCAGGCAATCCACTCACCTCAGCCTCCCAAAGGCGCAGGATTACAGGCTGAGCCACCAAGCCCGGCTTTGTTTCTTAATTTCTTAGTGGCTGAGCCCCTGAGAGTGTCATGAAGTCCACTGGAGGTTGTAGGAGTTGTTGGGTTATCTTCCCTCCTTCCTCTCCAGGTTGGCTCTTTCTGAGATCACTGACCAAAGCTGAGATTTTAGAACGTGTCACCAAGAGAGATGCCTCCTTCGTTGTCTTTCAGTTTGGTTGGTTTATGATTGTCTTCTTTTGGGGTTACTGCCAGCACCTCATACCCAGGGGGTGATGAATTATAAAAAATGAAAGTGTAAAAGATCAGTGAAGCAAAAAAAAAAAAAAAAATCAGAAGAACAATACAGAGTTGTCAGAAAGCCCCAGCCTATCACCCAAAGAACTTTTCAGCTATCAGACATTTCGTTTTCACAAGTGGGAGGTCGGGAGTGCCCCCAGAAGAGTTTGGAGGGCAATTGATCCAGGAAGCAGATGAAAGGGTGAACTTGCTTTCATGGTGGCGCTGGTTTCTGAAATTAGGTGTTGCAGGAAGACCTGGCACTGATTCTAACAGATAGCGCCCAGGTTGGCGGCAATGCACATGTTTTCGAGCTCTGTCATAGCTGCGCCTTCTTATCACTCCATTTTGCATAATGAGGCTATAAAGGAACCCTGCCACTTGCCTCTGAGCTGGCGCTGGGCCAGGGTGCTGGAGGCAGCTCTACCAGCATGATTTCACCTCCAGTTTTCCATGTTCTCCCTATGTCCCCCTTCCTCTATCCTGCTCCCCAACCCCCTCTGGGATAGGGATGCCCAGAGGGAGGAGGGGGATTTCAAGGGGAGAGGTGGAGATGGAATGCTAGTCAAAGGCTTGGCTTCTCTCAGAGTCTTCTCTCAGAGCAAACCTTAAAGTGGTGGCCGTGGCAGTTTTGAAAAGAAGGAGTTTATCATCGACTTGTAGTTTTTAAAAACCTGCTAACAAAGATTTCCCTGGAATCTAGAAAATGGAAATTCTAATTTCTAGGGCAGAACTAGGACACTAGAGCTTCTTAGGCAGAGGAGCCAAGTGTGGATGGGCTGAGCTGAAGGGGCATGGGGCTCGGAGGAAGGGGGGATCTTGGAGACCACTCCTGGTGACCATGCCTTCTGATTTTTTCGAACGTCTAATTCTGCGCCAACAGTGCCACTTCCAGTCTCTCTTCCTTTTTCCTGTTTGAATCCAAGCCTCTCACTTAGTCTCCTTAAGTGAGAGGAATGCTTTGTAAAGACTGTTCCTTTTTTTATTTTATTTTATTTTTTGAATCATGGTCTCTCTCTGTTGCCTGGGTTGGAGTGCAATGGCACAATCACAGCTCACTGCAGCCTCAACCTCCTGGGTTCAGATAATCCTGGGTAGCTGGGACTACAAGCATGTACCACCATGCCCAGCTAGTTTTTTTTTATTTTTTGTAGAGACTGAGTCTTTCAGACTCCTGGCCTCAAGCAATCCTTCTGCCTGGGCCTCCCAAAGTGCTGGGATTGCAGGTGTGAATCACTGCTCCTGGCTTTTAAAGACTGTTCCTTAAAAAGCTTTGCCAGCTTCTGTGCAGCTAGAGCTTCTTGGTGTTATTTATTTTTTGAGTCAGAGTCTCACGGCCACGCTCACAGTCACGCCAGCGTCTACCTGCTAGGCTCAGGTGATCCTTCTGCCTCAGCCTTCCAAGTAGCCAGAACTACAGGCATGCACTTCCACACTTGGCTAATTTTTTGATTTATTGTAGAGATGAGGTCTCTCCAAGTTGCCCGGACTGGTCTTGAACCCCTGGGTTCAGGCAATCCTCTCACCTCAGCCTCCCAAAGTGCTGGGATTACAGGCATGAGCTACTGCACCCGGCCTCTTGGTGTTATTTAGATCTGCTCTACCTAAGAATACTGCAGTAACCTGGACTGGCCAAGTCTAGGACTGATAGAGGAAAAAAACTATGTAATATATACCAGCTGGGGAAACTGAGTCCTGTAGAAGCTGAGTGATTGTTGATGATTACATAGTAAATTAGAGTTGGCACTAGAACAAGAAACAAGGTCATTGTTCAGTGCATTCATTCAATGCTTTTCTCCCTGTACCTCACTAGAGGCTAGGAAGAGATGGGTTTTGATTATGTCTTTTGTTCAATTAACATTCACTGGGTTTCCCCCATGTACAGGGTGCCATATTTAGGGCATTAGATTCCTCTTCAGTCTTTAATGTCAGTAGACTCCTCCTAACTGTCCAGCCAAAGGAAATTTTTTTTTTTTGTCGGAGTCTCACGGCCACCCCAGCATCAACCTGCTGCGCTCAGGTGATCCTTCCACTTCACCCTTCCAAGTAGCCAGAACTATAGGTGTGCTACCATGCCTGGCTAATTTTTTAATTTATTGTAGAGATGAGGTCTTGCCAGTTGCCCAGGCTGTTCTCGAACCCGTGGGCTTAGGCAATGTCCTCACCTCTGCCTTCCAAAGTGCTGGGATTACAGGTTTGAGCCATCGCAGCGCCTGGTCGGAATTCTTTCTTTAATGATGCAATGCACTGTTTTTTCCACAGGGATTAAGCACAAGAATAGTTGTTAGTGTGAACTTGTAACTCAGGTTAAACAAATACAAACAGAAGAGATTCCAGATGTCAGTGGTATTCTCAGCATAGACCAAGAAAGTGTTTTAGCCAGCATCTCTATAGCCCAGAGTTTCCATCTGGGTAGGGAACAACCAAATGTCCCTATCAGAGGATCTCACCAATGTCTTTATGAGGTGTGGTCCAGAGCCTCTGCTTTTTGCCCTAGTATATAAATTCAAAGTCACTTAGCTTCCCCTCCAGAGGGACTTCCTAAAAAGCTACAAGAGGGTAGTTGTCCTTGGAGTAGGAGGAGGTGTGGGCACTAGTACTTTCTGCCCTGCCCTTGGAACACCTGGGAGACCCGTGAGCGAGTGAGTGTGCTGTCATTGAAGGGTGGTAAAGACTGGAGAGAGTTTGGAAACCACCACAGGCCCCTCAGACAACAACTGTGGCACTGGTTGAGAGGGAGACGTGTCTCCGCCTGTAGGGAGACAGGCAAAGCCACCGAAGCCACACAGGCAAAGAGGGCCAGCTGCAGAGGCAGCTTAGCACTTAGAGGACAGAGAGGCATTGGGTTCAAGGAGTGGGGGCACGGGAAGAGAGAGGAAGTCTTCCAGATCATTGGCTCCCAGACTTTGGAGTTTCACAACTGGGGTTCCATGCAGGAAAAAAAAAAAAAAAAGAATTTGAGAGAGATCAATTAAGGTTACTGATTTTTTACTCTGTGAGGTGGGGAGTTTTATAAATACCTTTAGGGCCAGGTGTGGTGGCTCATGCCTGTAATCCCAGCACTTTGGGAGGTTGAGGCAGGAAGATCACTTGAAGTCAAGAGTTCAAAAACAGCCTGGGCAACCAAGCAAGACCTTGTTTCTAAAAAAAAAAATTTAAAAATTAACAGGATATGGTGGCTTGGGTTAGTCCCAACTGGTGGAAGGACTGCTTGAGACTCCAACTCAAAAAAAAAATTTTTTTCCTTAGGATCCCATCATTTCCTAAAAGAAAATTCTTTTTTTGTGTGTGTGTTGGAGTCTCACTCTGTCGCCCAGACTGGAGTGCAGTGGCCGCTCCCGGCCACCGCAGCCTCGACCTGCTGGGCTCTGGCGATCCTTCCGCCTCAGCCTTCCAAGTAGCTGGAATTACAGACATGCGCTACCACACCTGGCTGAATTTTTGATTTATTGTAGAGATGAGGACTCGCCTGCCCAGACGGGTCTCGAACCCACGGGCTCAGGCAATCCACTCACCTCAGCCTCCCAAAGGCGCGGGATTACAGGCTGAGTCACTGAGCCCGGCTAAGAAAATTCTAACATCTCTTCCTCCTAAGAAAAAAAAGAACATTGCCTCAGAATTTCCAAGAATTTAGTCCATCAGGCTGTATTTGTATTTATTTTTTATGTTATCTTATTTTATTGAATCAGAGTCACCTAGACTCAGTTGATCCTTCTGCCTCAGTCTTCCAAGTAGCTGGGACTACAGGTGCATGGCCCAGGCTGGAATGCAATGGCACACTCATAGCTACTGCAGCCTCGACCTGCTGGACTCAGGTGATCCTTCTGCCTCAGTCTTCCAAGTAGTTGGAACTACAGGTGCATGCTACCATGCCTGGATAATTTTTTGATTTATTGTAGAGACAAGGTCTCGCCAAGGCTGGTCTCGAACCCCCTGGGCTCAGGCACATTAAGCCTTATTTGCAAAGGTCACTCCACTGTCCCTATTCTTCTCATTTCAGTGAGGAAGAGTGTAAACCACACTAGATACCGGCACAGCCCTCAGAATGGTGTCTGGGAACGATCAGTCTAAGTGGACCCCCCATCTTGTAGACTGGCACTCCATAAGGCCACTCGCATGTATCTCTGATCGGCGGCCCTGGGCCACAGGGCACTCACAGGCAGGAAAGTGAAGTTGCAGTCTAGTGGGCCCTGGACTAGCTCTTTCCTCTCCGGGTTTGGCACTCCTCTCGTGTCTCAAGCTCCTGGCTGTGTCCATCTCTGTCTGCCTGGGGAGGCCCAGAACTGACACTCTCCTCCTGTCTCCACTTGCAGATTAAGACAGAGGACCTCAGTGACTCCCTGCAGCAGACCCTCTCCCATCGGCCATGTCATCTGAGTCAAGGACCCGCCATGATGTCCGGAAACCAAATGTCTGGGGTAAATGCAAGCCTTTGTCAGGGAACCCCTATGGTCTCAGTGGGCCAGTGAATTTAATTCAGTCCCTCTGCAAAATGCTTGACCTCTATGCTTGGCATTCTGTGCATCTGTATAGGTCTAAAGACACCCCCCCACCCCTGCAGGGAATGTGAAAGTCTGGGGTGGTGGGGAGATGGGCAAAACAGTCCTTTTACAGGTGAAGCCTGGCTAGGGATGTGAAGTCTGACTCCTTTTCGTCCCAGAAAAGGAGCCAGACTTGCAGAAACCAAGGATGCATCAGCCATGCTACTGGTGCCTGCCAGCCGCATCAGGGGATTCCTATGGTGACAGCTACGACTGCAGTTTCAGAACGTTTCTGTCCCCAGCGGGCCCACTCTGCCTTCCCCAAGGTTTTATGTCAGAGCCTAACTAGAATGGAGTGCTGGTTCAGGGAGGAAGATGTCCTGAGACAGGAACAGCAGGGGGTCATGAGGATATTTGTATGGCGAGCCTTTCTCTCAGTATGGACCGCCTGGGGTCAGAGAAGTGGGCCCTGCTCTGGAAATACTTCAGACCAGAGTGGGCATCCATTCCTTCGCCCCTCATTACCAAGGCTTCTCTATTGCACAAACCTAAGCTCAGCCCCATGGGGCACAGAGCCCTGGGTGTCTGGATCAGAGAATCTCCCAGATCCCTCAGTAATGGGATTGTTATTCTATATTCTGAGCTGGTGGGAGAAACCCAGAGGAAATAGTTTTTCTCTGTTTCACCAAACTGGTTTTATTAAGAACTCAGGCTGACTTATACCTGTAATTCCAGCACTTTGGAAGGCCGAGGCAAGAGGATTGCCTGAGCCCATGAGTTCTAGACTAGCCTGGGCAACATAGCAAGACCTCGTCTCTACACAAAATAAAAAAAAAATTAGCTGTGGTAGTATGCACCTATAGTCCCAACTACTCAGAAGGCTGGAGTAGAAGAAAGACTCGCCTGAGCCCAGGAGGTCAAGGCTATAATGAACCATGATCATGCCACTGCATTGCAGCCTGGGTCACAGAATGACACCCCAACTCAAAAAAAAAAAAACCTACTAGCTTACCCTATACCCCAACTTCCACGCTATTCAGGCACAGGAAATAGCTAAGGCATGGCTTTTAGCATAATCAAGTGGCATGAGATTTAAGGGGGAAAAAAAAAGGACAACTGAGATTGCATGTTATTTCTAGGATAAACCTTTGTGGGATGGGTAATACCCAGTCTCTGCCCTCAGGGCAGTTAGTCTAGCTGGGAGACAGGACTGACACACACAAATTAAATCTGGAGGCAAGGGTTAAGTAACAATATGTTGCAAGGACTGCTTGGCTGAGTGCAGAAGCTGTAACAACACCAGCAAGAAGTGGGCCCCCATTATTTGCCAGAGACTGGGGATACCCAGTGGCATAAGGCAAGGTCACTGCCTGCATATGCTCTCCTAGTCTGGAGACCCATGGGGCAGGTGGGTGACAGGCAGGTGGAGCTGGTGTCCCCAGCTTGTGAATTCTGTGATGTGTATCTGTCTCCCACATGTAGGACATGGCTTCCCTCCATCCGCTCCAGCAGCTGGTGCTCGTTCCCAGCCACTTACAATCTGTATCCCAGTTCCTGCTATCTCAGACCCAGCCTGGGCAGCAAGGTAAGAACCACGGAGTTTCCACAGAGACCAAGTTCCTTAAAGCGCTGACGCTTGCTGAGAAGCCTAAGTGTAGGCACTGGTGAGCTGCTCCCCCTTTTGGTATTAAGACCCGCCCACTTGTCCCACTTAGGTGTGGGGACAGGACTGTGGCTGTACTGCTTCAGACTTAGTCTCCTTCTCTGCCTCTCTTCCCAGCCTCCCGCTGGGTCTGGCCCAACACCCCATTTTCAAGAAGAGCTGAGCTTGGACAAGGGAGGGGAAGCACCCTGGGAGATGCAGAAGAGGGTACTTGTCCCAAAATCTCTGAAATCTCTCCTGGACACAGGTTCAGACTCGCCTCCTGGAGGCCTGGCTGTGGTTCTATTTGGATAGAGCGGCAGTGCCACCCACAGGTTGTAGAAAGGGTTTTCAGGTTTTCTTTGGCAGGGGAGTTAACTCCCAGAGACCTTCTCCCTGGCCAAGAGCAAACAGATTAAACTATTAATAAATAGCTAACATTTCTTGAGCACGCTGTGCCAGGAGCTCTGCTGAGTGATTTTTCCGACATCCTTTAAAATAACCTTATGCAGAAGGTAGTCATAATATTGATCTGGTGACCTCCTAGAAAGTTCCAGAACAGTTTAACTGAGACCGAAGCTCTTGACATCACCTCATACTGCTTCTTCCACGCCCATTTCCACCAACTGTTGTTGAAAGTGATGGAGAAAGTAGGAAGTCTTTTCTGTTGTACAAATCCCAAACTCCAAACAAAATGTAACTCTGCCTTCCGTTGTTAGCACCTGCCCCAATTACAGTCGCTGTCCTTAGTGTCCAAGGCACCTTGGAATATTATTAAGATAAATGAGGACATATTTGAACTTTTAAGTGTTTATTTTGGCTAAATAATAAAAATCATACTTTTGGAATAGGAAAGAGAAATAAACAGTTACTTTAATTTGTTTTTGGAAGGCAGGAGGGTGATGTGAAAATGACCCGGGCACACAACCAATGAGGTCACTGTGTGATGCAGGGGGGAAAAAAAATTCAAAATATGGAGTTGGAAAAATTCATTCTTTAAAAAATAATCACTAGCCAGGCTTGGTGGCTCAGCCTGTAATCCCGTGCTTTGGGAGGCTGAGGTGAGTAGATTGCCTGAGCCTATGGGTTCGAGACCTGCCCGGGCAACTTGGCAAGACCTCATCTCTACAATAAATCAAAAAATTAGCCGGGTGTGGTAGCGCACGCCTGTAGTTCTGGCTACTTGGAAGGCTGAGGCAGAAGGATCGCCGGGGCCCAGCAGGTTGAGGCTGCGGTGGCTGGGAGCATGCCACTGCACTCCAGTCTGGGCGACAGAGTGAGACTCCAACTCAAAACAATAATAATAATAATAATAATCACTTACTGGCTGTATGCCCTTGGGAAACTTACCTAACCTCTCTGAGGTTCCATTTCCTCTTCCATAAAAATGGAATGATAGCAAAGCTTGACTTCACAAGGTTATTGAGAGCTACTTGAAATAATGCATGTGAAAAGGTTTGATACATTTTAAAATGCAATACAATGTTAGAATTTCTATTGGTACTCAAGCCTCTGAACTCCCAGTCCAGGGTTCTTTATAAGAGCTGCCTGCCTACTTGTTTTAATAATAAACAAGTAAGCCCTGACTTTTTGAGACTGAGGAGCCTGATGGTCAATGTCAACAGATGCTATACACCAGTGACCCAGCACAGCCTGGGGACCACAGAGACCTTAAGGTGCTCCTCCATGGCAAGTGGTTGGGGTGACCCACCCCATTGTCTGCTTTGGTGGTTTGATGGCCCCACTCCTGCTGGGACAGTGAGAGATCCTGGCCATGGCCCTCCCGAGAGAGGCCACCAGTCATGGCCACCGACCAGTCAGAGCCCTTCGTGCGCAGTTTTCCTGGAGAGGGAAGGAGAAGGGTGTCCCTAAGGTGTAACAGGCAGGTACGATGAACACTGCCCCAGGATAGTTTCCAGGAGCTTGACCCTGGTCTTCCTTGCTCTCTCAGCCTTTCATCTGAGGAGAAAATGTCCTGGTCAGCCTTGACCGAGGTCTGCTGCCCCTTAGAGCTGTACGGTCCCCACTGCTTGTCTGACATCCTCACAGACCCACCTGGGCCTTTGTAGCCATCCCAGCTTCTCCTCCTGCAGGAAAAGCCAAGTCCTCAGCTCCAGCTGCATTCTCAGTAGGCACCCCAACATCCCCTCCCTTCCTGGGTTTCTTCAGCTCCCATGATCAGATCCCAGAGTAGATGGTCTTGACCCTCCTTAGCCTTTGCACCTCTCCAGACAGACAGGTGAGCAGAAGGACTGGTTTGGTGACTGCTGTTTATGTCTCTGTTTATCCCTGGGTCTGACTTGCCTCCACCTGTGTGTGGCAATTCCTGGCAGTGCCTGGCAGGGAGCCCCTCCACAAGGCTTGAGCTGGGCTGTGGGACTTGACTGGGTGGCAGGGGGTGGGGACAGTGGTCATGGTTTCAAGGTTGTAGAGCATGTCTTTCAGATGGCCTGGATTTCATTGTCTGTTCCTTTGTTCCTTCCCTTCCACCCAGGTCTACAGCCAAATCTCCTCCCCTTTCCACAGCAACAAAGCAGTCTCCTCCTCCCACAGACTGGGCCGGGCCTGGCGTCCCAGGTAAACAACCCCCTTCTGTCTGCTTCCTCTAGGAATGTTGGGGCTGTCCACTGAGTGTAGCTCACTGGCTTCCCCCCGCCCCTACAGGGCACTTACCCTCTGGGAAGAGGGAACAGCAGGAGTCTATCCCTGTAGGAACAGGGGGCTATCTGAGCTACAGGCAGGGAGGATGATTTACCCAGTGTCATGAGGGGTCCAGAATTAAAACCCGGAGATTCCAACTCCCAGGCTAGGTTCCTCCATGCTGTGAGTGCTGAACTCCAGCCCTGAACAACCGGTGAATCACTCTTCGGAGAGCCAGGGCTCAGCTAACTTTCTAGGCATACCAAGATGGCCACTAGCTCTGCCTAAGTGCTTTCAAGTCCCAACGGGGAGACTAGACTGCACAGGTCAGATAGTGCAGTTATTTGCTCTACCTTCAAGGACTCCAGTTTTGACTTCCATGCCATTGAAAAAATAGGACTCAAACATACCCTAGGATCTGTCATCTCCAAGTGGGCCTATTCCTAAAACATACCAGGGCCTCCCCCTCTGGGTGCTCTTCCAGACTGCCTCCTGCAGTGCGTGGTCAGGCAGACTGAGGTCTGGGAGAGGGGCTGATTGCAGAGCTACCATGGTTCAACATTGCACCTTTTTGCCAATTAAATAAAAGGTACCTCTTCCTCTGGCCAGCTGCAGCCTCATGCCAGGATGCAAGGCTTGGTAACAGTGGCATGAGCTGTGTCTTAGCTGCCGTTCCTCTCTTCAACTGGGTGCCCCTATACAGTTGTAACCCGCAGCTGCATGAAGTGCCTCCGCAAAGATGGGTGTGCAGAATGGTCGGGAACAGCAGCAGAGATGATGATGTCCCTTCTCTGTGCTGAGATCCCCGTGGCTCACTATCCTGACCTTAGAGAGGGCTTAGAGAGGCTATTAGACACCTGGAAGGGCGAGGGCGCCATCTAGTGGTTAGAAGAAATGGTGCAGCAGAATCAAAAGCGTTTCTTCCACCTCCTGTCTGGCCTCCCCAAAATCTCATATCATAGGCTCACTGCTGGAAGAGATCTTAAGAGAGTATTCAAAGTCAATGCTTATATCTTATAATATTTGTGTATGTAGCCGGGCATGGTAGCGCGCCTGTATTTCCGGCTACTTGGAAGGCTGAGGCAGAAGGATCGCCGGAGCCCAGCAGGTGGACGCTGGGGTGACTATGAGTTTGCCACTGCACTCCAGCCTGAGTGACAGAGTGAGACTCCAACTAAAAAAAAAAAAAATTGTGCATGGTAACAGAGAAACCACCTAGAAGGTTAAGATCATCCTGGGGAGGGATAATAAAGGTTGGCTTAGGGTCATGGCAGCAACAGGGGGTGAGTGGAATGTTTTGGAAAGTTGAATCAGTACAGTTTGGCAACTGACTAGATGTGAATGGGGGAGGGAAAAGGTCTAGCTGAGAACTCAAAAAGTATTTGTCAAATGAACAAACAGATCAATTAATGGAAAGGAAGTTTCCAAGAGGACTGAAACTTTGCCCTGAGGGTCTGGTGTACAGCACCCACACCCTGCAAAACAAGACCAGATGTTTGATAGTTTCAAACTATTCTGTTCTAAAAGATCCTTCATTGAGGAAGAGAGTCCTTAACTTCTCAGGTCCTTTTATGTTCTTCATCATCACAATGCCTATTTGAATGGTAAACCAGAATATCTGGGAAGAGAGAAGGAATACTGTTAGCCTCAACTAGGAAAAGAGTAAACTAGGAAGGAGAGAAGAGGGTGGATTTAGCCCAAGTTATCCACATGGGCAGTAGCTTCTGAGCTGGACACAGTGGCTGGAGACCCTAGGCCTGAATCCCACTACTTCTTTGTGGAATGATTTCTTTCCTTAAGATTAGATTCATTCCTGACCTCAAACGGGTGCAGCATGGTCCGAGGTGTAAAGGTATATTTTCCTAGGACAATAAACTCAAGAAAGGATACCTCTTGACAACCAAAAATGATATCAAGGTACATTTAGATAGCACTAATTATGGTTATTTAAGCTAAGTATCTTTGATTAAAAACAAAGCACTTTCATGAAGAAAATGGTGGTTTAGAAAGTAAAATGGCACTCCCAAGAGTTTGAAGTTTTATGAAAGTTCTATTAATGTCATGAATTTGGCTGAGCACAGTGGCTCAAGCCTGTAATCCCAGCACTTTGGGAGGCCGAGGTGAAAGGATTGCCTAAGCTTAGGGATTCAAGACCAGCCTGGGCAACTTGGTGAGACTTCGTTTCTACAATAAATCAAAAAATAAGCCAGGCATGGTAGCACGCACCTGTAGTTCCAGCTACTTGGAAGGTTTAGGTAGAAGGATTTTCTGAACCCAGTAGGTCGAGGCTGTGGTGGCCATGAGCGTGCCACTGCACTCCAGCCTAGGTGACAGAGTAAGACTACAACTCAAAAAAAAAAAAAAAATGACATCACAAATTCCTGAATGTCTGCCATGAACTCCCAGGTATCTTCAGTTAATGCCCGTTGGACCCCTTGGTTACCTTGCTCTGTGGAAAAGAACAGACAAGGCAAGCAACCTTTTCTTTGTCCAATTCTGCAATTTGTTTTTGGGATCTTTGTAAACAACGCTGCTATCTCCTTTTATGGTGGAAAAATGAAAGGAGGAAGTAACCTGCTCAGACTGAAACAGTGAGTCATAGACTAGAACCCACATAGGCCACCTCCCTATCCTGAACCCCTGTTGTTTCTATCCCAGATATTCCAGTTATTGTTATATCTTCATAGAAACTCCAATTTCCACTTGCATACCATTGAAAAAATAGGACTCAGATGTACCCTGGGATCTGTCATCCTCTAAGTGAGCCTATTAGTAAAAAACACCAGAAAATGTTTAATCTTTTTGTGTCCCCTATCAGGCAGTCGGGCGCCCTGGGCTGCCAGGATCCTCCTTAGAACCCCACCTGGAAGCATCCCAGCATCTCCCAGTGCCCAAGCATCTACCCAGCTCCGGAGGGGCCGACGAACCCAGTGACCTTGAGGAACTGGAGAAGTTTGCCAAGACCTTCAAGCAGAGGCGCATTAAACTGGGCTTCACCCAGGTTAGGTGCTGGGAGAGGAGATGAAAGAAACTGAGTTGAGTCAGTAGAGACTGGGCTTACCAAGTTCAGGTCTCAAGAACAACCTGAAGCTTGATATATTTGAGGCAGGTGTGTCATGTCCCCAAGTTCCCTGAGAATAGAGCACCATTGCCATTGGTGGGGAAACCAAGGATATTGCTGGTGGGAGAGGAATGAGAGCCAGGAAAGGGACTGGTCTTGGGTATGGACATGGTCTGCTCCTCCGAGCGCATGGGCATGGTCCGCTCAGAGTCTAGGGAGAGAAATAAAGCAACTCTTCATCTCAGAGGGAGAAGACTTGGAGTCCAGGCCCAGGGTCGGTGCTCGAAGGTTCTGGCTGGATGTGTGATAGGTACTAGGGTGGTGGGGGGTGTGGGCAAAGAAGGGGAGGAGGCTGACTCTCACCGCCTTGGTCCCCGTGCACAGGGAGACGTGGGGCTGGCGATGGGAAAGCTATATGGCAATGACTTCAGCCAGACTACCATCTCACGGTTTGAGGCCCTCAACCTGAGCTTCAAGAACATGTGCAAGCTCAAGCCACTGCTGGAGAAGTGGCTGAACGATGCAGGTAGGCCTCAGGCAACAAGGACAGAAGAAGCCCTCAAGGGCTCTCTGTAGGGCAGGGGCTCTTGGGGATCGACCCCTAACACCCCTTTCTTCTCCTGAGTTTGGAGCCACCTGAGAAATAAGACACAGGAGCCAGGTGAGTAGAGATGAGAATGTCACTTTCATTACTGAGAAGGCCCTTTGGAGGACATGGCCTTAGACCTGTGTCCATGAAGACTTTACCCTGTTAATTCCTAGCGCAGCCTCGCCCAGTATAGACTTCAGGACTGCTTGCCAGAGACAAAGTTTGGGTCTTCAGAGCAGACATATTTGCCATCTGGAACAGGTCCAGGTCATGAAGACAGGGCAGTGAGCCCCCTAGGATCTCACTGGAAGAAAACCGTAGGTATAATACAAAGTCATTACCTGGCTATTCTTTTTTTTTAGTCAGAATCTCACTCTGTTGTCCAGGCTGGAATGCAGTGGCACAATCACAGCTCATGGCAGCCTCAACCACCTAGGCTCAGGTGATCCTTTTGCGTCAGCCTCCTGAGTAGCTGGGACAACAGACACACTCCACCATGCCTGGCTAATTTTTTGATTTTTTTTTTTTTTTTGTAGAGATAAGATCTCGCTTTATTACCCAGGCTGGTCTTAAATTCCTGGGTTCAAGCAATTCTCCCACCTTGGCCTCCCAAAATGCTGGGGTTATGGGCATGAGCTACTGTGCCTGGCCTACCTGGCTAATTCTTAGGTAGCTTTTCAGTGGGCAAGGAATTACTGCAATCCAGACTGGCCAGGAAAGGCTTCCAGCAGGAGTAGGGTTTGCAGGTGTGGTGACTGGAAGGTGTTCCAGGAGGTCAAGGGTGTAAGCCAAGGGGCAGCACATTTGGAATAATGAGTAGAAGCGTTTGGTGTTAGGGAATAACATAGGATGGGGCTTCTCAACCTCAGCATTATGGACATTTTAGGCCAGATAATTCTTTTTGTGGGGGACTGGCTTATGTATCATAGGATGCTTAGCACCTTTCCAGGGCTCTGCACACTAGATGTACACACTTAGATGAAACACCCCAAAATGTCTCTAGACATGGCCTATGTCCCCAGGGGGATGGCCGGTGCAGCGTTGCCCCTGCTTCAGAAACACTGGCTAAGAGAGTTGAGCTCTCTTCAGCAGATACATATGTGTAGATTAGTGGTGAGGGAGGAGGGGGAGGAAAGAGTGGGTGGCCAGCCAGGGTGGGTTACCCTTGTGAAAGTTCTTCCATGTGGAAGCATGAGAGGGGCCAAGGTTGCTAAGCTGTCCCTTAGACAGCTTTTATTGAAGCACTGAAGTGACAGAAGCGATCAGAGGGTCTTAGAGTCTTTGGGAGAGGGTTTTGTGGACCATTTCTAGTGTGACCCTCCCCATCTGATGCCCGAATCCTCCCTAAAGGACATCCCTCCCAGGGATCACACAGCCTTAGCTCCAGCATTGCACTGATGAGGAAATGCCCCCAGCACCAACATTCTGTGAACTTCTGGCCCACAGTCTCATTTCGATTTACGTCCAGGTGTATCTGTAAAAAGCAGACTCGTAGGACACCTGCCAGTACCCATTCACACCCACACATGCCACTGATATCTGGGCATCCCTGAACCATGACCGCAAACACTGGAGACACTGTCGTGAGAGTGATTGAGGACATTTACCCAAGGCAACAAGGGGAAGCAAAAGTTCTCTGTCTGTGCTGGGTTCCTGGCTGGGGGAGACTTGTCCTGAAAATGCCACCTCAGAACCCATGGGGAATGGTTGTTGGACACCAAGCCTGTTAAAGCAGGACCTGCCCCAGCTGTTTGCCTTGTCCTCTGAGCCTCCTCTGCTCCTTTGTGTCCCTGCAGAGTCTTCTCCATCAGACCCCTCAGTGAGCACCCCCAACTCCTACCCCACCCTCAGTGAAGTATTTGGGAGGAAGAGGAAGAAACGGACCAGCATCGAGACCAACATCCGCCTGACTCTGGAGAAGAGGTTTCAAGATGTGAGCAGCTCTGGGTGGGACCGGGTGGCCCACCTCGCACAGGCAGGAGGGAAGGCACAGCTCGGATCCCTCTGCCCCAGCCCCTCCTCACCTCACACCTGCCCTGGTCACGGTCAGAAAGCAGAAAACAAAGACAGTCTCCCTCTCTAGGCACCCAGGTATTTGAGTGAAAGGCTATGCTTCCTCTCAGGTTTCAGGAACTTCCTCCTCGCTGACCCTTCTTGCCCTGACATCTATTTAGGGCCCATTGTTTCTCTCACTGGGAGTTTTAAAGAATGAGATAAAGGGTCCCTGAAGACATGTTTTTTTGGTATCCATTTGAGTTAAAGGGAGCAAAGCCAGAGCATTGTATATACATTATCTATTTTCCACGTGGCACATTTTGTATTTTTCAAATTAAAAATGTAATAAATGCTTGTTGTAAATATTTGAAAAGTACAGGGAAGTAGAAAGAAAAAAAAGTCTATCATCCAATGCCATCTGAATGCATTTCCTTCTGCACTTTTTCCCATCACCTTTAACTACTTGTGATCATATTGTATACCTATTTGGGTGTGTGTGTGTGTGTGTGAACTTGTAACAAAAGCACAATCTTGAGCTGGTATGTGGAAGCTGTGAGCCCTGTGGCATCTGAGAGAGAGAAGAGGGAGAAACAGGTATGGCTTAAATGGCTTCCTGTCAGGATCCCTTGGGTAACAACCTCCAGAACCTACGTGGGGACCACACATCTCCCAAGGCCTCAGGGTTCCAGGACCGCTGACCTCCTGCAGATCCCCCAGTGCATCTGGCTCTAGGATTTGCTGGCCGCCTCCTCCTGGCAGGATGACAGGAGCTGGCTTTTCCTTCTTTTTAGGTTTCTCAGAGTAGCAAGGTAAAGGGAGGGTGTAGAAATGGGGGAAAATGAGGAGGGATCAGAACAAGGCAGTGATGACCGTGTGTGGTATGTACAGCTATCCCACAGGCCTGATGTGTCTGCGTGCTTCAGCTTCTTGTTTCCTGTTTGGAGGTGGGAGGACAGGAAGACTTGACAAAGGAGAAGGGTATCAGGCTATAAGCAGAGAACACAGAGGGGAGCGTAGTTCTGGGGACTCAACCTGCCCCCACATAACTGAACTTTTCTCCTCAGAACTCCTGAAGGAAGGAGTGGGAGAACAGATCCTACATGGATAGAGCTTCTACTCTGTGTCAGGCCCTGTGCTTGGCTGTTTGCACACATTTTCTCATTAATTCTCATAATAATCCTACATGGTAGGCATTATTCCTCCCATTTCATAGATGATAGGACTGAGGCTCAGAGAGGTTAAGACAGTTTCCTAAGGACATGTAGTAAGTGATCAAGCCGGTATTCAGCCCAAGTCTGACTCTAAAGCATCTGATCCCCATATTGTTCTACTATGCTTCTTGGGAACATCTGTTTTCCCACCCCTACTTCCCTTTTCTTGACACACTGTGCTCTTCCGGTCCCCGCAGAACCCCAAACCCAGCTCGGAGGAGATCTCCATGATTGCAGAGCAGCTGTCCATGGAGAAGGAGGTGGTAAGGGTCTGGTTCTGCAACCGTCGCCAAAAGGAGAAGCGAATCAACTGCCCTGTGGCCACATCCATCAAATCACCCATCTACAATTCCCGACTGGTGAGTGAGCAGGAACTAAGCTGCCACCAAGTCCTGGGGAACTTGATGCCTGTCTGGAGGTCAGAGTATTCTCCGTCCTGGGAAAAGTCGTAGCAAGGAGGAGGGTAGAGGGGAGTGTCCAGTAAATAAATAAGCAAATAGATACAGGATATAAAATATGAGAGGGAGACTGAAAAAGACTGGAATTATCTTTTGGAAGGCATGCCCCTCGTAGCACAGGCTTTCTCTGCTTGTTGAGTGTTCTAGGATCCCATTGGCATCAGTGTTCTGGCTAGCATTGTTGTGAGAGGCTGCATTTGGCTTCAATGAATTTTTTTTGGTAGATTCTTTCAACATATTTGCCCATTTTATGAGGGGGTTATTTACAAGCATACTTGCCCACACCACGTTGAGTGTGCAGCAGTTTTTGACCCAAAACATCATGATTCCTGTGCCCCACCTCTCTATTTACCCCATCTTGCCCTGAGCAATGGGTTTTTTTTGTTTGTTTGTTTCCCTGGATGAAAAAAGTCCTCAGAAGGAAACATTTTGCCAATGTGGAAGAGATGAAACAAAAAATGGAAGAAGCTCTAAAAGGCATCAAAATTGATGAGTTCAAAAATCGTTTGGAGTGGTGGAAAAAGCGTCTTGATAGGTGTATTGCATCAGAGAATACTTTGAAGGTGACTGAAGTTTAAACATGTAAGAATAACAACAGGACTTTTTAATAAATGAATTCCAGATTTTTAGGGTTTTCCCTCATATATGTAGTATAAAGATGACCAAAGAAGGGTAAGGGGATAGAAAGTGATTGTGAAGAGATTATAGGGAGATCAGAAAGGACCTCTCTGATAAGATGGCATTTCAGCAGAGATCTAGAGTTGTAAGGAAATAAAATATGTGGATATCTGGGGAAAAGATCGTTCCAAGCAAAGGGACCAGCACGTGAAAAGACCCAGCTTGAGTCAGGCTCGGTTGCTCAGCCTGTAATCCCGTGCTTTGGGAGGCTGAGGTGAGTGAATTGCCTGAGCCCGCGGGTTTGAGACCCGCCTGGGCAACTTGGTGAGACCTCATCTCTACAATAAATCAAAAAATTAGCCGGGCGTGGTAGCGCGCGCCTGTAGTTCCAGCTACTTGGAAGGCTGAGGTGAAAGGATCACCAGAGCCCAGCAGGTCAAGGCTGCGGTGGCCGGGAGCGGCTACTGCACTCCAGTCTGGGTGACAGAGTGAGACTCTAACTCAAAAAAAAGAGAAAAGAC
Source organism: Cephalopachus bancanus (assembly GCA_027257055.1). Lineage (NCBI taxonomy): Eukaryota > Metazoa > Chordata > Mammalia > Primates > Tarsiidae > Cephalopachus > Cephalopachus bancanus. Next base: position 1,302,709 of record JAPVLO010000276.1, read on the forward strand.
CCAGTGTGTTTGGGAACAGCAAGGAAGCCAGTGTGGCCAGGGGAGAGTGAGAAGTAGGAGAGGAAGTCAGAGAGGTAACAGAACACCCAAGGTCTTGGATGTTATCGAAAGGGCCCTGGCTTTTAGCTTGAGTAAAATGAAAAGGCATTGGCAAACTCTAGGCAGAGAAGCCTGAGCAGTTTGCTGTGGGCAATCATCTGGGTGATAGCAGGACACCAGCTAGTAGAATGGCAGTTGTCAGGTTGTGTGGTAGAGGCTTGGCCTAGAATGGGTAGCCTTGGTGGAGAGGGGAAGTGGTTGCATTCTGGATATGCTTGACTATGGAGCAACAAGATGTGCCCATATGTGGACTAGGAGAGATGAGGCAGAGATGACCACAAGGGTTTTGGTCTGAGCAACTGGGTGGAAGACACTGCCGTCTTTTAAGTTGATGACAACTGTGGGAAGAGTAGGTCTGAGGGAGAAAGCTAAGAATTTGGGGCCGGTTATATTAAGCTGGACATACCTATGAGGCATCTTAGAGGGAGTACCAAGGAGTTAGATATGTGACACTGGTGTTCAAGGAAGAAACCAGGGCTGGGAATAAATTGGAGTTCTAGACAGACATGGAAATTTGGGGAGTGGGAAATATGTTCTCCATCTAGGGAGAGATGGTACCTGGATGGTGAGGGTGGGAAGAATCTTCTCCATCTCTGGGGATGGTGATGGTTGAAGGCTAAGGGAGTTGGGGATGATGATGTCACCCTCGAGTCTTTCAGCACTCTAGGGTGGGTGAAATTCAGCCTTGTCAGGGTGAGACACAGCTGTTTCAAAAAACAACACCAGTGTTGATTCTTCCAGCAACCAGCTATCAACCATCTATTATTGGACTTATGCCCAGTGCTAGGGATACAAAGATAAATACTATTTGCTCCCAACCCCAGAGGACCTCACTGCCTAGCAGAGGAGAAGACAAATAAACAAATGATAAACAGCATGATCGTTTTTCCAGGAGAACTTCAGAAGGTGGTGGTTAGGGCGGGCTTCCCCAAGGAGATAATTAATACCTGAGCAGAGTCTCAAAGGACAAGAGGAGTGAGTGGCAAATAAATATGGGGTGGAGCTCTCACCAGGGGAAAGTATGAGAACAGTGGTGCAGAGTAGGGAGAATGCATGACACATTCACAGAACTGCAAGTGGTTCCCTGGGGAAGCATGTTGAAAGATGGGACTGGACAGATCAGCAAGGGTCAGACTGAAGGGACTGTGTGCAGTGCTAAGGGATGGAAGGCTGGGGGAATCATGAAGGATTTTAGCAGGGCATTGGGATGAGCAGATTTTCTTTTTCTTTTTTGAGTTGGGGTCTCATTCTACCACGTAGGCTACAGTGGCACGATGATGGCTCAGTGCAGTCTCCGCCTCCTGGGTTCAGTCTCCTGCCTCAGCCTCCAGAGTAGCTGGGACTACAGGTGTGGGCTACCATACCCAGCTAGTTTTTTATTTTTTATTTTTTGTAGAGATGGGGGTCTCACTATGTTGCCTAAATTGGTCTTGAACTCCTGGTCTCAAACAATCCTCCTGCCTCAGCCTCCTAAAGTTACAGATGTGAACCACCGTGCCCAGCCAGATTTGCTTTTTCAAAGGATCACTCTGACTGCAGGAGAAAGGATGGCAGATGGCTTGAGAGGTATGAGATTGGTTGCAGGGAGACCAGTTAGAATGTGACTATAGTTATCCAACAGAGAAAAAAATGAGGGCAAAGCAAGCCCACGTGGTAAGAATGAGAGGATGGGAGGGGTTCAAGAGATAATTAGAAGGTCTTGGTTAATAAATTGAAAGTTGAGCACCTGCCAAGTTACCGCAGAAGGCACTGGGGGTACAGCAGTAACCACACTGGCATTATCCTTTGCTCACAAAGTCTTTAGCCTGATGGGGGAGAAAAACATCAAATAAATAGGTACATTCATACTTGTGATGTCATGCCAGAAAAAGAGAGAGAAAATGTCCCAAACCTGTCTTCTCAGGTCTCACTGGGACAGACCCTAAGGACTAAGACAGTTTCTTCTGCCTCTAGTATGAAATGACTTTCAAGATAGTTCATTTAGGAGAAAAAGCAAAATGGTGCAGACCAGTGTGGACAGAATGCTATCACATATATATATATATATATATATATATATATAAAAAGGGGGAACCATACATATATATATGTTTGCACATGCATAGCTTGTCTCCAGAAGGAAACAGAGGAAGCCGGTCACAGTGATTGTATTAGTATTTATTTTAAAACAACAACAAATGTCTTGGGTGTGGCAGGAAGGAGGGAGGAGGAGAAAAGGGAGGGAGATTGTTGATAAAGTCTCTTACCACTCCACCCCTCCCAAACTTCGCCCCACACCCATCTCCACCCTTCACAGGCCCCCAGCCTATGGAGGAGGCTCATTGTGTGAGGAAAGGTAAATGGGAGCTGGAGAACCATTGCTGATTAATGAGGAAATGAGTACATGCAGCATCCTGTCAGGGTGGGTTCTTCCAAATTGGGGAAGGGACGGATATCAAATCACAGGTGCCTGAGCAGAAATGCCTTTCAATTTCCTATGAAAACACTAGTCAGAGCATCCCCTGTAGCATGAGAAGAACAAGGGGGAGTGAAAGTATGCAGATTTTGGTTCGAAAGTAGTGTTGAATAACATCGAGTGATATACAGCCGATATATATCCGTTGATGGCTTCTTCCTTCAGAAAGAAAGGGAACTAACACTCTTGGCCAGTTGTTGGGTTGGCAGATTTATGGACATTATCTCATTACTCATTAAAGTTAATTAAAAGAAAATATAAAGGAGGTATTGCTGCTTTTTTTTTTCACTCAGGCTGGAAGGCAGTGGCATAATCGTGGCTTGGTTCACCCAAAGCCTCAACCTCCTCGGCTCAGCCTCTCAAGCTGGGTCTATAGGCACAAACCACCATGCCCAGCTACGTTTTTTTTCTTTTTTTTCTTTTGTAAAGACAAGGTCTTGCTATGTTGCCGGTGTTGAACTCCTAGGCCTCGGCGTCCCAAAGTGCTGGGATTACAAGCGTGAGCCACTGCACCTGGCCTATTGCTGCTGTTTTGCAGATGAGAAAACCAAATCTCAGTTGGGCTTAGGCAACTTGCCCAAATTCACACCTATATTGAATGGTGGAGCCAAGTCTTATTCCTGGATCTGTTGGGCTCCAAAGTTCATTCTTTCTATTACATTTGTTTTAGGTGGTTCTAGGACAGTAATAATGAGGAGGAAGTTCTTGAATTACATTGGAGTTTAAGCCAAATTTTCATGGGGTCCTTTTCTAATCTCAGAGTTGACGATGCTATGAGACCTCCAGGCCAAAATGAAAAGCTTCAGAAACCAAAGTTCACTCCCCTACTTATCTTTGGAGAGTCTGCAGTTAATTCATCCATTGGAGTGGGAAAGCCCAAACAGGGTTGCTACAGCTGGGCACCCTACTGCCCTGAAAGAAAGCAGAGTTCTTTTAGGAATGAAGGAATAGGGACCAGAAAAGAGGCAGGCCATCAGCAGTATTTGCTACAGCAGGGCCCAGGAGGCTTGTTCTTCTCACCACTAGGATACTCAGGCAAGGCAGCCTTCCCCTGGCAGTGCCAAAGAAAACTTGCCAGGGGTCAGATGGTAGGGGGTGGGGTGGTGCTTTGTGTCAGCACTAGAAAGCTTCTAGAACAGATGAGACCTGGAGCTGGATGACTGACTGTACATGGTTCAGAGGCTTTCCTATAAAAAGGAGGATAGTGTGTAAGTTTGGGACTAGAAAATCATCAAAGAAGCCAGGCTCTGGTCTCTGCAGAGTCTGGGACCCAGTGTCTTTGGAGAAGGATCCAGGGCTGGAGAAGAGAGCAGGAATGGACATTTATAAGCTTCTGTTGTTTTTCAGGTCTCTCCTTCAGGGTCTCTGGGCCCTCTCTCCATCCCTCCTATACACAGCACTATGCCTGGAACAGGTGAGCTTTAAAATGAGATTTCTGAATAACACGAGACTTCCTTTAAATAATGGGCTATTAGAACTGAAAGGTACCTGAATGTATTTCAAAGATATTAAAATCTGTGCTGGGACAAAAAGGGTTCCGTGGTCAGATAAGTTTAGGAAATGCTGAGTAAGCAAAGTTTAAACAAGCATGTGTTTGTTTTTTGTTTTGTTTTCATTGCAGCATTTCTCAGCACTCAGGTGCATGGTTCATTCCAAAATGAGCTGAATGGAAGGCTGAAGGAAGGCAGGGCTATTCAAACTAATTTTCTACAGAACTCTGTGTTTCTAAAAGCACCTATACATTTCGAATAACTAGATAGGGTGACTGTATGTCCATGTGTGTCCAGGGCAGCCCCAGTGTCTGGCTCATGTCCTGACTATTATCAATAGCACTGCCTTCTACTTTTCAAGTGTCTTAGTTGGGATACATATGTTACCCTTTCTATAGAAAACAGTTTAGGAAACACAAGCACGAGAATTGATGTGCTTGTGTAAAATCTGCCTCTTGACAGATAATGGAAATGAGCCTCAGGAAAGTGAAACAAGTCAGCACAGGCCACAGAGTTGCGTAGTGGATGGCCTGGAACCGAGACAAGACTAAGGTTCCCTGACTCCTGGTTCAGTGCGCATTCTTGAAGACCATGTACCTTTTCTGTATGGAGACAGGAGAGCTGAAGAGGCTGTCAGCCTTTAATTATGCTCTCAGGTTCTCTTTCCCCCTATGCACTTTTCTTTCTTTTTACTCCTCTCTTTCTTGTTCTTCTTCCCCTCCTGCCTCTTGGTCTGGGGCTGCGTTTGCCAAGCTCAGGGTGTGTCCCGGAGTGGGATGGTTTTGGCATCTGTCCTTCTTGCGTTTGGCAAGTCTTGGACTTGCAGAACTAGCTGCGCCACTCTCTAGGGCTTGGGCTGCAGAGAGCATTTGTGATGAGAGCCCCTCTGGGGATGGCAGAAGTTGATGCTAAAGTGGGAGGAGGTGATAAGGGCGTGGCAAGGGAGAGGCTGAGTACTCTTTGGGGATACAACAAGAAGTCAAGGGTCTGAGGGGCTATGTCACAAGGTCCTAGGACCCAGCAGCAATATTTTCCCCTTATTTTTGCCTCTCTTTGTCCTCAGTAACATCATCCTGTTCCCCTGGGAACAACAGCAGGCCTTCGTCTCCTGGTTCAGGACTCCATGCCAGCAGCCCCACTGCATCTCAAAATAACTCCAAAGTGGCAGTGAACTCCTCCTCCAGCTTTAACTCTTCAGGGTAAGATGGAGGGATGAGTGCAGAGACATCCCAGCAGGGCCAAGGATGTGTAAAAAGTTGGGCCAATGCCTTGGGAAAGAAAGTATGTCACAGGGGTGGAAAAGGGGACTGGAGTAGCAGGGAGAGAACAGAGTAGAAAGCCAGACTGGACTTTATCCCCAGGGAGTGGAGGCTTAAAAAAGAATCTTCAGCCTGTGAGCAGTCCTGGCAAGAAGCTGATGTCAACAAAACCAAAATTTCCATCCTCACTTTGAGGGTGGAAATTTCCAGACTCTCCTGTTCAAAGGGGCTGGATCATTCGCTGGGCTTAGGAACACTCCACTTCATGCCAGGAACCCAATTCTCAGGAGGTTCTGATGTGAGCCTAGAGCTTAGGCACAAAGAAAACCCTGGGCTTCAGAGTGGCTGATAGGGAGAGAAGGAAGGGGTGCTGAGTCCTACCCCACACTGCTACCCAGGATGCGGAAGGGGAGAGTAGCCTCCTGGGCCTTAGTTCATGAATCAAAGAATCTACTAAAAAAGTATTCTCAGAGTTGATCCTTGAGAGATGCATTCTGCTCTGGTTCAGAACAAAACAGAGATTTGAAAGTTAGGCAGTAGGTTACAGACATGAGCTTGTTGGAAGAGATGAATCCACTTGTCCAAATCCAGGCAGTTCAGCAATGAAGCCATCTGTCATTGGCCAATTATTGCAGGGCCCAAAAAGTTGGGGCTCCTCACTTACCCCCACTGAGGGGGGTGCTGGAGGAGAGAACTGTATAGTATAAATTCATAGCCTTAAACATTGTTTTGAGATCTAATTCACATACTATGAAATTTACCATTTTAAGTATAGGATTCAGTGATTTTTAAAAATGTACTCACAAGGTTGCGCAACCATCCCCATTATCTGATTCCGGAACATTTTTATCACCTCAAAAAGAACCCCTATACCTGTTAGCAGTCACTCCCTGTGTCCATCTTCCCCCATCACATTAGTAGCTTTATGATTGACTTCTTTCTTTCTTCCAGATCTTGGTACCGATGGAATCATCCCACCTACCTCCACTGAGACCAAAAAAGTTTCTACTACTCCACCTGGCCCTGCATTCCCCACCGGAAGGAAGGGAGTTATGCCTTCTCTGTGTGGACAGATTACTTTCAGAAGAGTGGAAGAAAATCCCCACTATGAATGAACCCAGACTCCTGCCTTCTTCAGGAGCAAGGACCTCTGGAGATCCAAACTGTGATTGAAACGTGTGCTGACTCCTAATGCTCTTGAAATATATCACCCCTCCGAGGAGTTTACCATTTCCACCTTCCTTGCCTGTGCCCTTACCTTCTAGTTCCAAATATTTTAGACAGCTTCACTGTGGCAATAGTCTTTCAGAGAAAGGACTTTTTGCAATTATTCTCCAACTCACCTATGGGCTTCTGGGGACAGCCATTTGGCTGGCATGTCAAACTACCAGAAAGGGAGATAATGGTTTTAACTCTGAACTTAGCCACAATTCCTGAACTTGATCCTCAAATCTGTGAAAAGATTTGACTCTAATATCTCCACCAAAGCCTTGATGTTTTCTCTGTTCAGCAGAGTTGTCCGACTGAATCTTCATTTTACCTCATTTTCTTCTTAACCTTGTCCCCTTTTCTACAACCAGATCCATTAATTACTGCAGACTCCAGGTTCCATCCTGTGACTCCCTCGGTCCCCTGGACATGTTGTTCTGCCCACCGGAGCATTTCTGTTTGCTCACATCTGTGCAGAGTTCAGGAATACTTGTTCCTTCTCTCCCTCCCTATGTTTCTCCTAAGCCTGTCCTCTCTCCTCTCCCCTGGCTGCAGAAAAGGAGGAACCCAAGAGCAAACACACAACAATTATGCTGGCAAAATATCTGTAGATAGCCCTTTCCTATTTTTGCATTATGTTCTTTTCTCCTTCATGTGGAATTTTCCAGCAAAATGTTTAACTCAGGTGTGAATTTTGAAGATGTCTCTGTAATATTTTATCTTCTTAAAAAAAAGAAAAAAGAAAAAATACCAAAGTGTGAGATACTGTACTAGTCTCCACAGAGTTCCCACATGGGCTGGGAATCTTTGTTGACTTCCTTGGGAACATTATCTCTAGAGTCTTCTCCTTTGTGGGCCAGTGCGTAGAGATACAACATGAAACCAGAAATAGTAACTTTTTTTTAAAAGACTTCATATCCAGGAAACTGTTGAGATTCAAAGGAATCTCTGTTCCTAAATAAATGTATATAGTGATTATGAAAAGTATTCCACTGCTGATAGGAAGAGGTTTAGATGATTGTTCTGTGCCTTTTTGTTGTGAAGGGGGAGATATGAGTATATATAATCAAATGGGGTGGGAAAAAGTATTTCAGATTGGAACATTAAGTGTATTACTCCCCAAACTGATGCTAACGGTGACATACATTAATACAGGGCCCTGAGGAATTCAGAGTTGTTACTCTTTAAAACCTTGAGGGTAGAGTAGGTAGGAGATTGGTTTCTTCATTTTGTAAGTGGGAAGATGGTGACTCTTTTAAGTTGAAGTCATTCCGAGACTTAGGAGGTGGAGGCTGAAGCTAATATGTCTCAGATAACCTGAACGTCAATTATTCATTATTCACAATGGAAAGCAATAGATATTTAAGGCAAACAATCATTTAATAATCATATATATTTGGCTTTGGAATGTGTTGCAACTTCAGGCAAGAAGGTTGAAGGAAAGGGAAGCTATCTTTGTGGTTTTCCTAGGTTAATACAAATCAAAATAGTTGCCATCGGGCTAAAAGGGAGGCCCTTTACAATGTAATGACTGATGAGCAAAACCTAAAATTGGGATTAAACATTTGTTGCAAATAATAATATCCACATGGGAACTCTTGATGTTTGAATGGGCTTTTTTGGGTTTTTTTTTTGAGTTGGAGTCTCACTCTGTCGTCCGTGCTGGAGTGCAGTGGCACACTCACAGCCACCCCAGCGTTGACCTGCTTGGCTCCAGTGATCCTTCCGCCTCAGCCTTCCAAGTAGCCAGAACTACAGGCACATGCTATCACACCCAGTTAATTTTTGATTTATTGTAGATACGAGGTCTTACCAAGTTGCTCCAGCTGGTCTTGAACCCACAGGCTCAGGCAATCCACCCTGGCCTCCCAAAGTGCTGGGATTACAGGCTGAGCCACCAAGCCCGGCCTAAATGGGTTTTTTAAGACTCTTGTTTTATGTCATGAGGAAGGAGAAGTCCTATTGATAGTGGTTACTTTTTCAAGAAAAGATCTAGCTAAAGGGGCTAGATATGTAGAAAAGAGACAGCAAAAGGAGCCTTCAGCAGTAATTTAAATATACAGGGGCACCACTTCGCCCCACCATGAGCCCATCTGTGCATATCTCTGCATACTTGTTTGTGCATGTGTGCATTCCTCCTTGTATATGCATGGATGGTAGAGCTGACCCTTTCCTGCCGCAGTCCCGACTACCTTGACAACCTGCTCAGGTGAGTGCTGAAAAGTGATCTCCTGTACTGTCTAAAACCCTGTTTTCATCCATTTACCTGTGATTTTTATGACAGAAATAAACAGAATTGTAGCCTCATCGTTCAGCCTCCAGTAGCTTCCCTTGGCCACTAACTCGGGCAGTTGCTAAAAAAAGTCGAATCTGAAAGTGAGCACAGATTCACTTTGCATGTCTGCACTATTCTGTAAAACCCAGAATTCCAGGAAAGTTTAACAGAAGCATTATTAGCTTCTTCAGCATCTGATTAGGGACAAAAGAATCTAAGGGTGACAAAAAGTCATTGGTGAGGGGGAAAGAAAAATAAAAGATTGTCGCTGCAGCTTTTCAAATTTTATTTCATGCTCTGATGCTTAGTTGACTTGAAATGGGTGGGCCCAGTTGCGGGCTCTTAGAACTTTTGGTCTGATTCAGAGAATGGTTTATTAAACACGGGATTCAAGTGAGGAACCCTGCCCTGAGCCCCCAGGTTTCTGAGTCCATGTCCATGCTGCATGCCCCAGTCACAGCTCACTTACTCTTCTGCCTCTCCCCTGTTGGGGAACTTCCTTGCAACTGAGCTTGTCTTTTTTTTCCTTCTGTATCTCTGTGCCTAATATGATTAGCACATAATAGGCAATTAAGATTTTTAAAAATAAAATTCCCCTTTTCCCCCTCTAAACAACTTCTAACGCCCTTCACTGAGGTAGGAGCTGTGAATACAGGACAATACAGTACACACTTGTGGGAAATTCTAACCAAGTGGAGGCAGCATATCTCAGTGGTTAAGGGCATGACTTCCAGACTCATATTGCCTCAGTTTGTACCCAACTCGGCCTCCTACTAATTGTGTCATCTTGACTGCTCTGTGCCTCAGTTTCTCACCTGTAAAATGGGCATAACAATAGGTACCATCCCACACAGTTGTGAGGATTAAATGAGTCTATATAAAGTGCTTGGAACAATGCCTGGTACATTAATAAAGGCAATATAGGTGTCATTTGTTTTTGTTACTGTCACTGTTATTAAAGTAAGTTGGTGGGGAGCTTCCTGTCCCCTGCTTTCCCTAGCATCCAACTTTTCTGGGAAAGCCACTGTTGACAAAGATCTGATCTGGTGGACCAGGGATTGTGGCCAGAGATATATGCATTAATAAAACTTAATCCCAGGCAATTAAGCTTGAACCTGGAATCCCAATCGCCCTGGGATAAAGGCCCAATATCCTAGAGAGAACTGGCACCTTCCCTTATTCCCTTAGACTTTAGACTCCTGGAACATTTAATGTTCTTTTCTTTCATGGGAAACGATGGCAGCAAAAACAAAGTCCCAGATTCAGGTACTAGAAGGGGGAAAAAACCCCACAAATGAATGGGAGAAATGTTGGGATTTGCATACTCTCCATCTAGTGAAATGGATTCCTCCATGTTTTCTTTCCTGAGACTGTCATAACCTCTTATCTGATGTATCTCAACACTCTTAACTGATCTCCAATTTATCCTATAATGGTTTAAATTGTCCATAGAGTTGGGATTCTCAACTTTGCATATTCGAATCACCAGGGGAGCTTTAAAAATGATTTATATCCACCAGAGATTCCAATTTACTTTGGGGTGCCTGGGCACTGGGATTTCAAAAAGCTCCTAAAATGGTTCTACTGAGCTATCAAGGTTAAGAAACCACTGCCCACTCACATATACCAATCACTGGGGGGACCTTGTTAAAATGCAGATTCTGGTTTAGAAGGTCCAGAGTTAAGAGTCTGAGACTCTGTGTTTGTAACACACTTCCAAGGGGATGCAGATTTTGCTGGTCCATGTATCACACTTTGAGTAGCAATCAATGACTTGGAGAGCATGATAATGGGATTTCCTTGCTCAATAACATCATGGGCTTCCTCTTATCCACATAATAAGACACTTCCGCCTGGTGTCTTAGCATTTAACACTGCTAACAGCAGTGGTTCTCAAATCTGTCTGATTGTCTGATGATTGATTCCAGGGCAGGTTTTAAAATGCGGATTCTAGGTCCTACACAAGACCTACTCAATCACAATATTCAAGGGGCAGCCTGCACAAGGGTATTTTGAAAACACTTCCTATGTGGTATAGATGATCAACAAGCTTTAGGAACTGCAATATGCTTCTAGTATAGTTTTCCAGGCTCATTTCCCATTATTTCAACCAACAAACCTGTCTCATACTAGGTACTAGGGAAACAAAGATGAAAACAGTGCCATCCTTACATTAAGAGTCTGGCAAGATAAATAACAAGAACTAGAATATTCAGACATAGTCTAAGCATTCACACTTCTGCTAAAGGTCTCTTTTTAAGAACGTTTAGGTCCCTCAGCACCCCCTCATTTTCTGTCCTGATCAATCAAGTCAGACACCTTCTTTGTCCCATTTACGCTTTCATATTTATCTCTTCAAACTTACTCTGCTTGGTTATTGAAATAGATCCAGAAGTGAGAAAGGATTTACCCAAAGGGAAATAAAACAATAGTTGACATTTATGTAGTGACTGCCATGTGCCAGCCATTGTTCTAAGCACTTTACATATGCAATCTTTTTAAAAATCTCAAAATAACCTTAGGAGAAAGGGATTACTATCCCCATTCTGAGGACCAGGAAAGGGGGGCACAGAAAAGTTTGGTAACTTGCCCAAAGGCATACCAAGCAAAGTTTACCTATTTGGTTTTTTTGAGTTGGAGTCTCACTCTGTCACCCAGGCTGGAGTGCAGTAGCACACTCACTACCACCGCAGCCTCGACCTGCTGGGCTCAGGCGATTCTTTCATCTCAGCCTTCCAAGTAGCTGGAACTATAGGCATGCGCCGCCACGCCCGGCTACTTTTTTGATTTTTATTGTGGAGATGAGGTCTCACCAATTGCCCAGGCTGGTCTTGAACCCGTGGACTCGGGCAATCCTCTCACCTTGGCCTCCCAAAATGCTGGGATTATAGGCGTGAGCCACTGCGCCTGACCTAAAGTTTACCCTTAAGCTTTATGTCCAGTTTGTGACAGGTTGAAATTAGAATACTGTAACTTCTCATTCTCAGGCTTGTGCACCTTCCTGGTTCTGTCATTTGTGTGCTTGTTTCACAACTTAAAGTCAAGCATGAGGGCAAGGACGATGCCTGCATCTACCACAGTGCCTGGCAAGGGTGCAAGCACTTAGTGGGTGTTCGATAAATGCTTATTGGACGGGTTGTCACATCGTGGGGAGGGGAGGAACGGATAATGATGTGAACAGATAACAACAGATAAACAAGAGCCACGTCCTGCAGGTCTCACGTCACCACTAGATCCCCCTGGCCCCCCCTTCCCTGCCAGAAGAAGGAGGACCCTCTGGCTCGCTTTCTGAACGGCCATCGCCAGTTCCAGCTCGGCCCGGCTCCGGCTCTGCGCTCTGTCCTCCCCGCCAGCAGGTGCCCCCAGACCCCCGGCTCCTCCTCTGCAGCCGTCACAGCCTCGTCCTCTCCCCCTCGTCCCGCCGCTTCCTGTTGCCGCGATCCGGGCGCTGAGCTACGGGCGCCCGGGCGCCCGAGGCTTCCCGGTGCGCTCCGCCAGGTAACAGCGCGGCTCGCATCGGCGGCCGCGGTGGCCCCGGGCCCGCCCGGCCCACTGGTGGGGATCGAGGCGGGCAGATGGCGCGGCCTGGCCTCTGAAGTGGGGGTGGGGCTCCTCCTGCCTCCGGGCGCCCGAGGCCTTTCCGCGCCGGCCGCGGGCGCCGGGCGGGATGCCGGGGTAACGGTCTGCCGAGCTCCGGGCTCGCGAGCCGCTGTGGCCGGCCGTCGCAGGCACGCCCGTGCGGAGATGCGATCGCGGCCCCGCGGGGCGCGGGAGGCGGCCGCCGGTCGCCAGCCACGCCTGCTCCGGGGCTGCGAGCCAGCCAGGCCCGCCCCGCGCTCCTCCTCGCCTGCCGGCCCTGGGACGGGAGAAGCCGGGACAGGCGTCTTGGACGCTTGAGCTGCAGTGGCCTTCTAAAGAACCTTGCGATCCTTGACAAAACCAAGAGCAAAAAGCCGAAACCCAGGCATGGAGTTGCCAAGGTCACAGAGTTGCATCTGCCATTTACAAATGTCTGTTCTTTTATTTGAGTGTTTGTAAATGGGCTACTGTTTCCTCTGTTCTGCCAGGGAATTAGGATTCAGAGAAGAGGACTCTAAAAATACTAATCGGCGTATCCAAATGAGCTGATCCGCATTACGGGCCAGTGACCCTGGCCTTTAAAGGAAAGAAGGGAGAACGGTTCTTTTCACTCTAGGTACTTTGTATTTCTGGCCCTTTGTCTGAAAATTGGCCTAGGTGTTTTACAAAATTTATCTCAGAACTCCATCTCATAACCGGACCAGATTATAGAGTTCTTCAATCCTTTTTAAAAATTTATTTCCTTCCTCCCTCCCTCCCTTCCTTCTCTCTCTCTCTCTCTCTCTTTTTTTTCTTTCTTTTCTCCTGAGGCTCTAGAGGTTAAAGTGATTTGCCCACACTCTTATGGCTAGTTAGGGGTAGAGACAGACGTACGACTTAGGTCTATTATGGACACCTACTGTTTTCTAGAATGGAAATCTAATTTCAGGTGAAAGCTGTACAGAACTTGACCTTCATAAAGCCCTCTCTGGATAGCATTCTTGGGAGTGGCTTGTGTATTGAAGTGTGTTGGTCCACAGATTCTATTTCACTTGTCAGAAATAGGTTTAAGCAATAAGTGTAGCCATGCATAAAATTCCTGCTGCGATGAGGCAGATATCTGAAATGTTTTTGACTTTTTTATTTGTACTTTCAGTAGTGGAGCTAGTAAATATTAACAATATCTCAGTCATTTTTAGGTTTTATTTCTGTATGACTAAATTGACTCAGTTATAGTTATTCTTGTCCAAATGTGTGTCACCAGTAAAAGTTTCCAGATATAGTTTTTTTACTTTGTTACATTTTTTACTGAATAATTGCCTTAAAGATATTTTAAAATCTCAACAAAGACTCCCCTCTTGTATTTTGGAATATTTCTGTTTCACTCTCAGTAAATCTTTGAGTTGGATTTCAGAACTGAATAGAAGTAGGATTTTTTTTTAAACACTTCCAAGATGTCTAGTAGACTCTATTTAGTTCTATATTTAGGTTTACCCCAAGTTTTGATTTTTGACTGATAAACCTGTGACCCAAATCCAAACCTCAGCTGAATTTGGTATCAACTTGAAACCACATTGAACAGCCATGTCATGTGACCTCTAGCAGAAACCAAAGTGGTGCTGTTCTGTTTTTTCACAAGAACTTCTCATTGGGAGATCTTTGAAATCTGAGGAAATTAACAAATACATGTGCTTTATTATCTGTGTATTATTGCTTACGGTCAGTCATCGCCAGAGGGTTATTACTGACATTCCCTCCTCATCAAATGTGATGTTAGACAGCCTACCAACTCAGAATGCAGTTCGTGGTTTCTAGTTTACAACTTTCATCAGTCGCCTGCGTACTATCTCTAAGGAATATGGAGTTATAAATAAAGCCATACTTAAATACAAGGTTCTTAGCTATGTAGATAAGAAGTATGTTAGTAAAGCAATGCTTTTTGTGCTATTCTACAATAGAAATGAGGACAATTACACAAAATGACCCACTGCTGTTTGCTTAGGGTACATCCTTTGTTTTTCTGGTTTTGGTCTTTTCACCATAGGATGGCATTAGCTCTGTGTCTGCAGGTGCTGTGCAGCCTGTGTGGCTGGCTCTCGCTCTATATTTCTTTCTGCCGCCTGAATAAGCACCGAAGCTATGAGTGGAGCTGCCGGCTGGTTACCTTCACCCACGGAGTCCTCTCTATAGGCCTCTCAGCTTATATTGGCTTCATTGATGGCCCATGGCCTTTTACCCACCCAGGTAGGTAGGGGATTTTCCCTTAGGGATTTATGATTTGGGGGTAGTCTTAGAAGGATGAAACTTTTAAACAGAACTTGTACAAGATTGAAGAATCATTCCCACTATAAATTGTATTTATTTATTTTTTATTTTTTGAGTTGGAGTCTTACTCTGTCGCCCAGACTGGAGTGCAGTGGCATGCTCCTGGCCACCACAGCCTCGACCTGCTGGGCTCTGGCAATCCTTCCACCTCAGCCTTCCAAGTAGCTGGAACTACAGGCACGTGCTACCACACCCGGCTAATTTTTTGATTTATTGTAGAGATGAGGTCTCGCCAAGTTGCCCAGGTGGGTCTCAAACCTGTGGGCTCAGGCAATCCACTCACCTCAGCCTCCCAAAGGCGCAGGATTACAGGCTGAGCCACTGAGCCCGGCTTCCCACTGTAATTTGCATTGGAGTCCTCATTCTTCTTTATTGTTAATTCTCTGGTATTGTATATGTCACCTATTGTTTCTGCTTTTCATGACTCTCTACCTTTAAAGCACATTTTTAAATTGCTGGTTATAATGCACTCAATCAGAAATGTGAAAAAAAATAAAATCTTCCATTACCACCCCCAAACAGACCCAAGTAGAACTGTATTATATGTATTTTTTGATGACTTGCAGTTTTTGCTGGATTATATATTCAAAGAATATCATATTTCCATGTGAATGTAAAAAGGATACGATATTCCTTATCCCTTTTGATTGTTATTAGATGTACAAGTGTGAATTCCTTAAGTATATAAAAATTGTACCCCCTTGTATTAGCTGCTGTAACAAAATATCATAAGCTCTATGGCATAAACAACAGAAACTTATTATCTCACAACTCTGGAGGCTTGAAGTCCAAGATCAAGGCGTTGGCAGGTTCATTTTTTTCTGAAGCCTCTACTCTTGGCTTGCAGATGGCTGCCCTCCCACTGTGTCCTCACATGTAACCCCTGTGTTTGTATATGTGTGTCTGTGTCCCAATCTCCTCTTTTTTTTAAGGAAACCAGTCTTATTGGATTAGGACCCACCCCTAAAAAACAACTCCATTTTAACTTAATCATCTCTAAGGCCCTATTTCCAAATATACTCATATTTGGAGGTACGTGTGATTAGGGCTTCAACATATGAATTTTTGAGGGACACAGTTCAGTCCATAACTTCCTGGAATATGATTTTTAAAAAAGTATTTCCTTAGATTCCCATATTGAGCTTCTGCATTGTCCCCAAAGTTGTCAAACTGAGATGAAAGTAACTCTTAAGCTTTGTGTTTTACATGAAGTTTCTTTTATTTATTTATTTTTATTTCAAATATGTGGGGTGCAATTCAGATTTAGTATACAAATGGTCATTGTACAAGTACAAACCACTTCACCTGGTTTGAGATCAGGTTCCCTTATTTGATGTTATGTGTACCCCCCTTCCCCTGGCAGTGTACATGAAGGTTCTCAATGGTTTTAAACATGTCAAGTCTTTCAACCTTTGTTCTTGGATATAGGAACACACTAACTTTAAGGGTTCTCTCCAAAGTCTACTTTCAGGATGGGCAACCAGTGTGCAATACACTAACTCATTAAGCTAAGAAATTAATCTGACATTAAGGACAGAATGGCTCAAGAGCACGGAAACAGACCTTTAGCTGGTTAAAAAAAAGTTTTGGATTGTAATTGAAAGAACAAAACAATTTGATTTTATGCTGTTCCGTAGAGATACTGAGATTATTGCCTATGTTCATTGAAGGGTACAGACTCATTGAAGTCTGATTCATCAAAACAGCATTTCCTGGGACCTGAACATCGTGTGGTTTGATAGAGACCAAGATTTTAGACTTTAGTCTTTCTTTGGTCATCACTAAAAACTATGCACCTGTCATTGTTTTTGTTTTCTTCAGTGATTCAGTAAGGTTTGAAAGACAATATAGAGTCTCTATACAAGGCAGCACAATCCCCAGTCACTCAATTTTCTTCTGTCTTGGTTTATTTCAGGCTCACCTAATACACCTCTCCAAGTTTACGTTCTGTGTCTCACCTTGGGCTACTTCATCTTCGACTTGGGCTGGTGCATCTACTTTCGGTCTGAGGGTGCCCTGATGCTGGCTCACCACACATTGAGTATTTTGGGCATTATCATGGCCCTGGTGCTTGGGGAGTCAGGCACAGAGGTTAATGCAGTCCTCTTTGGAAGTGAGCTTACCAACCCCTTGCTACAGATGCGCTGGTTTCTCCGAGAAACAGGGCACTATCACAGTTTCACTGGAGATGTAGTAGACTTCCTCTTTGTGGCTCTGTTCACTGGAGTGAGGATTGGTGTGGGAGCGCGCCTTCTTTTCTGTGAAATGGTCTCACCCACGCCCAAGTGGTTTGTAAAGGTTGGGGGAGTGGCGATGTATGCTGTGTCTTGGTGTTTTATGTTCAGCATCTGGCGCTTTGCGTGGAGGAAGAGCATCAAGAAGTATCATGCTTGGAGAAGCAGGCGGAGTGAGGAGCGGCAGCTAAAACATAATGGACATCTCAAGACACACTAGCCAAGGCTTGCTCCAGATAACAGATTGGGTTAAGTTAGCCATGGGAACCAGGCTGGATATATGACTGTTATGGAGTTATGTGTATAACAAACTTAGCTTTCAAAAAAAGGGCTAAACTTATTGATCAATTTGGTCAGTCTTTAAGCCAAGTGTATACCAGTATTAAACACTAACTTGTGTAGTGGCACAGTTGTAGAAGGTGAGACTTCTCAGTGGTAGTGGGGAATAAGTCAGAACTGTGAAGTGAGTACTCTTGGCACCTGTTTTCATGTGTAGTAACCTGAGTCCTCTTGTCCCTGGGAGGTTCGATATTCAGACAGCTTAGAAAGGAACTCAAAAAAGATGAGTGCTATTTTTTTCCTTTGAAAAGCAACTCCTTCAACAGACACTTATTCCTGCTTTCTGCATAGCAGTTTATGTAAGTTCATCCCATTTACTATAAAGTGAGGGACTTTCAGGAAGAGACATGCTTTTGGCATTCTGAACATTGAATCAGGGCATTGGATCTGTTTAAACAAAGGGGATAGAAGAGTGGGAGTGAAACTATGGCAGTGGTGGGGAGTTAGTTACTGAACCTCCCTTTACCAACTGTCAGGTGTCCCCAAGACCACCACTAGGTTTCATGATTCTCTAGGAGGACTCAGCATATAGTCTTACTCCTAGTTTTGACTTACTATAGTGAAAGGGCATAAAGCAAAATCAGCAAAAGGGATAGATACCTGGATCAAAGTCCAGGAGACACTAGGCACAAGCTTCCAGAGTCCTCTCCCATTGGGATCATGCAGGATGTGCTTAGTTCCTTTAGCAGTGACGTGTAGTAACATGTGAATTGGTTGTCTACTGGGGAAGGTCATTACAGACTCAGTGCCCAAGGTTTTTATTGGGGACAGGTTGGTATAGGCAACCCCTGCCTGGCAGATAACAAAATTCAAGACTCCCAAAAGGAAAGCAGTGTTTGGCATAAACTGCATTATTTATACAGTTTAGGCACAGAAAGCCAGTCCTATCAGTTAATGGTAGGAGCCCTCCCAAAATCTAAGTCCCCAGATGCCGGCCAAGGGCCAAGCTTAAATCAGGCCTTTCCAAGGACAGCAGTTCAGGCCTGCTATGTTAACTCTTTTCTGCACAAAAACCATGGAGCTAGGGTTTTGGATTCGAGATAAATGAGGTGTGGGTAGATTTACCGAGTCCTGTTATACGGGTTCTGCCCTACCAGGAAAACTATGCCAGTTCTCAGGGCTTTTGTGCATTAATCTCCTAGGCATTTGAGGCTACGACTAAATTCCATAGGGATTTACCATGTGGATTCCACTGTGCTTGAGATGGCAGTTCAGATTTCAGCTCTGCTGTACATATTGCAAACTAGAACCAAAGACTTTAAAGTGTGTACTGGCCTCAGGGTGATGAGGCTAATTTGTTTATTTTTCATTTCAGGTACATTCCCTTTAAGTACTCTTACTACTTTTACTTCTTTTAGAAAGATACCACTCTGTGGACAAACTAATATGACAAGGCCAGTCTTGGGGAAGAGAAATATTTCTTAGTGCGATAGTCTCTAGGGGAAGCAAGAATATAAGCTTAGAACAAGGTGTTACGAATCAAGCATTTCTGGGTTCTTTTAGATAATTTTGCTCTTCACTTGCCAGATCATTTGGGCAGGTTATTTGCTTATTCTTTGTCTCAGTTTAAACCTGTTGTGAATAAATGAAATACCCTGTTTGGGTGTTTCATAGAGACATTATGTGGCATTTTATTAATGGAGATATTTAATGTAGGGCTTTTATGAAAAAAATGAAGTATTATTTATTTATGTATTTATTGTTTATTTATTACTACCATGTTATTTAGATCAGTGGTGATTGAGTAGCTCAGTTGCTGAGCAAGTATACGGTGCTACTGAAGTCAAGTCTGAAGGTCAATAGAAAATATCAACCCATTCTATGGCTGCTGGTAACACCTAACAAGGAGTGGTCTTGAAAATGGATGTCATTGGCCACAAAAACCAGACATGAAGGAATGGTTGGAACAGTGTAAAGTCATCTCTGCTAATAGAGAATTATCTTTATTTATTTATTTATTTTGAATTAGAGTCTCACTCAGTTGTCCAGACTGGAGTGCAGTGGCCACTCCCGGCCACCGCAGCCTTGACCTGCTGGGCTTCAGCCATCCTTCTGCCCCAGCTTTCCAAGTAGCTGGAACTACAGGCGCGCACTACCACGCCCGTCTAATTTTTTTTTTTTTTTTTGATTTATTGTAGAGATGAGGTCTCGCCAAGTTGCCCAGGCGGGTCTCAAACCCGCGGGCTCAGGCAATTCACTCACCTCGGTCTCCCAAAGTGTGGGATTACAGGCTGAGCCACCGAGCCCGGCGAGAATCATGTTTAATGACAGGTTAACAGCAGGTCTTTTAAACTGATTTTAATGTCATTTGATTAGAGAGTTTTGCTGGGCATTGAATAATCTGACAGATAGTATCTTCATCTCTTTTTTTCCCCTATGATCAGTGTCCCTAAAATGCTGGTGAGCTTCTTTCCAACAAAATTGTGGTCAAAGTAGGATGCTGGGGAATGCTGATTTTAGCAAAAGCCTAGTAGAAAAGAGTGGCTTGGCACATTAGCTTAAAAAAAAATAAAGAAAGAAAAAGCTGGCTCTTGAATTTTGGCACAGTGCAACCTGTTCCATACCAGACAAATGAATAGACTTAAGCTGGTACCAATTCTTTTCTCCCTTGCTCCTCAGAAGTGAAGGGATAGCAGATCTGCTGTTTTGGGGCCACTCTCATGGGAATGTATGTAGTAGGTTTTTTTGAATGATGGGAAAACTGAGTAATGAATAAGGGAAGGGAATCCCTCATTTCAGCTTTCCTTGATGTTGTAACTAATAAGTATGAAGAAACCTCTGAGGAAAATGTGAACTGAAGATGACTCAGCAGTTAAGATGTTGAGTTTTGGCACCACAGGTAAATGAAGGGCTAATGAATGTGTGGTATGCTTGGACAAAATGAAGTACTCATTTGCATTTGGATTACTATGTAATAATAACTAACACTGTTCAGGAAGGACTTATATTTCAGTAAGATTTGTACTAAATTTTATAAAAGTAAAACAACTCTTTATAAATCCAGCGTCTGCCTTTATTTCTTTGTTGTGATTTTGTTAAGAAAAAAAGTTTTTTAAAGCCTTTTGACTTGTAGAAATGTTGCCCCATATTCATACTTACTGGTGAGATAGCTCTAATCTCCTGTTTATCATGTCACTCCTGCTATTTTTTTTATTTTGGGGGTAACAATTGACATACAGAAAAGTTTGCCAAAAGAGAGATGAAGAACTTAATTTTTTTCTTGTTCTGCCACCTGTTTGGGCAGTTGCCTTGAAAATAGTGATGTCAAGTGAATCGACATCAGAAACATCAAGACAGCTGGAGGTCTTGCTTTCAGAACTGTACTACTAGTGCCTAAAACAGTCTGGGACACATATTAGATACTTAACGAACATGTTGAAAGAATGGCTGAGAGCAGGAAAATGTGATTTAGAAAAACCCTCAATGGAAAACCTCAAACAGCATGTCCAGTGGATTGGGTCATCGATGCCACTTTTTCTCTGTAAAGGACTACTTACCCCAGGGAGCATATTCCACCCAGACTGGCTTGACTTTGTGAAGGCATTCTATTGATAGAGCCTTTAGAACAGTTGAGCTACCAGCAGCTGTAAAGAGGCTTTCAGGGGATGGTTTTATTTACTTATTTTTATCATTAATGCTTTGTGAATGACTATAGAGATTTTCATCATTTAAAAAATTAGTTCCGGAACGAATAACCACTGGCTTAATTCAATCCTTTGCTTACCATCTTCTAAAGCTTTCCCACAACAAAATGCCTTCTTTGCTAGAACCTTGGGTCTGTTTAAGTTTGGAAAGATCTTGAAAGCAGCTTGCCAAGAGGTTTTGTATGCAAGGAAGAGAGGTGAATTAGGAAACTTTCCCAGTTTGTTTTATTCCTGAAGCTTTAGTATTGAGGCTTCCCTTAAGTATTAAGAGGAGAAATCATTTTAAAATGCATGATTTGATGAGTCATTGGGTTCGATTAATTTGATGCTTACACTATAACATTATTAGAATGAGGGAAATAAGCTGTTTAGTACGTTTAAGAAAGTTTTGTTAAGTTTGGGAATAAGGTTTGCATTTTGGCCATTGTATATAGGTGAATGGAATTCGTTCAGTTCCATGTAAACACTCCATTTGATTTGGGAGAGTTTTCAGGACAGAAATGTCATGTTAGGATACACCAGCAGGTGGCAATGTGTCTTGGTCTCATCATTAGGAAAGTGGCTTGGAACCCTAATCTGCTTCTATTCTTTCCAAAAATAAACATTACAAAATTAGTTGGCTGTGTCCCGAACTTGAAAAGTCGAGCAATAGTCATCTTTGGCCTCTGTTTATCTTTTCCTTTTTTTCGCCCCCTTCTAACGTCAGCCTTAGCTCATGCATCTATTCAGGGATAATGATCCTTTCATGAACTGTTTCGGAATGACTTTTAGAAACAGCATTGTTAAGAGGTAATTGTTTCCTCTCTCCAGATCCACTGTTTATTAGATTTGATTTGCTACTTGATTTCCACAAAATGGCTGCAATCCCTTGCCACCAACGCGGTTTTAAGCTCAAAAGCCTGAGAATAGTTTCATCAAAAGGATAGCCACTTTAGCCGTTTGCGGAAAGAATTGAGGAACTAAATTTGTATGTGCTACTTCAGTAGCCACAACACTGAATTATTCAATCATAAAACTAGGTGGAAGTCTAAATCTCTCTACCCAGTAGACAAAAGGAAAACAAACAAAACAACAACAACAAAAATTGAAAAATGACGGGCGCTCTTCAGAGAGAAGCGTAATGCTATTTACTGGAACTGGATAAATCTATTTTCCCCCATTTCCTTCCCCTCGTTAAGTCGCTATGGAAAGCACCACGCTTTCTCCATTTGGCAAATCATACTTTTCATTTTGCCAAGGCAGAAACAGCCTAAAAGCAGTACGCAGACCGAGAGATCCCGGCTCGGGTCCCCACTCGGTCCCTGGTCCCGCGTCCTCCCTGGGGCGCGGTCAGCAGGTGCCCAGGTGAGCAGCGCCGCGACCTCCCGGCGCCGGGGTTGGCTTCCCCGGAGGGACGGTGGACCGCGCCTCCCGCGACCGTCGTCCAAAGCCATCCATACGTGCCGTCGGAAAATACGGGGGACAAATACATTTCCTCAAGGAACACAAATTTCCAGGACAAGGGGGCGGGGGAATTCCCAAAGAGCCTCATCCCGAGCTCCTCGGGTTTTGGAGCTGCTCTCAGGCGGTCTCGGGTGAAAGCTGACTTAGCACGAGCTAGATCCAAAGTGCACATCCCAGGCACCCAGTGGTCTGGGGGGTAGGGGTGCGGGGGAGCTGAGACTCCCGAGCCGGGCCGGTTTCCACCTCCCTCCGCTCCGCAGAACTACTTTTTCGCTCCCCCACACCGACAGCCCTCCGGCGGAGGCGTCCGCGCGGGGGCGGCGCGCACCCGAGGGCGGGCGCGGGGGCAGCGGGCGCGGGGCGCCGAGCGCGGCGGAGGGATCCCGGGTGAGGCGGCTTCCCGAAGTCAGAGGGGAGGCGGCCAAAAAAGTCGGCGGGGGAGGGGAAGAGCGAGCTCGCGCTGGACGCGGCCGGGGCCGGGAAGACAGAACCGGAACCGGAACCCGAGCGCGCGCCCACAGCCGCGCGCCCTCCTCCCCCCGGCGCCGGCGGTCTCCACCGCCGTCCACGCGCGCTCCCGCGAGGGCCCCAGAACCCGGCGAGCCGGCCCTGAGCGGAGTGTCGCCGCCGCCGCCGCCGCCTCCGGGGCCGAGGCTGCCTAGGCCGGGCCGGACGGGAACCTCGCGCCCCTCGCGGGAACCGCCGCCTACCCGAGCGTCGGGGAGGAGCCGCCGCCGCCTCTGCTGACTGCGGAAGAGTCCAGGCCTCCAAGGGATGGGGAGCAGCCCGCGGCGCTGAGAGACGCGGGTCCCTGTCACCTCGGGCTGCGGGACCCCCTCTCCCGGCACCCGCAGCTCGTCCCGGAGCCTGGTGGGCGCGGCGAGGGAGACGAGAGGAGCCCCCGGGCCTGGGGACATGGAACCGCGCGAGCCTGGCGCGGGACGGCCCGAGACGCGGCCGAGGCAGCGGCCGCGAGAGGCCGGCAGCCCCAGATAGAGAGCGGGGACGAGAGGGCCCGGCTGTGCCTGGCGGGGGATTGGCGGCCCCGACACTCCCGAGGAGGAGCCCATCCCGCCCCGGCCCCGGGAGGATCTCCGGGTCCCCTTCCCACGGCTGCTCTCTCCGAGGAAGTTTCTCCCTGCGCCTTTGGAGGATTCGTCGCGATCCCTGGGACTCGCTCTCTGGCTGATTCTCTCCGTTTGTTTTGGGAGATAACTCGTTTTGCTCCGGCCCGCGTCCCCTGACCCCTTCCCATCGGATGTTCTAGATGACTGAATGGAGTTTTGAGTTGGACTTCGGTGTCCCGGACGGAGTTGGGCCTGATCCCAGAGCACTGGGGGTGGGGTGGAGGTGTTACTGTAAAATGCAAGTTGGATAAGGGAGGACCTCTCGCCAAGGGCCCCAATGAGTGGCACACAGTCTACTATCACCGACAGGTGGGTATAGACTCCTGCTCCGCTCGGCTGCCCCGGTCACGCCCGACCC
Source organism: Cephalopachus bancanus (assembly GCA_027257055.1). Taxonomy (NCBI): domain Eukaryota; kingdom Metazoa; phylum Chordata; class Mammalia; order Primates; family Tarsiidae; genus Cephalopachus; species Cephalopachus bancanus. Next base: position 1,326,524 of record JAPVLO010000276.1, read on the forward strand.
TGCAGGAGAGCCGGGGACTGCGGATTGCCTTTGGCTAGTGAGGTTGACAGGCGTGGGGAAGAGGGTGGTTTCGGAGCTGTGCAATTAGTGTAGGGTTGCTGCCAAGCCGTCCGGCCGATTGAATCTGGAAATGTAGTTTTTCTGGAGAGACCCCCCCCCCGCCGAGTCCCAAAGAAGGTCTGGTCAGGACCGTGGCTTTCCGTCTGTAGTGTGCATTAGGATTCTGTGCTCATCTTGGACCCAGAGGCAGGTCATTTTGGGTGAAGGTCAGTGCCTGGCGTCGGCTCGGTATTGGGGTGTCTATCGGTTTTAGTCCTGTCCCGGGGTAGTTGTCCAGACGGTTCCTTTTGGGGATTTCTGACCGTGAACTTAATTTTGAGCCTGCTGCGTTGGTGATTTGCGAACCTGGGTTCTTTTAAGTGTTGAGCTGTAGAGTGTTTAATTATTATCTAACAATTTTCCAGAATGTTGACATTACCAGTAAATCACAGGCTTTCGCTGGAGGCAATGTCCAGGAGCTGAAGAAATTGAGGGAAAATCACGGGGTTTGCTTTTAATTACTGTATTTTAATGTTCCATCTTCCAGAAAGAATGGCGTTTACGGGATATAAACCCTCAGCATAGTGTAAGCCTGGCAGGTGGATTCGTTGAGTTTGTCCTTCACAGTGCTTGTCGGTGTTGCCTGGTGGCGGTGAATTGCACTAGACCTTACCTGGTTGGAGTGGAGTTACCTTATTTCGAGGAGTTATACTTTGGAATAGGTTAAGGGATGAAAGCATATTGCTTCCTTTACCACATTTCATTTCTCAATTATGACACCGTATGCTAGTCCCAAATTTCAATCAGCTTGCTTTATTTTTCAGTCAACTGTCAAACTATTACATCATTAAAAAAATAGATCAAATAACTGAATTAGAGGACCAGAACTCTTTGATGAATAGTGCTCCTGCAGAAAGTAGTTTAATTTCCTATTAAAAGAGTTTCACCCCCAATGGTCAGACTCATTTGTTGATTTTAAAAGGGCCAAATTCCATTATCATACCATAACAGCTACTCCAGAAACAGAACTTCCTCTTCCTGTTGATGCTTTCCAGTGTCACATGAATGTTCACTTAAAAGATTCCACTAAATATTTAAGCTACTTAATTCTTTGCATATTTTTCAGAATGGGTTTTCATTTTCAATTAAACAATTTTTAGTTTTTCCAAGAGGACACTTAACATGAGTATCAACAATGCTCATCTCTCTTCTGGTATCCTCATTTCTTTTCAGGGTGTTTTGCTTCTGAGAAATCCCTTTCATGGGTGTGTGGATAATTGTTTTCCTGGTTCATTCAATCCTTGCCCTCTCTGTTGAGATTGTAGAGAAGAAGTATTACTAGGAACTGATGTAATGTTGGTTTTCATTGCAGTGCTGGTGTGTTTAATTTGTAGAATTAGAACTTAAGGTCATTAACTCAATCCACACAAAAATCACTCAAACCCCCCAAGTGATGCTTTTTCTTCAGTCTTGCTTCTCAGGGATTTTCTTCCTCTTTCTACTATCTTGGAAATAAAATCTTGTGATTTGTATCCTTTTATAACTTAGATGGCATACAAGTATTCAATAAGCATGCGTTACTGAAAGCCTGATCTTTACTAGACAGTGTGCTTAGACAATGTGCTAGGCACAAAAGATTAAAAGATGAATATTCTAAGCTTAATCTGCAAATTGGTTTGGGTATTAATCTTGAACTGGATTAGTTGCTGCCTAATTTTACGAATTTTTTTTAAGGGGAAAAAACCCTTGGAAAACCATTTAATAAGCACTGCTTAGATTTATTTCTTAGGAATTTATTACTGGGCTCTTTTTAAAAATGAGAATACTCTTGTTTGACTACCTTTTCTTTCATTATAGTTCATTCTGTAAATATAAAGCATCCATTTTCTCTTTACAAGAGTAGTTGTTCCTGATTTGAATACATGTTGGGGTGACATCTAGAAGTACTAGTTTAGTATTATTTTTATGCCAGGTTCCTTAACCAACTTATGAGTGAAGAGTAGTTTCTAGCTTTCTCTCAGCCCTACCTACCTCATCCGCTTTTCTCACTGTCTAATTCCAATGTACTGTAGGTGTATTTTGCTGATTCTGAAACCATTGGCAAATTAACAGTGCCACTGTAGCTTTTTAGATAGAGATCCTTTCAAGTTTGAAGTACTATATGTGGTTTCGCTTTGTTTTGTAGAGTGTGCAGAACTACCAGGCCAGCTGTGTGAGTTAGGGTTCTTTCATTGTGGTGCTTCTGACTACAGAGTCTGTCTGTCCTCAGTTGAAATCAGACTAGCTGGTTTTGGGCGTTGTTCTGTTTTGCAGTTTGTGGCAGGCGACACATGGCTGAACAAGATAAGAAGGGTTTTATTCTTGTGCTAGGGACGTGCTGGGGCTGGGATGGAATTCAGCTATGTTTAGGCTCTGATTGGTCACTTTGGATACTCAGAACTCTGTTATATCCTGCTATTATTTTGCAGTTAAATCAACACATTCACTTACTCCCTTCTCTTTTCATCTTCTGCTTTCAGCCCCTACCCCTTTTCTTAAAACTTTAAAACTCAAACTTTTTAAAAAACTCAAACACTGTTCATGTATTATTTTTATGTAGTTTATCTGAACATCTTAAAAAAAATCTAAGCAGCTTATGAATATCTTCCAGTCTGCTTTGTAACTTCTGTGAGACCTGGAGACTGTACTTAAAAAGTGGTAGAAATGTCTGATTGCAGCTTTTGGCCTACATTGATTGCTGCATTCAATCCTAAAATATATCTAATTGTTTGCAATGCCCCAGGTGTCTTTTTTTCTATCCCTCAAAGTTTAGGGGTCCTATGGCAATTGAAATTACTTTTGAGAGGTTGAAAGGAGAGAATGTGCTTTTCATTGGACTCAGTAAATGATTTCAGACTAGATTCTGTAACAATGAGTTTTCAGAGAAAATACAGATAGGAAAATAAGAGTTTTTCTTGAAATAAATGGACTTTTGTCTAGGGCTTATGGATCTTGTAGTTTTTGATTTATGAATAAAGTCTTTGATATAATGACTTGCTTTTTTTAGCTTTAAGTTTTTTAACATAAGCAAATTTTTAAAGTTAGTGTGGAAACTTATGACTTTATATACCCAGTATTTAGCATTTTCATTCATGACCTTTTTTCTGCTGAAATTGCAATCATGCTTTTGATTTTTTTAAAAAAAACCTCATGTTTGTGTGCTACTTTCAAGGTTGCATGAGGCATCTATCCGCAAGGTTAAATTATTTGTAACACTTATAAAGTTAGTCAGTTGATAAATACGAAGTTGAAATGGGGGCTAAGGCTCACAGTGGTAGCTTTGTATTCACTGTTATCTTTGTCTTTTCTTTCAGTTGTTCAGTATAAAATTTTGATTCACATAGTTATGCAATAATACATTCACTTGTACAGTTTTACAGGAGTCAACATGTAGAGTCTAAAGTACATTTTTTGGAAAGCATAAAGCTATAGTCTTCCTGATTAATGGTACATTTATAAGATGTTCATATTTATTCAGTGAAGTGACAAGCTTTCCTTGAAATCATTACAAAAATATGTTAACCTGGTGGTACTGTTTAACACATTGGTGGTTTCCAGTTGTTGACATGTATATAACATTGAGATAACATACAAGGTTTTTGGGGTTTTTTTTTTTCAGTTTTCAACTTTAAAAATGAAATTTGAGGCATGTATTCATAGAACTCATACATGGTACATTTTACATATTTTTCTATAGAGTATTACAGTTCCAAAGAAAACAGTTGGAAACTATCTGAGTGTACATATGTGGTTGCCTCTTCTAAAAGTCTTTCAAAAATTAGCATGAATTGCTTCCCAAACTGATATGGGTCACAGAAACAGCAGGATATCATAATGGTTCTCCAGAGGTGATTGGAGGGACTGTTTTGCATCATGGTTATCTGACAGTGTTATTAGAAATGTTTTTTAATGTAATTGCTTATTTCATAGAAATTGACCACACCATGTTTTCAGGAACAGCAAGCCTTTACGTGGTCTCATCTGTTAGAACTTGGTTTTGGTGTTGTTTCAAAGCTTCATTTGAAAGTATATTGCTTTTGTTTTAGTTTTTGAGTTGGAGTCTCACTCTGTCACCCAGACTGGAGTGCAGTGGCACGTTCCCAGCCACCACAGCCTCGACCTGCTGGGCTCCAGTGATCCTTCCACCTCAGCCTTCCAAGTAGCCAGAACTACAGGTGTGCGCTACCACGCCCGCTAGTTTTTGATTTAGAGACAAGGTCTCGCCAAGTTGCCTGGGCAGGTCTTGAACCCGCAGGCTCAGGCAATCCACTCACCTCGGCCTCCCAAAGTGCTGGGATTACAGGCTGAGCCACCGAGCCTGACCGAAAGCATATTGCTTTTAAAATTTAAAATCGTTGAAGATGATTGAAAATTTAAAATCAACATAATTATAAATATTTTGCTTCCTTTGAGTAAAATACCCTCATGTATGTAATGATATTCCTTGGTAGTATAATTCCTTAACATCATATTTTCAATTTAGTGTAGGGCAGATCACATTTCATCATTTACACTTTCAGGTAACTCATAGAGTTTAAATCAAGATTATAAAACTGGAAAGGACAGACCCAAGATTTTAACCTAGATTTTTCTGCCTCTCAGGTCCCCCCCCCATTTTTTCACTTTGAATTACTGTCTTTGTATTTTTTCTGTCCTTTAGTAACTTTACAACTTGACCAAGTCAGAGTTGGATTTTTCTCTTTCTAGTACCTTATCCATTCTAATTTTAAATATCGCTAGAGGATAAAGCTTTTGTCACTTCCTCAGGAGACTGAACAACAATTTGATAGATCTTGCAGTCAGGAAGTTTTTCCTGATCTTTAGTTCAAACTTTCCTTTTAAGTTATCCTGTTACTTGTGTGTACTTGGTATACCAGGCTAAATAATACTGTCCTCCCATTTTATGTTGATATGACTCTAAATGTTTTATACAGTTATCCACCACCCTTTCCATTCCCCTACCCTTAGCTTATTATTTGCTTAGTCAACTTGTATGTTTTTTGTGGATCCATTGTCTATAAATCAACCTGTCCCTCTTAATATTTTATTAGCTTTTCCCGAGTTGCTCTCCCAGCTTGAAAAAATTTTCCCCTTAGTTGCCCTCCTAGTACAAAATGTGATATTTTGTATTTTATCTTGATCCATATTTTATTTATTATTATTATTTTTGAGTTGGAGTCTCACTCTGGTCGCCCAGGCTGGAGTGCAGAGGCACGCTCATGGCCACCCCAGCCTCCACCTGCTGAGCTCCCATGATCCTTCCCACTCAGCCTTCCAAGTAGCCGAACTACAGGTATGCACTACCACGCCAAGCTAATTTTTTCTTTATTGTAGAGATGAGGTCTTGCCAAGTTGCCTGGGCTGGTCTCAGACCCGTGGTCTCAGGCAGTACACTCGCCTCAGCCTCCCAAAGTGCTGGGATTACAGGCTGAGCCACTGAGCCTAGCCTTGACCCATATTTTAAAAGAAGGAAGTTCCAACTTTAGTTTTTTTTTTTTTTGGGGGGCGGGGAGAGTTGGTTGATTTATACCAGGTGTAGCCCAGAGTTCTTAAGATCATTTTAATTCACCTTTATTTCAGATAATTTTTAGAATGGATGTAAGAGATATCACAATCAAGTGAAACACAAATTTGTGCAGACAACATAATTACCGAGTCAACTGATAAAACAATTACTCATGTTTTAAAGGCTTCTTTACAAAGTGATTCTTTCAAGTATGAGTGCCCCTAATGTAACAAATGTTATCAATTATATGACAAAAGGGTAAGGTATAGAAATACTAAGCATTAGGAGCCATTGATTGAAAAATCATTCAGAAGTGAAGATAAAACATCTCTGAAATGAAGACATGTGATTGTAGCTTTAAAATAAAATATATTGTTGCAATATGGTGAGATACATCTGGAAATTGTTACTTTTTTTAAGAAGTGGTTTTTCAGTCAGCATTACCTTAAATTGTATGTCTTTTTAAAAAGTTTTACCTTGTTTTTGTTCTCCTCTTATTTCCATATATTGGTTAAAAAAATAGAACTGCAATGCTTAGCAGTATTTTTTTCCAGTAAAATGGACTATTGTTAAAATTGGAATAATATTTTATTTTTCCCACTGTATTCACAAGAATTGTTACTAATGACAAGAAACAACAGTAACAGAAAAAAATTTATATTATTATAAAATATATAAGATTAGCTGGGCACAATGGCTCACCCCTGTAAATCCCAGCATTTTGGGAGGTGAAGCGAGAGGATTGCCTGAGCCCAAGGGTTTGAGACCAGGGTGGGCAACTTGGTAAGACCTCATCGCTACAATACATTTTTAAAAATTGGCCAGACATGGTGGCATTTACCTGTGGTTCCAGCTACTTGGAATACTGAGGTGGATTGCCTGAGCCTAGCAGGTTGAGGCTGTGGTGGCCATGAGCATGCTGCCGCACTCCAGCCTGGGCAACAGTGATTCCAACTAAGCAAACAAAAAACAATATACGTAAGATTGTAGAATTACTATTTTATTAGTAGATCTTTTTATTTGATACTGATTTCATTTCAAATTATTTAAATAGATATCCTTGTTCTATATTTTGCCAGTAATATTAGGATTTTGGAAACATGCCAAATTTAGAGTATTTTGCTTTTTCAGCTTTACAGTATCTGGAAATATCAAGATAGTCATATATGAAAGACATTTGTAAGACAGCTTCTAACTCCAAGAAAAACCTATAAAGCTAGTGTCTGGACTAATATTCAGCTTGTTGATTCTGTAGACGTGCCGAAGTTCAGAGGCTTTGTCTGTCACATAAGCATATATTGTTAATTTTTAGTAATAGAAGAAATGTACTAAGTTTACATTATTGAATTAGCATGCATCAGTGCAGCTGACAGTTTAGATTCATACCAAAACAGGATCTTTTACTCATTCAAATGCTGAGTCCTGGTTTTTGAGATCATAGTCACATGACAGACCTGGGTGGCTTCCCAGTGTCTAGAGACAAGCAAATCTAATGGCCAATGAAAAGTAGATTTCCTGTCTTGAGACTGTGAGTAACAATTCATGCAGAAATTAGAAATATATAAGAAAGCCTGGTTTAGTTAATGCTTGTCACACTGCTGTCTCTTTTGACACCATGCAGTATATTTTAGTCATTTAAAGATAGTGCTCTTATACTATAGTTTTAGTTAGTATTACATATAAATGTTGATTTTTAGCTTCACACATTCAGAAGTTCAAAGAGGATTTTGTAGGTCTTTCATGGATTCAGAAAATGTAGATTATCCTGTTGTAGAAAATTGAGATCTCATCAGCATCTGAAGGAGTTACGCCTGAAATTGATCGTGTAATGCAGGCAGTGGCTGTATGTTGTCCAGAAAAGTCACAGGTCCTTCAAATATACTTAAATACACATAGAAAATCCCGTGAAGGTGCGTAGACACTTCCTTTTATGGATTTTAGATGGCTTATCTGCTTGTGTTCCAGATGCAAGCTGATACGTTGTGGTTTGCCCAGTACAGTCTCTGTGGTTTACTCAGAGGAAGTGGTTCTTGTGGGTGAAGGTCTGATCTTTTCCGAGATTGTTGGTGGCGCATGCACTATCAATCTATTTCCTGTGTTACTGCTGTTTGGGCAATAAACTACTGTTGGGCAAGTATTGCTAAAGGGGTATTTAAATGTTTTGTAGTGGAAGGACAGATTGTTATAATGTTGTATATTTAGCTGTCAGATGATATGAGGGTTAAATTAATGTTTGTAAAGTGTTTTGAGATCCTAGGATGAAAAATGCAGACATATTCCAAATCATTTGCAGATTATTGCTATGTTCGGATATTGCTCAATTGAAGTAAAAACATGACCAAGTAGTAAAGTACTCTATTGAACTTGATTTTTATGACCATTGAAGTGTTGTTTTGTCATCATGAGAATTATAGTTAGAATTTTTTTCCTTTTTTCAACTCTCCTTAATAATTTTACCCCATATTGGTTGACTAATGGAGTAGGTTTCTTGCCTTAGTACTGGTTAAGGCTTGTCTACAAAACTTAACATCTAAAGCAAGCTTCTTTGCCAGTTAAACTGGCATATCAAAATAATGCAATTGAGAGAATTTCCTTTTGATATCAGTAACTGCACCATCTATATACAAACCCTATATTTGCTTGGCTGAAACCTGAAAGTGAGCTAACTGAAAGACTTGCATATGTTATACTCCTAATTTTTTTTTTTTTGCATGTAGCCTTTGATATTTAAAAAAATTAGCAGTAATTTTTTTTTTTGAGACACTTTCTTTAAAACTAAATTGTCAACTAATATCTGAGTTCCTTAAGGGTAGGATTGTTCTTATTTTTAAGTAACTGTTATTTGCCTTATTATATTTTTATTCTTTTTTAATACTTAAAAGCATAAGGAGAAAAAAATGGCCAAAATTATCCAACTGCCCAGATTGTAGCTGCTCAAGTTAAACACACACACACACACACACACACGCACGCACTTCAATCCATATATAATGGTATAAAAAGTAACTTACTTCTATACCTACATATCCATCAGTTCTCAGACTTTCTCCTCAGAGATAACCATAGTAAAATTTTTTGTTTTCTCTTCCAAAACATTTAAAAAATATACCAGTCTATAATTTTAATATCCTTTATACCTATCCTGTAATAGGTGTATCTGTCAGCTCTTGTTAGCTTATGCTGTCATAGGAACACCATCCAATTTCAGTGACTTTCAACACTGGTTTATTTCTTGCTTATGTTATACCTTGTCATCTGTGGATTGACTGCAGCATTGCTTCACATACCTTATTTGGGAACAGTGACTGCAGAAGCATCCCCTGTCTAGGATATGCCCTTATTATGGAAGGGGGACAGAGCAAGAAAACTGAGGGAAACATGCAATGGTTTTTAAAGCCATCTCCATCATAGCAGACAATAACATCAGCTCACATTTCATTGGCTGAAGCAAGTCATACGGCACACTCCTCAGTATGCTGTAGGGTAGGGATGTATACTTCCTCAGGTGGCATTGCAAGTTGCATGATAATGGGTAAGGCTGTATAATCTTTTTAAGGAAGGAAGGAGGAAGTTGAATAATTTGAAATGATAATGTAGTCTACCACAGGAGGTGCTCAATACATTCTTGTTAAATGGATTGTTTGGAGTCTGTGAGAATTTTTTTTTTGTCAATGGAAAATTTAAATATACACAAAAGTACAGAGAATGGTATGATGAACCTCAATGTTCCCATCATTAACTTCAGCAGTAATCCATGTGTGGAATCTTGGTTCATCTGTTTTTTTCCCTTGCCTCTCCATTAGATTATTTTGAAGCAGTTTCTGGATACTGTAATTTTACACATAAATATTTTACTAAGTATCTCTAAAAAGTAAAGTCTGAAAGTGTGACTTCTTGTAGTAAATTGTTATTGTCTGATAGTTTGAGGTGATGGTAATGTGGAATGACAGATGTCAACTAGGAGAGAATGTTCATGGAGTGTATCTAGAATTTGACAGCCAGAACTTGTTTAGATTTCATTTTGAGTATTTCTGGAGGAGGCTTACAACAGAATATCATCTACTTTTCCAGCCTCTACTTTACTCCGTGTGTGTGTGTGTGTGTGTGTGTGTGTGTGTGTGTGTGTGTGTGTGTGTGTGTGTGTAGCAGCAGAAGCAGGTAATTAACCTCTGGAAAAAATAACATTGCAGCAGATTTGATTTGCAGGAGGTTTCATTTCTCACTGAGCCTCTGTTGGAATGATGCCAACTGAAAGGAATCCCAGCTCTTAATGGCTCCAAGTCTTCTGGGAGCTCTCAGTCAGTGATGTTATTTACTCTGGAGAAAAACTTCAGAATCATTTATAAAAATCCTGTATTCACCCATGCTATTTATTGTGCAGAGAAAGCATCTATCATGGCTTTAAGAGGATCTCTGAGGTGATATAAAGGAAAGAAATTAGTCCATTTAATTTTATTTTAGAAATCATTAATGCCACTTTCAGCTGCTCAGGTTAGATTTTTTTGAGGGCCTGAAAGCCTCCATTTTGACTCATGTCACAGATTTTATTAGCATTCAGTGAAATCAATAAGTTTGCCGTTTCCATGGTTTTGGGGAGTATTCGGTGTTATGAATCTAGGATCATCAGTTTCACAGGGTGTTCTTTTTTGGGGGGATGTTATATAACAAACGGAGAGAAGCAAATTAAACAGATATATAATATCTTCAGTTTTTAGGTTGGCAGGTGACAATGAGGATCAAAAAGAATTATATAGCTCAGTGAATAAATTATTCTATATAACATGATGGAAATATTTTAATATAGTTCTGAAAGACGGTGGCTCGCTGTGAGACTCAATACCCTTTAAGGCCTCCATGCTGCAATCTGATTCTCAGGTTCTGTAGCCACCGCTCACCCCCATTAAATCTCTTGGCCTTAAAGGGTGTTGAGTCTCACTGCACGCCACCGTCTTTCAAGTTCCACTATCAAATTAATTTTATTTTCTTAACTGACTTTTCTTTTTTTATGGAGACAGTGATATTAAAGTAGCCTTTATAGGTATCCAGATAGTTTTAGTTTCGTTTATTTTATTTTATTTTTTTTGAGTTGGAGTCTCACTCTGTTGCCCAGACTGGAGTGCTGTGGCATGCTTCCGGCCACCACAGCCTCGACCAGCTGGACTCCGGTGATCCTTCCACCTCAGCCTTCCAAGTAACTGGAACTACAGGCATGTGCTACCATGCCTGGCTAATTTTTGATTTATTGTGGAGACGAGGTCTTGCCAAGTTGCCTGGGTGGGTCTCCAACCCTCAGGCTCAGGCAGTCTACTTGCCTCGGTCTCCCAAAGTGCTGGGATTACAGGCTGAGCCACTAAACCTGGCTAGTTTTCTTTAATTGTGTTGTATTGCTAACCTCATTTCAAAATCCATGTAGGGATACAGTAGAAAAATAGCTATTATTGTAAATAAAATTATTTACATTTGAGTTGATTCTGGTTTGGTTGCTTGGGACAATATAGTTATTTAAAATATAAATACATAAATAAGTTTTCCCCATGGAGACTAACTCTTTGACTTGCCATAATTCATATTACACTTTATTTTTCTGATATATCACTATTGAAAACATTAGTTTCAGAGATAATAGCTTGTCAGTACAGGTTGAGTATCCCTAATCCAAAAATTCAAAATCAGAAATGCTACATAATCTGAAACTTTTCGGGCACCAGCATGTACCACGAATGGAAAATTCTACAGGTAAGTACTTAACACTAACTTTACTTCATGCCCAAAATTATTTAAAATGTTGTATAAAATTATCTTCAGGCTGTATGTATAATATATATATATGAAACATAAATTAATTTCGTGTTTAGACTTAGGTCCCATCCCTAAAATATCTGATTATGTATGTGCAAATATTCCAAAATCTGAAAAAAATTTGAAATACAAAACACTTCTGGTCCCAAGCATTTTAGATAGAGAAACTCAACCTGTACCTTTGTCAGAATAATGTACTTTGGTTGCATTTTAGTTGCATTTGTTAGCTGCACAATTTGGGGAAAGTTTTGCTGGTTACTTTATTTACCCAGAAACCCTACATGACTAGAATTCTTAAAGCACTGCTTAAAGGTAAATGGGTATGTTGCCTGAATGTGAACAGTAAAAAAAAGGAAGCTTCTCACCATGCAGTTATAGCTTAAAAGGATACAAGGCACAATTCTTCCAAAATAGGAATTAAGTCAAGTATTATATGGATAAATATTAGTAATTATATTAATTTTGACTTCTCTTGGCAGATTTTTTTTTAGAGTATCCTTTTGTCAGAGATAAAAAGTAGCTCTAAAGGAAAAGATATTTTGGACCTTAATTTTGTGTGTGTGTGTGTGTGTGTGTGTGTGTGTGTGTGTGTGTATTATATTTTTTGCCCTTGTGAGAGAGGAGCAGTAAAAGGGAACTGAAGAAGGATGATATAGAAAAAGGAGCCTGAGTTTTGGTGTGTCGGACTTATTCTGTTACTAGCAGTTTGGGGATAATAAGGGGAGTAATTATACTTTGCAGGGGGTCATGAAGATTAAATGAGAGTGTATTTAAGTACCTAGCAATAGCAAGAGGTCAGTAAGTTATAGCAGCTGTTATTGTTTAAGCCTCCGAAATTAGTTAGGTTTTCTAAAAACTTTTATTTATGCTTGTAAAATGGTTTTGACTTCATATGTATTTTTAGCTGCTGCTGCTAAGATAGTTTTCTTTTCCTTGCTGTGATACTATTCCTTAACTTTTACATTTAAAATAATAGGCTATTTTTAGAATTAAGGTGCATTTAGAGGTAGTGAATAGATTTTAAGAGTCAGTTATTTCGATTCAAACTGTGGAACAATAATATCACTAGTCACACAAAATAGATAAGATATTTAGGATCGGCAGTAAATGTTTAAGTTTGCCTCTGATCACTGAGAATTTGTTCAGTTCAGTATTTATCAGTATTAATTCATTTGTTTATTCATTTATTCAGTAAATATTGAATGTCTGCTCTTTGTAGGTCATGGTCTTGGCAGTTATGCCGAGTGCTTGCTACCTGCTGAATTTTATTTAAAAATTAAGTAGTTAACCCAAAAGAATGATATTTATTGATCAGTGCTGAAGATTAAAGGGAGAAGTCATGAGTATTTTGGGGAAGTTGTGGTATAAAATCATATTTAATTATTAAATTATTCTTATTTTCCAAATTAAAAATTAATGTGGTTACTTCCTATTCTTTTATGTTTTCCTTTTTATTTTATCTTTCAGTTTAATTATATTTTAGTGAGTTATCTAGACTGAAATGGAAAAGGCTTTGTGGCAAGTTGAAATTCTAAATAACCTTTAGATGTTCACTGCTTTTGAGAGAGAAAGTCACATTTTATGGATTAGGCATTGTTTCACTTATGACTTGAAGGAGAACCTCTTTATTTCTTACCAACCTCTTTGAGGGTAGCAACTGATTAACCATATACTTTGTACATCCAGTGAAAATGTGATAAATATAGTGGTGATTTGGTGGGGAGGATTCTGGAAACTATAGTATTTTGATCAGCAAGATGGCGTTTAAATCATGAAAATTAGTTGCTCCAATATTTTAGACTTTGAAATGAGCCAAGTGAGCATTCTAAAAAATGAATGAAATTAGTCCTATAAAGAAACTTGATATGTAGGAAAGGATCTCATATTTATTGAGTACACATTAAGTATTGGGCACTGTTCTAGGTATTTTCTGTGCATTATCTTTTAAAATCTTAACTATGTAAGTTAAATATTTTCCTTTTTTAAACTGAGAAAAATGAGGCTCTAAGCAGTTGACTAACTTACCCAGCTCACATAGGTTCTAAACAGAAGAGCTGGGATTATGACTCCATTGCCCACTTTTTGGAACTGGTCTTCTCAGTCCTACTTATAGTGCATCTATATCAATCAGTTGTTCTTTTGAATCAGTTGGATGAAACCCAGAATGTGCATTTTTTTCTTTAACAACAGCATTAAACTGTTGTCTTTGTATTATAGTTTTATAGATGTATTTTATTCTGTATCTTACTCTTAATCACCTGTTTTACCTCTTTCCTTTTTCAGATTTCTGACATGAGGGATTTTGTCTCATTTGCTCTAAGGAGTGACTACATTGTGCTTAAGGTTGTTATTCATTGCTTTAAATAGACACACATCTGTAAACATTGGACTTTTTTGATGCCTCATCTGTGCTGCTTATAGATCATAATTATTTTAAAGTTCTTTTAAGAAGTTTAAGGCCTGCTTATTATAAGTTATATGTTTTTGGTGTTATAGGAATACAGTGCAGTAAAAACTGACTCCCTAAAACTGTTAAATGGTAAGGGAGAAAAGAGCAATGGATATCTTTTAAAAGTAGGTGATCAGGCCTTTGTGAAGCACAAATGATACAAATATATTGGGTTGTAGTTTTTCTTAGCAAGAATCTGTGTTTGGTTAAGTGACAACAGAGATAATATTTTCTGTTGCCTTGTTATAGTAACGATCTTTCTTCCCTTTATCATTCAGTTTACTTTTTTTTTTTTTAGTCAGGGTCTCACTGTCACCCACCTGGAGTGCAGTGGCACGATCATGGCTCACCGCAGCCTCAAACTCCTCAGGTGATCCTCCTGCTCAGCTTCTCGAGTAACTGGGACTACAGATGCGTGCTGTCATGCCCAGTTAATTTTTAAAATTTTTTTGGTAGAGATGAGGCCTGTGTTGTCTAGGATGATTTCAAACTCCTGGGCCCAAGCAATCCTTCGGTCTCAGCCTTCCAAGGTGCTGGGATTACAGACGTGAGCCACTGAGTTCAGCCAGTTTACATTTTCTATCAATTTTTTTTTTTCTTGAGTTGGAGTCTCTCTGTGTTGCTCAGGCTGGAGTGCAGTGGCATGCTCATGGCCACCGCAGCCTCAGCCTATTGGGCTCAGGTGATTATTCTGCCTCAACCTTCCAAGTAGCTGGAACCACAGGCTTGTGCCACCACACCCAACTAATTTTTTGATTTTTTTGTAGAGGTTTTGCCATGCTGCTCAGGCTGGTCTTGAACCCTTGAGCTCAGTCAGTCCTCTCGCCTCCGCCTCCCAGAGTGTTGGGATTAGTTAGGCGTGAGCTGCTGTGTCCGGTTTATCATTTTTTTAAAAAAGTAATTATTTATTTTATTATAGCTGAGTCTTAAAACATTGTTACTTTTTTCTTTTTGCAATCTAGTTATGGAAGAAGTGTGGGTGTGTGTGTGCGCGCGCACGCACGCACACACAATGACTATCTTTTGCTCCTATCTATGTTATAGGTATGCTGTGCGTGTCTGGGGTTTGTATGTCCCATCCCCTACCAGGAGGGTACAACCAGTCTCTCAGGGCCTGTGTTCTGCCTTTTGTTCTGTACCCCATAAGGGAGTCTGTTGCTTGCATCCATGGGAACATGCTGTAATCTGGGCGGACAAACCCCCTCCTGCCCACGTTGAATCAGCAGAGCACACTCCCATCCAGGAGGGCATGCCAGGGTGGGCACCCTTAGGTATCACACACTCCCGACTTACCCTTCTCCTTCCCACTCACCTGGAAGCACCGACATGTGGCTCTGCCCATTGATTCTAATATTCTGATGAACAGAATCTATGATGTCATCAAGCTTAAAATCTTGGAACTCCCTCATCCTTTTAGAAACCATTGGTTAATCTCAGGATCTCAGACTTCATCTTGAACAACTGGAGTAAATTTCAGAACCTTTGAGTCTATCTCAGAACCTTGAGGTCACACTTGTAAACGTGGGGACAGCCTCAGAACCTTAGGTCTGTCTCAGAACCTTGAGGCCTATCTTAGGACCTTCACACCAAATTCAATATTGGGAAGTCTCAGAACCTTATCTCTGGCATCATACCACTCAAGTCAATATTAGAGCATTGAGGACAGTCACAGAATCTTGAGGTCTCAGTCTTGGAGTGATGTGGTCAGTCCGAACCATAGAATCAAATTCAGAGACTTGAGAACAATCTTAGGACCTTCTGGTGCCCAGAGACTCTGGCCCCACAGAGATGCCCATGAAGAGAGGGGACATTTTTGTCTTAGTGTTCTCATGAGTTGGGAGAGCCCTCTGAGAGAGGGCCTGCAATCACAATCGGTTCAATTTACAGATAGGGAAGATGAGAATCAAGAGAGGGATAAGAACTTACCCCAGAGGGGTAGAGTGAGTCACGATTAACAAGCCCTCCTTCCCAGTCCCCCCACCCTGGCATCATAACTGCCCTCACCATGACATAATGTCACTGCATTTCGGTCTTCTCACATTCCAGCTTGTGACTGGGAAGGAGAGAGGGCACAAGGTCCCACACACCCCATGTGGGCCAGTTTCTGAAATGAAAAACATTTTTACATTTAATCTCTTTTCTGCTTTGTAAATGTTTTTTTGTTGTTACTGAAATTATGTGACATGAATCATTTTAGTTTAGACACTTTTTGTTTTATAAAATGTAGAGAAAAATTGTTTAAGAGATATTTAGGTGTGTTATTTTGTAATTTTACTCTTTCTGGCTATATATTTTCTTACATTGTTTTTGTAACCCTCAAAAATCTAGAAAAGAAGTAGTAGGCAGATAGTTTATGAAAGAAGCTCACAAACTAAATCTTTTATTGAATAAGTACTGTTTCTAGGTAGAGGAAGACCAGAGAATTATGATTTGAGAATTTTACTAGATTTAAGATTTACAGAGAAGCTACAAGCAAAAGGCAATGCTCTTTGAGACACTTTTAAAGATGCAGAGACTTTCTAGCCCTTAGGGAGATCTGCAGACTTCCGCTATGCTGAGTTCTGGGAAGCTGCTTTTTCCCATGCTTGCAGCCTCCCTGTGGGGTAAAGGTCTGTTAGTTTTGCATAAATATTTACTATATCTCGTTTTAGCTAGCATTGCTTCCTCACACTGTTAGCAATAAGGAGACCTTTGCTTATCCAGCTTGAAAAATTTATTGTTATCAATAAGACTAATCTGGAGAATGTTCTGTCATCTTTGAGGGTTGATGAAGTTAAAAAGTCAGACTGGCAAAAATAATGATAAACAACCAATTCACAGTGAATAAATTGGTTGTATGGAAATATTTGCAATGTTTATTTTTTCATATTTAATTTTTTAAAATGAAAAGGTTGTTTTTACACAAACAGTATAATTCACTTGTCACATCTAACACATTATTGTCACTTTTATATGTTTATTTATATGATGCTCGTAATAGTTTGCATTTCATTTACTATACTTTTACAACTGATTCCTTATTTTGTAACAATGATAACTAGCTTCCACATATAAAACTTCAGTCTAGGTGTTTTACAGACATATTTAGTAGATATAGCAACTATACAAGGCTGATGTCATCCCCACTTTACAGATGAGAAAAAACTTAGATTCACAGACATTCATTGACTAGTCCAGTATTTTCCAGCTAGAAAATTTTTGGAACCAGGTTCAAAATCCAGGTTAAGTGAAGGCTTGCATCCATAGACCCAGTTACTTGGGAGGCTGAGGCAGGAGGATCACTTGAATCCAGAAATTTGAGGCTGCAGTGAGCTATGATCATGCTACTGCACTACAGCCTGGGTGATAGAGTGAGACCCCATCTCTTTAAAAAAATGAAACAGATCTTTTGATTCTTGATTCATTGTGTTTGCTGCTGTACCCAATTTTGTGTAAATTCAAATGAGAAGATTCAACCAAAGATTTTTTATTTAGTCTTTTAATGTAAATCACCAGAACAATTTTTAAAATGTGTTCCAGGGAACAACCAGGACACTTCATTAGGGATGTAATTTTTTTTTGTCTTATAAACCCTACATTCAGGCACTCAAGGCCAAAGGTAGAATGTAAAATGGATTACCCCATAACCTCCAGACTTTGATTTTATTAGTAAAGAAAAAAATCTAATTTATTGTCTTTAAATGGTCTAATTCATTTTATTAGTAAAATACAGTCCAATATTTGCAATTCCATATGACTCAGGCTAGGAGCAATCTGTCAATATGATTGCATCTTAGATCTTGTCATTACTTGTAAAGATTCTACTTTCCAGTTTTTATGTTTTTCTCTCTTACCTTCTTCTCCCCATATCCTTTTGCATGTACTTTGCCTTCATTATCATCACCAGGATTCTAGTCTTTCCTGTCTTACTCACCTAGGTCTTCTGTTCTTCCTGAACCTTTTATTTACTTCTGGTTGAGTCCTTGTGCCGTTCCTGCAATTTTCTGACCATGTAGTAGATACCCAATAGATTTTTCTGGATTACTTACTATTTTTCTTTAGAGTAGCCTAGCAAAAGTAATCTCAAAAATGCAGCCTTCTGTTTTGATCTTTTTCACCTCCCCCCTTTTTTTAAACCTTCCTAGGAGGTAGTACCCAACTATTAATCTCTCCATTCAAAATGCATTCATTGACTAAAACTTATGTGCTAGTGAATGCAATATTTTATATGCATTATTTTACTTAATCCTCACAATGACTCCAGGAGGTATGAGCTTTGTTATATGATCATTCACAGGTGAGGAAACAGAAACTTAGAGAGTTTATGTTGCGTGCTTAGTGGGAAAACTTGGCTTTTAGTCTGATTTTATCTGACTTCTCAACCTATGTTGTGCTGTACTACCAGATATATTTAGAGTTGAATCAGATGCTGTTTCTGCCTTCTAGGAGCTTCTAGTCTAATAGACAGCTAAATACATAGGGTACAGAGGGGACTCAAATGAGAAGAATCATCAGAAACAATGTCATAGAAGAGGTGAATTCTTCTGTTGAAACCTGGACAGAGGGATATGGTTACCAGACAAGTGAAGGATAGAGCATTTTATATAAAGATGGTAATATGAATAAAGATACAGAGGTGAAATAGTTCATAGTTCAAAACTGCATATATCCATAGTTCAGTGTGGCTAGAGCATGGAGATTGTTGATGGACACAGCAGTTGGTAAAATTGGAGTGATAGGCACTGCCGGATTATGAAGGGTCTTTTATATCATTCTGAGCAGTTTAGATTTTAAACTCTGGATTGAGGGGATCCACTGAAGGCCTTCAGAGAGGTGATAAGTGTTATGTTATAGAAGGATCATTCCGGTGGTAGTTTGAAGAAAGGATTAACCTTTAGAAGCAGTTTCAGGGGCAGAGAGGCCAATAATGAGACATTTTTCAGTAGTCCAAATGAAAAACCATGAGGTTTTAAACTGAAATTGTAACACTACATTTAAAAGAAAAGAGACACTTGGAATTATTAAGAAGACATTAAGAATACCAGTAGGATAAAAAGACAGGTGATGAAAGTGTGAGTCTCTCTGACTTGTGTGCTTGGATAGCTGTTGGCACTATTCACCAAGATAGGGAATATAAAAGGAAGCAGGGTTTTGTTTTGTTATTTTTGCTTGGTTGACTGATTAGATGGAAGATGGAGAAAAGAATGATGGAGTAAGGTACAAATTTAGTTTAAGTTACTGTATTGTGTGATACAGTTATCTGTTTTGTGGTCGATTATCCAAAATGATAAACATGCATTATCCATATGGTAGCTGCAAGACTAATGTGGCTATTTAATTTTAAATTAGTTCAAATTAAATAATCTTGAAAATTCAGTTCTTCAGTCATGCTAGCCACATTTCAAGTGTTCACTAGCCATATGTAGCTAGTGGCTATTGTACTGGTTGTTGATCATAGAACATTATAATCATTGAAAAAAGTTCTTTTGGACAGTGCTGTCAAACATTTATTATCTCATACAGTTTACTATGATCAAGAATGTGGAGCAACTTAGCTGGATAGTTCTGATTCAAGATTTCTCATGAGGTTGCAGTCCAGATGTCTTCTGCTAGAAGCAAGGGCTTCAGTCACCTGAAGGCTTGACTGCAGCTGGTAGGTCTACTTTCAAGGTGACTCATTGATGCCAGGCAAGTGATTACAGGTTGTCTGTAGGAGGTCTTGGTTTCTCTGTTGGTAAGTGGATCTCTCTTTGGGATGTTTGAGACTGCTGGTTTTGCCCAGAATGAGTGTAGTGAGAAAGGAAAGTGGAAGCTGTAATAACTTTTGTGCACTGGCCTCAGAAGTCATATTTATCATTTCTGTAATATTCTGTTGACTTCACAGGTCAATACTGTCCACTGTTGGATGAAAGTATACAATGGAATGAATACCAGGAGGCATTGGGGTCATTTTGGAGGTTGCCCACCACAGATGCCTATGGAATATCCATTTGCAACTGTCTAATGGGCAACTAGATATGTAGGAGTGAGGTCTTGGCTGCTGCTAATATGTTTGTGACTGTAGTGGAAGAAATTCGAATAGGTGTTGATCAAGAAGGATGAGATTACACTAGAAAAACAGTTAATACAGTAAAGGTCTTCAGAGGGGTCATAAGTGTTGCGTTATAGAAGGATCATTCTGGAGGGCACATGTTTAGGGGAGGACAGAAGTGCTTCCAAAGTCTATTGAGGAACAGTTACCGAGGAGCAGTAGGAGAAGAACCTGGAGAGTACAGTATAAAGAAAACATGAAGGATAAAAGTTGAAAGCAGAATGTAGTTAACATTTCTAAGTAGTCAAATAAAAGTCAAATTTGAGAGTCATTCTTCTGGAAAAATGTTTCTTGAATATCTATGCTGGGAACCATTGAAAGATTCATAGCTGAATAAGACAAAATCTCTAATAACACATAATACGGTTGGAGAGTACATAT
Source organism: Cephalopachus bancanus (assembly GCA_027257055.1). Taxonomy (NCBI): domain Eukaryota; kingdom Metazoa; phylum Chordata; class Mammalia; order Primates; family Tarsiidae; genus Cephalopachus; species Cephalopachus bancanus. The sequence continues at coordinate 1,346,807 of JAPVLO010000276.1, forward strand.
TTGGAATGGTTTCTTGAAGGAAGTTGATACCATGATGTAGAACCTCTTTAAAGAGTAAGAAGGAGTTGAGTTGAATGTTTTAGGGTGTTGGGTGGGGTGGTGGTGGTGTTATGTATACTAAAATGGCTATGTTATGTGTGGGATATGGCTAGGATATGAAGTTTGTGATGAGAGAAAGTAGTGAGAAAAGAGGCTGGAAGACCAGTTAGAGTGGTCTTGAATGCATGTTAAGGAACTTGCCTTGTCCTGTAGACTGTTTCCCTTGCATATTTGGATACTACCTTAATGATTTGTTATAGTCTTATAACCCCTGAACTATAAGTTACCTAATGTTTTTCTTTCTTTTTCTTTTTTTTTTTTTGAATTGAGGTCTCACTCTGTCACCCAGACTGGAGTGCAGTGGCCGCTCCCGGCCACCGCAGCCTCGACCTCCTGGGCTCCGGTGATCCTTCCGCCTCAGCCTTCCAGGTAACTGGAACTACAGGCGTGCGCTACCATGCCTGGCTAATTTTTGATTTATTGTAGAGATGAGATCTCACCAAGTTGCCCAGGCGGGTCTTGAACCCGTGGGCTCAGGCAATCCACTCACCTCAGCCTCCCAAAGGTGCGGGATTACAGGCTGAGCCACCGAGCCTGGCTATGTTTTTCTTTAAATATCATTACTTTTTAAACTTAAAATCCATTTCGAAAGGAGATGTCATTTCATTATTTAATGTTTGGCGTGTATAAAAGACAACAGTAGAAAACAATACAAACTATTATTAAAATTTTAAAAAGTTAAAAATGAAATACAGCAGTGCATTTTTTAATTTTAAAAAATGTCTATCTGAAAATAAATTCCTCAGTGAGAAGACTCTTTTTGGCCACTTAGCAATAAACTAACCTTTGTTTGGATATTGCTTGGCTTATAACTAAGATGAGACAAGGTCATTAGGATAGTTCCGTTTTTTAAATTTTGATGTTGACAAGCACCAAGAATCCCAACTCTCAAGAATTTTTACTTGGAAAGATCATAATACAGCTAATGGTCAACTTTGATCTACAGTCTAACACTAATACAAATTAAATTTTATTTTATTAAAAGGACTAATGGGGGGCACAACATCAATAAGGGTACCTGATTTCAAACCAGACAAAGTGGGGACCAAAGGAAGGCCCAGACGTTACCTGTACGATGACCACTTGTATACCTAATACTGAATTTTACCCCACATCTTTAAAACAAAAACAAAAAAAAGGGTTAATAAAATTAGACCCGCCTGGGCAGTGAGACCTCATCTCTACAATAAATCAAAAAAATCAGCTGGGCGTGGTAGCGCATGCCTATAATTCTGGCTACTTGGAAGGCTGAGGCGGAAGGATCACCGGAGCCTAGCGGGTCGAGGCTGCAGTGACCGGGAGCGGCTGCTGCACTCCAATCTGGGCGACAGAGTGAGACTCCAACTCAAAAAATAAATAAATTAATTAAAAAAATAAAATTAGGCATTTTGTTTCAAGAAGCCATTTAAAGTAATATGTAGAATCTATCTTTCTGAATGTCTGTGAAGTGGAAAAGAGGTTTCTCATCTATTCTTTGCTGCCATCCAGTTTGGGAAAATTTTTGTGAAAATTAGAAAATCTTTCAAAGCATCTTTTATGATATCCAAAATATTTCCAGTGAGTTTCCTTAACTGGTTCTTACAGAGAGGAAAAAAGATCTAGCTCACGTACGTATCTCATAGTTCTAGTTTTGCAGTTATCTTGTTCACTTTGTTTTTTACATGGAATATGTAAACTTGGGATAAATTTAAGTTGTTCACATGAGCAGATATATTTGTCAAGATATGCTTATTTGCAAAGTTTGTCTCAGTCATGCATATGATCTCACAAATTGAAGATTTCTTCCAGAAATATTTGAAATTCTTCCTGCGGCTCAAATAGATGTGTGAAGAGTTTTCCACTCTCTGTCAAACTCTATTTGTAGCTCCAATTTTGAAGTTAAATGGGAATACTTTTATAGGATTTTTAAATAAATGGTTTTGAGCTGTAATGGCTGACAAAAGGCATGTGAATAAGTGTTAGAGACGCTGCAAAAGTGCCCAAAAATATGTATATTATCTGGTGTTAAAAGCCTTGGAGTGTTTCAGGTTGGTTGAGTACATGTAAGGAGCTATTAGAGGAAGCCTGGTAAAGATGAGTGGTCATTTAGGAATTCATGAAGTCCTGTAACATCAAGGAAGCTAAACATGATCAAGTCTTAGAAGAAGTAATCAGTGTGTTTAGGAAGAAGAGGGAGAAGCAACAGTTGAAATCATTTAGCTAACTTCAGTGTAATGGACTCACTGCATTTTCTCTGTACAGCATTACTTTAACCCACAGTGAATTAAATGCTTGAGTCTAGTGGGATATTTTGTAATATCTACTCCTTCCAGTTGAATTGTATAATCTCAACCTGTTGTACTTGTGTTGGAATTAGGTGATTTAATTAAATATTATGAAAATGGATGAAATATGAGCACAGAAAAGTTCTTTTTATGAAAACTGAATTGTGTATGCTTTGGAAATATGCGTAGAGACTTGTCACTGAATAAGTTGCTGCCAAATTAGATGTAGGTTAAAAAGCAATTATTAGCTATTTAGGAATATAGCTTAGATAATTATGAATGTATTTATTTTCTTGCTTCACTGTAAGGAAACCGAAACAGAAAATAAATTATAACTCGCTTATTTATTTATTTAGTTGAAGTCTCACTAAAAAAAAAAAAAAAGAAAAAATTTACAGTGCCATAGCATAAGGCGGAGTCTTGTGCACCAAGCAAAAAAGTTTTCAGAAAAACCCCTGAGGCCATGCCATGCTGTGCTAGGATCTTCATCTTCTTTTTTATTTCTTTGAGTCGGAGTCTCACTCTGTTACCCAGGCCGGAGTGCAGTGGCACACTCATGGCTACCTCAGCCTCCACCTGCTGGACTCAGGCAATCCTTCCTCCTCAACCTTCCAAGTAGCTGGAACCACAGGTGTGCGCTATCACACTCAGCTAATTTTTTTGATTTAGTGTAGAGACGTGGTGTTGCTTAGGTTGGTCTCGAACCCCTGAGTCAGGCATTCCTCTCATCTCCACCTCCCAAAGTGCTGGGATTATAGGTGTGAACCACCACACCCAGCCCTCTTTTTCTTTTTTTTGAGTTGGAGTCTCACTCTGTCGCTCAGACTGGAGTGCAGTGGCCACTCCCGGCCACCGCAGCCTCGACCCGCTGGGCTCCGGCGATCCTTCCGCCTCAGCCTTCCGAGTAGCCAGAATTACAGGCGTGCGCTACCGCGCCTGGCTGATTTTTTTATTTATTGTAGAGATGAGGTCTCGCCTGCCCAGGCGGGTCTCGAACCCGCGGGCTCAGGCAATCCACTCACCTCAGCCTCCCAAAGGCGCGGGATTACAGGCTGGGCCACCGAACCCGGCTCCTCTTTATCTTTTTAATAGCAGTTTAACCATATACTTAATGCTAGGAGAGGGCTGTGATAAGGCAATGTTTCTTATACTCTGCTGGTGGGCATATAAATTGGTTTAAACTTTATAGAAAATAATTTGACATTATAGCTTAAAATCCTAAGAAATATTTAAACCTTTTGATCTAGTAATGTCAATTTTGGTATATATCTCGAGACATTAAGGAAATACATATTTGTTTCCTATGAAAATATACATTTATTTTCTTAGGAAATACAGCTGTGAATTTTTATACAAAGAGGCCAACTACACCATTATTTTAGTAGGGGCGTAGAGGAACCAGTTGAGGTCTGGTGCCTCTGAAGGGGCAGACCTAGAAACTGTGATGACAAGGAGCTCCCGGGGACTGCTGTTAATAAATTACAGAATGTCACTTGATAGAATATATGCAAGCATAAAAGCGTTTTCAAGTAAACTTTGATAAGGAACTGTTCATGGTATGTGAAAAGTATGAGATAAAACTTCAAATATAATGTCAGTTATGTTTTTAAAAACATACGTATACGCATGCACATATATATTGCTTTAAAAAAGTCTTGTACTACTCTGAAAACTCTGGTTTATATTTGATCTTTATTTTAACGAAAAGGTAGCTATGGTAGTTAGCTGATAGATGATTGAACGGAAGTAATTTTTGAGACCAGAAATGCAGATGGAAGACTCTTCTGGATGATAGAAGTTCCTGTGTTAGGGCAGTGGTAACCAATAAGATGTAGGAATAAAGGAAATAAAAAGAGGTCTAGTATGACTCCCAAGTTTCTGGATTCTTACTGTAAATATAATATATTTTAAATAAAAAAATTAAATTTCTTTAAAAATATTTGAGGAATGTTTAAATTTAGTGAGGTCACTAAAAAGTTGTTCCCTCTTTCCTCTTTCCAATTTTTAAAATCCTGTATATTTTCAAAGATCCTATTTCTAATTCGTTAAGGTTAAGAAAAACAAATAGATAACAAGACTGTGAAGATATATTTCTAGCACCTATCACCTCACAGATTGCCAGTTGGTAGACCTCGTTATCTTGATAAATGTTAGCTGGCTTGCTTACCAATTTATGTGCACCACTCCTGAAGCAATAAGCTTGGTTGAAAAAGGGTACCTCCCAAGTAAGGAAGGATAATCTTTAGGTCAAATTATAGAAATTACATCTATCTCAGGTAACACTTCAAACAACAATTAAAAAAAAAAAAAGGAAAAATAATCCTGCCAACAATTTCTCCATTATGAGACTCTCAAGAAAGGTTCTATTCAAAATAGTAAAGCACCAAAGGGATCTTGGTTGAGGACCCAAATTTAATTTAAATTTAGATGTAGTATATGCTTTGGGAAAGTTACTTTAATTTTTTAAAATCTTTTTATGCCATGCTCTGGGCAATAAAATAATACAGTGAATGTTTTGTTGTTGCAATTCAGTTATGGAGTTTTCCACAAAAGTATTGGCTGATCTCTTCCTTTTTCTGGCTGTGAGCAGCAGGTAAATTAACATGACCACAATCTGACCCCAGCGTCTTGACTCAGTTTCTTAATTCTGAACTTGCCCATTTTTCCCTCTCCAAGGTCACATGACATCATATTTCTATTCATCATAGGTGGATAGAAATAAATAGAAAGGAAAACAAATGGAACCAGTCACTGCTACACTGTGGCAAAGTACAGTTGGGTAGTTTTAGGAAGCTTACTTGTTTTTTTGTTTTTGTTTTTGTTTTTGAGTTGGAATCACACTCTGTCGCCCAGACTGGGAGCGTGCCACTGCAGCCTTGACCTGCTAGGCCCCAGCGATCCTTCCGCCTCAGCCTTCTAAGTAGTTCGAACTGCAGGCACGCACTACTACGCCCGGCTAATGGAAGCTTACTTGTTATCTGGGTCTTACCACATCTTTGTTTTTGGTTGCTTGCTTACACAAGTAGGGATCACACAGCATGGGAAGGAAAGAGGAGATGGTAGGTGATTCTGCTGTCAAATCTCAGAAACTGTTGTGATATGTGAATAGCTTTGAAGCCTTTTCTGTAGTTTTGGGGAAAATTTATTAATGGGAATTTTCCCGAAGTTTATAGAACAGCACAAAATAATACAATTATTTCTGTTGTTTATTCATATCTATGGGGGTTATAGAAAAAATATTTCTGTTATTTAGATGCTTTCAATGATTAAAAAAAATCTGTTAGAATACTTTTTTTAATGATAAAATAAGACCCAGACATTCCATTGTTGAATAGAGAAAAAAACTTACCTGCAATTTAAAACAGTATTCTTACATTTGACTAGCCTTTTTATTAAAAGGAATCAGCATTTGTTTATTACCTGGTATGTCCTAAGTACCAGGCTGTGTACTTATCTCATTTGATCCTGACAGCATTCCTGTAGAGCAAGTACTTACAATCATTTATGAGGAAATTGAGGTTCAGTGATGTTCAGTAAACTGCTCATGACCACACGAATGATTGAGTGGCTATGCCAGGTTTTGACCTTAGTCTGACCAATACCCAACCTATTTTTTTCTACTTGAGTTTCCCTTTTAGAAAGATTTTATAAGTAAATGCTACCTGGACTTTAAATTATTTTTGTTTGGCAGCATTTATAATACAGGTGGTCATTCTTTAGTTGTGGAAAAGAATTGGTTTTGTCCTTAGTGTCTAGGTATTTCCAAGAAAGCATCGTCACCTTCGATCATGACTCATGACTAAAGTAATGTACAATCAGATCTTTTGTTTTTAATTGAAAACTTATAATAAATTTCAGAGATAAAAGAGATATTTTAGATCTGGTGCTTATTGGTAAGTTTTAGAGAGTTAAGTCAGTGAACTGGTGGTATAAGCCATTTAAGCATTACATTAACCATTTTAAAGGGATTAATTGGAGTGATGTGGTTTCATCAAAAGTAGTTTATTCTAGGGTATACAGGGATGTTTTATTCTTACAATCATTTATGAGGAAATTGAGGTTCAGTGATGTTCAGTAAACTGCTCATGACCACACGAAACTAGTTAATTCTGAATTTTCCAAAAAAAAACCCAGAAAGCTGTGCTTTCTCAGTGTTATTAAACATAATTCCCAATTTAGCTGCAACATCTAATTTAAAAATTTTATTCTTCCCTTTATATTATTTCATTGTGAAATATTGCAAGTATAAGACCAAAAAAAAAAAGAGAGAGAGAGAGAAAATAATATAATGAACTTCCACATACCTACTACCTAACTTCATCTTCTGGGGATGGAAAAGTAAAGAAATAAAAATTACAGATAAGATTGAGACCTTCCTTGTTACTTTTCCCTGCTAAGTCCCCATACCTAGTTTTTCTTCTTTAAAACTTTCATTGCTATTCTTGGCTGTTTATTTTTCCATATGAATTTTGGGATCAGCTTATCAGGTTCCATTAAAGACCTATTGGGTGTTTTAAAAATGATAATTGCACTGAGTATTTAGATTAGTTTGGAGAAAATAGACATCTTTATGATTTTTGTCTTCCTATGCATGAACATGGTATTTCTTTAGAAATTTCATGTCTTTCCTTATGTTCTTCAGTAGTAATTTTTAATTTTATCCACAAAAGTTTAAAACTTTTTTTTTTGCTAAGCTTATTTCAGGTACTTTATGATTTTCACTGCTATTAGAATAGTTGGCCAGTCTCCTTTCCCTCTCCTCCTCCGTCCCTCACTTGTTCCATACCTTCCTGCCCCCCATTCCCAGCTCGTTTCATTTTTTTTCTCTCTCCTTACCCCATCCTTCCCTCCCTTTATTGTCATCTAATATTTTAACTTTATGTTGTCATGGCAGGCAGTTCTATTTAAAGTAGTATGGTATAGAGGAAGGCATGTGAGACTTTTAGTCAGAATTGCTGGAAATGAGTCACAGCTTTGTCTTTCAAAAGTTATATGATTATTAAATCAACTTTTCTAAGCCTAATTCTCCTAGTCTGTATAGAGAGAATAACACATTTACTTTTATACTATATATCACAGAATCAAATGAGATATGTGTGAGGTTTTTTCCTAATTAAAAATATATTGCTAAAAAGAGTTACTTCAAGGGGAAAAAGCCCATTTCCACAAAATCAGACTACAGATATTTGTTCAAACTATACTGTTGGCCAGGCGCGGTGGCTCAAGCCTGTAATCCCAGCACTTTGGAAGCCTGAAGCAAGAGGATTGCTTGAGCCCAGGAGTTCAAGAACAGCCGGGGCAACTTGGAGATACCTCATCTCTACAATAAATCAAAAAATTAGCTGGGCGTGGTAGCACGTACCTGTAGTTCCAGCTACTTGGAAGGCTGAGGTGGAAGGATAGCCTGAACCCAGCAGGTCAAGTCTTTTGTTGCCATGAGTATGTCACTGCTCTTCAGCCTGGATGACAGAGTGAGAACCCAACTCAAAAACCAAAAAAAGTTATTATTACTGAAAAATACCTTTAACGTATAAACTTATTTTGACTCTGGTTTTTTTTTTTTTGAGTTGGAGTCTTACTCTGTTGCCCAGGCTTGAGTGCTTCGGCACACTCATGGCACTTCGGTGTCTACCTACTGGGCTCCGGTGATCCTTCCACCTCAGCCTTCCAAGTAGCCAGAACTAGAGACATGTGCTACCATCCCTGGCTAATTTTTGACTTACTGTAGAGACGAGGTCTTGCCAAGTTGCCCAGGCTGGTCTCGAACCTGCAGGCTCAGGCTGTCCACTCGTCTCTGCCTCCGAGAGTGCTGGGATTATAGGCTGAGCCACAAAGCCCGGCCCGTATTTTGACTCTTAATGATTATAATGCTTATACCCCACTTCCTTAAAAAGGGATATGAAATAGTTTATAATAAAGAATACACACACCCCAATTGAAGGTGTTAAAATAAAAGTAGAGAGTCAGGTTACAATGAGGTCAGTGCAAATATGGTAAATATAAGGGGGTAATTCAGTCATTGTGGCTAGCTCTTTTCAGGATGCTCTGGGAAAAAGGTAAATATGCTTTGGTTCTCTTGGTGGGTATATTTCCTTCTTTGTAACAAAGGAACTTAATTTTTTTTTTTTTTGAGTTGGGGTCTCATTCTGTCGCCCAGACTGGAGTGCAGTGGCACGCTCATGGCCACTGCAGCCTCAACCTGCTGGACTCAGGTGATCCTTCTGCCCCAACCTTCCAAGTAACTGAAACTATAGGCATGTGCTACCATGCTTGGCTAATTTTTTTTGATTTATTGTAGAGAACTAATTTTATTGCCATTAATTTTTTTTTTTTTTTGAGTTGGAGTCTCACTCTGTCGCCCAGACTGGAGTGCAGTGGCTGCTCCCGGCCACCGCAGCCTCGACCTGCTGGGCTCCGGCTATCCTTCCGCCTCAGCCTTCCGAGTAGCCGGAATTACAGGCATGCGCTACCACGCCCGGCTGATTTTTTGATTTATTGTAGAGATGAGGTCTCGCTGCCCAGGTGGATCTTGAACCCGCGGGCTCAGGCAATCCACTCACCTCAGCCTCCCAAAGGCATGGGATTACAGGCTGAGCCACCGAGCCCGGCTCATTAAATTATTTTAAAAATATTGTTCACATTGGTTTCAAGACAGTACTGGAGACTGTATCTTTTACAACAGTTTCATAAGTGAAATAGCAAGTTTTAAATGGTTTTTCTGATGACTATTAGTAAAAACTGAGGTGGTAACATAAAATATCACTCACTAAAACTGATTCTTTGGGAAAACTAAGCTAATGTTACCTGGATAGCTTATGATCTAATTTGTAAGGCACTTACTCGATTTATTACCTAGAGCAGTGATGCTTTCAACATTTTGGTGTTAACAAGTATGAAACCCTTAAGGCCACTAAAACTTTCAAGGGAACATGAGATTAGTAGTAGTAACTGAAAGGTAGCCACTACTACAGCAAAAATGCCTTATAGTTACAAATGAATCCACAGCTGTCTTTATTTTACTATTCAGTATTAGCACTGCAGCCTGAATTTGAGTAAAACTGTTTACTCTGTGATCTGCTCTGATCATTTTTTTTTGCATTCAGGAATCAAAATACTTATATGTTCTAATAGATATGCCATCTTTAACATGGCTTGAAATTATTTAATGCCTCTGAGTTGTAGTTACCTGTGTTTTGCTATGTTCTGTGTCACATATTGGCCCAGCACAAAGCTCTTTCTGACAGACCTTTCTACCAGTGTGTTATTAACCAGTTTGCTTTGCAAGATTCAAGTCTTCTCTCAAACACATCTAGGCAAGTAACCAATGGAATCTTTTCTTGATTAACTCCCAGCATTTGAAAGATTGATTTATGGAACATTATATCTTATTTTTTAGATGTTAAGACAGGTGCTTCATTTTTGTCAGGCTATTCCCCACAAAATTTTCCAACTTTTATAGAAAAGAGACAGGATTTGCAATCTGATAGGCCTGAGTTCAGATCCAGGCCCTACCATTTGTTAGCTGAATAACTTCAAAAAATTTACATAGCCTCTCTAACTTAGCTTTTGTCTCTTTATTATCAGTATCTACTGTAATATCTTCTTCATGGCTTTTTGAATGACAGGGTTTTTTTTTTAGTTATCAAATTGTAGTGTGTTGATAATTTTTTGTTTGAGGGCAGTTAAGCTGAGGGACCTATCCCCAGAGTTAAAAATAAATGCATGAAATAAGTTATTCGTAATAAATGATGAAAAAAGCTATTCAGTATTATCGGCATCATCTAGTCTCAAATATGATTTTTTTCTTAGGAGTAGTTTAATGGTACTTTAAATATTATATAAAATTTCAGGCACAAAAAATTAGAATGGCATAATGAACCTTCACTGACCTATTATCAGCTTCAGTAATAAAAATATAGTTTAGTTACTCATGCCTTTGAGAGACCAAGGTGGGAGAACTGCTTGAAGCCAGGAGTTTGAGATTCACCAGGGCAATATAGAGAGACCTTGTTTCTGCCAAAAAAAAAAAAAAAAAGAAAAATACACACACACACATTTTTGGGGTGACAAAAATGTATACACATTTTAAGAGATGTTATCTATGTATTACTTTTCAAAGTTGAATTAAATTATGGTACCAACATGTAGTATGACATTTGTTCAACTTTGCATCTACCATTTTCTTTGACTGTCCTGCCTGTTGCATGGCGATTTTAGCATTCCTTTGATTAATTCCATCTTTTGAGCGAACATCATACTTAAAATGTGTATGCATTTTTTGGCACCATATATATAAATATATAAGTATATATAGATATATGAATATATACTTATATATATATATATATACACACCTATATAATTATATATACATTCTCTCTCTCTCTCTCTCTCTCCATATATATATATAAGCATGGTGGTATGTGCCTTTAGTCCTGGCTCCTTGGGAGGCTGAGGGTGGAGGATCATGAGCCCAGGAGTTTTAGGCTGCTGTGAGATATGATTATGCCACTGCACTGCAGCCTTGTTGACAGAGGTAGAACCTGTCTCTTAAAAAGTTGACCGGGCATGATATGGGCTCAGCCTGTAATCCTAGTATTTTGGGAGGCCAAGGCGAGAGGACTGCCCGAACCCAGGGATTTGAGACCAGACTGGACTACTTGTATCGTCTCTACAATAAATTACAAAAAAACTAGCTGGGCGTGGTGGCGTGCATCTGTCATTCCAGCTACTTGGAAGGCTGTGGCAGGAGGATCACTTAAGCCCAGCAGGTCGAGGCTGCAGTTGGCTGTGAGCATGCCAGTGCACTCCGGCCTGGGTGACAAGAGTGAGACTCTGACTCAAAAAAAAAAAAGTTTTTATTAATATTTTTTAACCATATAAGATATAAAGTGAAAAGTTTCCTCCCCTCTCCACTTGTCTAATCTGATTTGCCAGAGGTAGCCACTATTAAGTCGTTTTCAACAAAGAAATTACCCCATAGGTACTGTTTTGTAACTTGTAGTTTTCATTTAGTGATATACTTTTAAAATATGTTTTATTTCTATATGAGAACCTATGCTCTGTAGCTATACAGTATCCTATTGTATAGCTGTATAATAATTTATTTAACTGTAGAATAATGATGGGTGGTAGGACTTTGGGTTTTTTTCACCTGTCTATATTATTTCCTTCATATTCTCTTCAGTGAACAACTATTATCTTGATAATGGTGGCAATTACAAAAAACTTATTTTAAGAAAATAATTAAAATGTGATGAGAAGCCATATATATTAGTGATTCAAATCACTAACGTAGTAGTTGTATTAAGTTAAACCCACTATAATATACAAATATTCTGTACTTGGGAATTTAAATCATTTTTAAATATGAACTTTCCCTTTAGAAGGACATACTCATAATTTGCTTTTACTCACCAGATCTTTTTCAGTTTTGTCAATGAGATGAAAGAGATTAGTATTTCGCTTTAATTTTCAGTAAAAACAATGAGAATATAAATGGCCTAACAAGCTAAGAGAGAAGATGATTTAAACTCAAATAAGTATGCTCAAAATGACCCTCTCTGTTTCTGCCCTGCCTCCCTCCATAGTTAGCCACTGTATATCTCAGGTTATGAACAAAATTAGTCTTCTCTTCATGGAAACTGCCAACATTCATTAACAACTGATTTTACTTTGAAACTTGAATGGCAGACACCAAAGAATGAATTGTTGCTATAATCCATGGGATTCTTGTGAATGACATCAAAATACCAGTACTGTTGTACGTGCAGTGGGAAGAGGGAATAGAGAGATAGCGCGAGAGCGAGAGCGAGAGAGAGAGAGAGAGAGAGAATTATTTTTAAAAATATGGGGTACAATTCAGGATTAGGTATACAAGTGGACATTGTGCAGGTAAGGTTTGGACCTCCCTTTGGTCCCCAACTTTGCCTGGTTTGAGATCAGGAACCCTTATTGATGTGTTTCCCCCCAACCCCCATCCCGGCAGTATTCTGCTACTGCCAATCCCTTTCTTACAGTATTATGGAAAATGATCAGTGTCCACTTATGAGTGAGAACATGTGGTACTTTGTTTCTGTGCTAGATCACTGAGTATTGTAGACTCTAAATCCATCCAAGTTGCTTAGAAGTCCTTATGTTTATCCTTGGGAGGAGTTTTTTTGTTTTTTCTTTTTTGAATTGGAGTCTCTACCACCCAGACTGGCACACTCATGGCTACCCCAGTGTTGATCTGCTGGGCTCTGGTAATCTTTCTCCCTCAGCTTTCCAAGTAGCCAGAACTACAGGCATGTGCTACCATGCCTGGTTAATTTTTTGATTTATTGAAGAGATGATGTCTCGCCAAGTTGCCCAGGCTGGTCTTGAATCTGTGGGCTCAGGCAATTCACTCGCCTTAGCCTCCCAGAGTGCTGGGATTACAGGTTGAGCCACCAACCCCAGCCGGGAAGAGTATTTTTAACATCCTTGTTGCATCATTTTTTGACCTTTCCTTTTATGCTTTCTCTTTTTCCATTAAATAGTTAAAAAAAGAAATTAAGATTTTCTACTAAAATTGTAATAATATTCTTAAAACAACACCACACAATTTTTTTCTTGATACCTTTCCCTTTTTCATCTTTCCTTTGCCTGTAGTGTTCAAAGTTCTGATGAGATGAACTTTTTAAAAAAGTATTTGTTGGGTAGGCACAGTGACACAAGCCTGTAATCCCAGCACTTTGGGAGGCCAAGATGAGAGAATTGCCTAAGCCCAGGGGTTCAAGACCAACATAGTGAGACCTCGTCTCTACAATAAATAAATTTTTAAAATCAGCCAATGTAAGAAACAAAATGGGTATTCATATTCAAAATGGTGATTTGTTATTTCACTTCCTAGTCCTTCCATCTTTCCCAGCAGGCTTTTTCTTTTGGCAGACTTCCTCTGATGAGCATTGAAAGCCAATCAGAATCTCAAAAACAATATTTTACCTTATTTGTCTAAAAATTGTTTGTGTTTTACCTTATTTGAACAAAATTATTGCTTAGGCAATGTTCGGGAAAGTGATGTAACCTCTGAAGTACCCAGCCAATGAGAAACTAGGGAGTGCCTTGTGCTTTAGGGCATAAATATGCTGGCTGTGACCGCCTCAGTGTGCCTGCTTACCTGAAAGGTGCCCATTCTTGCAAGAACGAGATTAAAAGACCTGCTTCACTCCCCCAATCTCTGAGTCTCCGTATTGTGCTTTGATGACAAAACTAAGGAGGGTCAATTCCACCTCCCACAACCTGGAGGCTCATCCAGAAGACCTGCAACTGTGGGACCAGACCCCTGTTGGAAGGAGAGATGTGTCCCATACAGTTTTAGGTGGCTCACTCCAGCTGGGCAATCCTGGTTCCCACTGCTCTGTAGGAAAACCTGAGACTGTCATCTGATACTCGGTGGAGGAGATGCTGAATAGGCAGGCACCACCCGTGGTGACCTGGTAACCTCGTGCACAAGCCAAGGTCAGGGAAATTCTTGGATGTTGAGTGTGTGTGGCTGAAATGTATCTCAAGATACAAAGTGATCCCAATGCTTGCAAGAAACCTCCAGGAAGTGGGGTTGAACACTTTAGGAAAACTCAGAATCATAGTGTTTGCAAGAAACCTCCAGTAGAGGGGGTTGAGCACTTTAAGAGAAGACTTTGCAGCTCACCTGGTAATCAAGAATGGGTAATAAGCAGTCTAGGCCTAAGAAGAGAGGTCAACAGGACCTCCTTGAAATTCCCCTGGATAGTCCATTGGGGCGAATTTTTAAAGATTGGAAAAATAATTCCAAAACAAAAGGAAAAGAAGAAAATGACTGAATTTTGTTGCTTTGTATGGACTGAAGAACCAATTTACCAGCCCTCAGTGTTTTGACTGAAATTTGGCTCCAGTGAGGACTGGCTTTGTCAGACTTTAGTAATCTATGTAAATAATAAGCCCTCTGTTTCATCTGAGGAAAGGGATTATGCCCTTTTTTGGCTTCCAGGAACCCTTCTTATGTTTCCCCTTCAAATGGGAAATAAGGAAGAGAAAACATCTGGGCCTCTAGAGAGGGAGAAAGTTTGGGATCTACTTTCTTACCCCCCCATGCCAATAATCTCCAAGAGGACTAGGGAGGGCAGTGGGGGATACAGATTTATCAGAAACTCAAAAATTGAGATCCTGAAGTCCTAAACCCATGTGTCCTAATTTTTAAAAAAGAAACAAAGCAAAAGGGATATTTAAAAATTCCCTTTACCCTCTAGAGGTCCAGATAAAGATTAAAAGTTGTTCCTGCTAAGGGAGGTTCCCTTGGGACAGGGAGAAATTGGATTTGTTAATGCCCCACTTGCTAGTACTGAAGTAAAAAATTTCAAAAAATAAATGAGATCATTATTAGATGATCCTTTAGAATTAACCAATCAAGTTGATCAGTTTCTTGGACCTAATATGTATACCTGGGTAAAACTGATGTCTATTACGAACATTCTATTCACTGCTGAAGAAAGGGAAATGATTCGAAGGGCTGCTGTGTCTTTGGAAATGGGAACATCCCTGGCCTCGGGAGTACAACCAGCTGAACAAAAATATCCAAACATAGATCCCAGGTGGGATAATAATAACCCAGGAGATAAAGTTAGAATGAAAGATTTAAGGAAATTAATTATTAAAGGGATCAGAGAGTCAGCCCTGAGATCCCAAAATGTCTCAAAGGCCTTTAAAATCCAACAAGAGAAGGAGGAAACTCCAATGGCTTTTTTACAACAACTTAAAGATCAAATAAGAAAGTATTCAGGGTTAATCCCAGAAAACCTTATAGGACAGGGCCTTCTAAAGATAAGTTTTGTTACCAAAAGTTGGCCAGACATTGCAAAAGAAGTTGCAATGGAATGAAAGACCTATTGAGGAATTGTTAAGAAAAGCACAAAAGGTGTTTGTTAAAAGAGATGAGAAAAAGCAAGAACAGTTATCTCAGGCAAATAAATATCTTTGTTCTGAACCAAATATAGGCAAGGAGCAATTAGATTTTAAAAACTTTAAAAAAATCTCCCTGAGCCTACAGAAGCACATATCCCAGTTGGGATAATGTGTGGTAAACTACTCAAATTCAAGATTGAACAGCAACCCCCCAGAAAATAATAAAGCTCCTACAGTCCTTGAAATCTAACATATACTTATCTAAGGAAATTCCACCAACTGCCTGTCAAGATTTAAAATGTAATCCTTTGCGTCTAACTATTAATAATCCTGCTACTTTAAATTAGAAACCTAAGGTGGTGCCTCAAGTTTATGGGTTGGGAGCCAAAGTTTCAGAACAAAACCCTCGAGGACAATTAACCCTTCTTTTGGTTGAAACTTTAGTTGTAGGTAGACTAAAACCTACCCTAAGTTCCAGTGATTGTTATAACCTCCCTAGCAATACTCCCCAAAAAGTAACTATAATTGAAATTAAAAATTTAAAACAAACTATAAAACTCAAAACTGGTTATAAGGAAACAAATGCCTAACTAAAATGGATAAAGTTTACAGTATCCACTCCAAATAAGAGTAATTGCTATGCTCACACCACAGGACAGTTACAGGCTCAAGTGGTTTCATTCCTTATGGACTGGGATACAGACCCCATTGGAATAAGTTGTATGTTACCCTTGTACGAAGACAAGAATGCGTGGAAAAATGAAACATGCAAAAACCTGTCCTTGCTTCATCATGCCTTGCAAAAGCCATATTTGAAGGTCCTTTTCTATGGGTAAATTAAATCACTCCTTGGATTTCTCCAGATGGGGGGGGGAGTGTGTGGTGTGTGTGTGTGTGTGTGTGTGTGTGTGTGTGTGTGTGTGTGTGTGTGTGTGTGTGTGTGTGTGTTTTCACTATTCTCATAGAGCAACTGCAAACTTGTAACCACATCCTGGATGTCTCAGGTTGACAGGGCAACTACTCTCACTTTAATGTCCCTCAAGCGGATATTTTGTGGTACTGTGGAGGAAGGAAACTTAAAAACCTGTTACTGTCCAGATGGACTGAATCCTGTTCTTTGGTTCAATTAGTCATCCTTTTCACCCTGGTATTTTGCTCCAACCTAAAAATTCATCCTCAAAACAAAAGCAAAAGGTAGTTACAAGGATCATTTAATTCCAATATATATGTCAATGCTACAAAAGTCCCCAAAGGAGTCCCTAATACATTTAAAGCTAAAAATCAAATAACAGCCAGGCTTGGTGGCTCAGCCTATAATCCCACACTTTGGGAGGCTGAGGTACCCATCTGGGCAACTTGGTGAGACCTCATCTCTACAATAAATCAAAAATATTAGCCAGATGTGGTAGCGCATGCCTGTAGTTCCAGCTACTTGGAAGGCTGAGGTGGAAGGATCGCTGGAGCCCAACAGGTTGAGGCTGTGGTGGCCGGGAGCGGCCACTGCACTCCAGTCTGGGTGACAGAGTGAAACTCCAACTCAAAAAAAACAAATAAATCAAATAAAATAACTGCAGAATTTGAATCTATGCTCTCAACTATTAATAAGAATGTAGATTGGATTAATTTCTTGTACTACAACCAAGAAAGGTTTATTAATTATACTAGAGATGCTATCAGAGGAATTGTGAAACAACTGAATACCACCAGATGAATACGGGAAAACCATATGGTATTAAATATGATGCTAGCTGAGAAAGGGGGCGTCTGTGTTATGTTGGGGAAAAAAATGTACTTTTATTCCAAGTAGCATAGCCCCTGATGGAACTATCACTATGGTATTATGAGGGCTAACTACTCTGGCCCATAAATTGGCTGAAAATTCTAAAATTGATAGTCCTTTTATAAATTGGTTAGAAAGCTGATTTGAAAAGTGGAAAGGAATGATAGCCTCAATCATAACCTCCCTTGTGACTGTAGCAAAAATATTAACAACTGTAGGTTGCTGCATAATTCTCTGTGTTAAAGGTTCAGTCCAAAAACTTATAAAAACTGCTATTAATAAACAAATGCCCATAGGTTATTCCCCTGATAATCTCATGATAATGAAAACTAAATTAAATTTTAAGAAAAAGTCAAAAGCTATTAGAAAAATTTAAAACAAACTTGAATTATAATAAAAAAGAAAGTCAAAACTATTTAAAAATAGAAGAGGTGGAAACTATAAGAAATAAAATGGTGATTCATTTTCAAAATGGCAATTTGTTATTTCACTTCCTGGTCCTTCCTTCTTTCCTGGCAGGCTTTCTCTTTTGGCAGACTTCCTTTGATATGCATTGAAACCCAATCAGAACCTAAAAACATGTATTTTGCCTTATTTGTGTAAAAACTCCTTGTGTTTTACCTTATTGGTACAAATTACTGTTTAGGCGATGTCCGGGAAAGTGATGTAACCTCTGAAGTACTCAGCCAATGAAGAATCAGGGGAGTGTCTTGTGCTTTAGAGTATAAATATGCTGGCTGTGACCACCTTAGTGTGCCTGCTCACCTGAGAGCCACCTCTTCTTGCAAGAATGAGATTAAAAGAGCTGTTTCACTCCCCCAATCTCTGAGTCTCTGTGTTGTGCTTTGATGAGCAAACTGAGGGGAGTCAATTCTAACTCCCACAGCTGGATATGGTAGTGCGTGCCTGTAGTTCCAGCTACTTTGAGGTGGAGGGATCACCTGAGCCCAGAAGGTCAAGGCTATGGTGGCTGTGAGCATGCCACTGCTCTCTCTGATAATTGCTTGAACTTTAGCTATTGAAGTACGTCATTGTATTGATATACTGCTCATTGAAATGTTAAATATTTTTACAAACAATATATTCAGAGCTGAGAATTAAATTTTTGAGATTTCTACATTTCAAATTTCATTTTTGAAATAAAGGTTTCTTTTTCTGGAATTCTATAACTTTTTTTGAATACTCTGTTAGATTTAAGAAAAATTGAGGAGCTAGTGAGGGAATATACTGCATACTCACACTGCCTGCATTGTTAACTTATTATATTAGTGTGGTTCATTTGCTACAGTTAATGAACCAATATTGACATTAATATTAACTAAAGTCTGTAGTTTTTGTCAGATTTCCTTAGTTTTTACCTATTGTTCTTTTTCTGTACTGGGATACCACGTTATGTTTAGTTGTCATGTCTTCTTAGACATTTTTTGGCTGTGACAGTTTCTCAGACTTTTCTTGTTCTTAATGGTCTTAACAGTTCAGAGAAATACTGGTCAGGTTTATTGTAAGATACCCCTCTATTGGAATTTGATGTTTTTCTTATGATTCGACTGGAGTTATGGGTTGTTGGAAGTACAATCACAGAGGTAAAGTGTGTCATATCAAGGGTACATACTATCAACATGATTTGTGACTGTTGATGATGACCTTGGTCACCTGGCCAAAGTAGTATTTATTGGGTTTCTCCATTGTAAAGGGTCAGAATATTCTGGTAGAAATGTTCTAATTAGGTGAATTTCTCTGTTAATTGCTTGGGCTTTAGGTATTGAAGTACATCATTGTATTGATATACTGCTCATTGACATGTTAAATATTTTTACAAACGATATGTTCAGAGCTGAGAATTAAATTTTTAAGATTTCTGCCTTTCAAATTTCATTTTTGAAATAAAGGTTTATTTTTGTGGCATTCTAAAGATTTTGTTTATCTAAAGGAACAACTTAGGTTTTAATATTTTAATTAGGAAGTTAGAGAAGCTGGTCAATTTATTAACTGTTTAGTTCCCGATGACTGTACTTTTCCCCTTCATATTATCTTTTAAAAAATAAACTTTATTTGGGATACAATTTACATATAATAAAATTCACCCATTTTAAGGTTGTAATTTAATGAGCTTTGACAAATGTGTATTTTTTTAACTACTATCACCATAATTAGAATATATAATATTTTCATGACCCCAAAAATTTATCTCTTGCACTTTTCCATTCAGTACCCTACAACCACTAATTTGCATTCTGTTACAATAGTTTTGTGTAAATAGTTCATGTAAATGAACTCATGCACAATGTGTAATCTTTTTGTGTCTGCTCTTTCAGTAAGCTTAATACTTTTTAGATTCATTCAGGTTGTTGCTTATAGTGGTAATGTGTTTATTTTTCTTACCATATGGTATTCCATTGTGTGAATGAATCAATTTCTTTATCTGTTGACCTATTGGTAGACATTTGGATTTTTTCCAGTTGTTTACTACTTTGCCTGAGTTTTTATGTGGCATACATTTTTATTTCTCTTTGGTAAACACTTCAGAGTAGAATTGCTGAGTTGTATGGTAGTATATAATTAACTTCATAACTGCCAAATTATTTTTTTTCTTTCTTTTTCTTTATTTTAAAGATGTGGGGAACAATTCAGGGTTAGGTATACAAATGTTTTTCATTATGCAGATACCCTTGTTGATGAGGTGTGTCCCTTCATCCCCTGGCAATTTCCAAATTGTTTTCTAAAGTGCCACTGTTATTTTTACATTCATACCAGCAATGTAGAAGAATTTGACTTCCTCTACTTCCTGATCAATACCTGGTATTATCAGTTTTTAAAATTTTAGTTATTGTAGTGGATGTGAATAGCATCCTGTTGTATTTTTTATTTGCTTTTCTCTAATGACTAATGATGTTGAAAACTTCTCATGTCTTTATTTGCCTCTTGTTTTCTTTTGTGAAGTGTCTGTTCACATCTTTTTAAAAGTTGGCTTGTCTTCTCACTATTGAGATGTAAGATTTCAGTCCTTTTTCGGGTATATGTTTTGAAAATTTTTCTCTCAGTTTGTGGCTTATCCTTTTCTTTTCTTTTTTTTGTTTTAATTTTAAAGGTATGGGTTACAGTTCAGGGTTTGGTACATAAGTGGTCATCATACAGGTAAAGTTTGGTGCTCTTATTGATGTTATGTGCTCCCCCCCTTCCCTGGCTGTGTCCCACTACTACCAATCTCTTAGAATATTATGATAAATTTTCAGGGTCTCCTTATGAGTGAGTACATGCAGTACTCAGATCTCTGTTTCTGTGATCTGTCACTGAGTATTATTATTTTCTTAACACTGTCTTTCAAAGAGCATAAATTATTAATTTTGATGAAGCTTAATATATCAACTTTTTCTTTTATGTCCATGCTTTTTGGACCCTACCTAAAAACTCTGGACATAATCCAAGGTTGCAAACATTTTCTTAATTTTTTCTAGAAGTTATATAGTTTAGCTTTTATGTTTAGGCCTATGATTCATATCAAGTTAACATATGTATATGGTGTGAGTTAAGGATTAAAGTTTGTATGTGTTTGTTTTGGCATATGTTCCAGCACCATTTGCAGAAAGTCCTTTTCCCATTGAATTACTTTGGCATCTGCGTTAAAAACTCAACAGACTATCTATATGTAGTTCTATCTATGAGTTCTCTATTATGTTCTGTTGATCAATATGCCTATCCTTATGTCTTTATTACCTTTCCTTTTTCTTAAATTTTGAAATAAGATAATGTAAGTCCTCCAATTTTGTTATTATCCTAAAAATTGTTTTGGCTCTTTTACATATTTGCATTTCTATGTGAATGTTAGAATCATTATGTCAATTTCTATTTAAGGAAACATGCTAGCATTTTGACTACTATTGTGTTGAATCTGTACCAGGTTGGAGAGAATTGACATCTTTAATTGAGTCTTCTGATCCATGGGCATAATATATCTCTCATTTTAATTGGTCTTTTTAAATTTCTCTGTAAATATTTTATAGTTTCCAGTGTACAGGTCTTGTACATAATTTGTTAACTCTATGTATTTTATGTGTTTTGAGGTTATTGTAAATGATACTTAAATTTAATTTTTTGCTAATATATAGGAATACAGTGGATTTTATATGTTGACCTTGTATACTGTTGTCTTACTAAACTTGCTTATTAGTTTTACTCATTTGGATTCTTTATTAGATGATTTTTTACGTAGTGTTGTTATTAAAGACAATTTTACTTCTTTTCAGTCTGTAAGTATTTTATATATTTATTGTATCTTACTCCTTTGGCAAAATGTTAAAAAAAAAAAGTTGTAAAAGCAGATACGTAGACATCCTTGCCTTGTTCTTGATCTCACAGGAATGCATTTAGTATTTTACCATAAGTATAATGCAAGGTGTCTGTTTTTCATAGGTGTTCTTTATCAGCTTGGGGATGTTAACCTTCTATTCCAGTTCATGAGAAAATTTATAACTAAGAGATACAGAATTTTGTCAAATGCCATTTCTGCATCTATTGAGATGATCATATGGCTCTTTTTGGGAGGGGTTGCGGCGACATGGTGAATTATACTGATTTTTGAATGTTGCACCAACCTTGTATTCTTAGAATAAACTCCATTGGGTTATTATGTATTATTATTCTTATATTTTGATGGATTTTGTTTGCTAATAGTTTGAAGGCTCTTGTTTCTTTGTTCACGATGGATATTGGTATTTATTTTTCTTGTAATGTCATTGTCATCTTGATATGAGGGTAATGTTAGCCTCAGAAAATTTTATTTTGGAAAGTGTCATCTATTTTCTTTCTTTTTTTATTTGAGTTGGAATCTCACTCTGTCACCGAGACTGGAGTGCAGTGCCGCTCCCGGCCACTGCAGCCTCGACCTGCTGGTCTCCAGCGATCCTTCCGCCTCAGCCTTCCGAGTAGCCAGAATTACAGGCACGCGTTACCATGCCCGGCTGATTTTTTGATTTTATTGTAGAGATGAGGTCTCCCCAAGTTGCCCAGGCGGGTCTCGAACCCGCGGGCTCAGGCAGTGCACTCACCTCAGCCTCCCAAAGCACGGGATTACAGGCTGAGCCACCGAGCCCGGCTTGTGCCATCTATTTTTACTTGCATCTGTTATGTTTAGAATTGTTTTCTCCTCCTTTAAATGTTTGTGAGAATTCACCAGTGAAGTCATGTGATTGTGGATTTTCTTTGTGAAAATGCTTTTAACCAACAACTGAATTTACTAACCCCTGAGAGCACCTACTTTTCTGACTTCACTATACACTAGGTCATTATTCAGTAAACTTTATTTTGGATTAATTTTTGATTTACAGAAAAGTTGCAAAGATAATACAGTGTTCTCATATACCCATATCTAGTTTTCTTTATTGTTAACGTCTTACAATACTGTGGTACATCTGTCAAAACTTAAGAAGCTGACTTTGATACATTACTATCAACTAAATTCTAGACTTTATTTTGATTTCATCACCTTTTCTATTAATGTCCTCTTTCTGTTCTAGGATCAAATCTAGGAAACCACATTGCATTTTGTTTTTATGTTTCTCTGGTCTCTTTTGGTTTGTGACAGTTCTTTAGTTTTTGATGACCTTGTCAGCCTTGATGTGTAATGGTTAGGTCATTTGTAGAATGCCCCCTGTCTGGATTTGCTACTGTTTCTCAGTATGAGACTGTGATTTTGCATTTTTGGAAAGAATCCCATAGAAGTGAAATGTACTTTTCATCTAACATATCAGGAGTGCATGCTGTCCACATGATATCACTGGTAATGTTAACCATAAACACTTGTTAAGACAGTGTTTCCCAGGTTTCTTCACTACACTCTGTTTTTTAGAAACAAGTTACTAAATCCAAACCACACTTTGGGAAGGGGGAAATATCTACATATATGATTTGAAATTCTTCTTCAATTGTTTATGTCATATGGACGCATATATTTATTTTATACTTTGAGTTCTAATCTAATACTATGTTTCAGTTTTGTTGCTTAAATTGTCCCAACTTTGACTATTGGAAAGATTTTCAAGTTGGTGCTTGTGTCCCTTCCACATGCCCTTATCCTTTAGTTTGTTTAGTACTTTTTAATGTTGCACTACTACAAGATGTTCCAGGCTCATCTTGTGTTTTCTTTGCCCCAGCTGTAGAATCAGCCATTTAATAATTTCTCCAGGGGGCTATTGTTCCTTTTACTGGAGAATGGTATTTAGAAACAAAAATGTAGGTGCTGGGTATGCTCATTGCTATTGGGATGTCACTGTTTTAGGCCCTCTCAGGGAACAGATCTAGGCAACATATGTAGTATTCTAACCCCCCCTCACATCTATAATTGTTTCTTTATCTATTCATTTGTGTGTGTGTGTGTGTGTGTGTGTGTGTGTGTGTATGTATAAGGCTAAGCGTGAGTTCATACTGATATTTCCAATTATAACGTAGCAGTACAGCAGTTCACTCTTGTCTTTCTTGTTTATCTGTGACTTCCCCAGCTGACAGAAACCTGGCTCCAACCCTCTATTATCTACTGAATAAAAAGTGAAAAGCAATTTTAGAATTATTAACCCATACCCATGATAACCAAACTTTTCAACTAGAGTATAGTATTTATATATAATTTCTTTTGTCATTAGCCTTGCAATTTTAAGTCAAAACATCATTTTCCAATGCTAGTTAGGACAGTTTCTTTTAAACCACCTCTTCAGTGAAGTTATGCCATATATGTGTAATGCAGTTAGATTCATTTGTTACAATCCACATTTCATCTTGGGATCTTCTGATGTTCTGGTTGATTTTTGTTGTTGTTTGGTTAGCATTTGTTGAAGTTCACTCTTCATAGTGTGTGGTTCTGTGGGTTTGTACAAATGCATAGTCATGTATTCACCATCCTAATATATGGAGCAGATTCTGCATCCAGAATGTTCCCCTCTACCTCCTCTTGGTAGTCAACCGCTTGCCTCTCCTCTAGTACCTATTAATCTGTTTTCTGTCTCTCTTTTCTAGAGTATCATATGAATTGCATGTTATAATCTAGTTTCTTTCACATAGTAAAATACATTTAAGATTCACCATGTTGTATGAATTAATAGTAAATTGTTTTTTTTTCAAAACAAGCATGTGATATTTTTATTTGAGAACTAAGACTTCATAGTCTTTGATTATTTAACTGTAATTTCTTTTTCTAAATAACATTATTGAGTTTAGTTGGCATATAATACACAAAATACACCTGAAGTATACAATTTGATAAGTTTTTCCATACGTACCCATGAAACTATCACCATTATCAAGATATTGAACATATTCATCACCCCCAAAATTTACTCTTGCTGCTTTGTAATTCTTCTCTCCCATTCTTTTGCGTCTGTCTCCAGATGACTACTGAATATTTTCCACCACTTTAAATATTTATATTTCTCTTTTTATTTTTATAGATTCAGGGGTACATGTACATCCTTGTTACATGGATATATCATGTAATAGTGAAGTTTGGGCTTCGAGTGTGCCCATCAGCCAGATAGTGAATAATGTACCCAATTGGTGATTTTTCAGCCCTCACCCTCCTCTTACCTTCCCCCCTTTTGAAGTCCTCAGTGTGTTTATGACATTTATCTGTGTGTTGTGAGTGGTCATAATTCATTCACGTTGTTGGTTGGTATTCTAATGTGTGAATACACTACTGTTTTTTAAGTCCATTCTACTGCAGGTGAATAGTTAGATAGTTTCTTGTTTGGGACTATTACTGAGAATGTTGTTTAGGAACATCCATGGACATGAATTTTGTGAACGTATGTATGCATTTCTGCCTAGGTGTGGAATTGTTGGTTTAGGTTTAGTTGGTAACTGCCAAATAGTCTTCTAGAGTGATAGATTGCCAATTTACATTCTCACCAACAGTGTGTGGTGTTTCCAGGTGCTTCATATCTTCATGAATACTGTATAAATTCATCTATTCATTCTGTATATCTTTCCCTATCACTCTCTCATTGTGGTTTTAATTTATATTTCCCTAAAGTTGAGTGCCTTTGTATATGTGTATTGGTTATTTGAACAATCAAGGAAATCGAGAAAATTATAAACTTCTAGGTTCGAAAGTGTTGGGATTTGGAATAAGGGATGGATTCCATTAGAAAAAGCAGCAAGGGAAACAGTATCCTTAAGAGAGTCAAGTTTTAGTTCAGGCAAGGAAGTTGAAGTGCATTCTATGAAGACGTTGAGATTATAGTGGTATTTGGTTTCTTGTGGAAAGGGAGTCCTAGAGCACGCAGTGAAAAAGTTTGTTAGAGAGGGGAGCGGTGAGAGAGTTTGTTATGAGAGGTGGTACATGATTAATAGGTGACTAAAGTTTTGTTTGGTGAGTTAAGATGATGGAGATGTTGATACATGAAATTAGTTGGCTTCAAGTTCTAAGTTGCCCTGTGGTGTGCAATTGCTTTCTCTGTATAGGCCAATACAGGCTTGGGCCTGTGGGAGTGTCATGATTCTTAGGATGTGTGAGCTGGTTAGAAAGTGCCAAACATCAGAGAAACAGGAAACCCCAGTATAGGTGGAGAAAGTTTAATGATACCAGCAGTTAGTAGTCTAGTCTGACTTGTTTTTAGCAAATCTGGTCTATTTCACTGATCACTACTTATTATGTACTTATAAAGCGTTGGTTCTGTAGATTTGTTATTTAATATTGCTGAAAGTCATTAGTCTGTAGTTTAGAAGATCTGTTTGCTGCACGTGCTCTTTGGAAGCTGATTCTTCACAGATTACTAACTCAGTTGTGAGGTTCTCTGAGTGCCTTCATAAATTCACATATCTCTGGGCTACAACTTATGTGGGTGAAATGATTACTGGTATTTAACTCAAAATCATAAATATTCAAAATTTTTGAGGAGTATGTTTTATAAAACAAATAATATGTTTTTCATTCATTGCCAATATATTGATCCCAGAAACTATGTGCATGCAAATTGTAAAGTTGGGTTGATGCTTCAGAAAAGCAGAGGCTGAGTTTTCTTATTGTAGCATTGCATTTGTTGGAGAACAGTGTTTGAGGCAAATTACTGTTTTAACAAAATTACAGGGCTTCTAGGGATTAGATTGTTTGAGTATGACTCTGTCCCTCCTCCATTCTACTGTAAGTGACAAGGATGCCAGTTAACAGAGTGCCAGACATAATGCCTGGGGCATAGTTAGAGACCTGGGAAGATTTACAATAATCAAACACAAACAGAGTAGCATGAAGAAATTTCAATCCTCCCAGCCTTACTTACTTAATTAGGCTTATTGGGGCAGAAAATATTTTTCCTCCCCCTGTTTTTAAAATCTGTTTCTTCTCTACTCCCACCTCTTGTCCCAGATTCTCTTTGAAGGGATAATACTACCAACAAAGGGAGACTTTTTTGGGGGGTCGGGGGAGGTAAATCCTAGCTTCGTTTATTTGACTTTAGGGAAAGGAGTAGTAACAACAACAGCATTTTAAGATATTTAAGGGACTCCATTTTTGGCACTGTATTCAAAAAAATTCCCCATTTAAAAATCATACTGTATTCAGAAGGAAAATTAGGTGTTTTTTTTTTTTTGTGTGGCTTTATAATTGGATCTTTTACAAGTATTTTTAATTTTATAGGAGCTGTTTGGCCTAACAGATTTCCAGCTAAATCTTTGCTTTCTTTATCATTTATATATATTTTCCAGTGTAATCTTCGAGGGATGTGTACATGGATGCTGTTCTCTGTCTTTCCATTAGCAGCGCAGTGTTAGGCTTCGAATGATGATGGTAGATGATTGGGGGTGGGGGAAGAGGTGGGGTTTCTTCTTATCATCCCTCTTGTGGTCAGTAAAATCATCTGACAAATGCCTTTACAAGGATGTCGAATGTATATATAAAGGAAAAGCCTAGGATTGCTAAGGGGACAGTGTTTTGGTGAGGATTTCAGTTTCCTACTCCATGGAAACAAGCCTTTTGAGCTTTCACTTGTCTGCTGATTTGTCCAGTGATCCAGGTAATCTATAGCAGTCTTTGTTGTCTCTGTCGTGTATGAAATGAAGCAAAATGGTAGAAAAATCGCTTCAGTGAAAGGGATGTACCAATAACAGGAGTAAAATTAAAAAGGAAAAGGATATTTTTGTACTGTTTATTATTGTTTCTTAAAATAGCTTTTAAGGTTTTTTCATGCGTAAAAAGCCTAATTTGACCCTAAAGGAAGAAAATTTCTAGTTTTGAAAACCCGTGCCTTAATTGCTTAGCTTGAGAACAAAGGTTTTAACATCCAGCATTGCAGGGATATCTTTATTCAAAAGGGTAGGAAGCAACATCCTTCTGTTACCTTTTTAGAACTGAATTGTCATAACCTCTCTTAAATCTTAGCTAGGGACTTTGATTTATTATTCTGTTAATTGTGATTTCATTATCTCATGCTTCAGGATGATTGTTTCCCTTTGATACCCAAGGGACCATGGATGGGGTATGGGGGGATTAATCTTATAGTGGGGGAAGGGAGTGTTTTTATGGAGTAATCTTACTGATTATTTTTCTCTTGGAAGCTAAATGGAAATATATAATCATTTGGAAAAGGTGATATTCATGGCACTAACCACTGTTACCAAGTTGAATTATTTTATCCTTTGTTCAGTTTCTGGTATTTTTGTTCTAGTCAGCTAAAATGTTGATTATAAATTTGAAGAAGCTGCTGAATTGCTGTAATAGCACTGGAATTGCATTCTGCTTTTTTTTCCCCAATTATAGTTGTGAATACATGAATGCGAAAAGAAGTGGTATAAAATGCTGAAGGTTTTTTGTTTTGTTCTGAAGGTGTTTTTCATGGTGGAAGTTATTTTCTTGTGGACATAAAGATCTAGGATCATAATTTAATTTATGGCATTAAAAAGTGTTCCATGCTACAGACTTCTCTGTTTAGGAAAGACAGACTGAAAACATTTTGAATCATACTATGAAACTTTGAGTTTATTTAATTTTCTCTATCACAGTGATATGATTTATACTTTGTCACATTTTGAAAGCTGGTTAATTTATATTAACAAATTAACAAATGCTAACTTAGCATTTATATTATGCTAGACATGTTAGATATATTTGAGGTTTATAGTCCAGCAGAGGTTACAAAAAGTCATGCATATGACGTACCATTTTTGGTGCTAGTATATAAGTGTTATATATTTATGTACTGACACGTAGGTGTTTTACATAAGCTACCATATTTAATCTTCATAACAAATTAGTCACAAAATTATTGTTATCCAAGGTATTGCCAAATGAGCATGTGAGCAATGTGAAAGCATTTTATTGTCATTATTTAACATCACAAATAGTGATGACAATGGAGTGCATATGAGATCAAGATCCTAATCTATGCCAATAATTGAGTGATTGGGTAAATCATTTAACATCATCTGTAAAGTTCAAGGCTTAGCCTAGGTAGCCTGAAGTTCAGTTCTGATGTTATGTGCTTCCATTTGGTGTAAGATTTTCATGCATGTCTCATGGAAACAAGTCTCATTGCTTTAGAATTTTTATGATAAATATATACAGTGTACATTTGTTTATTAAGAGTATTATTTTCTATTGTCTCCCTACTCCCTTTCTCCCAAATATATCACGAGGACCTAGACTAGTGCCTGGCTACAGAGTAGGCAGTTTTTTTTTTGGTTGTTTTTTTGTTTTTGCATGAATGAATAGACTTGTACAGTACATTGGCAAAATATATATGTAACTTCATCCTTTCTAACACCAAAAGATTCTCTTGGGGCTAAAATTATTCATATTGCTATTACAATGATCCTTTAAAGAATGAGTAAGGCTAAGAATCTTGAAAGGAAGAAAACCTATAAAATAGTCAAGTTTAGTCAGGTAATCTTAAGTTTGCTGGAATTTCCCCATACAAAATTATTTTATAGTATAGAACTTGATAACCATAGGTTTACCTATTGGAAAATACTTTATCAAAGCATTATTAGATGCTTTTACACATGCAAAAATTATAGCAATAAAATTCCTTTTGGGTTTATTTATGTATTTATTTATAGATACTCTCAAATGCTGTTAGTTTACAATGGATAGAAAATATTCAGACCATTGAGTCTTTAACTTAAAAGCTATTTCATGAAGCATAACATAATGTTTGCTGGTAGTCTTACTTTGTTTCATTTAAACATTGGGCTTTTTGAGATCTTAACAGCTTTATTAAGACATAATTGATGTATAATAAACTTTATATGGTCAAAATGTACAGTTTGAGAGGTTGTGATATATATGTACAATTGGGAAACTATCACTACAATTTAGAAAAGAGACATGTCCTTCGCCTCAAGTTTCCTCATGCTTTTTTTGTTTGTTTTGAGTTTGGGTCTCACTTTGTCACCCATGCTGGAGTGCAGTGGCACGATCATGGCTGATTGTAGCCTTGACTTCCTGGGCATGCTATTAGGAGCATGCTATTACGCCCAGCTGATTTTTAAATTTTTTTTTGTAGAGATGAGGTTTTGCTGTGTTGTCTGGGCTTGTCTTGAACTCCTGGGCTCAAGCAGTCCTCCTGCCTCAGCCTCCCAAGGTGCAGGAATTACACACTTGAGCCATTGTGCCCAACCCCTCATGCCTTTTTGTAATTCTTCCTTTCTACCCCTCTTTGCCCATTCCCAGGTACCCACTGATCTACTTTTTGTTCTTATAGATTAGTTTACATTTTCTTTCTTTATGTCATTATAGATTAGTTTACATGTCTTTTATATAAGTGGACTCGTGTGTGCTCTTGATTGGTTTCTTTCACTCTGCATAATTATTTTGAAATTTTTCTATGTTGTGTGTGACTATTCATTTCTTTTTATTGCTAAATAGTATTCTAATATACCACAGTTTGTGTGTCCATTCAGTTTTTGATGGACATTTGTGTTGTTTCAAGTTTTAGACTACTAAGAATAAGTTTGCTTTGTATATCCATAAGCTTTCCTGTCTCTTGGGTAAAATATACCTAGGAGTGGAATGGCTGGATCATGTGGTAGATACATATTTTAAATTTTTAAGAAACTATCCAACATTTTTTCAAGTGACTGTATTGTGTAACATTCCAGTTGCTCTACAACCTCACCAATAGTTGGTATTGTCAGTCTTTTTAATTTTATCCATTTTACTGGGCATGTAATGGTATCACATGGTAGTTTTAATCTGGATTTCATCTAATGAATAATGATGTTGAACATTTTTTATGTGCTTATTTACCGTTTATATATCTTTTGTGAATTCTGTGTTTAAATCTTGTTTTTAGTTGAGCTTTTTTATTATTGAGTTATATTCTGGATACAAATCCTTTATTAAATATATGATTTAGAAATATTTTCTCCCAATCTGTGGCTTCTATTTTCATTTACTTAGCATTATTTCTCTCTTTTTAAATGGTTTCATTGAGATATAATTCACATTTCCAAGAACAGATGTTTTTAACTTTGAATTCTAATTTTTAATTTTTTCTTTTATAGATTGTGGTTTTGCTGTATCTAAGAAATATTTGCCTAGCTCAGTGTCACAAGTCTTTTTCTCTTTGCTTCTACAAATGTTATAGTTTTCAGTTTTATTTTTAGGTCTGTGATGCATATTCAGGCAGTCTTATTTTTTATTTTTTGATTTGGAGTCTCACTCTGTCGCCCAGGTTGGAGTGCAGTGGCACGCTCACGGCTACCCCTCTGTTGACCTGGTGGGGTCCGGCGAACCTTCTGCCTCAGCCTTCCAAGCAACCAGAACTACACGCACGTGCTACCACACCCGGCTAATTTTTAAAAAATTTATTGTAGAGATGAGGTCTCACCAATTTGCCTGGGCTGGTCTCAAACCCGCGGGCTCAGGCAATCCACTCGCCTCGGCCTCCTAAAGTGCTGGGATGACAGACTGAGCCACCGAGCCCGGCCTCAGGTAGTCTTTTTATATGATGTGAGGTATAGAGGGGAGACCTCAAAAATATCCATAATTTATTTATAAAGAATTTAGTATTTATTCTTACATATTTAAAACTTCAGCCACCTTCAAAGTACTGTCTGTTTGATGCAATATATCTATCGAGATGCTTTTTCCACTTCTCAAAACAGTTTTTGAACTTGTCAGTTTTGGTGTTTTTAGTGCTTCTGCCGTCTTTTGTTTTGCCTCTTCCACATCAGCAAAACATTTCTCTTTGAGGATTTCTTTCATCTGGGGGAAACAAAAAAAAGTCTTTTGGGATGAGATCAGGTGAATAGGGAGGGTGGGGCATGGGGAGGTCATGTGATTTTTGGTAAAAAAACTACTGAACACTCAGTGTGGTATGGGCAGGTGCATTGGTAAATCACCCTTCATGAAATGGGCAAAACGTGTTGAAAGAATTTCCCCCCAAAAAAAGAAAAGAAGAAAAATTCACTGAAGCCAAATGTAGCCTCACAATAATGCTAGCTGGTACACTGATGCCAGTGGGTTCCTAGAACACTTACCTAGTGGGAGAAGCCTTTACTACAAAGGCTTGCCCTCCAAAAAATAATTCCAGATTTTATCAGGTCCCCTCTCAAACATTGATGGTTTTTTTTCCCTTGTATATGGATATCCAGATGTTCCAGCACCATTTGTTTATTTTGTTTTATTTGAGTTGTAGGGCACATTTGAGGCTTTACTACATAAGTAAATTGTTTGCAGGTGAGGTTTGGGCTTCTAGTGAGCTCTCTTTTTCCAGTAGTAGACCTGGTACCCATTGTGTGGTTGTGTGCCCCTTATCCCTCTTCCCTCCCTCTTTCCTTTAGCAGTGTCCAGCATCTGTTGTTCCCACCTTTGTGCTTGTGTATACAGTGATCAGGGCCCGCTTGAGTTGAGAACATGCGATACTCAGTTTTTTGTTTCTGTGATAGTTCACTTAGAATGATGATATGCATCTGCATCCATGTTTCTGCGAAGAACATGATTCTGTGTAGTATTCCATGACCAGGTTTTCTGTATTTAGTCTACTTTTGATGGGCATCTGGGCTGGTTCCATGTTTTTGCTATTGTGAGTAGTACTACAATGAACATACGTGTGCCAGTTGTCTTTTCGGTAGAGCGATTTATATTCCTATGGGTATATTTCCTGAAGTGGAATTCTAGCACCATTTATTGACTAGAATATTCTTTCTTCATTGAATTGCTTTTGTACCTTTGTTGGAAGTCAGTTGTCCATTTATGTGGGAGTCTTTATCTGTTCTGTTTATCTGTTTATCTTGACCTAAATACCACACTATCTTGACTACGCTAAGTCTTGAAATCAAGTAGTGTTAGTTCTCCTAGTTTGTTCTTTTTCAAAATTGTTAGTTCTTCTTGACCCTTTGCATTTCCATGTGAACTTTAGAACTTGCCAATTTCTGAGAAAAAGCCCTTTGGCAGTTTGATTGGATTTATGTTGACTCTGTAGATCAGTTTGAGAATAAATGATATCTTAGCAATATTGAATTTTTAAATTCATGAACATTCCATTTCTTTCTATTTATTTAGGTCTTAATTTCAGCCATATTTTTTAGCTTTAGGTTTGTAGGACTTGCTTATTTTTTGTGAGATTTATCCCAAAGTATTTAATATTTTTTGATGCTGTCATAAATGGTGTCTTCTTAATTTCTTTTTTTTTTTTTTGAGTTGGAGTCTCACTCTGTCGCCCAGGCTAGAGTGTAGTGGCATGCTCACTGTCACTACTGCCAGGACCTGCTGGGCTTAGGAGATCCTTCCGCCTTAGTCTTCCAAGTAGCTGGAACCACAGGCATGCACACCTGGCTAATTTTTTGATTTATTGTAGCGATGAGGTCTCACGATGTTACCCAGGCTGGTCTCGAACCCGTGGGCTCAGGCTGTCCTCTTGCCTCTTCCTCCCAAAGTGCCGGGATTACAGATGTGAACCACTGTGCCTGGTGTCTTTTAAATTTCAATTTTTAATTGTTTATTGCTAGTATAAAATATAGAAATACAATTGGTTATTGATGTCATATCCTGGAACCTTGCTGCTGCACTCATTAATTTATTCTAGCAGCTTTTTTGGTGCTCTGTTGGATTTTCTACATAAACCATAATACAGTCTGTTAATAAAGACAGTTTTAGGCCTTCCTTTCCAATTTGGATACCTTTATTTATTTTTCTTGCCTTACTGCACAAGTTAGCATAATATAGTGTTGAGGAAAAGTGGTGAGAGATGAAATTCCTGTTCTATTTTTAATCTTAGGAGGAAAACATTCAGTTTTTCACCATTAAGGATGATGTTAGCTGTAGATTTTTGTCAATATCACTTATCAAGTTAGGCTTTTTATGAGTGTTCATTACTGTAAGAACTAGAAATGTAATGGACAATACTACTGTTCAAATTGAGTAAAATTTTTTGCAAAGAGAAAATTATATTTACATTTTTTTAGAAAAAGGCTTTTAGAGTATCTATTTGATAACATTCTTTTAAACAGGTGAATTCTCCCACAGTTAGTTTTCTAGCATTCCAAAAAAGGTCGTAATTAGACATTTTAAATACTTTCTGTGCCATACATCTGGATTCAAAATGTATTGTACAAACATGATGAGGAGGTAGAAACTATAGATATATAATATGAACTTTAAAATAAACTTGTTTCTGTAAGTTTGTGGATGTTTATGATTCAACAAAAATCAATAATGAGTAAAATCATATAACTTTAGGTGTATATTTCCGATTTAGTCTAACCCTTACACTTTATAGATGATAAGTCTATTCACTGTTGAATCTCATCTACTTTCGTCATTTCTGCTATCATGTTGATATCTCCTAAATCTGAATTTCCTTATTAGACCTCTCTCCTGAATTCAGGTTCTTAGTAGACATCTCTACCATGGTATCCTACAGGTACCTTGACAAAGATAACATTGCTTCTCTCCCAAATTTGCTCTTGTATTTCTTTTCTTGGTGAATGGCATAATCAAATGTTTTGTCATCCAAGCCCAAATCTTGGGAGTTCCTTTCTTGCCTTCATTTTGTAGTCTACTGGAGGTTCAGTCCTTATTTTCATAATATTATTTATTATATTTAGCCCCTTTGTTGTCTTTTATATGAAATTTTAATTTACATGATTGTAATTTTTTAATTGGCTTCCCTGCAACCAGTTACCTACCTTTTCTACCCATTCTCCATGCTGGTTGCAAGGCAATATTTCTAAAATACAAATTACATCATATTACTGCCTGTCTTAAAACCTGTCAGTGTTCCTACATTGTCTCTATAAAACCACTGGTTCTTTGGAGGAGCGATATTATGGACCTCTTTTGAAAGTCTAAGGACTCCCTCACCCCTCTAAAATTTAAGTTCCTTTATGATTTATAGACCTACATTGATCTCACTACTGTCTTATCTCTCCAGACATGTTTACTCTCCTCTGACTCAGTTCCCAGGTTTCAGTCATATGAAACTACTTGCATTTTCTCCAAACACGTGGTCATGTACTCCTTTTTTTTTTGCTTAGAATTTCTCCTTTTCTCTTTTTTTTGGTTGAGTTATTAATTCTTTAAACAAATATTTATAGAATTATTTCAGGAGCTATGCCATGTGCTGGTTTTACCATGTATTCATGGAGGTATCTGATTGTATAGACTAGTATTAAGCACAAAATAATTAAGCATAAACTGTGATAAATGATACTTGAAAAGAAACAAGGTAACTATGGGGGAATAATAACAGGAGAGCGCTAATTCAGATTGGGAGCAGAAGTCAGGAAAGTCATTTCTGAGTTAGCAACCTTTAAGCAAAGACCTAAAGTATACTCAGGAATTGGTGGTGAGGAGAGTGTCCCAGATAGAACAGTATACAAGACATCACTTTTTAGGGAAAGAATGTATGTGAGCATTGAAGGAAGGTCACTATGACTAGAGCATAGTGAATGGTCAGGAGAGTGGTAGACTTGAGGTTAGAAAGGTTACAAGAGCTATATTTGACCCTTGTGTGTCATGTTTGGTGTCTGGAATTTTTTCCTAAAATGCAATGGAAAGCTATTAAAGGAATTTAAGCAGGGAAGGTATGCAAGATTTGTATTTTGAAATTATATGACTGCTGTATAGGAAAATGAATTGGAGAATGTGTGTAAAAGTGGCAAACTCGATTAAACTATTGTAGTAGTCAAGGCTTGATGAGGTGGATACTCCAAGCAAGCAATAGAGGAAGTCAGAAATGATGAATTTGAGATATGTATTGAAGGTAAAGTAATTTAAATATGATGCAAACTCCATGGAAATAGGAACATTGTTTTATTTAATTGTTGTGTCATCAGATTCGAGAGTGTGTAGTATACAGTAGATGCTCGCAAATATTGTTGACTAGATGGAGAGTTGACTGTATTAGATATAGGGACTAAGGGAGAGGAAGATGCCATTCATAACTTATGGATTTCTAACTAGATCAGCTAGGTAGATGGGGTCTGCTTATTGAGATGGAAAAGCAGATTTGAGCTACAGAGTAAGGCTTGAGTTTTGGATTTGTTGAATCTCAGGTGCCAGTGGGATATCTAAATGTATATGCCCAGAAGGCTATTGGTTGGTGCCCAGAAGATAGAGCAAATTATCTTCCAATATCTATCCATTAAATATCCAATAAATATCCATTATTTCATTAGACAATTATCTATTGAGTGCTTACTCTGCCTAGCACTGTCCTGAGATGTAGTGGTGAACTAGAGGACCCTGGTGTCATGGAGCTTCTGTTCCAGTGGGGTAGGTGGGAATAGGGGGAGAGATCAGAATCACATTTTAAAAAATTGTTGAGTACTACTGTATTTGTTGAGTGTGCAAAAGTGCCATATGGGATATAGTGAGGATACAGAATTAAGACCAGTTCCCCATTAAGGAAGCACCAATTCCCCATTGAGGTTTTTTGCTGAGTGAGGTAGGAGTGATTTTTGTTTATAGTTTGTATTTATTAAGCTATCAATGCTTACCCTCAATCCTTTTACCTTAGCTTCTACATTCCTGAGTTCTTTTTTGATCATATTGATATTATATGGATTTTGTTTTCAAGTATTTATTTTTCCTTCTCTCTGTTTTTCTAAATATTTCTTGTGTCTCTATTTCTGTTACACAAAAGAAAATTAAAGAGATTTCAGACATTGTACCATTATTTTCTGTCATAGGGAGTATTTTGGAGAAATCTTGAGGCCGCCTTAATTCTTCCCACTTGTACATAATGTACAGGCTTGTGTGTGTGTTTGGATGCTAATCTAGCTCTTTATTTTAGAATATTAAAATTTCATAAATTTAGCAATGTATTAGTGTTGATCATTTTTTAACAGTCTTTCTAGAGTACAGTGTACCCTCTCAGATCTTCAGATTCATATTGTTCTGTATTTTGTGGAATTTTTCTCTAATAAAATTTTGAATTTTTTTTTATTTCCATAAAGTGATTAAGAACAAGACTCTAGAGATATAAGGTGTAGGTTCACATCTCAGCTTCTCTGCTTACTATCTGACCTTGGGCAAATTCTTTAGTTTTTCTGTGCCCTAGTTTCTTCAACTATAAAATAGGGATAATAATAGTACTTACTAGGCATTGAGTGAGTTAATATACAGAGGGTGCCAAAAAAATACATACACATTTTAAGAACGGAAAAAACTGTATTAAAATTGTAATATTCAATATATACTGATTACAAAAGATGAATACAAGTCACGATTGACCTCTGCAATTACAGAGGTGCTCAGTGGTTGCCTTCAGTGTCCAGACATTTCGTGAACTAAAAGTAATACATAGATGACATGACTTACGTGAACTAAAAGTAGTACATAGATGACATGACTTACAATATATATACTTTTTTCTGACACCCTGGTATGTAATGCAGTTACAAGAACTACTGGCATATTTTAAGTGCACATTAAGTATTAGCTATTATTATCAACTGTTTCTTTTTTCTGTTACTATTCTTTTCAGTCAGTGTTCAAAAGTCCTGTGTAGTTCACAGCAAAGTGCTTGGGTCATTGGTTTCCTTATGTTATTATCTGATGGTTTTTCTGTCTTTCCATTGTCATCTCTACTTTACCTCTAGCAGTATTCTAAATCTGGAATTGTGTCAGCATGTTGTTTTTTCTTCATTTTTGTCTCCTGCTGTCCTGGGTCTCTACAGAGTCCTCTACTCCTTTGTTCTATCCACACACCTGGATATTGCCTTTCTAATCAAAGGCTAGTTGGATCTGGATTTCAGGTCTGTGATCCTTGTCTTTAGGGAAATCTGTTTCCTGTTCAGAGTCTACCAAAACTTCCTTAGTATCCAGAATTTAATAGATTGGGCAAGTGTGTTTTGTAGTTAGTGGTTTGAAGTTATAATCATGTCCTTCCTTCATGGACGATGCATCCCACCCCCTCTCCTGTTTTTGCTTTTAGTGTTGAGAAAGGGAAGAGGTAGGAATTGCTTTTGCTCTCTTCATCTTTATCTGGAAGTGAAAGAATATTTATTGATTGAACAAGTGGTTTGCAAGAACATTGCCATTCAGGTGGAAACATGTTTCTTTGTAGATGTATAGCTGGCAAGTTGCCCATAAATATTATGGGCAAGTAGCTGTTAACTGAATTATCCACTGAGCTCTGGGATTTGGAGACACAGATTCTGTAGGATTGGGAGTTCTTTCTTAACTATTTTTTATTGGCGTATCTTTTCCTGAAACTATATAAAAGGTTATGAATACCTTTTTAGCTAAATATCTTATAGTTATACTAGATCTAGTTTTCTGAAATTCACTCACGTGGAAGCTTTTGGTTAACTAAAAAAACTATACAAAGGGAAGTTCATAATATTTTTGTTATAAGGTGATAGCCTAGAGGTTGAGAGCAGGGGTTCTTGTTAGACTGTGAGGTTTTGAATCTAAGCCCCTTCATCTACTAGTTATATAACTTATACAAATGATTTAACCTTTCTGAACCTCACATTTCTCTTCTGTAAAACAAGGCTAAGCATAGTACTTGTCTCATAAAATTATTGTTAGAATTAAATTAATTAATATAAAGTACAGCAGAGACTGTAAAACCACTCATTTTAGCTACTGTTGTCATTTTAATTATTAATCATTATTCTTATCATGAATAATGAATGGCCTGTGTTGGGAGCAATCTGCCTAGCATAATTTTTGACTACCAAATATAACTTGAGGCTTTTGAATGTTTTTCCACTAACTATTCTTCAGAAATGAGTGTTTTTCAGGAAAGCTTACTCCAAGCACAGCTTACAGTATTGTTTCTTACCTCTATAATTTATGTTTATTCTAGCCAGTTCATCTCCTCTGTATATGCAAGTTCAATAGAATGGCCTTTTTTATAAGAATTAAGAAACCTTTGTTCTGATGATGAGCCCATTTAAATTTGGGTTTAATTGGATAGAAAATTAAACTGAGTTTCCTTAATGGGGAATATGGCCAATGACTCTCCTCTACCCTCCCAGCGTAGAATTTTTTTCAGGAACTAAATAGCTCTATCTAGCAGGGTCTTCCTGCCTTTGGCAGTGGAGCAGTACAAAGGCCACATTGAGCATAGCTGCTGGGGAAACCCTTTTTACTTCTCTGGCTTGTAATTGCTGTTCTGTCTCTGTGAAAAGCCCTGACATCAGCTCTTGGAAAAATCCAAATACTTATGTTAGAACAGGGCTGAAACACTTGCCTGGATAGAGACTAATGGCTGAACTTTAGATCTGAGTTTCCCAGATGTCTCTCAGTCATGTTATGCTTAAAAAAGACAAAACAAAAAACTGTGAGTTTCAGACGTTATCTAGAAAAATTAGGGTAGAAAGGACAGTTTAACAGCCACCTCTAATTCTTTGCTAGTTTCTTATTTTTTTTTCTTTTTCTGAAATCAAATCTACCTTCAAGATAATATAGAATTCTTACCTGCAGGGTGAGGGAGAGAAAGAATATGTTAATATTACAAACATTAGATGCTTCATTAGTATTTGATGATGTTTGGGGCAAAATACACTACTACTGTAAACATACACCGAACTTGACTTTCTTAGTGTTCAAATCTGTGGAGTATGGAGGTTTATTCATTCATCAGAATGCTCCTTAAAATGTAAATATAAATCAGTGCTCCAGTGGTTTTCCATTATATTATGCGTAAAGTCTAAACTTCTTACCATGGCTCACATTCTTACTTTATCTTGTCCCATCTACTTCTGTTGATCTCATCTCAGTACTACTCTCTTGGTCATTTTCTACGCTAAAACCCCAGTGGACTTCATATTTCTCAAACACTTTAGGCTGTTTATCCCTTGTGATGCTTATACTAGCTGTTTCCTTTTCCTGTAACTCGGGTCCTAGATCTTCTCATGGCTGACTCCTTCATCTCATTTAAGTCCTAGCTCAAATGCCTCAGAGGTCTTTTTTAAATAACTAATTAGAGTGTTTAGTCAAATAACATCTCTTTTATTTTTCTCATAGCACTTAACCACCATTGAAATTCTCTGGTACAATTATCTGTTTGTTTAGGGTGTATCTTCTTCCTGTAGAATGTTAGCTTCTTGAGAGCAGGGGCCTTATTTGGTCACTAATGTAATCTCCAGTGTCTAGAACAGAGTCTGCCACAGGTTGGTGTTTATGTAACTTAGTGTGCATTTGGCTGCCTGTAACAGGAAACATAAGCCATATTTTTAAGCAGTACCGCATATGCTGGTTCACATAAAAAAGAAGTCTAGAGGATGACTTCAGAGATTTCTTATTTAGGGCCTTAACCGTGTCAAGTGTCCTGGTGCTTTCCATCTTTCCATTCTTGCCGTCAGCATCAACGTCATCCTGAACTGGTCCTTAAGGATGAATGCTAAGTAGCAGTTAGGGCAGCTTGATTCTTCATTCATGTTCAGTGGGAAGGAGAGAAAAAACTTTCAGATAGTTCTCTCATAATAGTAAGAGAATACGTTTATAGATACCACCAGTGAACTTTGTTTCCATTCTTATTGGCTCTTTTAGAACCAGTCTCTTACCCAAGAATGGAAATACCATTAGGCCAAAAAGGCCCATCACTGTTGTTGCAGATTGGGTCGACTTCTCCTGAGTCATCTGGGCTGTAAGGGAAATAGTAGGTAATTGAATAAAATTGGAGTTCTCTTAGAAGAAGGAAAGTGGTGTTTTCTGGATTGGGAATAGCTTATATACTTTATACTTCTTGGTGAAAATTTTGTTGAATGAGTAGATTCATACAGTAAACATGTGTTGAATTGTTAGATATATGCTCAGCACTGTAGTAGTTCTTTAAAATGCAAAATCAAATAGAACATGGTCTTTGTCTTCTGACAATTTAAGGACTAGAGGGAGAATCAGGCAAGTTAACAGAATATTAAAATTGCTTTAAAAATCAATTGATTGATCAGAATAATCTAAAAGAAGGCAGAACACGAGAAAAGGGGAAACAAAGAACAGATGAGACAAAAATTAATAGCCTCTCAGTCATGTTATGCTTAAAAAAGGACAAGATAAGCCGGGCTCGGTGGTAATTCTGCGCCTTTGGGAGGCTGAGGTGAGTGGATTGCCTGAGCCCGCGGGTTCGAGACCCGCCTCGGCAGCAAGACCTCATCTCTACAATAAATCAAAAAATCAGCCGGGCGTGGTAGCACATGCCCGTAATTCCGGCTACCTGGAAGACTGAGGCGGAAGGATCGCCAGAGCCCAGCAGGTCAAGGCTGCGGTGGCCGGGAGCGGCCACTGCACTCCAGTCTGGGCGACAGAGTGAGACTCTAACTCAAAAAAAAAAAACGGGCAAGATATTGTAGACTTAAACCCATCCACATCAGTGATCACATGAAAGGTGAGTGGCTAAAAAGCCCTAATTAAAATGCATATATTGCCAGATCGGACAAAACAGCAAAACCCAACTATATGCTGCCTATAAGAAACACACCTTCAAATTAAAGATATACAGTTTAA
This sequence comes from Cephalopachus bancanus, assembly GCA_027257055.1. NCBI lineage: Eukaryota > Metazoa > Chordata > Mammalia > Primates > Tarsiidae > Cephalopachus > Cephalopachus bancanus. The sequence continues at coordinate 1,387,731 of JAPVLO010000276.1, forward strand.
AATAAAAATGTGGAAAAAGGTATGAAGGTATGCCCTACTAACACTAATCAAAGGAAAGCTAGACTACATTAATATTAGATACAGTAGATTTAGTAGCATAGAATGTTACTAAGGATAAAGAAGGACATTTCATAATGTTAAAAGGGTCAATTTTAAAAGAAGGCATAACATTTCTAAACTTTTATTCACCCAATAGCAGAGCTTCAAAATTCATGATATTAAAAACTCACATAATTGCAAGGACAAATAAAACCACAAAATTAGTCAGTTATTGCAGTATCCTTCTCTCAATAACTGATAAAAGTAGATAAAATCAGCAAGGACATAGAATACTTAAAGAACATTGTTGACCAATTTGATCTAATTGCATTTTTGGAACATTCCAACCAACAACATAATACATTTTTTTCTTTTTGCAGCATCACATTCATCATTTACGAAGATAGACCATATTCTGGGCTATAAGACAAGTTTCAATAAATTAAAAGGATTCAAGTCATACAAAATATGTCTTCTGATCACCATGGAATTAAATTAGAAATCAGTAAAAGAAAGATCTAAGCATACACAATTCTCAATCACTGATGAGTCAAGGTAGAAATCAAAAGGGAAATAGCAAAGTATTTTGTGTTGGATGAAAATGAAAATACAACATATTAGAATTTGTGGAGTACCAAAGTTAACATTATTAGATGATGAATCATATTGATATCATATATTCTCTGATAAGTGATGAAAAGGGCACTTCACCACTGTGGTATTCCAAAAACAGACCCACACATATATGGACAACTGATTTTCAACAAAAGTGCTAAAACAATTCAATAGAGAAATAATGGTCTTTTCAACAAATGGTACTGGAACAATTGGATATCTGGATGCAAAAAATTGATTTCTGTCTGTAACTCATATGCTATACAAAAATTATTACAAAATATATTGTGGACCTAAAAGTAAAATAGAAAGTCATTAAGCTTTTAGAAGAAAATGTAGGAGAAGATCTTTGTGACTTTGGGTTAGGTAGAAATTTCTTAGGTATGATACCAAAAGCCTGGGCAAAGACCTAATTTCCAAATAAGGTCACACTCACAGGTACTGGAGTTAGGATTTCAGCGTATTTTTGGAGAGGGCACACTTCAACCCACAACAAATGTAATGGCTCCCAATTTAGAATTGCTTTCCTTTTTAACACGACGAAAGTGAGAATATATGCACTTAGTGCTTTTTACATACTGTACAAGAAATATATCTTTCATATATATGTTTACTTTTTTTGAATCTATTGATGTTGTAATTAATAAAACAAATTCATCTGAAAATATCATTTGTTGTAGCTTTTTGGCATTTATTCAGTTTGTGGATAGTACACCTATAACTGTTGTTATATAAATATATGCTTGGATTATTTTGTTTATTTGTTTGTTTGTTTGCTACTTGTAACAAAAAACAGGGAGAGAGTCTTTACTGTGTGCCACACTTTGTCACTTGGACATCAAAGTAGTACTATCCTGGCCCTTTGTCTCACAAGATCTGTTATCACAAGAGTTCCTTCAGCTTTTGCTGCTGTCTCTTCATAAAGATTAGATATGAATTAATGGAATTGAGCTAGGGACCAGTGTGTTCTCTCTTTTCTGTTTACCCACACAAACTCCTTTTATCTCTAGTGCAAACTCCCATCTGGATTCTTTACTAGAAATGAATCCATCCTAAGGAAGGAATCAAGGAGGAGTGTAGAACGTGAATTATGACATTTGTTACAACATTCTGTATTATGCTGAAAACTGGACCAACCCTAAATATTTACAGAAGGGCACTGGTTAATTAATAGCCATATCACAGGATACTTTTCAGCTATCAAAAATTATTTAAAGCTCTGCTTTCCAAATCTTTATCTTATTTGGAAGTTCAATATATAAAATAAATGAAAGCCAAGCAGCGCTGATATGTAGGGCATCTTGAGCCCTGTCTACCCACTTTTGCTCTGTGAGGGACTGCTTTTGAACCCCTAGGATTTATGTAGCACAGTTTAAAACCAGTGCCATGGTGAAATATTTAATGCTGTAAGATATGTTGGTTTTATTAAGTTAAAGTTATCAAACAATATGTCTAGTATGCTTTAATTTTTATAAAAAGACATTTTATATATTGTATACAGAAATCTCTAAACTAAGAAAAGGTAAGGAATATAAGCATAAAAAACACTGAGTATTAAGTTTATGGGTGATTTTTGTTTTCTATTTTCTTTTAAATTTTTAAAATGTACATATATTTCTTTGGAAATAAAGAAAGTGAGATATTCTTTCCTATTGAGCAGATGGAGAGAATCATTGCTTTATTGGAAACTTTACATTTTGGAAAGAAACAGTTTCATTACTCATTTCCTTGGGAGAAAGAAATTACCTTGAAAATGTTAAAAAATTATTAGTAACAGATTTATTTATACATTATTCATATCAGTAGTCTTATGTGGTAAGTATATTAGGATAAGCTCACAATTTTTTTTTTTTTTTTTTTTGAGTTGGAGTCTCACTCTGTCGCCCAGACTGGAGTGCAGTGGCCGCTCCTGGCCACCGCAGCTTCGACCTGCTGGGCTCCGGCGATCCTTCCGCCTCAGCCTTCCAAGTAGCCGGAATTACAGGCATGCGCTACCACACCCGGCTGATTTTTTGATTTATTGTAGAAATGAGGTCTTGCTGCCCAGGCGGGTCTTGAACCCGCGGGCTTAGGCGATTCACTCACCTCAGCCTCCCAAAGGCGCGGGATTACAGGCTGAGCCACCGAGCCCGGCTAGATAAGCTCACATTTTTAACAGCTAAGGGAGAAAATAGAACTGAATTCTGAATTACAGAATGAACTTTGTAGAGTAGTGATTCCCAATTCTGAGATGTTATGAGAAGAATGTAAGAATTATTAAAACACCCATCCTCCAAACTTCTAAATTCATTGTTACCTCAGTTGTGATTCCTTTGTTTTTGGTCAAGAAAAACTTTTGTAAACAAAGTGTAAAATGGCATGCATTTAACTAATTTTCTCACCTTTTCCCCATAAAATCAGAAGTCCTTTTTTTCTATGTGGTGGTTTGAAAGTTTGAGGTATTTTGAGGTGTTCAGATTTGACACAGAAAGTGGTTTTTTGTGAAAAACTAAGTGGATGGCAAATTCTGATTGAGGAATTGTTAATATTTGAAAACAGAACCGGAGCATTTATGATGAGAAATCTCTCTAATACAAAACAAAAAATTTCATTAGAGCATTTGTTACGTATATAGCCAGCAACAGTTTTTTTTTCCCTCTTTTTTTGTAGAGAGAGGGTCTTGCTATGTTGCTTGGGCTAGTCTCAAACTCCTTGTCTCAAGGGATCTGTCTGCCTTGGACACATTTCCCAAAGTGCTGGGATTACAGGTGTGAGCTACTGCACCTGAGCAGAAGTAGTTTTAATGAGGAGGAATAGCTTCAGAAGAAAATAAATACTTTTAATGAATGTAGAAGGTGTTATATAAAAGATTTAATTGTAATGATATTGGTTATGATTGAGTTTTTTAATTTTATATATTATATTCATGGAACCTCTAAGTTTTATGTATTATCCATAATGCATTTCTTACATAATTTTAAAAATTCTAAGTAGAAAACATGAAATGTGCTTATTTTGTATGCCTTTAGAGTTCTACCGGGAAGGTGTATGAGGTTTTTATTTCTCCATAAGAAATAGATCTATATGACCAGGCATGGTGGCTCACACCTGTAATCCCAGCACTTTGACCAAGGCAGGAAGGAGGATTGTTTAAGGCTAGAAGTTCAAGACCAGCCTGGGCAATATAGTGAGATGCAGTGTCTCTCTAAAAGAAAATATCAAAAATATAGCTGGGCATGGTGGCATGTGCCTGTAGTACTAGCTATTTGGGAGGCTGAGGCAGGAGGATTGCTTGAGTCCAGGAATTAAAGGCTGCAGTGAGCTATGATTTCACTGCTGCACTTCAGATTGTGTGAAGGGAGGGAGACCCTGTATCTATAAATATTAAAAAAAAAAAAAACTCACTCATAAGGGAACCATGAACAATTATCATAATACTATAAGAAAAGGATTGGCAGTAGCAGGAAACTGCAGGGGATGGGGGAAGCGGGATTGGCAGTAGTGGGAATCTGCCTGGGGTAAAGGGGGCACACCTCATCAACAAGGATACCTACCTAATGAACATTTGTATACCTAATCCTGAATTGTACCCCATATCTTTAAAATAGAAAAAAGGAAAAGAATTTAAAAAATAAAAATAAAATAATATATAAAAAACAAAACAGGCTCAAAAAATTTTTTTTAAAAAGGAAAAATCTATATCCATTTAGTTCAAGGAAATTGTGAACATTTTTAGAGCACATAAGAACTAGGTTTATACTTTTCTGATGTCCTGTGTCTTCTTGATTAATTTTTGGCAAATCCTTGTCTATTTAGCTATGTGGCATAGGTATGGCTGTGGCTAGGCATTTTTGTATGCTATACTTGTTATGAGTGTATACCAAGTATAACACCTGAAGGTAAGAACATGCAGATACTCTGATTTGTGTTACTGTAGTTTTGGTTGTTTTTCCTTCTTGTGAGATTTTAGAAATAAAAGATTTCTATTCCTGGAATTTTGTTGGCACTCAGTAAGAAATCTTTAGTTAAATCCATTATAATGTGTTTGTTGTTGTCGGATCACGTTTTCTTGCTGTAGAATGCTGATTTTATGGATGCTTTAGATTTTTCTTTAACAAAAAATGCAACCAAACTGCACAGATACTTGATTTACAACAATATGTAAGAATTTAGAGTAGACCCCCTCTGTCATAGAATGCTCTATATTTATTTTTAAAAAGTCATTGGACTTTATTTTATATTTTAATTTTACATTTGAATAAAATTATCGAGCTCAGATTGAAAAGTAAATGTATGTTGGAGCTTGCCTCAATGACACTTCAGTGGCAGAGGTACACGTTAACTAAGTCGTTCTACTTTTTCAGAAGCACAATTGTATCTTTTGACATATTTGTAGAAAGCAGCCTGTACTAACAAATTTTGCTTATTTATTCTCACTTTACAAAATGTGAACATTTAATCATAATATATTTTATTTTATTTATTTTACTTTTTTGAGTTGGAGTCTCATTCTGTCACCCAGACTGGAGTGCAGTGGCCGCTCCCGGCCACTGCAGCCTCAGCCTGCTGGACTCCAGCGATCCTTCCGCCTCAGCCTTCCAAGTAGCTGGAACTACAGGTGTGCCCTACCATGCCCAGCTAATTTTTTGATTTATTGTAGAGATGAGGTCTCACCAAGTTGCCCAGGCGGGTCTCGAACCCGCGGGCTCAGGCAATCCACTCACCTCAGCCTGCCAAAGTGCTGGGATTACAGGCTGAGCCACCGAGCCTGGCTAATATATTTTATATAAAACCTTTTTGGGAAAAAATGACCTTCCCTGATTAAGAGGACTTTTTTTTCTACTCTCATTTTTATTATTTTCTCCAATATATTCTGAAATAAGGGAATGTGAAATGAGAGTAAGATTTAAATCCCCACGAAACAAAATCATGTATTGTCCCTGTTTTATAAGTCATGAGATCATTTTGTAGAGTCCAGTTTATTGCTTACATTCTTTTTTTTTTTTGAATTGGAGTCTCACTCTGTCACCGCTCCTGGCCACTGCAGCCTCTGGGCTCTGGCGATCCTTCTGCCTCAGCCTTCCAGTAGCTGGAAGTACAGGCGTGTGCTACCACGCCCGGCTAATTTTTTGATTTATTGTAGAGATGAGGTCTCGCCAAGTTGCCCAGGCGGGTCTCAAACCCGCGGGCTCAGGCAGTCCACTCACCTCAGCCTCCCAATGCGCGAGATTACAGGCTGAGCCACCGAGCCCGGCTTGCTTACATTCTTTAATGATGTTATATGTCTTCTATAAGCATGGATTTGATTGAGTGGTGTTTAATGGGATGAGGATGCTTGTTTAAGTATTTTGAGGGTCTCCTTTTTTTTTTTATTGCAGTTCTTTTTATCTGGTTTTCTGAAATGAGTAGAATCTAAAAAGAAACTGTATTACTGTTTGCTTTGTCGAAGTATGTCCAGGAAATGAGAAAGCCTTGCTAAGGGTCTGTCGTGTGTCTGACTTCTTCAGTAAAAGTAGTGGTAGACTAAGCTATATTTAAGAAGTTAATTTGAGACTTTACATTTCATTCTGATGAATCATTTTTGTATTTTACACCAGAACTGATTTCCCTGGTCCTTCTCATTCTGTGGTCTGTATTGCAAGGCCCAAAGGCTTGAAACTAATAACCCCATGAAAAATTGTCCATGAGTCATTCTGTCAGCTGTAGCTTCTGTTTTAGAGTCCTTCTAAAGTAACTAATGTTTTTTATTATATTTATTTTATATTTGATTTGATTTGATTTGGAAATCTTACTGTGTTGCTCAGACTCGAGTGTCAGAGGCATGATCATGGTTCTCCACTGCCTTAATCTCCCGGGCTCAGGCAATCCTCCTGTCTCTGCCTCTCAAGTAGCTGGGACTCTAGGCACGCACCCACTGCCTGGCTAATTTTTTTTTTTTTTTTTTTGAGTTGGAGTCTCACTTTGTCGCCTAGACTGGAGTGCAGTGGCTGCTCCCGGCCACCACAGCCTCGACCTGCTGGGTTCCGGCGATCCTTCCGCCTCAGCCTTCCAAGTAGCCGGAATTACAGGCGTGCGCTACCACGCCCGGCTGATTTTTTGATTTATTGTAGAGATGAGGTCTCGCTGCCCAGGCGGGTCTCGAACCGGCGGGCTCAGGCAGTCCACTCACCTCAGCCTCCCAAAGGCGCGGGAAGCTAATTTTTAAAAAAGTTTTTGTAGTGACAGGGTTTCACTTTGTTGCCTAGGCTGATCTCGAACTCCTGGACTTAAGCAGTCCTGCTGCCTTGACCTCCCAAAGTGCTGAGCTATCGCACCTGGTCTATTAATGTCTTATTGTTAACTCTGCCAACCACTTTTCATGCTTTGGATCTATACGCTAATAAAATAGTACTTCGGTAATGCTGTTTGTGTTGTAGGTAATGTTCATAATCTTTTTTGCCAGTACCATAATTTTTAGTTCTTTTAATGACTCTAAGCTAGATCAGTTATAAATTATAGATAGTGAAAGGATTTATGACTTTTTTTGTTGTCATTGCTGGGAAGTGGGGGGGTGGTCATTTTACTACCTTTGGCTCTGTGAATCTTACTGTCTAGAGTACTAAAGATTAAATTAAAAGTTCAACTGGAATCAGTGCTATGTACTAAATCTCTATACTTAAGAATTCTTATGTATTGCAGACAAATGCCCTCTTTGTTGTTTTGTTTGTTATTTTGTGAAAAATAATATACTGGAGCAAGCTGGTTCAGATTCATACTATTTCAAATTTTAAGTATTATGCTTTAGGCCACTTAAGTTATTTTGTAGAAATAGATAAATGAAAAACTCAAATTAAACCCAGCCCACTGAATACCTAAACACTTTTGATATTTTAAAGGTGATGAGGAAATCATGAACTTTTTTGCTAGTGAGTGGCGGATATGGTTAACAATTTCACTAGGTTTGGATAAAAATCGCTGACCCTACTTGCCAGGAAAATTGAAAGTTTAGTTTGTAAGCTGGCCTTTTTTCCTACCCTGTGCATCTGAGAAGTTTAACTTGGAGTTTAGCATTAATCTTATATAATATAACTTGATAAATTTACTCTGATTTTATCACCGGCTTTAAATTATGCACTTCTGTGCAATTTACTAAGCTGAAAAAACTATTGAATTTTGTTAGTCTTTAAGTGTGTTTTTTCTTTTCTACTTAATTTGAATTCAATCACTGCTGTTCAGATTTTATTTTTGTTCCTTCTAATAGCTAATAATAATTAAGTGGTTACTATTTGCTTCTCACTAATCCTCAAAACAAATTTTTGAGGTAGGTACTAGTATTATCTGTTTTATAGATGATACTTAAAGAGGTTAAGCAATTTATCCAAATTAAACTATAAAATTGTACTACTATAAAATTGTGAAACTAGAATATGAACCTAGTTATATTTGTTTCTGAGAAACCTCCTGCTCCAAGACCTTGAAATTACATGGAATTTTCATTGACTGTAACAATCAATAATACTCTTCCCATCCAAGCCTGCCTATTTCTAATTTAGGATAGCGTATTTTCTTTTTTTTTTTTTTGAGTTGGAGTCTCACTCTGTCGCCCAGACTGGAGTGCAGTGGTTTCTCCCGGCCACCGCAACCTCAACCTACTGGGCTCCGGCCATCCTTCTGCCTCAGCCTTCCAAGTAGCTGGAACTACAGGCACGCGCTACCACACCCAGCTAATTTTTTGATTTATTGTAGAGATGAGGTCTCGCCAAGTTGCCCAGGCGGGTCTCGAACGCACAAGCTCAGGCAATCCACTCACCTCAGCCTCCCAAAGTGTGGGATTACAGGCTGAGCCACTGAGCCTGGCTGATAGTGTATTTTTTACTCTGATGTTTATCATCATTTTACGAGAGTTGAGCCGTAGGATTATTTTAATTGTTATCTAATTTGCTGAGTTTTTTGTCCAGCTAGAAACTCTTCTCACTGGAGTGTATTCCAATAAAATGATGCTGTATTTCATTGATTCCAAGGTGCAGGGTTTTGTCCCCTCTACATTTTAACATTGCTAAAATCTACCAGTGGAATTCTTGATAATTCTAAATAATAGCTAACATTATTTGACTGCTAATAAAATCTTAAACAATATCCAATGAAGGTAAACATTTTCTTAAACTTCTCCTTAATTTCAGTCATCTTTTATTAAGAACCACCATCTAGAGTTTCAAATTTCCTATCATAACTAAACTCAGGGAAACCTTGGAGGAGAAAGAGAAGGGCAGGATTTAAGGTTTGAGTATGACATCCCCATTTCTTAATGGTTTCAGAACACTTCTCACAGAGTATTGTCAAAAAGCTAGATCTTTACCAAAATTAATAAAAGAAAAACATGATTTCTAGCATACTATTTATTTTGTGAGCAAATATGTGATAGCACAAAAACTATGGTGGTCCTTTGCATTTTTTTAAAATCCAAAAGAAATCCTGTTGAACAGTCGTAAAGGACTATTTCAGTTATAATGTTGCTACCTAGGTATTTAATTTTAGAGCTCAGAACTAGCAAGGAAAAGGCATTCTGAGTCAAGTGAATACAATAATTTATTAATTTAAGGCCCTTGGTTAGATTTCTGGAATAGACCTGTGTTTAATATAGGAAATCAAAAGTAAGGGCAGCGAGTCACCTTATCTCAGTGACTCAAATTCCTGATAACTCTTTTCTTATTATTTCATGGTTCTTCATATTGGAACTTTGATTTTGCCTGATATCTAGAAATATTTATACACACATGTGCACAGATATATTCATTGTTGGCAAAATGTCCAAGTTATCGATGTGATATTTTCAAAAGCCAGGCACAGCTTTCTTAGACACCTCTAACATGATGTCAGTATTCACATACAGTTTTTCTCCATAAATATCTAACCAAAGGAGATTGTCATGATTTCATGATTAGACTGCACAGTGGACAAGGGCTTGAAAATATAGTAGTTTGTCGCCAGAATTTGTTTTATTAGACTAATTGTTGAACTGATTTGTTGCTTAGTATATGGCCACTTTTTAGCTTTCCGATCTGCCTTTCTGCAGCAGTTGATTGTATTGACTATCTCCTCTTCCTTGGTCCCTGGGACAGCCCTTTCTCTTTTCTGGTTCATCTTACTCTCCTTATCTCTAGTCTCGATCAGGCAGATGCTAGTTCTTCCCCAGAATCTGAATTTTGGCATTTTTCTCTTCTTTACTTGCTGTTTTAAATTTCAGTAACCATCATATCTACAAGTCTAGTCCCAGATTTTTCTTTGAGGTTCTAGCTTCCTATCTCCAGCTCTCTGGTTACATCTCCATCTCAATATTCAGCATATGGTAGATCTAATAAAACTGTGGGAATATCTTGGTGATTTATTTAGCTGAAGCAGAGGGAACAAATGAAAAAGCTAGGAAGGCTCTTTACATTGTTACTTGTATAGATAAGTGCATGTGTGTATATGTGTGTGTGGGTGCACGCACATACATATTTGTTTTAGCAGATGCTTTAAAGTGGAACTCAGTGATTAGAGAAAAATTATGATTTTAATGTGTTTCTTTGAGAAATTCTTCATCTGTACTTTAGGAATGTAGTAAATGGCTTATGATAAGCAAACTGTATTTTGGGAGTGGTCCTTGTTCATCTTCCCATACCATTTTTGTCTTCTCTCCCTTCCTTTTCCATTACTTTGTAAGAGAAAATAACTCAGGAAACTGGTTTATAATCAGTAGTCTGGGAACTTCTGGGATTCTTTACCGGAATACCCATGGATGTTGCAGTCCTTGACGCAAGCACCATTGTTTTGGGATAGGAGTTTTATAATGGCTGTGGGGCAGAGAGGCTAAGTTGATAAACTGCAGTTGTCATCGTTTGTAGAAACTCAACTGGGAATCCTTTTCTGTCAACTTTTATTTCATCTGTAAATTAAAAAGGCATATTTCTTTTTTCTCCTACTCCCACTCCAACAAGTATGGACAGATTACTTAGGGACTTCTATTTCCAAAGATTTGGTAGTCTTTTGTAAAACCAGTTTATTCACAAGAACAGTGTCCTCTTTTCCCAGAACCACCTTTACTTGTTATCACAAACTTTGTTGTGAGTTAACTTGTCATCACTTATTAGGAAAGTTTTTAGAGTTTTTTTCTGTAGATCAATTTTTATTTAAATAGAAGTTAAAGGGAATTGTAAGTAAATTTGTGTTTTAGAGGTTTTTAAAAAAAACCTCTATGCCAGATAAAATATAGTCATCAATATTCAAGTATCGTTGTTTTATGTTTATTTCTTACTAACTTTGCTAATAACTTTTAAAAAACTCCTGACCTTACTAATGTTCCTAGTCAGACACTGTTCTTAATACCTAAACTAAATGATCTTTACATAAAATGCCGTAGATAGAAATAAGCTGAAAAGGACAGAAACCAAAAGAAAAATGGGAGGATATCCAAGACCACTTTTTTTGGAATTAGGTGAGCATTTATATGAAGCATCACACCTTTATGAAGAAGCCTCCAATATTTTAAATATATATATACATATATAGGTGTGTATAGGTATCTCTCTCTCTCTCTCTCTCTCTCTCTCTCTCTGTCTCTCTCTCTCTCTCTCTCTCTCTCTATATATATATATATAGTTGTTTTTTTTTTCCTGTAGTAATGGTGTTTGTTTTTTTATTGTGAAGTTGTGGGGTACAGTTAAGGGTTAGGTATACAATTGCATTTCATTCAGGCTCCCTATTGATATGGGATATTTCCCCGTACCCAGACAGATATTTGCTACTGTTAATCCCATCTCCCTCCCCCCACCATAGTTTCCCAGTACGGTCAGTCATTTTCGTATAGTATTGCATTGGATGTTTAAGGTCCATTATATGAGTGAGAACATGTGATACTCGGATCTTTGTTTCTGTGAGAGGTCACTCAGTATTATAGACTCTAGTTCCATCCAGGTTGCTGCGAAATTCATGATTTTGTTCTTTTTTATGGCTGCGTAGTATTCCATCATGTATATGTACCACTTTTTTTTTTTTTTTTTTTAAGTGAAGGAAAGTCAGGAGGAAATGCTGTAGTTCTTTCAGCTTATAGAATCCCAAGAAAAACAAAACTTTTGTACTTTTGGAAGATATTTTTTTTATAACTGATAGTACTCCAATGGTAATTTTTTCTAGATTTCTGTTATTAAAGCTAAAACTAATAATTGAGGATCATGATGACACAGATCAATAGTAAAGTAAATAGCATCCAGATATTTTGGGAAGTGGGGAGTGGTGATGGGCAAGAAGGAACTTTCCTTCATAGGGAATCAGTAGTTATAATGTTTTAATGACTTGGTTTTTAAAAATCTGTAAAGTGGAGATAGTATGTCTTCATAGAGGTTTATTTTTTAGGATTAAAAGAGAATAATATATGTGAAGAGTTGGGAATAGTGCATAGTGTAAAGTATGCTGAGAAGGAAGAGACAAGCCACCAGTGGTTAAAAAGGTTTATTAAAGAAAAGAAGTCTACTGACTCTATAGAGAGAAACCTGCATACCTCCTCTCCCATCCCCCTACAAACCCTATCATACAGCATTTAGTAAGCCCTCAGTAAATTTAGCACTTGCTGTTACTTGGATTTTTAAAAAGAGAAGCCATACTCTGGGACAGCTGATGATAAATGCACCTGCAATTTAAGATTTACCAAAGTAGTTAAGATATTTTAAAATTGTGTCTTCTTATTTCAAAGGCTTGTTGATTCTTGCTTTGGCAAAGTTAGCATATGATTGAAATCTCGTAGTTTAGTAGAATGCATAAATTTAATAACAGAATATTATAAGGAAATAACTGTATCTGTCTTATTTTTCTTTGTTTTCAGGTTTCCCCTAAAAAAACCTATAAGGTAAGTTAGTTCATTTGTACTTCATACTACAGATTAGGCTAAATTTTCATTAGAAGCATTCTTTTGAAATTATGGTGGATTTTTGTGGTTTTTGGAAACATGAATCTAAGTAGTTCAAAATGTTTTACAAATTTAAAATATAAAAGTTGCATTTTTTTCTGGAAAACAGCATTGTTTTGATAGTATTTTAATGTTGATAATGTAAGTCTTTTAAAAGTCATTCATATTGATACTTAAGATTACTCTATGAAGCTATTTATTTTTAAATTTTATTTATGAATGTTTTGAATTGTGAGTGGCTTGGGAGGTGAAAATTAATGGTTAGTTTTTGATGTATTTTATACCTGTGTAACTCTAACTGCCTGTAGTGAATAAACTTTGGCACTAGCTTAGTCTTAATTAGTTTAAGACAGTAAAGAAGCCGGGCTCGGTGGATCAGCCTGTAATCCCGCGCCTTGGGAGGCTGAGGTGAGTGGATTGCCTGAGCCCGCGGGTTCGAGACCCGCCTGGGCAACTTGGTGAGACCTCATCTCTACAATAAATCAAAAACTAGCCGGGTGTGGTAGCACACGCCAGTAGTTCCAGCTACTCGGAAGGCTGAGGCGGAAGGATCGCCGGAGCCCAGCAGTTTGAGGCTGCAGTGGGTGGGAGCGTGCCACTGCACTCCAGTCTGGGCGACAGTGAAACTCCAACTCAAAAAAAAAGACAGTAAAGAAAACATCCAAAATGTTCAAATATATCTGTACTTTTATCCATATCTGTGTATTTATCCATGTCCAGGGTTTAAAAGCCTCTTTTTCAGTACCTGTGCTTCACCATCTCTTCTCTCTCGTCTTAATTATCATAAGTATTTTAAAAATGTAGATAGTTTGTCTTTCCTCATTGTTATAGTATTTTTACTTTTTTTTTTTTTTAAGCATAGTCCAGGATACCAATGCTAACCTTGATTTTCAATTAATTAGTAGTGTATCTATTATATTATGGTCTTTCTTGTTGCCAAACCCTTATCTGAGCAGTATAATTGACTAGGAAATAGAAAAAAATAACAATTCTAGTGTCATTGATCCTGAAGGTGGTTGGCTAAGACTTCTGTGGCTAGAATTATATAGGCAGGCTTAAAGTGAGGCTTGCCTAAGATTTTTTATTTTATTTATTTATTTATTTATTTATTTATTTATGAAAGCAGGATTTGAGAAGACAGAAAAGCTCCCACAGTGGGTGGAGTTGCCCTTTTTGAAAATTTTAAACTGCTTTCATGCATGCTGTATTTATTTATGCAGTGATTTTGAAATTGAACCATAGTATATGTAGGATCAGAGAATGTATTAATTCTCTTTAGGCATTGTTTTTTGTCTGTCACATGGAAATTTAGTACTGACCTATGAAAACCACACACAAAAAGTAAGCACTTATTTCTAAAAATAAAATAGACTTTAATACTATTTTAATTATTTTAAGTACTTTTTTTCCCCGGAGCCTGAGCTCTGTTACATGGAATGTAGTAGTGTAATCATAGCTCACACTGTAACATCTAACTCCTGGAATCAAGCGATCTTCCTGCTTTAGCCTCTGTAATAGCTAGGACTATAGGTGCATGACACCATGTTTGTTTAATTTTTAATTTTTTGTAGAGATAAGATCTTGCTAATATTGCCAAAGCTGGCCTCAAACGATCCTTCTTGCCTCAGCTTCCCAAAGTGCTGGGATTACAAGCATGAGCCACTGTAATCTAGTAATAGCAAAACTGTATCTAGTAATCTGTAATCTAGTAATAAACTTTGTATCTCCAAAATTTCTTGAAAAACATAAACTAGAGAGGCTTATGATACTATGAAAGGTAAGCCAACTTCCTGGATTCTTTTCTTTCTTTCTTTCTTTTTTTTCTTTTTTCTTTTTTTGTGTGAGTTGGAGTCTCACTCTATTGCCCAGACTGCAGTGCAGTGGCACACTTGTGGTTACTGCAGCCTCTACCTGCTGAACTCAGGCAATCCTTCCTCCTCAGCCTTCCAAGTAGTTGGAACTACAGGCATGTGCCACAATGACTGGCTAATTTTTTGATTTACTGTAAAGGTCTCACCAAGTTGCTCAGGCTGGTCTGGGCAATTCTCTAGCCTATGCTTCCCAAAGTGCTGCGGTTACTGGCATGAGCCCTCACACCCGGCTGATTTCCTGGTTTCTTTTTATAAGACATACTTTGGGGATTTTTAAATTAAGTTTTAATTCTAATGATTTTTTTACAGTAAACATTTGATTGCTTTAATTTAGGCATGGAAGTATTTTGAACCGAGAGTCACCAACAGATAAGAAGCAGAAAGTTGACCGCATCGCATCACATGATTTTGACCCCACAGGTAAAACACTATTTATTCTTTCAAAAATAATATAGCTTAAAGTACCTGAAACATTGAGGAATAGTTGTTTGACCTGTTTTAGGACTCTCTTCTCTCCCCCAGTTATATCACATAAAACCTTTGCATTCAGTAGGAGTGCAAGCATTTTTACCTTTCAACTAATACATCTATAGAAGCATTATTGTAGAGTGTATTATATTTTAAAATAATGATAATGGTAGAAATAGTTATAGCTGGAGACTTTGGTAAGACTAAAGACTCAGTATTAAGGTGAATCATGATATGAGCCAGAAGTATGTCATAAAATCAAGCCTATAACAGCTATAAACTTCTGTAGTCACTTAAAAATTCAATTGCGAGCATGGTAAATTGACATATTAGGTAAATTACATCTTCAGAAATTAAGATGGTCTCAGAGTAAACAAATGAATAGAAATCCATTTTTCTTTAATCAAAATATTCTGAACTCAGAGAGCTGCCTTTCAACCTAACTAGTGTTGATCTTGCCTAGAGTTTTCATGTTAGCAGATTTTTAACTATTTATATTTTTAGTATTATGCTTATAGATTGAACTCCTCTCATAAAATATAGGTTTTTCTCTTTTGCTTTCTCCTTGTAAACTCATTTAGGATTTAGTTTATAAAAATTGCTTTGTAATATTGCTTTTGTCACTTGAAACTGATATTTTTTGGTGTACAAACTTTTATTCAGTTATATTTTCCTTTTATGAAAGATAAAGTAAATGCTGAGAGCTCAGATACATAAAAATTATGTATCTATTTTTAGATATCTTTACAGTAATATGCTTTATGTTTCTAATTAAGATGTTCATACTTTTAGTATTATTTGCTCTTTTATTTTGAAAGCATAACTATTATCTAAGAAGAGAGAACTAGGAAGTAAATAGCTAATAATTTTCTGCATGTGGGGTACTATGTAAAAGGAAATCTAGTCATCAATTTAGGAGGTTTTGGTGGTGGGAGTATGTAATATACCACTTAGGGATCTCTGTGAAGAGAGAATTTTCTATTCTGACACCTAATTTTGAAGTAATGGGGCTCAGAGGCTTTCATTTATTTGTTATTCATAGTTATTTTCTTGCTAATAAGCGTCAAAAGTTTCTGCCTTATGTCCATAAAAATATTACACTCTTGTTATATTTATTGTCTGTTGTTCATCTATGATGTGTCCATCTCCAAAGACAGATTTAGCAAATGGGTTATGCAGTATTTCATAATGAGGTTATTAGAGCTGTTAGTGCTTTTGTCATCTGTACAGTTATCAGGTCATATATTTGTATACTATTCGTGTGTTGTTTTGTTTAAATGTATTTTTATTGCACTGTCTTTTCTTTGATAAATCTTTAAAATATGTCATTACCTGTGCTGTTTGTGACTATTCTAATTGCTGTCATCTGTGATGTTCATACTTTGTGTTTGCACGATTTAACTTGATCATGATTCATTCTTTTTTTCCCCATGAGTTTTTCCCCTTACATTGGTCTCCATATTTTCTATATCTCTCTCCTTTTCTCCCGCTCTTGTGCAGATAGCTCCTCCAAGAAGACAAAGTCTAGTTCAGAGGAGAGTAGATCCGAGATATATGGTAAGCTAATGTAGCTAATTCAGCCTTTCCCTTTGGAGCTTGCTTCATGCTGTTTCTTTTGTTCTTTCGTTTTCTTTCTTTCTTTTTCTTTTCTTTTCTTTTTTAAATAACTGCAGCCTTTCCTGTGTCTGCTCTGCATGGCATGATCTACCGCAGGGAAAGGGAGCCTGGGGTTTTAATGTGGCTGTATGGAAGCTTAAGGTTGCTAGAAACTAACATTGTAGATTAAGAATAGGCCACATTACCCATCTTCTCTTTCATCTTATTTATGTTAGGAAAGTGATTGTCTCTAATGTGTTTAGGTCAGGCTCCTTCAAATAACATAAATGGGTTTTGGATTCTTGTCATCTTTCTTCCCCTGTCTCATTTGCAGAGTTTGGATTATGAAGAATTGAGCCATTAAGTCTTTTTCTCTAAGAATAGTACTAGTGTAATTTAGATGTATTATTGGTTCTTGGAGATTTTTATTTCATTTTTTATTGATTTATTTTTAATTGCTTTGTCATCTGGAAAAGTCACTTTTGTATAACTTATCCTCAATAGCAAAAATATTTTTGCTATTGAGGATAAGTTATATATAAATATATATATAAAATATATATATAAAATATAAAAAATAAATAAAGAATTAATCTATGACTTTTAGAAGTTTATCTGAAGCATATTCTGAATGAAAAATTTTCAAAATGGTACCTTTTAAAAATGATCTTCACAAAGAGCAAATTTAACCCGAGTGGTCAACTTTTGCAACAGATGATTGAAATGCGAATATTTCCAGACTGCATCCTGTCTTCCAAAGATACAATAAACCATGTTTGTAAAGTTTATACATATCTTTCCTTTTCCTTTGCAGTTTTACCTGCCTTCTTTCCTTCTTTTGGCATCTATTAGTTTTTTGAGAAAAGTAATAGGACAGGCACTACTTGGAACCAAAACTTGAAAAATAATTTCTGAAAGACTAATAAGTGATTTCTTTTTAGGAAGATGCCAAATGTGGCCCTCAAAGGAAAATCAGTTCTTCTTTAATAGAGCCACAAGTTTATCAAGTGGAAGTTTCCCCAGGTGCTGTTGTTTCTTAACTTGACTTAAGTGAGAAGAAAAAAATATGTGGACTCGCCCACCTTCCTTTTAAAACGTTTGGCAATTCACATCTACTGGCACTTGAACTTGTAGCATCAGATATATTTTAGTATTATGAAGGCTCAGTGTTTTCTTCTAAACCAGTTAATGCTTCAGTGTTAGATACATACACATAGTTCTTTTTTTTTTGAGTTGGAGTCTTACTCTGTCACCTAGACTGGAGTGCAGTGGCCACTCCTGGCCACTGCAGCCTCAACCTGCTGGGCTCCGGCGATCCTTCCACCACAGCCTTTCAAGTAGCTGGAACTACAGGCGCACGCTACTGCACCCGGCTAATTTTTGATTTATTATAGAGATGAGGTCTCGCCAAGTTGCCTAGGCAGGTCTCGAACCCGCAACCTCAGGCAATCCACTCACCTTGGCCTCCCAAATTGCTGGGATTACAGGCTGAGCCACTGAGCCCGGCCCACATAGTTCTTTACTTGGATTTTTATGACTAGTACTTTTTCTGTAGTTATACCTTTTACAGTAAGCAGGAAATGAATAACCATGCACTGTGGCATGTCAGGCTTATGCTTTTTCTTCCCTCCAAGATATTTTTGCTCTTTAAAAGTAAGAAATAGCTTCCTAATTCCTCGAAACTGTTTTTCTTTTCTATATAAAGAGCTTCCTATAGTCTATTCTTTTCTTAGGAACATGAACATTATCCTTATAACTTCATTCTTTTCCAGTAGTTATTATAAAGTTGTATTTTGTCCCCTTTCTGGTTTCCTAGGTCTGTGGTATATATGTAGAAACTTGTTGTGTGCTTTGGATAAGGGCTAACAATTTAGGAAACTATGACTAGAAATATTATACTAGTATTTTTCTTACCAGTGATAGGAATATTAATGCTAGTTCAGACATGCCTTTGGCTTGGTAGTAGTAGGAGAAACATTTTAAGTGGTAATTGGGAAGTAAGGTGTGGCTTCTGTGTTTGTTTCTTGGGAACCCTTGAAATACCTTTTTTGGAAGGACTAAGCCCATGAATCCTCAAAAGGCACTCATCAAAGGGATGAGTTGATTAGAACAGAGAGCATGCTAAGGTAAATCTCTTTGACATTATAATATTTTATCACCCGTGTGAATATTACTCTTTAACTTGAGTGCAGTCTCCATGGGTGAAAAGGTTCTTTAGGGAATCAAGGAAAGCTCAGTCATACTGGAATATGACTGAGTAGAGTTATTGCAACGGGTGGCATTCTGCTTTAGTGTAGTGTCTTTTTACAAGTCCACTTCAAGCTTTTGAAATTGTACATTGTTTTCTCTTAGGGTACAATTCATTAGCTGAGTACTTAACACAAATGCTAGTTACTCACTTACAAATTATTTATTTTAAAAGTTCTTAGTCATTTTTAGAGCTACTTTGTGATATATTTACTTTGCTCATTTTAAAAGGAAAATGTGCTGGACCTGGTGGCTCATGCCTGTAATCCCAGCACTTTGGGAGGTGGAGGCAGGAGAATTGCTTGAGTCCAAGGGTTAGAGACCAGCAAGAAAAGTGTTTGTTTTATCTGTGCACTCAGTCAACATTTATTTTATTTCCCCTGTGTCCTTTGAAGTCTATTCAATATATATGGATGTGTTTTCTGATCTGCAATTTTAATAATACTTGATTTTCTATTTTTCTTACTAATGTTATAAGGGAAAACTTTTGTGGGTTACTGTGGGAAATGAGAGATTCAGAAAGGTGTGTCTATGGCTAGACTTCCCTGAACAGGCAGTATCTCTTCTGATCGCAGAAGCTAAGCAAGGTTGAGAGAGCCAGCAAGGAAATTTTGAGTTAGACTATAGCTTCTTCCTATTTTCTGTCTTGGTGTCATGAAGAGATTCCTGTTGATAAAGATAAACTATGTCGTATTTAAGCTGTCTTATTGTACTCAGGCTGTCATAACAAAATACCATAAACTATATGGTTTAAACAACAGAAATTTATTTTTTCACAGTTCTGGAGATTGGAAGTCTAAGATCAGCTTGCCATTGTTGTTAGGTTCTGGTGAAGGTTCTCTTGCTGGCTTACAGATGGCTGCCATCTTGTTGTGTTTCTATGTGGCCTTTGCTTGTTGTGTGCCCTGAGAGAGAGAGGCAGAGAAGACAGAAGCTGTCTGGTGTCACTTCTAATTCCTTTATGAAGGGGTCTCATCCTCATGACCTCATCTAATGCTTATTATCTCTAAAAAGCCTCATCTCCAAATACCATCACATTGGGGGTAAGGGCTTCAGCATATGAATTAGGGTGGGGAACACACACACACACATTTAGTCCATAACAGAAGTAAACTGTCAGTACTTGTAATATCCTGGTCTGGTACTTAAGTGCTATTTTTTTAACAATTTGTATCTTTTTCTTATTTAGGCTTTTCATATCTTAAAAAGAAAAGTTTTTTTGTTTGATCATTGCTCCCACCAAGTAGTTACTCACTTTTTTCTTCTACAGCCTTACAAAGAGAATTCTGCATGAACCTTCTATATCCTCAAAACCATTTACCTCTTAATCTTTTATAATCTGACTTCTGAACTCATACTATCTGAAAGATGAACAAAAACATCCTACTTGAAAACTCATAACTTTTTTCCCTCAGTTCTCTCTCATTTCCTTCTAAACCATTTGGCAATGCTGATGCCCTCTGTTTTTTTTATGAGATTGCATCAGACTGGTTCTTTTCTCGTTGAAATTGTTTTGTCTCTGTTTACTTGCTTTTCCCCCTCTTATACATGTAGGCATGACTCAAGTTTCTGTCCCCAATCAGTCTTCTAGTCTCCTGTCTAAATATTCCTCAAGTACAGAGTGACCAAACTGGAGTTCGTCATTGCTCCCTACAGCTAGAAATCAATTTTGCTCTTGATTTCCCTAATGTTTTTTAATGACACTGTCATTCTTCTATTCACCTAGTGTTATGTCCTTAAAGTCATCTTTGACTTTTCCATTTCCCTTGTCCCCTGTGGTTAACTATTTGGCAGATCTCCTTGATTCTACCATTACAGTATTTTTTATCCTTTACTTTTTGGTTCTGTTCCCACTGCCTTGTCCAGTTTTTCATCATAACTTTCTTTTATTTCAATTTCACATTGATTCATTTTCTTTTCTCTATTCTACTACATTCTCCCTTGATCTGTCAGGTTAATACTACTACATTAAGGATTTGGCATTCACTTGCTAGGAAAGTACAGATAGTTATTAAGGCATGGCACAGTTTGTTTCCAGTTTATCATTCTACTTTAATTATACTGTTCACTTAAAGGTGTACCAGATTCTCCAAATTTTTATTTCCCAAGTATGTTTTGTTATTCTTCGTTTGCTCATGCCATTCCTGTTATCTTGAATGGTTTACCACCTGTAATTTAGACTCCTACTCATCTTTCAAAATTCAGTTCAAATACTGCCTTTTTCATGAGACTTTCCTCTTATTGCCTATCTATGTTTGTTGTTTCTAAACCTTGACATCTTGCTTTGTATTTAATTATTTGTATTTATATTCACCCATGCATTTTCCATGATGCCTAACTCATTGGAAGCACTTATTAAGTGAGTTTTGAACAAATGATTGTTGCAATTGAGATGAAGTATTTTAGCAGAGACAACTGACAGAATAAGATCTTGACTCATCTCAGTTGGCTCTTTCCTCCCTTCTGAAAAACTTTAAAGTAGAAGAAAATGCAATTTAGAAGAGGGACTTATTTCTGGTAATGGTCGAAAAGAATGAAATTGGCATACTTGGAATTTAAGGCTTCTCTTGCTGGCAGGATTGTGCATTTAGAATCAAGAAGCTTCTTAAAGGATTATCTGAGGTCTTACTCGTAAAACATGTATGTCTGGCACCAGTTTTAAAATGAGCTGTTTTTATGAGGTTGCACATGGTCTTTCTCCACTCCCTTCCCTGAAGCTAATTCTTAAGAGGTGAGACTTAGAGAAGTTTGGCCATGAAATAAAATAAAAGGTGAAGAAAGACTAATTTGCTTTCACTGAAATAAATGCAGTATGGAAAGTTTAGCATGTTGCCTTACATGTATAACACCTCATTTTTATTAATATACTATCTGGTATTGTGGTTGTGAAACTCACAAAGTATTACAAAGGCTTAATTTTTTTACTTTCAAAATATGATTGTTGATAATTATCTGTTGAATAAGAAGCCATTTTTAAATATTGGTTTTAGCTGGCACACTGTTATAACCGAAAAAGCATGTCCTTTGTTATGAAGAGGAAATAAAATTTGGGATGGTATTTGTGTAAATTTGATAGAACATCTTTACTTCACTTAGGAGATGAAGTATGATATTATCAATGTCCAAGTGAAATATCATGATTTTTAAAAAGACAGGAAATGAAGAAAAATTTCTTTGCAACTAGAGGAGTTATTTGGAGATAGATAATCAAATTATTGTGGTTGGAATTTTGCCAGGGGCAGAAGGTTAATTAGTGTTCTTATAGAAGTATTTCTCTACTTTGCATAGTCTTCAAAACTGTGATTTAAAAAAATTAATATATGATTGGGTATAATTAATTTAAAATTTCCTTTATGTAAATTACCTTCCAATTTATTTAGTAACTATTCATTAAGTACCTATTATATGCCAGGCACTGTGCTAAGGAATAGGGATACAAAGGTAATAGGAGACAATATCTGCTTTCTAGATGCTCATTGTCTAGTACGAAAGAAAGAATTGCAATACATTTTGATAAGTACAGTATCAGATATGTACTCATTTATGATTATTCATATGCACTTTAAACATAGCTGTGAAAAAGATCTTCATATAGCACCAACAACAATGAGAATGAAGAAGTACTACTATTGTGACTAAGTTTGAAAGAAGTTTAAGCTTTTTTTTTTTTTTTTTAAATTTTGGATTGAGGTCTTACTTTGTCACCCAGGCTAGAGTGCAGCAGCATGTTCATGGTTCACTGCAGGCTCAACCTCCTGAGCTCAGGCGATCTTTCCGCTTCAGCCTTCTGCTGTGCACCACCATGCCTGGCTAACATTGTGAATTTTTGTAGAGACCAGGTCTTGCTGTGTTGCCCAGGCTGGTCTTGAACTCCTGGGTTCAAGCAACCCTCTTGCCTCAGCCTCCCAAAGTGATTATAGGTGTGAGCCACTGCTTCCTGCCAAGAGTTTAAGACTTATTGCTATCTTGCTGAATACTCTGCTTGTTTCCATATAAAATGCTGGGTTACAACTCATATCAAAGTGATCATGTGATCTTACAGAACTCATATTCAAAGATACACACTTTTATATGGTAATGATGACTAATAATCTTTATGCCAGACATCAACAGATTTAGCAACAAAGCAAAACCATGGACTATATATGTTGTAAAAAACAGAAAAAGTAAAAATGATGAAAGCTAGTTTAATTTTTTTTTTTAATCAATGAAATTTGAAAATGGCTGTTTTGGAATTAGTTATTTTTCCTTCTTCTACAATATGTAGAGCCTGTTATCTGTACCATATTCTGATTTTTGGTTAAACATTGTCATTGGTTTTTTATTTGTCTTAGTATTGTCCTTCCTTACCAAGATTTTATGTTTTTTGAGAGCAAAGTATTCCTCGTAGTTTTACATTCGTCTCATCACCTACAGACTAATATAGACAGGTACTCAAGGCAAATTTGCTAAAACAAACAAAAGAAGTAGGATTTTGTTTGTTTTTTTGTCACAAAGGACATTTCAAATAATTTAGCCAATATTAGAGATTTCAGTGTTACTGAGGGGGGAATTCATCCCTCTGTAATAGATTAAAACAGCTCCTGATCAACAAGTAGAATATTCCTCTCAAAAAAAGGGAAAAATATTTCATTTGATTTTCTTTTTTTTTTTTTTTTTTTTGAGTTGGAGTCTCACTCTGTCACCCAGACTGGAGTGCAGTGGCATGCTCCTGGCCACTGCAGCCTTGACCTGCTGGGCTCCAGCGATCCTTCCGCCTCAGCCTTCCAAGTAGCTGGAATTACAGGCATGCGCTACCATGCCCAGCTGATTTTTTGATTTATTGTAGAGATGAGGTCTCGCTGCCCAGGCGGGTCTTGAACCTGCGGGCTCAGGCAATTCACTCACCTCAGCCTCCCAAAGGCACGGGATTACAGGCTGAGCCACTGAGCCTGGCTTCATTTGATTTTCAATGAGAAGGAACATAATAGATTTGAACTTTTGAGAGACTGGATTTCTGATTTTTGAATGGTAGGATGGTTTAGCTTTCAGTTAATTATTACCACAAATTTAACTTTATATAGACAACACAGATTAACAGGACAGGATAGCATTATTAATTTGAATTTTATAGATTCTGTATTGACTATACATGTAAGTTTTGTTTTCTTTTTATATCGGTCTATTAATTCTTACATGTTAGGGTACATCAGAGTCTCAGGCTAGAGGTAAATGTGAAATAATAAACGTGGGTAATATAGTGGATTTGGGAAGAAGAAAAAAATGAGTAGGATGTGTGCATAGCTCTTTTTACTTTTCTACTTTATCCTTTTTCTCTCGTCTTCTTTTGATGTAGAATTAAAAAGGAAGGTTATCATGCTGAAACTTACGAATTAGAGAAGACAGGTTTGCCATATTCTGAATTATTACTAACATTTTCTAAACACTTAGCAATCTGTTAGGACCCTAGGCATATTTATAAAATTAACTGTGTATAATGATTTTTTTTTTCTCTCTGATCACCTCCCTTTCTGAGCTTCCATCTCTAGACTCCTCTACTTTTCTAGGTTTCATTAATTCATTAGCAATTTTTATAAATTTCCTTCTGTGCCAGAATGCATTCAAGGCTCTAAGATAAGATTGAAATCAAGATAAAGACCCTGGACCCTTGGGACAGAAAATCTAACGAGTGGATAAAAACAAAAATCACCGTGAGTGAGTGATAATGACACAATAGGAGTAAACAAAGGGTACAGTAGGAATCTATAAGAGGGGCACCTACCCGCAGTGTGGATATTTAGGAAGAGCTTATAAGAAGGAGGACATGATTCATTTCTTAAGGACTTCTTGCTAACTCTCACAAGAAGTTCTGCTCTTTAAAATGTCCCTTCTCTCTTACTTCCCCATTGAAAACTAATTTTCTTGTCTCTGAAAATAAAGCAAAACTTAAATGTACATGGGGGTTGGTCCTTTTAAGAATCATTTGCACTAATAATAGGAGTTTATTAACATAAAAGTACTTATAATTGATTAATGGTGACATGGAAAGTTGAGAATCCGAAGGCAACCTCCCCCAATCATAATAAAATATTACTTAACATTTATGAATCCTTAATATTTGTCAGGCGTAATATATAAGCTAAACACCTTATATACATTATCATATATTCAAGTGAAGTATGCAAGCACAGCAAACTCTTTAACTCCAACTACCTGTTTCCTTCATCTTTTATAGGCATTCTTTTCTCTGTAGGCACCTGAAAAAAAAAGTCTGCTTATGAAGCCCAGTAGCTTAGCACAGCATTCACCAATAGTAGAAAGCTTTAATTCATTAATTTTCAGCTTTTGTGAGGTGGGTTTGGAGAACTGGGAAGCATGAATATAGTTTGAGAAAACACATTTAATGTTATAATTGCCTTTATTTTTATTAGGTCACAATATCTCATTTAGTTTGAAATTTCAAATAATTGTAAAGGAGGTGAGGAGGTATTTATGTTTCCAAAAGTGAGCATGGATTTTTTTTGTTTGTTTTTTGAGTTGGAGTCTCACTCTGTCGCCCAGACTGGAGTGCAGTGGCTGCTCCCGGCCACCGCAGCCTCCACCTGCTGGGCTCCGGCGATCCTTCCACCTCAGCCTTCCAAGTAGCTGGAATGACAGGCATGCACTACCACGCCCGGATGATTTTTTGATTTATTGTACAGATGAGGTCTCGAACCCGTGGGCTCAGGCAATCCACTCACCTCAGCCTCCCAAAGGCGCGGGATTACAGGCTGAGCCACCGAGCCTGGCTAGTGAATGGATTTTAAACGATTTCATAAATGCTGCTTCTTAGATTTTGAGGCTCTCTGATTCTATTTATCTTATTATGAAATTTATGAAGAATGCTTTTGAACTTGATTTACGTGTTCATACCTGTCCTATTTTATACCTTTCTTAATTACTTGAAGGCAGCAACATTGAACAGACAAAAAATATTGAATTCTAATGAGCTATCTCTAGTCTGCCCTTATTAACAATTTACTATTTTTTGAGAGTGGTGAATTTGTGAGCTCCAATACTGTTTAGTATTTAGTAATCTCTGGTCATGAAGGGGAACACATTTTTTAATGTTGAAAATCAACTTTATTGAGATAAGATTTACATAGTATACTCATTTTAAGCATAGTTTGATCGTTTTGAAAAATGAATATATGTATTCATATAACCATTACCTTAATTAAGAAATAGAACATTTCCATCATCCCAGAAAGTTCCTTCATTTCACTTTGCAGTCATTCCCACCTCTCTTCCTCGCTCTATCTCTAGGCAATCACTATTCTGCTTTCTGTAGCTATATTGTACTTTTTCCTTTTCTATGTTGGAATCATACAGTGTTTACTCTCTTTTGTACTGGCTACTTTTGGTTAGTATGATGTTTTTATGAGTCATCCATGTTTGTTGTATGTATCAGTAGTCCTTTTTTTTTTCCTTTTTTCCCAGGTAGTATTTCATTATATGGATATATCACAATTTGTTTATCCATTCATCTGTTGATGGACATTTGAGTTGTTTCTGGTTCTTGACTTCTATAAACAAAACTGCTGTGAACATTTGTGTAACATTCATTGTATGGACATGAATTTTTATTTCTCTTTGGAGTAAAATTCCTGGGGTATATGTAAATGTATGCTTACCTTCATAAGAAGTTTTCAAATGACTTTCCAAAACGTTTGTATACTCCCACCAGCAATGTTATGAGAGTTCCAGTTACTCCACCTCCTTGCCAGCACTGTTATGATTAGTGTTTTTAGCCATTCTGGTTGGTGTATGGTGGTATCACATTGTGGTTTCTATTTGCATTGTCCTGATGATTGCACATGTTAGGCATTTTTGCATGTGCTTGTTGGCCATTGGTGTTTCTTTATGATAGGTTTGTTTATGTTGTTTGTCCCCTTTAAAATTTGATTCCATTATTACACTGTAAGGTTATTAAAAACATATAATCTGGATACAGGTCCTTTATCAGATATTTGTTGTGTGAATATTTCTCTTTGTGACTTTCCTTTTCATTTTCTTATCAGTGTCTTTATAAGAGCAGATGTTTTAAATTTTGCGTCTAACTTACTTGTCTTTTTCTTTATGGTTTACAGAGATCTGTTCCCACCCTAAGTTCTTGAGGATTTTTTTTCCTATGTATTCTTCTGAAACATTTTAGCTTTTTGTTTAGACCTATGATTTACTTTAATTGAATTTTTGCATAGGGTATGGTTCAAGGTTCAAAGTCTACATTTTCTATATGGGGATCTAGTTATTTCAGTCTTCCATCTATAGTAATACACACACACAGCATATATACATATATTTTTTATTAATGTATTTTCTTTAACACATCCATTGGGTTGTACACAATGGTATTTAAAGTTGTTGCTCTTTGTATAAAAATTTTATTTAGAAAAAGTTTTTATTTTTCAGTCATCTATTGTCGTCATGTTGTTTTGCATGTTGACTTTGCTGAAATGCTTAGATTCTGCAAAGCTGGAAGTATATATTAAGACTCTGGCTAACAAAATTTAGGATCTTCAGATCTGATCTATGATAAAACAGCTCTGGGTACTTATCAGGGTTTTACTCCAGGAAATTCTTATTCCTTTGGTTTGGTTCCCCTTTCTCTCATCTTGCCTTGGCAATTTTCATTTGCTGTTTAACCAGAAAGAAAAGTTCTCCTGTAGGAGTCAGGTGAGTATATGAAAGAGGTGAAAAATTGGTTGAGCTCACAGGTGCTTTCTCACTTTTTCTTTTTTTCTGTGAGCCATGTTTTTTCTTCCCCCTGAATTCTTTCCTTTCTCTTTCCTTCTCAGGGTAATAGCTGCAGGTATTCTGTAAGCACCTTCTTTCTTTCTGTAGTCTGTTTGCCTGAGTATGTTTTCTTGAGAATAAGATTGGATGACTCTAGAATTTTCCTTGGAATGCTCCTTGCCTAATGTTCTAAAGTGCTTCATTTTCTTGGGTTAAACACCAATTAGGGCACCAAAAACGCAGGGTAGCAGGGGAGGATTTTATATTACAGATAACTAGCATAGATGTGAATGAACTTTTCTTCTATCTGTCTCATCTAATACTTCATCTTTTCCAGTTTGCCTTAGCTGTTTTAATATTGGAGCAATTCTGTTCTTCCTCTCCAGTGAGCACCCAATATATGTGACTCTCCATGATGTTCGTATGTTAATTTTGTTTATGGGGGTTTGTGTTCTTATTTTATATGTGGGATTCATGTGCTACCTTGTGTTTCTCCAAGTAGAACACAGTTCATTATTAATATATAATTATTTTCTTTTTCCTTCTCTGTTTTCTCTTCTTTCTCTCTTTACCCTGTGGTTCTTATGCAGGTCTTGTTCAGCGTTGTGTAATCATCCAGAAAGATGACAATGGATTTGGGCTGACGGTCAGTGGAGACAATCCAGTCTTCGTACAGTCTGTCAAAGAAGGCAAGGCATTTTAAAAAATAGTTTTGTCACTTGGGAGCAAACAGCGAGAATAGAAAAACTTAAATAAGTAATGTTTATTGCCCAGAATAGAATAATTACATAGATTGCAGGTCATATGGACTATTAATGCTCAATTTGTAGTGTCATAGTCATAGGAATGAATTTATCCTAGCTGATATTTTTTATATTTTATAGAAGGAAAATAGTTCTTACATAGTTTTAGAAATCATGTGACTCCTTGATTATGATACTTAATGTGTCAACACCTGAAGAGCTTCTAGAATTTCAGGTTTTCATGGCACCAGTGATATTTTGGTAGAGACAGATTAAAGAGATGGTTATAGACTCAAGAATATCAGTTATTTTCCCAAAACGACAATATTTTCTGATATTGTCATATATCGAATACTTCTTATATGTTGCGTGCTGTAATTTGAGGTAGATAATTTTGTATCCCTATTTTGTAGGTGATATTGAGGCTTAAAGTAAACAAACATAAAATCAGTACAAGGTCACACAACTAGTAAATGACAGAGGCAAGTTTGAACTTGAAGTCTGTCTGACTTTACAGCCCATATTTTTAACCACTTTGTTACAGTGACTCTTTGTCAGTAAATGCAAATGAATCACATTTTAAGTAGTTAATTTCTCATACAGATGGAGCAGCCATGCGGGCTGGAGTACAGACAGGTGATCGAATCATCAAGGTAAGGCAAAGACTATTATGGAATTAATGATGGAATTAAAAAACAATATATATTGGCTGTATTCTGATTTTTTTTCACTTGGATTTTTATAAAAAGCCCCATATTACATATGATAGATCTGTTGACTATAAAAATTTGTTTTACTTTTTTTAAAGTTATTATTATCCTTTACTGAAGAGGTTTGAAAAAATGGAGTAATATATGTTCTTGGGTAGGGGAATATCTCACTGTTGTAAAGATCATTTTTCTCCAAATGAATCTGTTAACAAGAAATTCTCATCACAGTATAGGTTGAGCATTTCTAATCTGAAATCCTAAATGCTCCAAAACCTGAAACTTTTTGAGTTTATGTGGAAATTACGTGGAAAATTTCACATCTGACCTCATGTGACGGGTCACAGTCAAAACACAGTCAAAACTTTGTTTAGCCAGGTGTGGTGGCACGAGCCTGTACTCTCATCTACTCGAAAGGCTGAGGAGGGAGGATTGTTTGACCACAGGAGTTGAGACTGTAGTGCACAAGAGTTGAGACTGTAGTGCACAATGACTGTACCTGTAAATAACCACTGCATTTCAGCCTGTGCAAAATAGTGAGACCCTGTCTCTTAAACAAATCAAAACTTTGTTTCATGTACAAAATTATTTAAAATAGTGAATAAAACTATATTCAGGCTATATATATAAGGTGTGTTTGAAACATAAATGAATTTCATGTTGAAACCTAGGTCACATCTCCAAGATGTCTCATTAGGTATACGTAAATATTCCAAAATTCAAAAAAATCCAAAACACTTCTGGTCCCAAGCATTTTGAATTTGGAATACTCAACCTGTATATGAATAGAATTGTGATGGTGGATGTCAATTTGATTATTCTTCCAAGTGAACTTTACAAAGGTATAAGAATAACTAAAAAAAAAAGTTTGTTATAACTATGGGTATGTATGAAAAGAGATGGTATGGCTTCATTTAAATATGTGACTCTAGTCTAAACATAGACCTACCAGTGGAACACAGTAGAGTATAGAAATAAGCCATGAATTCAGATCAGTGGAGAAAGAATGAATTAGTCAGTAATTACTCCTGAAACAATTGATTAATATGATTACTTAAAATCAAATTATTATATAAGAAAAAGTAACTGTGAACATATTTTACAGACAATAATTTGGGAGAAATATTTGAAATGTATCACAGAACATGATATGCTTAATTGTAAAGAACACTTTAAAATTACTAAGAAAACAAATATTCTAGTAGAAAAGTGGGTAAATAATTTTATCAGGCAACTCCCCAAAGTAATTGAAATAAATAACATTAATGGAGATATGCCCAATCTCACTAACAGCCAAAAAGTAGAAATTAAAATGGTAAGTAAAAAATATATTTGGTTGTCAGAAAATTTAAGGGTTAGTGATGGTTTGGGTATGATAAAAGAGCTAGTCTCCTAAGTTTGTTGTGAATATAAATTTGTTAAAATCAGTTTGGATGGAAACCTATGAATATGTATCAAAAGCATTTAAGATAGTATATAATCTTTGACCAACAATTTTGCTTTGAGGAACTTACCAAAGGAAATAAGTATACAAATGTGAAGTGATATGTGTACAGGAAAATTTATTTTGGGTTTTACATGACTTTGTAAACTTAGGGCTAGAAAAATAAGTTATGTGTAATCTACATCTTCTAAAAAGAATGGATTAGGTCTATGTGTACCTATATTGAAAGATACTTACAGTACAGTGAAAAAAATTGTTGTTGCAGGATAAAAGGCAACTTTAATATGTATGTTTGTAACATTTGTAAACATCCTAGTTAACAGTGATTATATCATGAGGCATGATACGTAAACTTTTACTTCTTTTTAACACACTGATATATTTGCGCTTTACATTAGTATTACTGACATCAAATAAAAAATAATTTTTTTAAAGTGAGAAAGCAGGATTTATTAAGAGAACAGAAAAGCTCCCACAGTAGGAGAGAACCCGAAGGGGTTTCCCCCAAAAATAAAACTAATGTTATATCCATGTTTGATATTTTTTACATGAAGTTTTTGGTTAGTGGAGGATTTGGATTCTACATTTAGCCTGTCTGAAAATTAATTTTCTTTATAAAGTTTAAGTCATGGTTGAAAAACTAAAGGTAAATTGAGTATTATTGTAGACATATTGATTTTAATTTATTTTAAAATTTATTATAACTTCGGCAAATTGATAATTAAAAGCAAAGAGATCTTTTCTATTTGTAAGAGTTCTTAACTGTGAAGGATTTGTAAATCTGTTTCATGGTTAGTTTGTCATTTGTCATGGTGAATAAGTTGTAATGTTTTTAATATCAAGACCTTGTTTTGTGTTGAAGTTCATTTTGTTGCTGAATATACCTTATAAAATAGTGGTGAAAGCTGGTCTGGGTGCAGTGGTTTATGCCTGCAATCTCTGTGCTTTGGAGGCTAAAACAAGAGGGTTGCTTGAAGTTGTGAGTTTGAGACCAACCTGTGCAACTTAGCGAGACTGTATCTACAAAAAAAAAAAAATTAGCTATGTTTGGTGGTATGCGCTTGAGCCCAGGAGTTCCAGGTCATAGTGAGCTGTAATTGAACTACTGCATTCCAGCTTGGGAAACAGAGCAAGACTCTGTCTCTTAAAAAAAACCAAAAAACCCAAAACAAAAGAATAGTGCTGAAAGTGAATATTGAATCAAATACATATATACAGAGGGTGCCAAAAAATGAATGCACATTTTAAGAAAGAAAATAACTGTATTAAAACTGTAGTGTTCAATGTATACAGATAACAGAAGATGAATACAAGTCACGTTTGACTTCTGCAGTTACACTTTGCTTCCATAATTCAGTTAAACTTTGAAAAGTTAATACATAGATAACATCACTTAAAATGTGTATACATTTTTTGGCACTCCTGGTATTTTAGTGTATCCCTGTTTATTATATTATATTGTAATTGCTTATATTATGAATGACACTTCCTGAAGTCAGTTTATCTGTTGTCTCAATAGAATTTATCTGACAAACAATTTTTATTTCTTACAGGTGAATGGAACTCTGGTGACTCATTCAAACCATTTGGAGGTGGTGAAGCTAATCAAATGTAGGTGAATGTTATTCTCAGTTTTAATTGTTTTCTGAAACCCTTAAAGCAAGGATCAGCAAACATTTTCTATAGTAGGCCAAATAATAAATATTTTAGGCTTTGTGAGTCATATAGTCTACTTCGTGACTCAGTCATTATAACATGAAGGCAGCCATAGACAATATATACATAAATGGGTGTGGCCATGTTTTAATAAAACTTCATTTGCCAAATTCTTCTGTGGGTCTGATTTAGTCCCTTGGCTGGAGTTTGCTGCCACCTACATTGAAGGAAAGTCTGACATGAAAACTCTTAACTTACTAAGAAATATGTTTTGTTAACTCCATTATGTGGTTGATTATAATTCTCTTGTCATTCTTGATAATATTGAATACATAAGTTTGAAAAGAATGCATGAGTCACCTTAGAGGTTGAGAAATCAGATATAATGGCCTAATAAACTGAAGTGGAACTTTAAAATAACCATCTAGTGCAATCATTTTCCCTCAGATAAGTAAATGATTATATAATCCAGGGTAGCAGTCTTTTCTTGGATAATCTCTAAGGCTAAGGATTTATTATTTCAGTTCTTCATGGGGAAACTGAGGCTTGCAGTGATGGGAGTCTGTAACTATCCCCTTGTTACTTTTGAGTCAAAGATGAATGCATGCTCTTCCAATAAAGTATGGATAGGCCAGGTCCCAGCCAGTTGCAGGGCCTCAGTTCTCTTCTATCTGCACAGGGAGAAGGAAAGGTTCCATGGCCCTGTGAGCTTTGCTTCTAAGTGGTGAAGGGGCAGGATTTCTGAATCTCAGAATAGGGAGAAGTCTAGGCTCCATATATTTTCCCCTTTCTGGGCCTGAGTTTCCCCTTGTTATCCTTTAACCTCTTCTGCTTTTCAAAAGAGAGTTTATATTTTCTAATTGCTTCATTTATTGAATGGAAAACAACATGGCAAATATATCAGAAGTAAAGAAAGAAAGTCACGTGAGTCCCACAACCTAAAACATAACTTCCTTTTTCTTTGTTCTGGCCTGGTTTGGGCTTTATGTATTTGCTGCTATATCTCTTAAGGAAAGAAAAAGGATGACTTAAAATAAACTGAATGCAGTGGAAAAAAAAAAGAATTTATGATCTTTTACATCAGATTCCTCCAGAGGAAAGTAGACTACAATTAAGAGATAGCTGTTTGTAGCCAAGCAGAATCACTACTGTTTTATTTGTTTCTTTTCATTGGGTGTATGGACATCTTTAGAATACATTTAATAAGCAAAATTTTCTGAATTGTTTTACCTTTTCATCAGAACACCAGTGCTCTAAATGGTCACTTTGATCATAGTTTTTAACTTTAGTTTTTTTTTTAAAAACACAGTGATCAAAATTAGACTCCATATTTGAATAATTTTGATTACTTATTTAATGAGATTGTGATTTATAAATTTTTACATGCTACGTAAATATGACTTACGTGAATAAGTATATGCCTGATGTCTATTGTAGAGTATTAAAGTAACATTATTTCTTTAGTTTTCAATATAAATTTTACCTTAAAAATTTGGGAGGTCGAGGTGAGAGGCTTGTCTGAATCCAGAGGTTCTAGACTAGCCTGAGCAATTCGGCGAGACCTTGTCTCTACAATAAATCAAAAAATAATCTGGGCATAGTAGCACATGCCAGTAGTTCCAGCTACTTGGAAGGCTGAGGCAGAAGGATCACCTGAGTCCAGCAGGTCGAGGCTGCGGTGGCCATGATCATGCCACGCACTCTAGCCTGGGCGGCAGAGTGAGACTCCAACTCAGAAAACAAAATCAAAAACAAAACTTAAATCCTAGGATTATAGCAATAGATTACTTATCCAACAGTGACGATGTAGTTAAAAACTTAACACAAAATGCTCAGAGTATCCAGAACATATAAATTTGACATATCTAAAACCTGTGTCCTGTACTAGCAATAGAGTTCCTGTATGTCCTACTTTACATTGCATATTCTCGATATAATAAAGTGATTTCAAATCAGAACAGTTTAGAAACAGCCAAAGAAGGGAAGGGAAGAGCTGAGAAGCTATTGGAGGCAAGCACATGGTCAAGTGGAATACAACAGATGACCTTCTGACAGAGAGCAGTAAGATTGGAAAGCTCTTACAAAGTGTTTATACTTAAAATTCCTTCAGATCATAGCACTTGTGACTATTAAGTGGAACAAAAAAGTTTTTAAAACCCTAAAACACTGTGAAATAATTGATAGTGAGTTCTATCGGAGGGTTAAATTGGGAGACAAGTATAAAGTACATTTAAAAGTTCTAGTGACCACTTCCCATCCCTACTATAGAAAAGGCCAATTTTATCTCCTTTTACATATGTATTTCAATATTCCTGATCTGTAATGTGTCTGTTCTTTGAAGGCTTCTCTTTTTAACCAGTTATAACTCCTGTCCTGTTCCCTCAAATATTAATGAGTAAACAAAATATTTAATGTGTATTTATTTGGATGTTTCCATTAGAGTTGTAATTTTACCTTTTTAAAAAAATTATGATTGCATCTGTTTGTCTTACTACATTTTAATTTAACAGGGCACTCTTTTTTCAATTAAGTTCAAGTTTTTTTGTCATCACATCCTCCAATTTCTCAAACTAAGACATGAATAAAACATAATTGAAAACCCCCTAAAAAAAAAGTTCTATTGAAATGTTTGAGAAATAGGTTTTGTTATTTAAAGGTCAACTATCTAGAAAAGTCTTTTATTTGGAATATCTCATTTCTTTTTGATGTTAGATTAATAATAAATGTTTGTTGTTGAGTCGTTCTGTTTATGATGAATTTTACTGTCAATATTTTTCTTCCCTGCAATGTGTCTAGTGAATTTCTGTCAACTCCTTCAGTTTTTCTACTAAAATTTACTACTTATTGTTTTTCCCATTTTTGTGGAATAATTTTTGGTCATATTCATTTTATAAAGTTAATTTGAAATTGCATTGTTATATTACAGAATATTCATTAAGCTCTGCCTAATTAGTATCATCTTAAAATTTGAAGATTTAAAAAAATATATATATTTTTTGAGTTGGAGTCTCACTCTATCACCCAGACTGGAGTACAGTGGCCGCTCCCGGCCACCGCAGCCTCGACCTGCTAGGCTCCGGGGATCCTTCCGCCTCAGCCTTCCGAGTAGCCGGAATTACAGGCATGCGTTACCATGCCCGGCTGATTTTTTGATTTATTGTAGAAATGAGGTCTTGCTGCCCGCGGGCTCAGGCAATCCCCTCACCTCAGCCTTCCAAAGGCGCGGGATTACAGGTTGAGCCACCAAGCCCGGCTGATTTTTAAAAATTTACATTTAAAAAACTAGTTGGACATAGCTACTAGGATGGTTAATATTAACACTTCTCTAAATTAAGAAAATATATTCTTGGGGTTATAAATTTTATTTGCTTTTAGGTAATATTTGATTTTTTTTTTTTTGAGTTGGAGTCTCACTCTGTTGCCCAGGCTGGAGTGCAGTGTCATTCTCACGGCCACCCCAGCTACGACCTGCTGGGTTCTAGCGATCTTTCTGCCTCAGCTTTCCATGTAGCTGGGACTACAGACACGCGCTACCACGCCTGGCTAATTTTTTTTTTGATTTATTGTAGAGACAATGTCTTGCCAAGTTGCCTGGGCTGGTCTCGAACCCATGGGCTCAGGCAATCCACTCACCTCAGCCTCCCAAAGTGCTGGAATTACAGTCTGAGCCACCGAGCCCGGCCAGTAATATTTGGTCTTATGATGAAGTAATTTGCTATCTGAAGGTGTCATTGTTCTTTTAAATTTTTAGGGCAGTCATAAAAGAGAAATGACAAATTGTATAATTTTTCTGTGGAGACAGATTATGGGATTGTCTCTTATAACAGAATCTTTTAGAACTGTCAATAGATTAAGTAGTGAAATGCTACAAAAAGTTTCTTGACAATGTTCTTTTCCCTTCCCTTTCCTTTTTCCCATCTCCCTGCCCCAAGCTGGTTCCTATGTAGCTCTCACTGTTCAGGGACGCCCACCTGGGTCGCCCCAGATTCCACTTGCTGATTCTGAAGTAGAGCCATCAGTCACTGGACATATGTCTCCCATCATGACATCCCCTCATTCACCTGGAGCATCTGGGAATATGGAGAGAATCACTAGTCCTGTGCTCATGGGGGTAAGAGTAAGAAAATTTCTTAGTAAATGCTCAATTGTGTAAGAATGCCTTTACTTAAGAGTTTTGAAGTATTAGGCTGATGAACAAATCAAGTTTAAGTTTCTAGAAAATGACTTCGTAATATAAAAAGTATATAATAATTAGGAATCATTATAGAGTATTGTAATAGAGCAGATTCAATTAAATAAATATTAAACATTTACCATATATAAAGCAATGTACCACCCACAACAGTATAATAAAGATATTCTATCTTCAGGATTCTTAGTCATTTTAGAATGTATACTTTGGAGGATAGGGGTTTGTTGTTGTTTTCTTTGTTTGCTTACCCCATTACCTGAAATATTGCTTGCCATCTAGTAGGTTCTCAGTAAACTTCTGTTGATTAAGATTAAATCAAAAGTGTATAAGTTAGTATAATACAAAAGCAGAATGTAGACATTATGAAGGAAAAATAATAAATTCTATGAAGAGTCAAAGGAGGGAGAAAGCACATCTGGCAACGATAAGGAAGGCCTTTAAGAAAAGGATTTTATTTGAATTGAGCCTTGAAAAACAGGCAATATTTAATTGGTAGTGATGGTAAAGGGAATTCAGATAGAGGAAGTAGATTAAACAGTTTAAAAAGCTAAGAAAGCATCAGATAGTTTTGGGAAGTAGCCAGCATTTTTGTTTGTTTGGTGCTTGTTAAGGATGTACATAGTGGAAGATGAACTTGAAAAGAGTACTTTGACCATAAATTTTGAAAAATCGTAGCTATCAGGCTAATTTACATGTAACAAGATAAGCAGTGTTTTTTTCTTGAGCAAAGGAGTGACATGATTATAATAGAATTATAGGAAGATTAATTTTTAAAAATATTATAGGGCTATAAAACAAGGAAAGATGTTGGGTGGTGAGTTAGAGAGCTGTCTTTATATTTCAGGTAGGGGATTCTGGGAATTTGAGCCCTGTGTAGGGATTGATAATAAAGAGCCAAATGAGGGAAAGTGTAAGATATTATTCTTGTACTGTAACAACTTTATTTCTCCAACTAATATCAATATTTAGTGTTTTCGGGAACCCAGAATAGTAAAAGTGAAATAGAAGAGCAGAGACTTTTCTCTAATTTTTTAATCTTTGTAAGTATCATGTCTAAAAGCCTATCCTCATAACCCAGAAATAAAGAACATTCTAATAGTACTAATCATTGAAACTGAGGCAGAGCACTGTTTTTTTCCCTCTATTTTAGCTTCACTTTTCCTGTATTGGTGGTTGTTTGTTTGTTTTTTTGTTTTTCTAGGAGGAAAACAATGTGGTTCACAACCAGAAAGTAGAAATTCTGAGAAAAATGTTACAGAAAGAACAGGAACGGCTGCAGGTACTGAATTAGAAATGGGGCTGTTTATAGGTGAATAAAAATGTAAATGGGCATAGTTGAGTTGGTGTTTATTATAATTATAATCATAATCAAGCAGTATTGTAATCGATGCCCTTAGCTATTTTATTGGTTAAGAATAAAATTTTTCTATATTTTCTTTACTTAAGTAATTAATTCTCAAAATATTTTTATAACTTTGCAGTTATTGCAGGAAGATTACAACCGAACACCTGCCCAAAGATTGCTAAAAGAGATCCAAGAGGCCAAGAAACACATTCCTCAGCTGCAAGAGCAGTTATCCAAAGCCACAGGCTCTGCTCAGGTAGCATCACTATTAAAAATGCTACCCAACTTTTGGCAGGAGAATTTTCTTCTGGGAATGTGTCAGAGAATGTTGCAGTTACCTTTTTAAAAAAGTTATTTTTCTAGCATAGGACCACAGGATGTCCTGTTTAGGATAGTACAGAAGTAATGATTAACAAAAATAAATGTGGGCTTCTGATTGCTTGCTTGCTCATAATATCCACATTTCTTTGTTCCATAATAATATAAAAAAGAATTGGGTGCCTTTGCTTTGATGTGACAAACTGCTACAGTGTATTTAGATCATATATTTACATTTTTTGTGCTTTATTCTGCCATCTTGAAACACAATGGCGGTTGGTATGTTTTTACGTAGGGACATGAAGTTTTTAAACAGCAGGCATTGTGCTAAATATATGGACAAGCATTTTCTTAATCTGTATTACAACAGTAGCCCTCTGAGGTTATATACCATTATTTTCCCCCAGTTTACATATACACTTAGAGAAACGAAAAGAGATTAAGTGACTTGTCTGAGGTCACATAGGTGAAAAGTGATAGAAATAGAATTCAAACCCAGTCTGGGATTTCAAAGCATGTTCATACTCTTAATGACTTTATTTTTATTATAATTTAAAAATAGATTTCAATAAAATTTGCCATATAGGTATGTTATGGAGATAATGGTCTCATTAGAAAAAAATAGTTCGGCATTTGTATTTCATACAGACTTTTGTAATATTCAGATATGGAATATATAAAACACCTTATACCTTGTCTTAAAGCAAAATGGATAAATTACCTATACAATTTTAAAATGGGTAAAAGCTGTTGATTTGTCACCGTTCCTGAGTTAAGTCTGAAGTGAAAGGCACTTACATAGTCATAGAACTCGGATTTTTTTTGAGATCATCTAGCTTAATATGTTTATTTTCAGGTAAAAAAATAATATTGTAGTTCAGAAACTTAGGGCCTAAACTGGTCAAATGACTTACACAAGGCCTTGCAGTATGTAAGGTCTCCTGACATCCTAGTTTAGTATACTTTTCATTACACATCATTTTTCTTCTGTTCCTTTCAGTCCCAATAGCTGTGTCACACATTTTGAGTATTATGCTTCGTTAGTGTTGACAGTTTTATGTTATTACTGAGCAAAGACTACATTCTTATCCCATAGAACAGTAACAATATAAATGCGATTCCTGACTGAAAAGCTTATAATAATTTATGTTATAGCATTGTCTCCCAGAATTGGCAATTTATTGCAACTCTGGAAGTACTGGAAGGCAGCTGGAAGGAAGCTAACCGGAAGTTATAATGTAATAACCTTTATTAATGGGTAGATAATAGAAATTATATACATTTTAATCAACTATTTTTCCTTTCTGCTTTACTTGGAAGTTTGAACTTTTATTCTCTTTGTTAAAATATCACTTTCCCTGCCTTTAAGGCATGCCATACTGAAATCATAGATTTAGTAGTGTTTTATGGTTTTTACTACTAGAACTTTATGCATCCTTCACTACATCACAGTTGTCCAACATTTAGCAGTCTTACTCTAGATTGTAGTGACCTATTTTTCATTATGCAGGAAGTAATGAACATTTTCTTTTGTGTTTGTGTGTGTGCGCTCTTTAATTTGCTTTAGGATGGAGCTGTAGTCACACCCTCCAGGCCTCCAGGTGACACCCCAACAGTCAATGAGGCAGAAGTAGATCCTGGAGATGGACTGGGCAGGACTGACTGTTGCTGTGCAGATGCTTCTCGGCCCAGTAGTGACAATGCAGATGTAAGCATTAGGTGTTCTAAATCTTTATTTTCTTGTATCCTTCCTTATAACCCCTTGCTAGATTTTATTTTTCATTCTGTAAATTAGAGGTTTTATTACTTTTTACCATCTCCATCTTTCATATACCAATTTGATGTACAGAAATTCTGAATACTGTTATATATGAACTTTTAATTCCAGAGTTCACTTTTTCCTTTGAACACCCATTGCCAACTGTTTCTTTTGCAGAAATGGAATTTCCCAGCAGGTATCTTTTTTGTGGGTAGAGAAGTTAATAATGCCTGTGCATTCTTACTGAACCGAGAGACCAACTGTTGATATCTTTAAGAGCATGTTAATATTCCACTTGTGGTCAAAGTGACTCAGTCTTGAATCACAAAGAGGAAAAGACTTAGTTCTGTTAGATAGACTTCAGTTAATAGCGCAGGTTTAGTTATAGCACTTTCTTGATTAATCCAGAAACTGCCAGGTGAACATGGGTTCTGTTAAGAAGATGGTAATAAAATATTTTAAGTTGAATATGGTATAGCACCATGTCATATGAATACTTACAAGCTAAGTTCAGTGTTACTTAGCAATACTTCGTAAGTAGTATGCAAGGACAGGAATAATGATTAAAAAAAATAGATCATGCTCTTTAAAAGTGTTGAGGGAAGTATTCCTGAGGCAGTGTCTTTGCAGCTTTGGGATATGGAATAAATTTAGTGGATTGTGGTCAGTATTTTAAAAAAAGGAATAGGGAATAAGAGTGCTTAGCATGTAGAAAAGGTGTTACTTTTTGTGATTTTTGATACATATACACATATGTGCTGGATAACAATGTGAAGTTTCTCTCTTATTAAAGGTTGTGGTTAAAAAAATTGAAAGCCATGGTTTAAGTCATCATTCAGGCTATTGGAGGCTTAGGCCGAATGACTCAGTTCTGCATGCAAGAAAAATTTGAGTTTTTTTCTTTTTTGAAAGATGGTGATAGAAGTCTTGTGATTGGGTTGGCTAAAGGTATGAATGGAAAATTTCAATTTTGACTGAAGAAAAAAAATGATAATAGCCTATTAGCATTTATTGGGCATGCATAACATACACTGTGGTGTTTTACATTCTTTATCTTAGCTAATTCTCATAGCAGCCTTATGATGTAGTACTATTGTTATTATAGCCTTACAAAATAAAAAAAAAACTGTGGTCAAAGGGAATTAACTGACTTGCCAAACTTACTCAGGCAATAGATGGTCTGCCTCCACCGAGCTCCAAAGTACCAGTACTCTAAATATAAACAAAAACACTGAAGTATGAAAAGCCATAACATTTTGAAAGAGCAGTGAATATTTTAAGGCAACCTGGTGTTAACTAGGGTTATGGATGAAATGCCTAGAGATTATCTTAGAAACAAGGTCTTGAGTCCAGGGATAAAGAACTTCAACTTGTCCTAGCAGCATACACTGCTTTCGGGAATCCTTCTCATACTTTCCTTTTTGATGTAGTGCTGCTTCTCTTCTTTGTTTTCATGGTTTGGTTCTACTATTAGATGGGAAGTTCCTTGAGAGCTCAGGAACTGTCTTATTTGACTTTATGTTTCCAAAGTATGGCAAATTGTATTCATGCAGAGCAAGTGACACCCCTGAGAAATTTGAATTTTATCTTGTATTTAGAGTAATATTACAATGAAGTATGTGGTTTAGAAATATAACTTTGTAAGTTAACTAGAAAGTATAGAAATAGGACATTCCAGTGAATTAAGATCGTTTGGTATGTAATTGATATTTAACAAGGATTTGAATGGACAACAACATGAATGAGTAAAGTGTTTGGGCTTTATCTTGCATGCAGAAGAGAGGTACCATCAGAAACATGTCAGTGTGGAAAATGATTTGGAGTAAAGAGACAGGAAGATCTGTAACAAAAGAAGACTGCTTGGCTTAACTGAAACTTAACAAATGTGTGTCAAATGAATAACATTTATTGAATACTTACTTTGTGCCAGAGGTTATACCTAATGCTTTACTGATACTCTTTTTAACGTTCATAATAATCTTAAAGAAGCAGTATCACTATTTTCTAGATAAGGAAACTAAGGCCACACACATGAATATTATACAAATACAGGTGAGAAATGATAAAGCCCGGACTAGGCTATCTGCTGAACGTACAACAGACTGAATTCCTGCAAGTGCCTGTTCAAGGTTAAAAATGTTGCTCTTAGCTTATGGATTTCCATGTTTGTTTCCATTATACTGTAGTAAGTTTGGAGGAACTAGGCTTCTTATCTTTTGCGTCAGTGCTTTTAGCTTTTTTTCCTCATTTTTATAAAATGGTCTTCTAGTAGTGTTCATATTATCGTTGTAAAAAATGTTCTGTGCTTTTGCTCATCTTGGGGAAGGCTTTAAAGAATGTTTTCTGCATACCAATTCCCCATACCAAGTTCTCACAAGAGAAGTAACCTGGTAACAAATCGTGATCTGAAGTTCAGAGCATCTGCCTTTCTGAGTTTCAATTTGTGAATAATGTTTTTGAAAAATCACTTTTTTGGGAAAATTTTAAAGCATATTCCAAAGTGGAGACTGGCATAATGACCATTGTCATGTCTCTGATAAGCCTGCCTCAGCAGCCATCAACATGCGCTCAAACTTGTTTTGTCTTTGTCCCTTATTCCTCATATTCTCCAACACTGGATTATTTTAAAGTAAATTCAAGGCATTATTTTTTTAATAGGTCTAAGAGATAAGATGTTTTAAAAATATAGCTGTAGTATCCTTATCAAAGCTTAAGAATTACTATTTTCTTAATATTTGATGGCCTTAATTGTCCAGGTGATGTCAACAGGATTCCTTCATTATAAAATTTCACATCAAGCTTTTGTGTAATGTTTTTATATTCCATTGATGATCAAAATGCCTAGATCCATTATTTAATTAGGAGTTTCAGAAAGATGATATAACTTTGTCATTCTTTCTGTATTTATTAGATGGAATTATTTTATAAAGAAGTATTTTCCCTTACTATTAATCTAATATTAATAAATATTAGATTATCCTAAAATACAGCTTATATAGGAAATGCAGGATACTTTTCCTTTATTCTTTTCAGATTTTCTTTTAAGGAATCTTTTCCTTGATTATTTTCAGGAGAGTTGATACCCTTATAAACTCCAAAGGCGACTAGTGAGGAGGGTGTGTGTGTGTGTGTGTATAATATTTTGAACTCATAGTTTCTAACATGAGTTATCCTCCTTTTTGGCTGGTGGGAGCCCCTCAAATTGTCTCTTCTGTTCTTTTGGCATGACTTTCCTGTATCTTTGATAGCTTCCTTGCTTTTGTGACACTTATTCTAATCTATTATGTCTCTTGTCCAATATCCAGAGTTATTCATTTCCTCAAAGTGGGGCATATATTTGAAACTACTGTTTTCTTTATCCTGTAATATGTTGGTGTACATATAGATGCATGTATCTTTCCTATTGGCATTCATAGACAAGTTTCTTGTTCCTCGATTTCAGTTACTCTGAAAAATGGCTCTCAATGTATTGGAATGTTCCTCATTCCTCAAAAGTGAATTTTCTTTTTCTCATATAGTTTGCATTTATACACTCGACTCTGTACTCATGGGCAGCATTTATGGATTCAACCAACTGCAGATCAAAAATATTCAGAAAAAATTATTGTCTGTATTAGTATGTGCAGACTTTTTTCTCATCATTATTCCCTAATTGATGTAGTAGAGTAGTTAGTACTATAATTTATATTATAATAGGTATTATAAGTAATATAGAGTTGATTTAAGGTATACAGGAGAACGTACATGGGCTATGTGCAAATACTATGTCATTTTTGCACCAGGTCCTTGAACATCCGCAGATTTTGGTGTCTGCAGGCAGTCCTGGAACCAATCCCCCCAAATCCTGAGCAACAATGTTGATTAGGTCATCCCAAACATACCATGTAAACTTTATTAAAATCCACATAGAACATGGATTCATACTTAACTTTACAGGTCATTAATTTAAATTTTAGCCATCTTTCACATAATTTAAAATAATTTAGTTTCTTTTAGATCTTAGCTCTACCAATTGCTTTGTGACCATTAGCCAAGCTACTTTTCCTTATCTGTAAAATGGAAATAGCAAGATTATTACCTTATAAGGTTATCATGAGAAATATTGAATAAAAATGGTTTAGAAGAAAAAAAAAAAGAACATGGATTCATGTTCAAGACCAGCCCAGGCAACTTGGTGAGACCTCATCTCTACAATAAATAAAAAATAAATAAAATCCACATAGCCACCTTTCACATGATCAAGTAATAGATGCTTAATTGTATTCATATAAATAGGAAAAAATGCTTTTAATTTGGAAAGGAAGGATACCTTGGGAAGGCATGGGGTAGGCAAAGTGGAGTTTTACTTTGACCGAATGAGTAGAGATATGTAATGTATCTAGTTAGAGTTGCTTAGTAGAAAAGTAATGCCAGTCCTGGAGATTAGGTAAAAAACTATTCTATTGGTTCTGTATTATTTATCAACATGAAACTAAAAAGCTGAGTGAATAAGTGACTTGCCAAGGTCAGGGAAAAAAGTAGCAGAGTCAGGTATTATATAAAAGATATTTAGTACTTTTA
The DNA here is from genome assembly GCA_027257055.1 of Cephalopachus bancanus. Taxonomy (NCBI): domain Eukaryota; kingdom Metazoa; phylum Chordata; class Mammalia; order Primates; family Tarsiidae; genus Cephalopachus; species Cephalopachus bancanus. Next base: position 1,431,944 of record JAPVLO010000276.1, read on the forward strand.
AGTACAAATATGAAATTCAGAACACTATTTTTTACACGATTTTTCCTTATTTTCTTTTGTGTGCTTGTTGAAATAAATTTAAGGTTATTTTTTTCTTTTTTTAAAATTAGAGTCCCAAGAGTAGCCTGAAAGAGAGGGTTTATCTAGAAGAAAACCCAGAAAAAAGTGAAACAATTCAGGACACTGTGAGTATGAAATCTATGCAGTGATAGTACTGTCTTTAGCTTTCTTTATTCTTAACATATAGTAAACAGATCTGATGTTTGCCTATTTTACTTGGAGTAAAAAACTTAATGAAGATTTAAATAAGTAGAGAGATATTTCGTTGTCTGTTAGTATTATTTGGCTGCTTGGTATTTTTTTATTGTGGTAAAATACATATACAATTTATTATTTTAACCATTTTTAAGTGTACAGTGGCATTATGTATATTCACGGGGTAGGGGGTGCACATAACATTAATAAGGGCACCTGATCTCAAACCAGGCAAAGTGGGGACTAAAGGGAGGCCCAAACTTTACCTGTACGATGACTGCTTGTATACCTAATCCTGAATTGTACCCCACATCTCTAAAGTGAAATAAATTTTATTGTACCCCACATCTTTAAAACAAAATAAATTAAAAAAATAAAATAAATTTTTTCACTGCCATTCATCACCAAAACTTTTTCATCTTTTCCAAGTGAAACTTGGTACCCATTAAATACTAAGTCCATGTTTCCTGCTTCCCTCAGCCTCGGCAGTGACCATTCTACTTTCTGTCTCTGTGAATTTGACTACTTTGAGTACTCATGTAAAAGGAATGATACGGGGCGGGTCCCCTCCCACTGTGGGAACTTTTCTGTCTTCTCAATAAATCCTGCTTTCTAAAAAAAAAAAAAAAAAGGAATGATACAATATTTGTCCTTTTGTGACTGGCCTACTTAACTTAGCATAATGTCTTCAAGGTTCAGTCATACTGTAGCACATATCAGAACTTCCTTTCTGAGACCGAATAACACTTCACGGTTTATCTGTTCATCGGTCAGTGGATACTTGGGTTGCTTCCACCTTTTGCAAATTTGCTGCCCTTTCAGTTTTTTTATGTGTATACCTAGAAGTAGGATTGCTGGTCTTACATATTCTTTTTTTTTTTTGAGTCAGAGTCTCACTCTGTCACCCAGGCTGGAGTGCAGTGGCACGCTCATGGCCACCACAGCTTCCACCTGCTAGACTCAGGTGATCCTTTCACCTCAGCCTTCCAAGTAGCTGGAACTACAGGTGCGTGCCACCATGCCAGGCAAATTTTTTTATTTATTGTAGAGACAAGGTCTCACCAAGTTGCCCAGGCTGTTCTCAAACCCGTGTGCTCAGGCAATTCGCTCGCCTCGGCCTCCCAAAGTGCTGGGATTACAGACTTGAGTCACCGCTCTCTGTCCACCACATGCTTCTTTGCTGAACTCTAGAATCTGCTATCAGAATTAAGCCAAACTCATTCTTTTCCTGTTTCTTCCAAAATTTTTATTCCCCTTAATCCTATATGATCTTCAGTTTTAGAATTTATGGTCTTCAAGCATCCCATATTTATTACGTTATACACTGATGCCTCTGTACTGCCCTTTTCATGTGAATCCAACTTTATGGGTTGACACATGGTTGAGCTATCACATGGGGTGTGATCTGCCAACCTACTATTTATTTTTAAGATTTTGTTATCTTTGTTTCTATAGCAGTGTTTGTGAGAATTCTTGTAAATTTCATTTTATTAAACCAGTGATTTTCAACGGGGAGTAATTTTTTTTTTTTTTTTTTTGAGTTGGAGTCTCACTCTGTCGCCCAGACTGGAGTGCAGTGGCCGCTCCCGGCCACCGCAGCCTCGCCTGCTGGGCTCCAGCGATCCTTCCGCCTCAGCCTTCCGAGTAGCCGGAATTACAGGCATGCGCTACCACGCCCGGCTGATTTTTTGATTTATTGTAGAGATGAGGTCTCACTGCCCAGGTGGGTCGTGAACCCCCGGGCTCAGGCAATCCACTCACCTCAGCCTCCCAAAGGTGCGGGATTACAGGCTGAGCCACCGAGCCTGGCTGGGCAAGTAATTTTTTACCCTTCAGAGGACATCTGACAATGTCTAGAAATGCTTTTGATTGTCAGGACTGGAAGACTGCTACTGGCTTCTAGTGGATATGTAGAGGTCAGGGATGCTACTAAACATCGTACGATGCACAGGCCAGCCCCAACAACAAAGAGTTGTCTTGCCCAAAATGTCAACAGTGCCATAGTTGAAAAACCCTGAAATTTAGGAAAATGAGTTAAAAGTGAAAAAATAGGGTTCAGTGACAGCTTTTAGGTATATTTCATAAATGGAAATTTTTTATTAGTACATTTCAGGTATATTATCCTTTGCTAACTTTGTTAATTCTACTTTCTTTTTTTTGAGCTATTGTCTTCATTCACCTTTTTAAATTTAATTTTTTAATTGTAACTATTTATGTAAGCCAATGTTCTTTTATAGCAAGTTCTAGCTCTGTATGAATTAATAAATGAAGTACACAGAAAGTGATTAGAGTCAGATACCCCACGGCATAGTGAACAAAGGGTATTTACTATCTTCCAGGGGAAATATTTTTTCTTCCCATGAAACAATCGTTATTTTCTCTGCTGAAGTGGTTCATGGCCTTGAAAATATGAGACCACTACTTTGAAAAGGAAGTACTTAAAAAAAAACAAAACGAAATTCCACATTTAAGTGAACCATGTTGTTTTGATGGTTTGCTTTTTTTTCTTTCTCTGAAATTGACCACCAGATGGTTTTCTGTTTTTTTTTTTTCCTCTAAATATTACCAGGACACTCAATCTCTTGTCGGAAGTCCCTCAACCCGTGTGGCACCTCATATTATTGGAGCAGAGGATGATGATTTTGGTACCGAACATGAACAGGTGATGATTTTTTCTTCCTAAAAAAAAATAAATTATTGTTTTTCTCAGATGTCTGATGAACATTTCTGTAGATGAGCAAATGAACATTTTCTGGAGACTAAAATAACATATGTAAGAATTTGAAGCTAAATCTTAGTGCCAGTAGTTCCCTGGGTTAATTGTTTATTTTAGCTTTGACCAACAGAAATGATTTTGCTTTTAAGGCCAGTAAGAGTCAGGTTACTGATATATATACTTAAGTACTCTATTTTGTTGTGTTAGATATGTTACTGAAAATGTTATTTTTTTTTTAATCCTATTGGTTCATTGATGGCATAACTGAATACGATTGACTTAATTCATGTCCTTGTATCCTGTGATCTAAAATAAGTCTTCTGGGATTTTCTACATAGATAAATATGTTATCTATAATATAAGGAGAGATGATTTTTATTTCCTTATTTGCTATCTCTTTATCTTTTGTTTCTTGATCTTGCCTTTATTGCACTGGCTGGGACTTCCAGTACGAGCTTGAGTCAAAGGGACAAGACATCCTTGCCTTCTTCCTGATCTAAAGGAGAAAAAAAATTCAATGTTTCATTGTTAAGGATGATATTATCTATATCTATCTAGGTATTTTTGAAGGTGCTTCTTTATTATGTTTAAGAATATCTCTAGTTTGCTGAGAGTTTTTTTAAAATCATGACTTGATGTTAAATTTTGTTGGATGATAGAGATGATCATATGGTTTTTCTGATTTAGTAATTAGTAAATTACACTGATTCATATTAGAAGGTAATATCAATTCTACACAATACATTCAATGTTAGAATGTTGAATTAGTCTTGCATTCCTGGAACGAACTCCAATTGGGCTTGATTCATTAACTTTTTTATTTAATAAAAAAAAAAAAAAATTTTTTTAGCCGGGCTTGGTGGCTCAGCCTGTAATCCTGCGCCTTTGGGAGACTGAGGTGAGTGGATTGCTTGAGCCCGCGGGTTCGAGACCCGCCTGGACAGCGAGACCTCATCTCTACAGTAAATCAAAAAATCAGCCAGGCGTGGTAGCGCATGCCTGTAATTCCGGCTACTTGGAAGGCTGAGACAGAAGGATCGCCGGAGCCCAGCAGGTCGAGGCTGCAGTGGCCGGGAGTGGCCACTGCACTCCAGTCTGGGCCACAGAGTGAGACTCCAACTCAAAAAAAAAAAAATTTTTTTTTAGTCAAGGTCTCACTCTGTGGTCCAGGCTGGAGTGCAGTGGTGTGATTATGGTTCATCACAGCCTTGACCTCCTGAGCTCAAGTGATCCTCCCACCTTAGCCTCCTGAGTAGCTGGGACTACAGATGTGCATCACTACACCTGGCTAATTTTTTTTTTTTAATTTTTGTAGAGACAAGGTCTTGCTGTGTTGTCCAGGCTAGTCATGAACTCCTGGTCTCAAGCAATCCTTCTATCTCAGGTATTATCTTTTTAATATATTACTAGATTCAACTTACTAATATTTTTGCATCTTTGTTCATGAGGAATATTGGTGTGTAGTTTTTCTTTTATAATATCTTTGTCAGGTTTTGATAGTTGAGTAATGTTAGCCTTTAGAATGATTTGGGACATGATCTCCTAGTTCTGGAAGATATTGTTCAGAATTGGTATTACTTTTAGATTAATTTTCTTCTCTAATTTTTCTAAATGTGAAAAATTATGTGAAAATTATGATGCTAGTTTACTTTAAGCTTAACTGTTACTGTTTTTTATGATCAGTGTGTTATGGGATTATATAAATATTTTAGGAGTTGTCTTACTTAAAATCATACAACTCCATTTCCCACCATTTCTGTGATTAGCCTAGAAGAAAAGGAAAAATAGCTGTTTTATTACTGAGTAAAAAACCTTCTATTACATTTTTAAAAATGTTGTTAGACTGTTTTTTCCATACTGATTTTTAGACATCTGAGCTCCTTGATGATCATCTCCTAAACTTCCATTCTCCCAAAATAGTCTTTCTTCTAACCTGTTCCCAAAAGGTTTTCATTTTGTTTTCAGAGGAAAGAGATTCCATAGCCTCTGTTGCTACCTTATTGAAATTTTTAGAGGTTGACTATTTTTATAATGAGGTCAAAGTGAAATTCGGATTACTGTATTCTGTTGAACCTACGCTACATTTTGTATTTGTGTGTTGGAGTTACTGATGTATAATTATTTCTCTCTCTAGATCAATGGGCAGTGTAGCTGTTTCCAGAGCATTGAACTGCTAAAATCTCGCCCGGCTCACTTGGCTGTTTTTTTACATCATGTAGTTTCACAGTTTGACCCTGCAACCTTGGTAATATATATTACAATTTAACTGATTTAGAGTTATTCTATTGATTCATATGCTATAGAACTTTTGATATCTGTAAGATGAGTAGACAGACCTTTTGATTTCCCAAACATAAGTGGGCAGATATGAAAGATAATTAAAATGTTCAATTATTTATTTGTTTATTTATTTATTTATTGAGTTGGAGTCTCACTGTCGTCCAGACTGGCTAATTTTTTTGACTTATTGTAGAGATGAGGTCTCACCTGCCCAGGCGGGTCTCAAACGCGTGGGCTCAGGCAATCTACTCACCTCAGCCTCCCAAAGGCGTGAGATTACAGGCTGAGCCACCGAGCCCAGCTAATAATTTATTTTTTAAAGACCTCGTTACGGCCAGGCTTGGTGTCTCAGCCTGTAACCCCAGCACTTTGGAAGGCTGAGACGAGTGGATTACTTTAGCCTGTGGGTTCGAGATCAGCCCAGGCAACTTGGTGAGACTCTATAATAAATCAAAAATTAGCTGGGCGTGGTAGTTTGTGCCAGTAGTTCCGGCTACTTGGAAGGCTAAGGGGGAAGGATTGTCAGAATCCAGCAGGTCAACTCTGGGGTGTCTGTGAGTGTACCACTGCACTCCAGCCTGGGTGACAGAATAATACTCCAACTCAAAAAAAAAAAAAAAAAAAGATCTGGTTACATAGTAATAGCTACATTTTTATGATGAACTACCTGTTTCAAACATTCCTACTCAATGAGGATCTTGCAAATTACATTTTTCATGATTTCTCACTTTGTCTTTTCCATTCCTTTCTCTACTACAGCTATGTTATCTCTATTCAGACCTATATAAACAGACCAATTCCAAGGAAACTCGTCGCATCTTCCTTGAGTTTCATCAGTTTTTCCTAGATCGATCAGCAGTAAGTTGCCAAGTTAATCTTGTAATCCTTGGTCTAATACATTGTATTGTTGGCATCCTGCTTCCATTTTCCATCCCATGTTTTTGTACTTTATTGTGTTATTGACATTTGTGCAACTTGACACAATAACTGCTTTATTTATGTTTTCTGATACCTGTATTATATTTCAATTATTGATTACTTGTGACTGTTTTCTTTAAATTATTCCTAAGTTATTTTTAGCATATGAATTCTTACAGTAGGTTTTAGAGGATATATATGTATATTTTTATTTTTGCATGTGCATAATTAGAATGAGGGAATAAAAAAGGGAACACATATGCTATACATTATATGTCATATACCACATACGTATATATACACACACACATACACACACACAAACACATACATATTAGGACTCAATGGATAATATTTGGGTAATTATACACTGGGTGGCCTCTTTGAAGTTTGGAGGCACAAGTTTAACTAAAAAGTGGTAGAAAAAATTTTACTCACAATAAAATAAATGGTAATAGTGTTTTATTTTACCAGTAGAAATGATAATGAAGTTTTTAAATTAACAAGTTTTAATATTAGCCTAATTGGAGGAAAAAGCAGTTGGCCTTAAAGCATCCTGGATAATCATGCTGCACATCTCTAGTCCTTTATACCTGTAGTTCTCTTAAATGATGGCTTCAGACCTTCTCTCTCCTAAAACGTCCACCACTTTTTCATCTACCTTGCTGTTCCTCTGAGAAATTTGAAGTGACCAGAAGACAGCGTCTACCAGATTTATCACCTGCCTCTATCATACCATGCACTCTGCTGTTCTCGTGATGCTATGGGAACATTGTTCATCTTTTATCCAAGACCTCCTCTACCTTGAGTATTTCTTTACACCCACTCAAAGACTTTACTGTAGCAATTATCCTCCCTCTCTCCTGCATCATCAGTTTTTTGTTTTCTACTGAATTATTCACATTAACATGCAAACATTATTATTTTTCTTATCTTAAACAAACACATAAAGTCTCTACTTCTCCCTCCAGTGCCTGCCCCATTTTCTTTGTATTCCTTCACAAAGTTGCCTGTATACTTTCACACTGCTAAATACAGTTACAATCCTAATCAGGCCTTCCCTGACTAACCTACTTAAGATCTCCCCCTTCACTTTCTGTCACTTCTGTTACTTTTATTCTTACAATTTATATTTTATTTATTTAGTTAGTTTGTTTATGCAGTTGGCTCTCTGTAGCTGTGTGTTCTGCACCCATAGATTCAACTACCATGGATTGAAAATATTAAAGGAAAAAAATACAAATAAAAAATACAGCATAATAACTATGCAGCACTTACATTGAATTAGGTATTACAAGTAATCTAGAGATTTAAAGTATACTAGAGGATGTGCATAGGTTATATGCAAATACTGTGTCAATTCATATAAGAGACTTGGGCATCTGCTGATTTGGGTATCCACAGGGCATCCAGAAACCAATACCCATGCAGATACCAAGGGTTGACTATATTTCTAGTCACCTACCCTGAACATAAGCTCCATTAGGGTGGATATTTTTGTTCTATTTGTTCACTGCTGTGTCTCTAGCATGGAACAGTTTCTGGCACATAGTGGTCACTCAGATATTTGTTAAATGAATTAGCATTCTGATTATATTGTTTAAAATATTATGTTATTTTCATTAAAATAATTTATTTTCATGAAGGTATGATAGTATATTTAAGTATGCTTGAATTTCACATTTCTTTAAAAAGGTGAAAGCCAAGTCAAAACTTTATTATCTATGTAAATATATTAACATTAAAGTGTAAGAAGAGTCCTGACTAATTTGCTAATTATACTTTTATGCTACAGGTCACATTTATTTAATATAAATACTGACATACACAAATGAGCTTTTGTATTTTTTTTTTTTTGCATTTGAGCTAAAAATGCTTTTAAGAACATTGATTTGAGTTCCTGCCTGGCAACTTCGGTTAAAGATAGTTTTGAAATCCATTTCACTGTTGTTCACACGAATATAAGAGATTTCATAATTTTTAGCAGTGTCTTAATTTTGATTTTCAAACTTCAAATCTTTTTTTTTTTTGAGTTGGAGTCTCACTCTGTCGCCCAGACTGGAGTGCAGTGGCCGCTCCCGGCCACCGCAGCCTAAACCTGCTGGGCTCCGGCGATCCTTCCGCCTCAGCCTTCCGAGTAGCCAGAATTACAGGCATGCGCTACCACGCCTGGCTGATTTTTTGATTTATTGTAGAGATGAGATCTTGCTGCCCAGGCGGGTCTCGAACCCGCGGGCTCAGGCAATCCACTCACCTCACCCTCCCAAAGGCGCGGGATTACAGGCTGAGCCACCAAGCCCGGCTCAAACTTCAAATCTTATAGGCATTGCTTAAATTCTTCAAGTATATAGTTAAATAGGTACACAATACAAAATACACATGAAGATTATAAGATATTTTCCCTAAATGCAAAATAGTAAAATTTTCTCCCCAAATTGACTGGAGAGAGACAACAATCTGGTAATTATTAAGCAGTTATTATGGGTAAAATTCTGGCTAGGAAAGAGTAAATTTTAAGGCAATTACCTTAGTTCAGTAGCAAGAACTATAGATGGTCGCTGGAGATTTAAGACTTCAAAAGCTCAACATTGGCATCAATATTTTCTCATTGAAAGTATGACTGTTAGCCGGGCTCGGTGGCTCAGCCTGTAATCCCGCGCCTTTGGGAGGCTGAGGTGAGTGGATTGCCTGAGCCCGCGGGTTTGAGACCCGCCTGGGCAGGTGAGACCTCATATCTACAATAAATCAAAAAAATTAGCTGAGTGTGGTAGCGCGTGCCTGTAATTCCAGCCACTTGGAAGGCTGAGGCGGAAGGACTGCCAGAGTCCAGCAGGTCGAGGCTGTGGTGGCCAGGAGCATCCACTGCACTGCAGTCTGGGCGACAGAGTGAGACTCCAACTCAAAAAAAAAAAAAGAAAGTATGACTGTTGTGAGAGTCCTTAAACTTTACATAGGAAAATGATTGGGAATACCATGATCTGCAGATAAGCATCTCAAGTACAGGAAATAAAAACCATAATTATGTATGAATAAATTTTTCATATGATAATATAGGCATAGTTCAGATTTTACCTGTATTGATTTAAGTGATGTATCTTGATTATATTAGCCAATGATTCTAGAAAACCAAAGCCAATATATGTATTAGGAGTAAGTGTGACACAGAAACATTCAGTCATCTAGTGAAAAATGTAGCTGTTTCCTTTATAGCATGATCTTTGAGAAAGGGGCCTATTTTTTTTCACGTTTAAATAATAGAGTGTTCCAGAGCTATGAAATTTGAATGAGTAAATGAGGTTGTACAAGAATATGCTTTTAAGAATAGATATCCAGCTTGTATCCCTTTACTTAATAGAAGTACTTATGTACATCTTGAAATGTCTTTAATTCCATTTCACCTTTTTTTGCATTTCATTTTAGCACCTGAAAGTTTCTGTTCCTGATGAAATATCTGTAGATCTAGGTAAGTTTGGAGCACCGGTATCCAGGAGAATTACAACTCTATAGATATGTAACTCAGCCCACCTGAAAAGTTTTTATCTGTCACATGGTGTCTAGTTGATCACTTGAATTGCAACAGAAGGAGCATCTACAATACATATGTAAGGGTATATAAAATATCAGTTCTGAGATGAAATACATGAGATGCACTAAAGAACTTAACTTCAGCATATTTCAAATTAAATTTGTACCAAGGAGAATTGGTATGTTGCCAGTTATATGTTGCACAGAGCATACCTTTAGATCAAATAATTCCTTTCTTTTATGCAGAAAAGAGAAGACCTGAGCTTATTCCTGAGGATCTACATCGCCACTATATCCAAACTATGCAAGAAAGAGTACATCCAGAAGTTCAAAGGCACTTAGAAGATTTTCGGTAAGCTTGGGGGTAGATAAAACCTGATACAGTCATTCTGAATTTTTTTTTTTAGATAAGAAAACGTTATACCTTAAATACTTAGAACTGGGTACACCATATGGTCTTCTTATTGTTAATAGACATAATGAACATCTGTAATCAAAGAATTAGAATACAGTTGAGAGTCCATATTCTCCATTGTATACACTTCCAGGATTTGAGCTCATTACTATGTCTATGTTAAATGTGTTCCTACAAGATATCGTATGTGTTTTTTAAGTGAGTGCCTCTAGAATTTTTTTTCCCCTCTGGTATCCTAGATGACATTGACCCATAAGTGGAAAACTGACATTTTGCCTGCTCTTAGAAACTCATAGCTATGGAGATTCTGGTGAAAGGAAGATCATTTTTTTTCTAGGCTACCTCAGGAAATTTCTTCTATTTCTTTTTAGGCAGAAACGTAGTATGGGACTGACCTTGGCTGAAAGTGAACTGACTAAACTTGATGCAGAGCGAGACAAGGACCGGGTAACTTTGGAGAAGGAGCGGGCATGTGCAGAACAGATTGTTGCCAAAATTGAAGAAGTGTTGTAAGTAACAGAAGTATATGTAAAAATGTCCTGTCTACCGAGATCCCAGTTATGCTCAAAGTAACCTTTGGATAAATTTAAAAGGGCTGCTGGATTGTGTATGTGGAGCTGTTAATTTTATGATAATGCTTGAGAAACTGAATTTTTCCCCTTTTTTCTGATATTTTACATAAAGTTCTTATGTTTCTCATTTTGGGTTTTGGTAAATGAGTAACTCTAAAATTTCTAATCAGTGATCAAAACAGATTGAATACTTTCATTGGTTTCAATTTATAGACTTTGGAAGTATTTTCTGCTACAAAACATGTAATTAATGATATGAGGCTGGAAAGGGATTAGGGTTCTTTTGGTATTTTATTCTAAGTGACAGGGATTTATGGTGGGGACTGAAGTGTTTGACTCTGTTCTGTTGTTCAGGTATCTGAGTTTAATAGCAATTTTCAAATAAAACTTTCATTAAAAAATTTTTTTTCTTTTAGAATTACTGCTCAGGCTGTAGAAGAAGATAAGAGGTAACATAACTGGCTTTTTCCCTAGAATTTAAAAAAAAAAAAGAAACTGTTTTCTCCTTTCAGCCCTAAATTGCAATTTACTTCTTTTAACTTACGAATATAGATTGTGGTCTCCCTCTGGTGGCTTACATTTTATTTGACTAATATACTAGTGTCATTCTGTGCAATGAACAGATAGTTCTTTTCTTTTTGCTTATTATTTTCAAGAATTCCAACATTAGGGTTTTAGAAATCATTTGATGTCTTTATTTTACCAATCCTCCCTTCTTAGAAGTCTTATTTTACTTAGTTCTTTCTCCTTCAGTTCCACAATGCAGTATGTTATTCTCATGTACATGAAGCATTTGGGAGTAAAAGTGAAAGAACCTCGAAATTTGGAGCACAAGCGGGGTCGAATTGGATTTCTTCCAAAAATCAAGGTAATACTGAAATATTGATAGTGTTCAGGCCTCAGTGCTTCTCTACATTCAGTTGCAGTGTTTTCTGCCATCTTGGTATGTACTTAACCAACAGATTAGTGGTAGTCATACTAACATAAGATATGGTTTCTGTTCTCAAGAAACTCAAAATCTAGGAGAAATCCAGACATGTAAGCTGTTATTAGACAATGTGAAAAGTGAAATTAGCAGTTTCCATAGATGACCATCCCTGCTTCTGTTAAGGCTTTATAACTTTCTTTTACAGCACCTGCCATTTTGTAATTTGTTGTGGTTTTTTTTGGTGGTTTTAAAAAATATTTATTAAATTGTAAAGCTCTATGAGGTCAAGGACCTTCTTCATTATTGTAATTTCAGCTTTGGTATGGTGCTCTCACACAATATGAGCTTAATAAATATTTGTTACATGAGTGAATGAATTGTTTAGAACAAGCTCCTGACAAATGTACTATATAACTTTGACTTTCCAGAACTTTCAGCTCTAAAGGGTTTGAAAAGACATTTTGAGTTTTTGGTGCACACAGTACTGTGTACCAACCTCTAATGAGTGCTTTGTGTATATGTGCACTTTTATTTACGTTTAACCAATTTATTTGAACTAACCATTAGAATTGCACTTCTGTGTGTGAAAGCAGCAAAAGGAATTTATTATGTATCTCATATCTCTTTGATTATACCTCAACTCTAGCAAAGTATGAAGAAAGATAGAGAAGGCGAAGAAAAAGGGAAGCGAAGAGGATTCCCCAGTATCCTGGGACCCCCACGGAGACCAAGCCGTCATGACAACAGTGCAAGTATGTTGTTGTTGACATTTGAAAGGCTGCATTCCCACTATTTCAGGCCATCTTTACATCAGAGGCTCCTTTTGCCAGAATGAATTGCTGGAGAAGGGTGTTCTTGAGATGATTTCACTGTAGTTTCAACATGCCTTGTTTCCATTCAGTGTTATTTCTGTACTAAGTACCATACTCTTGTTGCTACACGATTGTCATAAACATGCTCTTTAGTGGAAGTAGAGTATTCTATCAGATAATTTACTTACCTATTCTGGTTTTGTTTGCATTCAGCTTGTGTTTGTTAAATTTAAAAAGCAAAGTGTGTATGACTCTCATTCACGCTTTGTTTAATAGCTTTATTATATATATTACTCTCTCCATTCTTCTGCAATTTCTCTCCCTCTTCCCTGTACTTTATTTCTTAACTTTCCTTCACCTCCAGGCCCAATGAAAAGAGATCAGCCCAATAAAGAGGGCTGCAGGATAAACAGAGGTACTATGGAGTGGGCAACTAGGTTATATGATGGCTCTCATCCAATCAGTACCACATTTGAAATTATTGGCATGGTGGATGGGAGTGGAATCGTGATACAGTGATGGTGAATGTCCCACACAGTCACACAAATGCCAATAGTGTCCCTTGTTGAGAAGTATTGACAAGGCGAAGGAAATTTTCAGTGAGGGAGTTGAGTAGATGGAAGATTTCACAGATGCTGACCATGAGTTTCAAGTGATGCAGAAGAAGAATTTTAGGAATTAGGGAAGATGGGGTCAGATTGTAGTGCTATGAAGGATGATGACCTGAGTGGGAATCCTTAGTTTTTTGTGGTGACTGATGTGAACAAGGATAATGAGCAGAATAGAGATTAATCTGGATGGTCTCTGAGGCATATTGTGATGATGAAGTGGTGAGTGCTGGGAAAGAAGTAGAGAGGGGGTTTGCTAAGAGCTCAGTCTTCATTCTGACAAATGAATACCCCTCCAAATGTATCTGTCTCTGTCAGCATGCCCTCCGTGGATCCACTGGTACATTCATCTCCTTATGACTCTTTTTCTTTCTCTGTATCTTCCCTCTCACCCTCATCTTCTGCCTTCTTCCTCCCCTTTTTCTTCATCCCTCTTCCATCTCTTTATCTTTCTTCACCACCTTCTCCTCCCTCCCTCCCTCCTTCCCTTCCTCCCTCCTTTACTCCCTGTGTCCCTCCCTTCCATGTGTTTCTTAGTGTAATACTTGATTAATTTATATTTTGCTAGGGCCCATCATCTTCCAGAATTTTTTTCAGATTCTCTTAAATCATCTCTTTTTTCCATTTAAATTGTGTTGCTGTTTTGCAATACAGATTATTAAACCATTGTTTTCTGTTTAGTTGGCAGAGCCATGGAACTGCAGAAGCCACGCCACCCTAAGCACTTATCCACACCCTCATCTGTGAGTCCTGAACCTCAGGACCCTGCTAAGTTACGCCAGAGTGGGCTAGCAAATGAAGGGACAGACATTGGATACCTGCCTGTCAATTCCACATCCTCTGTAGCTTCAGGGGCCACTTCTTCCCAGGAAGGAGGGAAAGAAAATGATACAGGTAAGGCAGTGCTAAAGTTCAGCTTAACTAAGTATCAAGATTTTAAAACAAACACACTGACTATAAAATAGAGTGACAGATTATTTTAATCAAGATTGAATCCCAATTTAATTCAGTTTTAACATTTTAATATTCTACAACCCATTGTAAATCTATGCTGAATGATATCTTCTAGTTCTCATCTATCCAAAAAATATTTATGAAGCTTTCTGTCAAGCATTAGCTTTGTAACAGATGCTAGCATGCAATAATTATACATAGATGTTTGCTCCATGGAGCTTAGTCACTATAGTGGGGAGAGGAATAGTCACAAATAAACAAATATAAAAAATTCAAATTGTGCTAAGCCTGGTAAGGAAGAGTAAAGGGAGTATTGAGGGAACTGGTCAGTAGTTTGAGGCAGATGTGGGTGAGGAAAGAAGGGGTCTAAAGACTTTTTAAAAATCTGAGATACTATTGATTTTTTTCTGAAATACTGAGAAGAGGTTGAATATGCAGGAGACTATATAAACAGTAGAACAGCGTTTTGAGAAGGAGAGAGGAAATGAAATGTAAAGTGTATATAAAGGGCGAGGTTATTCGTGGAGAGGGATGTTTCTATGAGAAGAATGAGGGATTTGAAGAATAAAGAAGAATATGGAGTACTTGTTCTAGGTAACAGGGAAAGGGGCTTATTACCATACATCCTTGTACTTGTTATAACGAGTTATTAGTGATGGAGCTGGGGTAATAGATGGTTTTATTCAGAGAAGAGAATGCCTATCTATATCAGTTTCTGGTGATGATTTGATCAAGAAAGGCTGTGGGAGTGGTCCCTGGGGTGACATAGAGGAGGATACCAGGGATGAAGAAGGCCAGGAACCAAGGAGTCCGTAGTTTGAATAACTCAGTACACATGGGTTTTTATGTCACCTGGTGTGATTTTATCATGGAAAGGAAAGCTAAATCAGCAGCCAAAAGCTTGGTGTTGTTAGATGATTGTTGTGGGGAGGAAGAACATGTGCTAATATCCAGAGAATGAGACCCTCAATAGAGCAAGAAGCAATGTAAAAGCAAGAAGGCAACATAATGGTCCAAAAGTTATATTGAGGACAAGAAGGCTATCCATGTTGTTGCCAGTGTGTGACAGAAACATCAGTTTCTACTTGAGAGGGCTGTAGCAGAAGAAGTAACTCCATGGGGTAGGCAAAGAAGTAGGAGTGACATCTAGACAAAAATATGGAGATTTTGTCCAATATGGAATTCTGAAGATGTTGGATTGTGTGCATGCATTGATATTTCATGGCTTTCATAACTCATTGAAATAAAAACATGGTAGTTAAGGAATAAACAGAACTAAAGGAGAAAGGAAGTAGGGGAAGGGAATATGTTTTTGAGAAATAAAAAATTTCAACAAATACTTGGGAGATAGAAAGTGAACAAGAGTGATTTGATAGATAAAACATAAAGGAAACCCACACTCATAATTTGTTTAAGGAGTCTAAAATAGGAGCCCATCTGCCCACTGGAACCCTGGAGGGACCTCGGACTCAGAGTTGGCATGTGAATGGAGTGCATGAACAAGAAATGGAGCTGAAATGATGAATTAACTGAAAGTCTATAATTAAAAAAAGCTACTTTAGCAGCTCCTGATGTCTGCATTATAGAATATAAGGAGTCTCTACCACTTATGGACTAGAAGAAAACCAGTGTGCTCCTTTTTTAGAAAAATTGAATGAATTATATAGGGAGAGTTAAATACTCCGTAGCAGGGGCCCCCAACCCCTGGACCGCGGACTGGCTTCTTAGGAACCTTAGGAACCGGGCCGCACCACAGAAGTTGAGTGGCAGGCGAGCGGAGCTCCAACCTCCTAACAAATCAACCACATTAGATTCTCACAGGAGCATGGACCTTACTGCTCATGTGAGGGATCTAGGTAGCATATTCCTCATGAGAATCTAATGCATGATGAGTCTCACACCCCTGCCCGTGGAAAAATTGTCTTCTATGAAACCGGTCTCTGATGTCAAAAAGATTAGGGACTGCCGCTCCATAATATCGATGCCCTGGAGACCTGACATTTGGGATCCTGGAGCCTGGCACTATATTGGCATGCTATTGACTCACCCTGTTCAGAGAATTCTCAATTGAAACAGACTTATTTCCCTGTAGCAGCAAAAGAAAGCCAAATCAGCTATCCAGTCTTTCATTCTTAAATTTGAACATCATTACTTATTCTTGTCAGAGTCAAGATGTAAGATAACACAGTGCTGAACATACTAGACAGTAGCATAAAGAGAGAATACAAGCCGGGCTTGGTGGCTCAGCCTATAATCCCACGCTTTTGGGAGGCTGAGGTGAGTGGATTGCCTGAGCCCGCGGGTTCGAGACCCACCTGGGCAGCAAGACCTCATCTCTACAATAAATCAAAAAATCAGCCGGGCGTGGTAGCGCATGCCCGTAATTCCGGCTACTTGGAAGGCCGAGGTGGAAGGATCGCCGGAGCCCAGCAGGTCGAGGCTGCGGTGGCCAGGAGCGGCCACTGCACTCTAGTCTGGGCGACAGAGTGAGACTCCAACTCAAAAAGAAAAAAAGAGAGAGAATACAAAATAAACAGAAAAACTGCCCCTAGAAGATAAAGATAATTTGCTAATAGATAAGAACATAAGAAAATGCTTCTAATTTAAATAGTATACTTGGAGACATTAAATAAGTTATCTCCATAAAGCAAGAATAGGAAACATTTAATGTAGCTATTGTAAACATAATGTAATATCTGTTGAACTGGTTATCGATTGGTATGTGATAAATTATCCCCAAACTTAATGACTTAACACACAAAAAAACATTTATTAGCTTACCTTTTTGATGAGTGAAGAACTCAGGAGAGCAGCTTAACTGGGTGGTTCTAGCTTGGGATCTCTCATAAGGTTGCACCTAAGTTATCAGCCAGTTTTCAGAAAGCTTAACTGGGGCTGGGGCTGGGGATCCTTTTGTGTCCACTCAGGTGACTGTCAGCAGGAGACCTTAGCTTCTTGCAGGTGGCCACATCTCCTTGCCACATGACCTATTCCATAGAAATGCTTGAGTGTTCCATGACATGGTAGCTTACTTTTCCGGGGTGACCCAAAAGAGAGAGCAGAAGGAAGCCCTGCTGCTTTTATGACTTAGTCTTTGTAGGTGCCCTCTGCCACTTCTGCAAGTTAGAAGCAAGTCACTTAATCTAGCCCACACTCAAGGAGAGAGGAATTCGTTTTCACCCTTGAGGGAGGGAGTATCAATAAATTTGTGGACATATTTTCAAACTACTGTAACTGCCAGTATTTAAAAGTAAAGAAAGAAGTCCCTAAAAATAAAGTTAAAGAAATGTTTTAGAGTGTATATCAGAAATATCAAAAGTTGGAAATTTGAGAGAAAATAATTTTATAGAGAACCATTACAGAGTTCCAACATCTGTCTCTTTTGCAGAATGTCAATAAGACATGGAGGACAGATAGTTAGAGAAACCATAGGAGAAAGTTCCCCAGAGGTGAAAAAGAATATATATCTTCAGGTATAAAGGGCTTATTGAGAACCAACCATAATGAATGATTTTTTAACAAATCCATTTCTAAAATGTCCTTGGAAATTTTAGTGTACCAGGAATGAGTTCTGAGAGAAAAAGGGGGGGCAGGGATTATACTGCGTCACATCTCTCTTCATAACACTGGGAGCTAAGATACAAAAGAGCTATGCTTTTTGACCTTTCTGAGGGAAAATGGTTGTGAACTTAGATTTCTATATCCACCCATCAAATATGAAGAAAGAAAAAAAACATTTTTAGACAAGCAAGTGTCCAAAGTTTAACCAAAATGCATCCTTTTCTTTAAAATTATTTGAAGATACACACTCCAGCAGCATGAGAGAAAAATTAAGAAAGAATATGTCATGCGATCCAGGAAATACTGGAAACACCCAGGAAAGTGCCAAAGTGGCAGTTCTGTTGGTTGTGGCACAGGCCAGGGAGCAACTGCTCTAGATTGGAACACAGAAACATCAGGAATAAGAGACGGGGAATCCCAGGTGATGGATAAAGTGTGGCAGCAGATTAAAAAAAAAATTGAGACTTGATAAAATTATATTTTTGACATCTATAAAAGAAAGGCATTTAGAAATGCTAAGAAAAACAGAATTGTTCAAGAAAGTCAATCATGATTTACACATGAAGCAAAATTAAACGTGGCATAATCTTAAAGCACTTGATAATGGATAAGACTTTAATGACTTTAATGTAGTAAACATCCTTTTTCAGGTAGCTCAGGGGTTGCATCATTGAATCAGTAGAAAAAATACATAAAATCCTAACTCGTATATCTCTTAACCTGGCAGGAATAGTAAGTATGCCCCTTCTAGGCCAGCTGGAAAGCAGCTGCAATGCTTGCAAGAGTTTATTTCCATGCACTGGCACTGCTCAAGGCATTCTTTTTTCCTACACCACTCCACTGCAGAGCATGGTTTTGGGTAAGACAGTTTCCCGTGAGGAATTGGAGTCCCACAAAGCTCAGAGGACCTTGTAAGTTCACAGTAGGAGCACAGAACTCCTGAATTCCCCTCATTCATCTTCCCCACTGCATCTGGAGGCTGTGGTAGACTATGTTGGTACAGGCAAAAATCTGACCAGTTCCAGCCCAGGTCAATTTTTTCTTCTTTGTGCTAAGTGGTTATTATCACTCCTTTGGAGAGTCATGGGGCGTGCTGCTGGTCCCATTCCTCTCTAGGTGCTGAAGAAAATTTGGTTTACTCTGTAGGAGAAACTCACTCTAGCCGCCTCGTGTCGCTCATCTCAATCCTATCTCCGTGCACTGATTTCTCATAATAATATAACTATTAAGCTTTGGGAAGAAATGGGAGAAGTGAAGGTGGGAAGTATAAGTGAGCAAAATCCTCAGAGGGGAAATAAATAGATATTGCCTAGAGATAATAAATCAAGAAAGAGAAGTAAGAGGTTATTATTTGGATGTAGACTATTATAATTAAAATTTGAAAACATGAAAAAGAGTGAATACTAGAGGTAGACAAGGATAAGGTGGAAGAATGTGGTGCCTTCTTCTGAACTGTTTGAGTTGTTGCAATGTTTTATGTTTATTTTTAAGAAGCTACTTTAAAGATGATTTTTATGTTTATTTTTTAGTGTTTTTAAAAATAATTTTATATGTTATAATTTTGGTTCTAGCAAACCTACAATTGTCTAAATAAGAATGTGGCTATGGATTAGGTTGAAGTTCTTCTGGGAATTAATTTTCTTTGGTAATTAGTGACTTTACTAAGTATTAACACTCTTCATATGTCTGACTTTTGTCTTTTCAGGATCAAAGCAAGTTGGAGAAACCCCAACATCTGGGGACTCCTTAGATGGCACACCTCGTACTCTGAATACTGTCTTTGACTTCCCACCCCCTCCATTAGACCAAGTGCAGGAGGAGGAATGTGAAGTAGAAAGGTAATTCAGTGGTATCTTAGAAAGGTTTAGAGCACTATTTAGTTTTTTGAATTATATACTATTCTTACGTTTAGTAGCATTTTTTCCCCTATGTAATATTTCCAAAAAGAGTTAGTATGTAAACTGGGCATAGTGATACACACCTACATGTTTGGGAGGTTGAAGCAGGAGGATCACTTGAGCTCAAGAATTTGAGACCAGTCTGGGCAACATAGCTAGAGCCCATCTCATTTTATTTTAAAAAATAAGATAAATTAATTAAGTCAGGCATAAGAAAAAAAAGAACTAGCCCTTGTTGGTACTAAACTTTAGAATGGTACTGAAATTTTCTCTTTTTTATTTTATATTAAATTATTAAAATATCCCAAATAATTGTTTATCAAGCCACTGGAGTTAAACTCCATTTTGAGTATCTTTGGTATAAATTTCTTGATGACCATTTTGTTTTCATGTTGACTTTTTATTCTTCATTGTTTTAGGTTGACTGAACATGGGACACCAAAGCCTTTTCGAAAGTAAGTAAATCTTAAGTAGCTTTTAATAAAGGCAAGTTTCAAGAAATACAGCTTTTTTTCCCTCTAATGTCCTAGTTTTAAAAGAGAAGAAACGCTGTACATAATTTGTTAGATAGTAGAAAAGAAAGCTCTTAGTACAAAACCATCATTCAAAAGCTATATATGGATTGTATATAACACACAACCATTTTGTAACAGAGCATGAAGTTTCAGGCTCTGCTAGGTAAGATTTTAAAAATCTGACTAATTATTATAATATAAAGACTTGTGCTGTTTCTTCTTGTCCTCCTGAAGTCCTCAAATAGAGTTCATCATTTTTCTACATAGGTTTGACAGTGTAGCTTTTGGAGAAAGTCAAAGTGAAGATGAACAATTTGAAAATGACTTAGAGACAGATCCACCCAACTGGCAGCAGCTTGTTAGTCGAGAAGTGTTATTGGGACTAAAACCTTGTGAAATCAAAAGACAAGAGGTGATTAATGGTGAGTTTAACCAATTTCTTGTTGTTGTTCACATAAATTGAGTGTTATCAGAGTAAAGCAAATTCCTTGGCCTTGGAGTTTGCTTCAAACTTTCTCCTATTCTTTTGTTTTAAACAGAGAGGATATTAAACTAGTAGACGATCCTTGAATTGTTCAACTCAAGACATTGCAAATGATTCTGTGATTCTTACTGATAATTTAAAATGAAAAGGTGTTTAACTTACAAGATACTTAAGATTCATACCATTATAGATCTTAAAGTTGAAAAATCATTGACACAGTATTTGCAGTTTACTTTCAGATTAAGTTATTTTAATGCATAGATTCTAAATGAGGAAATTGAGACCCAGAGAGTTCATCAAAATTCTACAGCTGATAAGTGATATGGGAAAAACTAGATCCAGGTCTTATTGTATCTAAGGGCTGTGTTTTTAATTTACCCTGGCATATATATGACAAATATGTAGCATGGATGCTGTACCCTCTACTATTCTTAGGGTGTAATTTGAATAAATATTCTGTCTCTGACAACATTGAGACATCGTGAAATTATATGTCTGGCTCCAGAAATTAGGATTTACAGACAAATTAGGTAAGAAAAAATACTATTATTTCTAAAGAGAACTCAAGTTGAAGGCGGTATGATATTGGGGCTTACAGTTTTCTAATGTTGTAGTTGTGATAGGTGGGTATTATAGTTAACAGATGAATGAGTTTGGGTTTGGGGAGTATACTGTTAATACTTTAAAGTACAAAATAGTTTTGAATTATATTTTTTATTTGTCAGTATTCAACTCTCAGAGCCAGTTTGTAGAAGAATTTCATGGAATAAAAGTGACTTCAGAGACATTTCATTCTTTCTAAATGTTAAATAATTTATTGTATATTAGGTTGATGCATAAGTTTATTGCATCTTTTCACTGTTTTAAATGGTCTTCATTAAAGCCTGATGGTCTTCCTGAATGTGAAGATCACTCAGGTCAAAGCAGCCCTCATTGAAAGGACAAAGCTATTTTCTTGCCATGTTTTCTCCAATTACATTTTGCTCATACATGGCACAAACATTTTGAGCTGCCTTTACTCCTTTGTTAAACTCAAACTGAAGAATATGTCAGTAGTGGTCGTTTTTTTTCCACTTGACATTCCATCTTCGTTAGCTCACAAGTAGCACTAACTTTCTTCAAATCTGCAAAATGCAATGCATATTCATAAGCTCAACATTGTCACTCCAAATGACAATTGGTGTACATTAAACATACTCCCAACACTACTGTGATGCCATGTCAAAAACAAACACTACAAACTTATGCAAAACCTAATAATTCACTTGCTGCCTCATTCCAGCTAAAGACTATGATTGGTCCCATGGAATTATTCTAAGTAAAGCAACATTTCATATCTCCTTTTTTTTCTTGCTTAGAATTGTTTTATACTGAAAGAGCTCATGTTCGAACACTGAAGGTTCTCGATCAAGTGTTCTATCAGCGAGTGTCCAGAGAAGGAATTCTGTCACCTTCAGAACTACGGAAGATTTTTTCAAACTTGGAAGATATTCTTCAGCTTCACAGTAAGAGAAATTGGCTTTGATCTTTGTCCCTAACATTTCCAGTAGAGAAAAGATTGACCCTAACATTTCCAATGGAGAAAAGATTGTCCCTTTTAAGTCTTAGAGGTAAATGTATCCATGATAGTATTCCTGAAATTATATGTGAGAATATAACATAAATAAAGAAATGATTGGAACTTAGACTAGATCATTCTTCCCACAATCAGCCTTTCATATACAAAGTGTCAACATGGGACCTTGGGTCTAAAGTCAGTGCCTAAGGTGAAAAATGGGAATAATCAAAATTACTCTTGAAAATTCTCTATCTCACTCATAAGCAGACCCTGAACAATTATAATAATATAAGAAAGGGATTGCAGTAGTGGGAAACTGCTAGGGGAGTGTAGGGGTGGCACACTTCATCAATAAGGATACCTGATCTGCAACCAGGTAAAGTGGGGACCAAAGTGAGGCCCAAACTTTACCTACATGACCATTTGTATACCTAACCCTGAATTATATACCACATCTTTAAAATAAAAATAAAAAAAAGAAAATTTCCTATCAATTACAGTATATATGTTTAAAATATATATACACATATACATATGTGTATATATCATGTAATAATATATGTTTAAGTGTATTTTGCAAATAGTAATATACAGTATATAATCTCATGGTGAGATAATTTTCAGGAATTATTTTATTGTTTGGTTGCTTGGAACACTAGAGTAAATATATCAAAATTCAACCTTGTTGGCTTTTCTTGGTTGAAGTAATCTTGGATTCTTGTAGACAGCAGTAGGATGTTCTTATCTTTTCTAGGTCACTGTCTCTCTGTGACCCTTAATTTTCGATCTTTCTTTGTCAAAGATGTCATCACTACCTACAAACAACTGCCAACCATATTGATGCCTGTTACTCTTTTGTTGGTAATCTTAGTTTTCGCCAGCATGCATTGACAAGTTCAGACTTGATTACGTCCATTGCCTGTGAGCAGACACATTATGAGAGGAGCAATGAGCAGAATTACCTGCATTATTTATATTTGAGATCTTTTTGAGCATGATCTAGATTAAGACTAAGTGCATATTTGATGTAGCTGCCCTGTATGTAATATGCTAATTTCCAAAAGTGTTATTTTATGTTTAGCACTTGTTTTTCAGATAGAGTTTACAGAATTTAGAGCTATAATCATTGTGTCCAGACTTATATTTAAGAAGATTGGAAGCAGCTATACTATTCTGAAAATTCTTTAAAAAAAAAAAAAGTGATTCAGTCTAAAATGAGTGTGTTCTTAATTTTCTTTCTCTTTTTTTGTTTTTCAGTTGGGTTGAATGAGCAAATGAAGGCTGTTCGAAAGAGAAATGAGACCTCTGTTATTGATCAGATTGGGGAAGATTTGCTGACCTGGGTAAGGAGATGTTCTGTTTCTTTTTAATATTTCTATAGATACTTGATCGGATTAAAGGATAATTAACTGACCTTTCCAAATATTCATCCATTTGCAAAGTGAATGTAAAGCTGACAAGGTTCTATAATATGTATTCTTTGGGTTAATGTATTTTTTTTATAAGTGCTCAAACTAAAGGCTTTTTTACATCAAAGTTAAAGATACTTGTCCTTTGTGTTTTAAACAATATAAAATGAATCTTGCTAAAAATAGTTTAACTGATAGAGATTTTTAGCCACCTTCTGTTGCTCAAACCTCAGAATTGTCCTATGCAATATTAGAAAATTATAGATTGAGAACTGCCATCATGATATAGAAAAGTGAAAATTACTTTATCTTATTTATAGTATAAGGAAAGAATTCAGAGGCCATAGTAGCTGTCAGCTTCTTTCTTTCTGACTCTTTGTTAGTGTATATTTGACAGTGCTGTGCTAAGTGTTGGGAATCTAGTGGCAATCAAAATGATAAGCTCTTCTTTTGTAGGGCTTATAATCATTGGGAAGACAGTCTGTCAGTTATTTCAAGCCTGACAAATGTAAGAAAAATAGGAGAATACAGGTTGCTAGGGGAATATGTAGCAGAGAAACCTAAACTAGAACATGTATTTAAGAAAGTACTATGGTAAAGGCTGTGGATAATAAAAAAGTGAAGGGGCATAGTTCTTAAAAACTTAACACAGGTTGAACAGGAATCTTGGCATACCTACAGAAATTTACTTCTTCATATGTTCACTACTTGAGGAAATGCCATAAGATTTTATTAATTCTACAATTAAAACTTTTTAAAAGATTAAAGCCTAGAAAGTTGACTAAAACAATCTTCATCTTCCTCCTTTTACTAATTAGTGAGCTCATGGCCTGAAATCTACTAATCCAATAATAGATTTCTTCTTAGATACTTTACTCATAGAGCAGGAGCAAGAAAGGAGTCATAATCCAGTCTCATCTTGTATTTATTACATTTTCAGAAATTTTTTTCTATCCTAGGCTCACTTTGGTATTATTGTTATTAAGATATAACTTCCTTGAAAAATTGTACTTGTGCTATGGTCACTCTGTGATCATGTGGCTCTTTTGTTTCCTCATTGCAGTGTAGCTGTGAAAGCTATAACTGAGTTCTGTTGGCTTGATAGGACACTGCTCAACTTGATACAGAAAGTTGAAAATGTTTTAAGATCATCATTTTATTTTATAAAATGACATAGTGTACCATCTAGTTCTATGTAAAACTTGGATTAAAAGTTTGTAAGTCAACTATCATAATACTATAAGAAAGGTTGACAGTGGCAGGAAACTATGGGGGGGAGAGGGGAAGAGAGGTGGGATTAACGGTAATCGATGTCTGGGGACAGGGGAGCACACCTCATCAACAAGGGTACCTGCACAATGCATATTTGTATACTTAACCCTTAACTGTACCCCACAATTTTAAAATAAAAAATATGTAGTAAAAAAAAAGTTTGGTAAAAAATAAAAAAAAGGTTTGGAGAATTAGTGAAAAAAAAAGTTTGTAAGTCATATGGACTTCTTAAACAACATGATTCCTTAGCAGTTTTATTTGCATCTCCAATAAATAATATTTAATACCAAGTGTCGAGTGAGATTCAGCATTGATAAGATACAAAAGTGTAATTGGTCCTCTTATCACAATCCATTAGACTGCATAAATCTACTACATGGTAAAATAAAGTGGAGAAACCTGTGAAGGAGTGGGATAAAAAATTTTATTTTGGAACTTATAAGAGGAAACATATTCTTAACTAATGTGACATATAAGCATACCTTGGAGATTTTGCAGGTTTGGTTCTAGATCACTGTAATAAAACAAATATCAATAAAGCAACTCTTGCAAATTTTTTTGTTTCCCAGTGCATGTAAAAGTTATGTTTGTATTATACTCTAGTCTAAGTGTGCAATAACATTATGTCTAAAAGACTATATATGTATGTTATTTGAAAAATGTTTTTTTTTTGAGTCGGAGTCTCACTGTCGCCCAGACTGGAGTGCAGTGGCCACTCCCGGCACCACAGCCTCGACCTGCTGGGCTCTGGCGATCCTTCAGCCTCAGCCTTCTGAGTAGCCGGAATTACAGGCATGCGCTACCACGCCCGGCTGATTTTTTGATTTATTGTAGAGATGAGGTCTTGCTGCCCAGGCGGGTCTCGAACCCACGGGCTCATTTGCTGAAAAATGGTAACAATCATCTGAGTCTTCAGTGAATCATAATTTTTTTTACTGGTGGAGGGTCTTTCCTTGATGTTGGTGGCTGCTGACTGATCAGGGTGGTGGCTGCTGAAGGTTGGGGTGGCTGTGGCAATTTCTTGCAATAAGACAACAGTGAAGTTTGCTGCATAGATTGATTCTTCCTTTCATGAAAGATTTCTCTGTAACTTGGGATACTGTTTGATAGAATCTTACCCACAGAAGAACTTCTTTCAAAATTGGAGTCAATCCTCTCAGACTATGCTGCTGCTTTATCACTTAAGTGTGTGTAAGATATTCTAAATAAATCTTGTTATAACTTCAACAGTGTTCACAGCATCCTCACCAACAGTAGATTCTATCTTAAGAAACTACTTTCTTTTTTGCTCATACATGAGAAGCAGCTCCACATCCGTTAAAGTCATACCACAAGATTATAGTGGTTGAGTCACATCTTCAGTCTCCACTCTAAGTCTAGTTCTTTTGCTATTTCTACCACATCTGCAGTTACTTTCTCCACTGAAATCTTGAATCCCTCAAACTCATCCATAAGGGTTGGAATCAACTTCTTCTAAATTCATATTAATATTGATATTTGTACCTCATCCCATGAAACATGAATGTTCTAAATGGCATCTAGAATGATGAATTCTTTCTAATAGGTTTTCAGTTTGTTTTGCCCAGATCCATCAGAGGACTTACTATCTTTGGCTACTATAGCCTTATAAAATATATTTCTTGGCCAGACGTGGTTACTCAAGCCTGTAATCCCAGCACTTTGGGAGGCAGGGGAGAGAGAATTGCCTGAGCAACATGGCAAAACCTCGTCTCTACAGTAAGTCAAAAAATTAGCCAGGCATGTGGCTCATGCCTGTGGTTCTAGCTACTTGGAAGGCTGAGGCAGAAGGATCACCTGCACCTAGCAGGCCAAGGCTGCAGTGGCCTAAGCATGCCACTGCACTCCAGCCTGGGTGACAGAGTGACACTCCAACTCAAAAACAAGTAAACAAACCCCAAAAGATATTTCTTCAATGATAAGACATAAAAGTTGAAATTACTCTTTGATTTATGATTGCAGAATTAATATTATGTTAGCAGAAATGAAAACAACAGCAATCTCCTTGTATACCTCCATCAGAGCTCTTGGGTGGCTAGGTACATTATCAATGAGCAGTAATATTTTGAAAGAATCTTTTTTTTTTAATTTTTAGCAGAATGTCTCATCATTGGGTTTACAGTGTTCAGTAAACCATGCTGTAAACAGATGTGCTGTCATACAGGCTTTGTTGTTTAATTTGCTGAGCACAGGCAAAGTAGATTTAACATAATTCTTAAGGGTCCTAGAATTTTCAGAATGGTAAATGTGGCATTGGCTTCAGCTTAAGGTCACTAACTGTATTAGCCCCTAACAAGAGAGTTGGCCTCTCCTTTGACACTTTGAAGTCACACACTGACTTTTCTAACTATGAGAGTTCTAGATGGCATCTTCCAGTAGAGGGCTATTTCATCCACATTGAAAATCTGTTGTTTAGTGTAACCACTTCATCGATTATCTTAGCTAGATCTTCTGGATAACTTGCTATAGCATTTACATCAGCACTTGTTGTTTCATCTTATGCTTTTATTTTTATGGAGACAGCCTCTTCCCTTAAACCTCATGAACCTACTTCACTAGCTTCAGACTTTTCTTCTGCAGTTTCCTTACCTCTCTCAGTCTTCATAAGGTTGAAGAGAGTTAAGGTCTTGCTCTGGATTAGGCTTTGGCTTAAGGAAATATTGTGGCTGCTTTGATCATCTATCTGAACCATTCAGACTTTCTCCATATCAGCAATAAGACTGTTTTGCCTATTCATTTGGGTGTTCACTGTGCATTCACAAGTTGGCTGTTTGGTATAAGAGCTTTTGGCCTATCTTGACTTTCAACATGCCTTCCTCTCTAAACCTAATTATTCCTAACTTTTTATTTCAAGCAAAAGATGTGCAACTTCTCCTTTCCCTTGAACCCTTAAAGGCCATTGTAGTGTTATTAACTGGCCTAATTTCAATATTATGGTGTCCCAGGGAATAAGAAGGCTCAAGGAAGAGAGTTGTGGAAATGGCCAATTGGTGAAGCAGTCAGAACACACACACATTTAATGATTAGGTTTGCCATCTTATATGGATGCAGTTCATGGTGCTCTAAACAATAACTTTAATATCAAAGATCACTGATCACAGATTACCCTAAATGCAGAAAAGTTTGAAATATTATGAGGTTACCAAAATGGAACCCAGAGGCACAAAGTAAGCACATGCTGTTGGAAAAATGGCACCAATAGACTTGCTCAATACAGGGTTGTCACAGACCTTTAACTTGTAAAAGACATAATATCTGCAAAGTGCAATAAAATGAGGTGTGTGTATACCTTTGAAAAGTTGAGAAAACCAAAATGGATTAACCAATCTGGTTTGTAACTATTACATACAAAAGGTTAATTTAGAGTAAAGCATAGGTCAGAAATCATAAAAGCAAAAAATTACGCATAGGTCTTTAGATTTACTCTTGCTGTTTTAAAAAATAGTTTTGGAGAGTATGGATCTATTGGGATATAGCTTCATCATAAGCTGAGGAGCATCTGTACATAAGCTACTTATAAAACTACTGCAGAATTGCATGATGTTGGGTGCATTATTTTCTTTTGTGAACCCAGCTGCTTTCTGTGGTTGTGAGGTACTTTGACTAGTGTGCCAAAAATGTTGCTTGTCTCATTTTTAAATATGTTTAGTATCATATTTATAAGATAATAATATAAAATTGGAGTAATGTATTAAAATATTACTTTGCATGTGTCCTACTTGAAGAAAGAAATACTCTGAATTTATTCGTAAATGCACTACAGAAGGGCTTTTTACAAAATGCCTTCATGTACAAATTTTTGGGAGTGTGACTTTAAATAAAAGATTATATGCCTCTTTGTAAACCATAAAGCAATTACTTACAAATATAGAGACTGTCTTAGAAAACAATTTATTTGACTTATAAGAGCACCTATTTTGAGGAAGGCACTTATTAGATGTTTAACCATAAGAAACTTTAAAATCATGGCATGTGCAGACTTAAATTTATAAATTAAAAAAATTAGTAAAACGTGTACTTTTTAAAAAAAGAGCTCATAGCTCATTAATCTCCCTCTAGTCAGTTCCAGCCTATGTACAGATAAAGTAGCAGTGACTTAATTTTGTTTCAACCCAGAAAAGTAATTCACTGCCCATAGTCATAGTAGGTTTTATAGTGAATATGAAAGAAAGCATCCCAAGTACTTGCTTTCTGGAGTAGTAGGGGTAATTTTTGTAAAGGTGTCCCCGGTCTAAGTAAATGAAATTTTAACCTTGGTCTCCAGACATTTTGTGTTTGATGTTCTCCAAATGTCAACCTTTCTATGTAATTTAGAAGTGGTATAGGCTGAAAGGTAATAGACTGTGATAGATGACAAGCAAGAAAATATTGGAATATGATCAGAAAAGGCTGGATGTGTCAAGGTCAGACCTTTTTATTAAACTGTTGATATTCCACATAGGCAAGTCTGTGTTTTTTGTCACTTGAGAATACTTACTGAAATGTTGAAAGGATTCTTGTTGTCATTTTACCTGGCCTTATATAAGCCCTGTATTTCATTCCCTATTGTTTTCTCTGCATTCTTGGCACAGTTCAGTGGACCAGGAGAGGAAAAGTTGAAACATGCTGCTGCTACCTTCTGCAGTAACCAGCCTTTCGCCCTGGAAATGATCAAGTCTCGTCAGAAAAAGGATTCTCGGTTTCAAACTTTTGTGCAAGTGAGTTGAGTGAGTCATGTAAGAAAAAAGAATAAGGCAAGTTTTTATCAATTATTAAATAAACTGGGGGAATTCTGACTAAGACTTTTACAAGAATTACATCTGGGTTGACATTTTTAAAAGCCATATCTTATCTTTTAAGAAATTCCTGGAAGGTATAAAGATGATTTTGGAATGGTGAGTGATAAATACATGTCAGGATTAGAATACTTGATATAGAAATCCACATTGCCATGGAAGTTTTATCAGGAAACAACTATATGCTCCTTTAAAAGAATATTGTCAAAGCATGAGAATGGGTTTCTGTCAGGCCAATGGAAGAATATGACAGCAGTCATACTCATTGTGGTATATAAATCAAGGGTCAGTAAGCTATGGCCCACAGATTATCTGCATGCTGTTGCTTGTTTTTGTAAATAAAGTTTAATGGGAACACAGTGTATTTATTTTCTATCGCTGTATAACAAATTACTGCAAACATAGCCTCTTAACACAAATTTATTGTCTCAGTTTTTGTGGTTTAGGAGTACGGCTACAGTTTAACTGGATCCTCTCTTCAGGGTTTCATCAGGGTGAAAATCAAAGTGTCAGCTGGAGCTGCAGTTCTCATCTTATGCTTGGGTTTCTCTTCTAAGCCCACTGGTTTTTAGCAGAATTCATTTATTTGTAAATGCATAACTGAGGTCCGTTCCTTCTTGCTAGTCATTGACTAGGATCCATCTCAACTTCTACAGAATGCCCATATCTCTCTGCCATATGCCTCCTTTACACATTTTAGAGCTAAATATTTACTTTCTTCCAGGCCTGTAACTTTTCTTTCTTCCAGGCCTGTAACTTTTACTTTCTTCCAGGCCTATAATGTGGCTCTCTGACACAGATGTCTTTTAATGGTTCCTCTGTTAAGCTAGGTTCACCCAGGACAGTTTCTTTTTTTATTAACTCAGGGTCATCTGGAAGTAGCCTAATCATAGGAGTGATATTCCATCGTATTTACAGATTCCGTCTGCACTCAAGGGCATGGGATTATACATGGTGTGCACATGAGAGGATAGGAATTTTGGATGCCATCATAGAGTTTTGACAGCACAGAACCATGTTCACTTATGTATTGTCTATGGCTGCTTTTGTGCTAAAACAGTAGAATTGAGTAGTTGTGAGCGAGAGAGACTGTATGACCTGAAAAGCCTAAAATATTAACTGACATTTTACTAAAAACTTTGCAAACTCCTGGTATAGATGAGCTGTCATGCCCAGACTGGTGATCCATTGTGCCTATTTAAAATAGCAGATAACAAATTAGCTAATTAACTTTGGTAGGATTGCCAGTCATAGAAAAATGTACCTAGGTTTTCTGAAAAGGCAAAACTGTTTTAACACAAGAAAGCAATACTTCTAGTTGCTTATAGATATTATCAGTTCTTGCTTAAACAGATAACAAAGAAGCCAGTGGATTAGTGATAGAGGCTTCTTTCCCCTGTTATGTGATCATAGGAGAAAGCAGAAATATAGTGTGGCAATGATGTCTTGCCAGTTTTGAATAATCTTGACTTAACAAACAGAACTGTGATGCAGTAGACACATGTTGAATACATGCTGCATGTTATGTAATTATGGTCCTAATAAGAATTACAGATTCACTTATTTTACTTTAATTTTAGGATGCTGAGAGTAATCCGCTGTGTCGTCGTCTTCAGCTGAAGGATATCATCCCCACCCAAATGCAAAGACTTACTAAGTATCCGCTTCTATTGGATAATATTGCCAAATACACAGGTACAACATTTTCACTGAAATAAAAAAGCTTAGGAACAAAAAATCCATGTCCTGCTAAGTAATATCTCACAGCATCCTGATGCCTGGAGTGGCATTTCCAAATAATAAGACAAGATTTTCTTTTTTTTTTTTTATAATCAATATTTTTTATTATGATATTGTGGGGTACAGTTAAGGATTAGGTATACAAATATGCTTCATTCAGTCACCCTTGTTGATAAGAGGTGTCTCCCCATCCCCAGACAGGTATTTACTACCGTTAATCCCATCTCCCTTCACCCCCCCATAGTTTCACACCACTGTCAGTCATTTTCTTATAGTATTACGTTGGATGATCAAGGTCCACTATATGAGTGAGAACATGTGATACTTAGATCTTTGTTTCTGTAAGAGGTCACTCAGTATTATAGACTCTAGTTCCATCCAGGTTGCTGCGAAATTCATGATTTTGTTCTTTTTTATGGCTGCGTAGTATTCCATTGTGTATATGTACCACATTTTTTTAATCCAGTTCTCTTTTGATGGACAGCATGGTTGCTTCCAGGTTCTTGGCATTGGGAACAATGCTGTGATAAACATACGTGTGCAGGTATCTTATTTATAGAGTGATTTGAGTTCTTCAGGGTATATTCCCAGTAGGGGGATTGTGGGGTCGTATGTGAGGTTGATATTTAGAGCTTTTAGGAATCGCCATACTGTTTTCCACAGAGGTTGCACTAGTTTGCACTCCCACCAACAGTGTAGAAGTGTTCCCTTTTCGCCACACCCTCTCCAGCAGCTGTTATTTTTTGAGTTGTTGATAATTGCCATTCTGACTGTAGTTAGGTGGTATCTCAGTGTGGTTTTGATTTGCATCTCCCTGATGATTAGTGAGGTTGAACATTTCTTCATGTGTCTGTTGGCTGCTCGAGTGTCTTCCTTTGAGAAGTGTCTGTTCATATCTTTTGCCCATTTTATAATGGGGTTGTTTGTTTTTTTCTTTTCAGCACATTTGAGTTCCTTGTAGATCCAAGATGTTAAGCCTTTGTCAGACCTGGAGTTGGCAAATACTTTTTCCTAGTCTGTAGGCTGTCTCCCTGCTCTCTTGATGGTTTCTTTGGCTTTGCAGAAGCTTGTCAGTTCAATGAGGTCCCACTTATCTGTCTTCTCTCTTGTGGCCTGTGAGTTTTGGGTTTTGTTCAGGAGTTGGATGTCAGTTCCAATTTCCATGAGGGTATGTCCTTCATTTTCTAAGGTTCTTATGGTTTGAGGTTTTACATTTAGGTCTCTGATCCATTTAGAGTTAATTTTTGTGTATGGGGATAGATAGGAGTCCTGTTTCAATCTTCTGCATGTGGTCAGCCAGTTTTCCCAGCACCATTTACTGAACAGGTTCCCCTCTCCCCAGTGGTAGGTGGTGGAGGCTTTGTTGAAGATGAGTTGGTTGAGAAATTGAGGTTTTGCTTCTGCAATCTCAATTCTATTCCATTGGTCTATATGCCTGTTCCTGTACCAATACCAAGCTGTTTTGATGATTGTAGCTTTATAGTAAAGTTTGAAGTCTGGTAATGTGATACCACCTGCTTTGTTGTTTTTTTTTTTTTTCTGAGGATTGTTCTGGCTATTCTTGGACATTTGTGTTTCCATATGAATTCCTGTGTTGTTTTTTCTAGGTCTGAGAAGAATGTTGCTGGTAATTTGATGGGTATTGCATTAAATCTGTAGATTGCCTTAGGTAGGATGGACATCTTCACAATGTTGATTCTTTCAATCCACGAGCATGGGATCTTTTTCCACTTGTTTATGTCCTCTTTGATTTCTTTGAGAAGTGTTTTGTAGTTTTCATTGTAAAGGTCTTTCACATTTCTGGTTAGGAAGATGCCAAGGTATTCCATTTTCTTTTGTGGCTATTGTGAATGGAATTGTGCTTTTTATTTGGGTTTCTGTTTGTTTATTATTGGTGTAAAGATATGTGATTGTCTTTTGCACATTTATTTTATATCCTGAGACTTGGCCAAAGTCCTTTATCAGTGTAAGGAGGTTTTTGACAGATTCTCTTGGGTTTTCAAGGTATACAATCATGTCATCTGCAAAGAGAGATAATTTGACTTCCTCTTTTCCTATTTGAATACCCTTGATTGCCTTCTCTTCTCTGATTGCTCTAGCCAGGACTTCCAATTCTATATTGAACAGGAGGGATGAGAGTGGGCATCCTTGTCTTGTTCCAGTTTTCAGGAGAAATGGTTCCAATTTTTGTCCATTTAGGAGTATGCTGGCTGTGGGTTTCTCATAGATGGCTTTTACTATTCTGAGGTATGTTCCATGTATGCCTAGATGTTCAAGGGTTTTTATCAAGAAGGGGTGCTGGATTTTATCAAAAGCTTTTTCTGCATCTAATGATATAATCAGGTGGTTTTTGTTTTGACATCTGTTGATGTATTTAATTACATTTATGGTTTTACGAATGTTGAACCAGCCTTGCATCCCAGGGATGAAGCCTACTTAGTCATGATGGATGATTTTTGAGATGTGTTGTTGAATCCAGTTCGCTAGGATCTTGTTGAGAATTTTAGCATCTATGTTCATCAAAGATATTGGCCTGTAGTTCTCTTTCTTTGTTGGGTCTTTACCTGGCTTCGGTATCAATATGATGTTAGCTTCGTAAAATGATTTGGGGAGAGTTCCATCTTTCTCAGTCACCTGGAATACCTTCAATAGGATTGGTATCAGCTTCTCTTTAAATGTCTTGTAGAATTCTGCTGGAAAGCCATCTGGTCCAGGGCTTTTTTTTGTAGGTAGTTTTCTTATTATGTAGTCAGTTTCCTTGATTGTTATTGGTCTATTTAGGGTCTGAATTTCTTCTTGTTTCAACCTAGGCAGGTTGTGTGATGACAGAAAGTCCTCCATTTCCTTAAGGTTTTCAAGTTTGTTTCCATACAAGTGTACATAGTAGTCTCTAATGATCTTCTGTATTTCTTCAGGATCAGATGTGACTTCCTCTTTTGTGTTTCTGATTGTATTTATTTGGGCTTTTTCTCTCTTTTCCTTGGTCAGTCTAGCTAGGGGACCACCGATTTTGTTTATCCTTTTGAAGAACCAGCTTTTTGTTTCATTGATTTTTTTGTATTTTTGTCTTTTGTGTCCTGGATTTGGGCTTTTATTTTGGTGATCTGGATTCTTCTGCCGAAATTAGAATTTTTGTGGTCTTGCTTGTCCGGCTTCCTTAGGTGGCTTGTTAGGCTGTTAATTTGTGATCCTTCCATTTTCTTCATGTGTGTTTATAGGGATATAAATTCCCCTCTTACTACAGCTTTCATGGCATCCCAGAGATTTTGGTAAGATGTTTCTTCATTTTCTTTTGTTTCCAGGTAACTTTTAATCTCTGTTTTGATTTCATCATTGACCCAGGAGTTGTTTCGCATCGTGCTGTTTAGTGTCCATGTTTTGGGATACCTTGTTGTTGTTAATGTTTATTTTTATTCCACTGTGGTCCAAGAAGGTGCATGGTAAAATTTTGATCCTTTTAAATTTGCTTATGCTTGATTTATGGCCAAGTATGTGGTCGATCTGAGAGTACGTTCCATGCGGTAATGAGTAGAATGTGTATTCTGTGGTCTTTGGATGAAGGGTTCTGTAGGTATCAGTTAAGTCCATTTGATCAAGAATCACATTGAGGTTTCAGATCTCGTTGCTGATTTTTTGTCCTGATGATCTGTCTAGGGTTGTGAGTGTGGTATTAAAGTCTCCAGCTATGATGGTATTGGAGTCAGTATCTTTTTTTAGTTTACCTAAGAGCTGCTTTATGAAAGTTGATGCTCCTATGTTGGGTGCATATATGTTTAGGATGGATATTTCTTGTTGATGGAATGAACCTTTTATCATTATGTAGTAGCCTTCTGTATCTTTTTTAATTTTTGATAGCTTAAAGGGTATTTTGTCTGAGTTTAAGATTGTGACTCCTTTCTTTTGTGTTCCATTCGCCTGAAAATTTGTTTCCCATCCTCTTACTTTGAGTCTGTGAGTGTCCTTTCTAATGAGGTGAGTCTCTTGAAGGCAATAGATTGTTGCCTGGTGATATTTTATCCATTTTGCCCTCTATGTCTTTTCAGTGGTGTATTTAGTCCATTCACATTCAAACTAATTATTGAAATGTGAGAGTTGATCCCTATCATAATGTTCTTACAGAGTTGTTGTTGTTCTTCCTGTTTGTGTGTTGTCTTTCTTTTGGTTTTAGAGTTGGATCATGTGTGTTTTTAATCTTTTACCTGTACTCTTGTGAAAAACGTTGTTCTTTTTTCCTTTTCTTCTGTGTTCAACACTTTCTTAAGTGTTTCTTGTAGAGGTGGTCTGGTGGCAACGTAGGTTCTTAGGGATTGGATATCTGGGAAAGATTTCAATTCTCCCTCCCTGATGAAGCTTAGCTTGGCTGGGTAGGTTATTCTCCGTTGAAATTGATTATTTTTTAGAACTTTGAAGATAGGGCTCCAAGCTAAGACAAGATTTTCTAACAAGACATCATCCAAACCTCTTCAGGTTATTTGATTTAATGTACTTTATTTGCCACTCTAGGATAGGATTTGTTAATTTTTAATTTTTATTTTCTTTAAGTTGGAGTCTTACTCTGTCACTCAAGTTGGAGTGCAGTGGCATGATCACGGCCACTGCAGCCTTGACCTACTGGCCTCAGGAGATCCTTCCTCCTCAGCCTTCCAAGTAGCTAGAACTACAGGCAAGCGCCACCATACCCAGCTAATTTTTTGATGTATTGAAGAGATAAGGTCTTATCAAGTTGCCCAGACTGATCTCGAACCCTTGGGCTCAGGCAGTCTTCTTGCCTCTGCCTCCCAAAGTGTTGGGATTATAGGCACGAGCCACTGTGCCTGGTGGGTTTGTCAAACTATAAATTGTGGGCCAAATTGCGTTCACTGCCTGTTTTTATAAATAAAGTTTTATTGGAACACAGCCATGCTCATCTGTTTAATACTATCTCTGCTTTTGCACTGTGACAGCAGAAGTGAGTAGTTGTAACAGAGACCACTTGGCCTGCACAGATAAAATATTTATTATCTGGCCCTTTACAGAAAAAGTTTGTTCATCCTTGCTCTAGACTAATCATATTTGCTTTGAAGAATGTTTATATTGGGTTGATGAGATGTTTTGTATCTATATAAGTACTTTTTCAAAAGCCAAATCAATGTATTATGATTCCAACTCTCCTGACAATTGGTAAATGAAGTGAATCTGAGTTTTCCAGTTGAGTTTTGGACTCTTATACTTAGTTCTCATTAATAATTTTATGCAATCAATTTCCTGTTTCTTATACCTAAGAATTTAATGCATAACTTGGAAATTAAAGATTATGCTACCTGGTAACAAAAATGTTTACACTCATACACACATTAATTTATATACTTTATTATATCAGTGTGGTTGGTATGGAGGATTATAATTTTGAATATTCTGATTTTGGTTTTCTTTATATTATGGACATGACATAGCCTCAGTACATTTTGATGAATTTCATCTTAATGATACAAATGTTATAATCTATTGTGTTTTGTCTTTAGATTTTGAAAAATTTGTTTGGGAATTATTTTTAATTGTGTCATTTAAAAAATTTTCTTGACAGATTCACTGGACATAATCATGTAGGCTATGCACCATGAATTCCTGGGGGAAAAGGGATTTCACTTACATAGCTTACAGAGTAAATAAGACCTGCCTCTGGGGTGTTCGATATAGTGGCCCTGATACTTTCTATAAAGTATCCCCTAGGATTTGGGAATTTGTACTGTGGTATCTTTTACAAATTAGAATTTATGTTTTAATGTACTGTCATAAGAAGTCTTACCTGTTCAAAGACTACCTGAATTGAGACTCTGCCATAGGTTTTAGCCTGGTATTAAAATATTCAAAGTGTTAGTATGTCCTTACAACTATTGAAATAAAATGGAATCTCATATATATATATATATATTTTTTTTTTTTTTCTCATTTCCTCCATTTTACATTTTGAATTCTTTCCCCATATGTAGAATGGCCAACGGAAAGGGAGAAGGTGAAGAAAGCTGCAGATCACTGTCGGCAGATCTTAAATTACGTAAATCAGGCTGTCAAGGAAGCAGAAAACAAGCAGGTAAAAAGGGAAAACAAGAAGATAGAGGATGACATAAGGAGAATATTAAATTAGTGTTACCTGGGATCTGTGAAATAGTAACTGCAACTATCGTTACACAGTTGGCAGGCCGGGCTTTTGTTAGCTATTCACGTTGTAGGTGGGTCCAGATCAATTTGTGGTAGAGTATCAGAGTTGTACTTGACTTTTTTGAGCATTTCAAGCTGTTTGCTTGCTCCTTCATTTATTCATTCAGCAAATCCTTATAGAGCATCTGTTATGTTCTAGGCATCAAGCAGAGTGATTGAGAAAATGAGCATTATGTCTGCCCACATTGAGCTTATTCTCTAGCTAGATAGAAAAGAACATTTAACACGATCATAAAATATTTTGTATCAGTTCTGACAGCAGTGATGAAGCATAATTTCAGGATGCTATGAGTATGAAGCTATGGGGCCTACCTTAGTTTGGGGATGTTAGGTGGTAGCTGTCAGAGAAAGGAATTGACATTTGAGCCAAGCTCTAAAGGATGGGTGGAAATGAACCAAAACAATGTGGAAGAGTGTAATCCTAGAGGTAGAGGCAGCATACACAAAATTACTAAGATAAAAGGGAAGCACGGTCTGTTGGAGGAACTGAAAGATTAGATTAGTGTAGGACATGCCTAAAAAGCAAAGTCAGAGTGGTGTGAAATATATAAAATGAGGAAAGGAGGCCAGATAGTGCAAGGCCCTTTAAATCATGTTAAAGACTTTGATTTTTATTTTAAAAGCAGTAGGAATACTTTATAGACATGTAACAAATAGCATTCAAGTTATCACTAAGTATCACTCATATTACTCTATGGAGAGTGGATTCAAGGAGGAAGATAGTGGATTAAAGAGCCCATTTATTAGTCTGTTGCAGCAGTGTGGGATAAATGAGGGTCGCTTAGAGATGTTGGAGAAGAATTGAGCAGGTAAAATTGACAGAACTTGGTGACTGATTTAGAGAGGGACGTAAAGGAGAGGTGATATCAAGAATACATCCCCAGGTTTCTGGCTTGCATATTTGGATGGACAGGATGAGTGGCAAAGCCCCAGGTTTGTGGGATATCAGTTTGGGATAGCAGGTAGAGATGTGCAGTAAGCAATTGACTCTGCAAGTCCCCATCTCTATGAAGACTATGCTGAAGGTAAAAATGTACAATTGTGAGCATGTAGAGGCCAATTGAATCTGTGGATGTAATAAATGTAATTAGGAGCTGAGTATGATGATAGCTCTGTTGGTGAGGCTGTAGGAAAAGCAGGTGCTTTCAATTGTATTACTTGGAGTATGAAATGATAAAACCCTAGAGGAAAATATGGCAATATGTGTCTAAATTAGAAGTGTATATACCCATACATCTACCTTTTGACCCAGCAATTATGTTCCTAGTGATTTACTCAAGAGAAATGAGGATATATGCCCACAAACAGACTTATACAAGAATGCTGATTAGCAGCTTTATTCATAATAGCCAAACGCGAGAAGTAACCCAAGAATTCAAACTTTTCTGTGTATCTGGAAATGTTTATGATGTTGGAGGAAAACACACGTATCCTTGAACCCAACAGTTCTAGAAATTCATCCTACAGATATATCTTGCACAGGTGTATGAAGGCAAATGTTTATATCCATTTTATTAAAGTATTGTTTGTTATAGCAGAAAATCCACTAGCATGTAACCTAAATGTCCATTAGTAAAGTACAGTTAAATAAATTGTAGTTCATTTACAGAGTTGAATATCATGTAACCACTAAAAAAAAAATGAAACTGCTCTCTCTATATGCTAATGTGCAACAGTCTCCAAGATATATTGATGCCATGCACCACACACACACAAGAATACATATAAGAATATATTATGCGACCATTCAATGAGGAATACACATAGGAATACCAGAGTAATGCATATACATTATGCTACTATAGCTTATTTTTAAAAAGGATACATACACCCACAATATGCACAGACACAAGCATGCTTATATACACACGTATTGTATTTGCATGAAATTTTTCTCAAAGCCTACCCAAGAAATGGGTATCAGTGATTGCTTCTTTAGAGAAAATTAGGGGCAGGGGTAGCAAGAGGACAGAGTTAAAGGGAGACTTACTTTTTGTTGCGTGTCTTATATTACATATTCAAAAAAATACATAACCTAATTAGAGGCCAATGAGTTTGAAAAGAATGTAGAAAAAGAATGGCGAAAGAGGTAGGAAGAAAACTAGAAGATACAATATTGCCAAAGACAAGAAGAGATGTTTTAAGAAAGCAAGTTTTTGGTTGTGTCTGGTGTTTGAAAGAGCTCGGTAAAATACAGATTAAAAATGTCCATTTGATTTAGAAACAGAGAGATTATTAATGATCAAAGCAGTAACCTGGCTGTATTCCATCTAATTTTCAGCGCTTAGAGGATTATCAACGTCGCCTTGATACCTCCAACCTGAAGTTGTCAGAATACCCGAATGTTGAAGAGCTCAGGGTGAGAGATGGTCTAATCATAATTTTTTAAAATAAAATAAAATTTACTAAACATCTGAAAGGTAAACATCTCAGTGGGAATATACATCACCCGAAGGAGTTCTTGTATCATAAATTATCTACATTTATGATTTTTTTCTCCCTTTTAAATGTCTGATCTGTATGAAGATTAATCTTTCAGTAGAGGAATATCTTGTCTGAAACTGTAACTTCACGTGACAGCAGTTGACAGGAGACTCAGGAACACTGGTTGTTATTAAATGTAATTTTATTGTGTTCTATGGTTCGAATAAGATTGTTTACTATGGAAACTTTCCAGATCACCTAGTAAAGCAATATAATTTAATTATTTTTTCACGAAGCTCCTCAAAAGCATAAAAGTTGAAACCTTTTATCATTCCTACAGGCATGATAGTAAAATACTTATTAATTGCCACTTCTAGCACCTGGGCTTTTGTGCTAATTAACTTTTTAGGATTTTAAATCTTTTTTTGTGTCATTTCACTAGGTGGTTGTTTTGGCAGGTTTATTTGGTGGCTGTTTAAAGTAGACTTTTATGTCATATGTACACTTTATCAACAAGCATATTAATGAATTTATTCCCCTTAACTTTAAAAGAGTAAGATTTTTCTTAAGCTGCTAATACTAAAAGATAATTATCTTACTAATAAAATTTTAATACTTAAAACAAGCCTGGGTAATAACCTGGACTTTTCATGATGAATGCTGTTCCCTAGAACTTTCTTTAGAATTAGAGCCTTAGAACTCAGAGGTCTCTTAAAGACAAGCTCACCTAGTTATTCATAGAAAAATTAAGGGATAGACTGAGAATCTAGTGGCTGATTTTTGTAGCTTGATTTTCACAATCTATTATTATCTACTTAGAGTGAAATTTGGAAGATAGTACTCCCCAATATTTTTCTGCAAGGTACCTTTTTCTTTTTAGAAAATTTTATGCAGTTTATTTTAACATGGCCTTTACTCTTTTCAAAAACTGACAAATAGGAATAATGATAGTTGAATGTAAATGGTACCTTTTATATTAAGAATTTCTTGGTAAGAGACTAAAGTATACAGAATATCATCTCACTGAAGTAATTTGGGTATAATTCTCTTTATTTTGGCAGAATTTGGATTTAACAAAAAGGAAGATGATTCATGAGGGGCCATTGGTTTGGAAGGTGAATAGAGATAAAACTATTGGTAGGTCTGATATTGTCTGTCAACGTGGGGGGAGTGGAGAAAGAATAAGAAAATTTTTCTTATGCCACAAAGAAGAGAAAACCACAGAAATTCACAATTTTCAGCTACATCAATTAGCAATGCTACTTTGTGTTATTTGTACATTTACAGAAGATCTGCTTGTGTTATTTCATTATGTGTGAAGTATGTTAAATATTCATCTAGGAATGTAGCAGAAAACTTTGTCTTGATTCAGTCCTGTTTCCATCATTCTTATATTTTAATAAGTCTTTGTAAGCTTTCTTAGACCAGTACATCTCAAATTATCTGTGGTGAGGAACTGTTGTTATTGTTGTTTTTGTGGTTTGTTTGGTTTTTTTTAGAGAGAGGGTCTCGCTATGTCACCCAGACTGGCGTACAGTGACTGTTCACAGATCCAGTCATGGTGCACTGCTGCCTTGGACTTCTGGGCTCAAGTGATCCTCCTGCCTCAGCCTTCCTAGTAGCTAGGACTACAGGCATGAGCCACTGTGCCCAGCTTGTTTTTTATTTCCTGTTGGTCACATACTGACACTTCAGTGAAATGCAATAAAAGTGAATTATTAAAAAATGAAACTTAAAAAGACAATACAGGTTAATTTTTTAAATGTACTAGATTTAACAGAAATAAAATTTCTCTGTTGAATTGTTATAAAGTTTATTAAACACATTTCAATTTCTGTACTTATCATCTTTTCCTGCATTTTAATTTCTAGATCTATACACATTGTTGCTAGAAGACATTCTTGTATTGCTACAAAAGCAAGATGATAGACTGGTGTTAAGGTGTCATAGTAAGATTCTGGCATCTACAGCTGACAGCAAACACACATTTAGCCCTGTCATTAAGTTGAATACAGTATTGGTTCGACAAGTGGCAACAGGCAAGTATGCTAACTGAAGGATGCTAATCTCCAAATTCATTGTAAAGTTGTGTAAGATATTCAGCATTGTTTAAATAGCACAACTGACATAGAGTTTTGTTACTTTTATATCCATAAGTGAATTGAATGAAATGTGTTTACTGCTTAGAAAGTGAATTAAGAATTTATACCCCCAAATTATTAGGATGTCTAGATTCTCTGAATGATTTCCTGTACTTGAAAATTTTTATGCAAGTAGTTTGATCTTTATTCTATGTTCAAATCATTGATAGGTGCCAGTAAAGATAATGCATTGGGGTCATCCCAACGAAAAAGGCCTTCTTTGGGATGGTATGTTTTTTGATTTGATGGAAAAAGTAGAAAGTGAAGAGTTGGATGTAGTTTGGGATTCTAAAAATCAGTTTAAGCTGACAAGTTGTATTTTAACTGTATTACCAAGGAGATCCTTTTTAAAACGTGTTAGTTTCATGATGGCAAAATAAATTTGTGACCTCTTTTCTCCAGTACTCGCTGAATATTGTTAGCTAACAATGTAGAAAAGAACTCTTTAGTAATTATTCTTTAGTAATTTAGATTATTGACATCTTTTTGTTTTTAATAGATATAGACTTAGAGCTAATTTTTATAATCATTGTTTTATTGAAGTATATACATGTAGTATAACATAGAGTAAGTTGCACATATTTTAAGTGTACAGATTGATGAATTTTTATTAAGTAAACATATGTAACTTTAGATTAAAATGCAGAATATTCCAAGACCATAGAAACATCCCTTTTGACCTCTCAGGATCAGAGTGGTAATTTTGTCATGTGTTTTTTGTTTTGTTTTTTTCCAGATAACAAAGCTTTGTTCGTCATCTCCATGTCAGACAATGGAGCCCAAATTTATGAACTGGTGGCACAGACAGTTTCTGAAAAGACTGTGTATGTATTAGCTATAGCTACCTTCCTTCTAACTAATATTCTTATTACCCCATGTATAATATTTTATAAGCTTTGTTTTTATACTAAGACTCTGCAAACCAAAACAAAAACTATATGGAAATGAAGCAGTTCTTCTGTATTTTTTTTAGGAGACATTCTTCTAAGAACTTGTTCTTTTTTAGGTTGATAGCTTTTATTTTGATTCTATTCCATTGAAAATATATTTTCTAAAGAAAAAATTCTAAGAAATATCAAGTATCAAGTGAATTTTTTAAATGGATAATATGTTCATAATATTGTTAGGTATTTTTGTTTGTCTTTCTTTTTTTTTTTTTTAGGTTTAGTTTTGGAATCTCTTTTATAGCATGTTACCAAAATAAAGATATTCTCCGGCAGGGTGGAGTTTATTTTTTTGTTTGTTTGATTGATTTGATGTTTGGTTGTTTTGTTTTGTTTTTGATTTTTGCTTTCTGAGAGTATTTAAAGGATATTTCTCTTGTCCTTTCCTTTGTATTTTGGATTCCTTTCCAACTTTCTGAAGCTGGCAGGATCTCATCTGTCGGATGGCAGCGTCGGTGAAGGAGCAGTCCACAAAGCCAATTCCTTTACCACAGTCAACACCTGGCGAGTGAGTGTGCCTTGCACTGTAGTAGGGCTTATTTTATATTTTGGATCAGGAAAAAATAGGAAAATTCGTATATTTTGTTGTAGTGATGTTTAGGCACCTCATGAAGCTGATTGTTTTTTTTCCTCTGCAGAGGAGAAAATGATGAAGAAGATTCTCCAAAATTAAAAGTGGAACATCATGGCATTTCTGTCACTGGTCTGCAGAGTCCAGGTGAACTTATAAGCTTAACTGGAAGAATATGGTCCATTATTATTAAAATGCAAAGAAACATTAATACTCTTTTGGTTTATGCAGATGCATCAGCTATTCAGTTTAACAAACTTCACTTATGGGCCTTCTCTGTGTCAGAAAAAGTGTTGCATATTTTGCTTAACAGATGACCTCTGTTAGTTGATGTTTTTTTTTCTGTTTCCTGAATGCTTCATGTTAAAAGTTTTTAAAAAATATACTCTGCC
The DNA here is from genome assembly GCA_027257055.1 of Cephalopachus bancanus. NCBI lineage: Eukaryota > Metazoa > Chordata > Mammalia > Primates > Tarsiidae > Cephalopachus > Cephalopachus bancanus. The sequence continues at coordinate 1,475,827 of JAPVLO010000276.1, forward strand.
TTTTATATTCTACTGAACAGAGAGAGATCTGGGATTAGAATCTTCCTTAATATCATCAAAACCTCAGTCTCATTCACTGAGTACCTCTGGGAAATCAGAGGTAGGCGATCTCTTTGTTGCTGAGAGACAGTTTTCAAAGGAGCAGCATGCAGATGGGACACTAAAGGAAGTTGGAGTAAGTTATCAAATCACAATCCCAGATCCACACTTGCCTGTCTCAGAAGAACGGTGGGCATTGGATGCACTAAGGAATTGTAAGTTTTATTCACAGTTTATAAGAGATACTAAGTTCCAGAATTGTATAATGTATAAGCTATGACTTTCCGCTTTAAGAAATTTACAGTCTAATTGGGAAGATGATAGAAACCTCCACCCCTGCCTTTTTAAGTAAATATTCAAACAGTAACAATGCAGGTATGTCAGAATTGATCTGGGTTGGGTGACCAGAGAAGGGAGGCAGGCATCAGAGAACAAGAGAGTTGTGATTATTGGCTTGAAGAATGAGTAAGAGTCATCTAGCAATGTAGAACAGAAGTTGTTCAGACAAAAATAATGGGAGGACCAAAAGCCCAAAGGCAGAAAACTCTGAGGGTGTCCAGAGAGCAGTAAGAAGACCAGTTGACGTGTGGCAGACTGTAAGTTAAAGGAGTGAGAGAAAAGAGGTTGGCAAGATATGCTATTGATCCCTGCAGTTGTGAACTTTGAATACCAGGTTGGATCCTCCGTACTTTAAGGATGGCACATCCCAGTGCCTTGAGGGCTTTTCCAAACTACACATACTCTTCTAGTTTTCTTGTGCCAATTATAGTACTCTCCACCATGCCCCCCACCCGCCGCCGCCACACACAGGCACACACACACACTTGCCACTCTGTTAGCTGCCATGCTACCCAGCCTAGTTGAGAGTTACTGTTACAAATGGGAGGAAAGCACATCTCTTGGGTGTACTGAGGTGGGAAAAAGGCTAGAACAGTTGCTCCAGCTGTGGAGAACCACTTGAGGTTGTCAGCCGGGGTATGACTAAGGAAAAAAGATTAATTTGACTGAGAGCTATAAAAGTATTTGAATGAAAAGAGGTATAGAATGATGCTATTGTTATTGTTTGGACTTGAGACGGAAAGAGTCTGGACTAGAATAATCTCAGAAGGAATTAAAAATAAACAGAGAAATCACAAATGCTTAAAACAATTGATTTGTTTGAATTTGAGGACAAAGGAAAGGGAATATTTAGATATAATTTCAGTATTCTTGTCAGAAATAAGAGGCAGAAAGGGACCACCCCTGCCTCCACTACCTCCTGCTGCCATATTATTTCCTTTGAAATAATAAATTTAGTGGATATAGGCTTAGTTTTAGGACATTTCAAGATTAAGATATGAATGACAAGCCATCAAAGGGAAGTGACAAGCAGGAACTTGGAGTTTCAGGACTGGAATTTTGGAGAGATGTTAGGAAGAGAGAAAGAGATCTGAGTGTCAAAGCCATGAGATTTTGTAGCATCTCTCAGGAAGGGATCATAGAGCAGAAGGATTGAGGGTCAGAGACTCAGACCTGTGTCAACTGTTTACCTAAAGAAATATAAGATAAGATAGTCATCAAGCCATTGAGGAAGGCAGGGGAATGGTTAAGTTATTTGAAACTTGCTTTATTCTAGATTCTCCTGAATTAACAGTCTTCATGATTTCTGATGGTTTGACTAACATTGTCCCAGTAACTCTATTGCTGTGTGGGTGACCTCATGACATACAATTTGCCCATTCACAGTTAAAATGGTTCTTGTTTTCATTAAATGTTCTATGTGTCTAATAAAATTAGAAAAAATAATGTCTATGCATATAGCATCAGCTTCTGGAAAAAGCAGAACTTTTAGCTTTTTTTGTCTAACTTGATACAACCTTTCAACATTCTTAAGTATCTTTGGGGCATTAGTCCAGTTTTATGGAAGAAAACATAGAGGCATGATATTGGTTATTTAGGAGTTCTAAATAAGAGTGCCTCCCTATTCAGAGTGCTGAGTGCTTTTCAAGCCCAGTTTAATGTTAAATTTTCTCTGAAGTTGGTGCTTTATTTCATTTTTCAAAACAAAACAAAAAATGCTTGTATGAAATTAATGTTTTGGCTTTATGTTATTAAAGGGTACTTGCTTTTAGAGATAACTGGTAATTCAGTTAATTTAATTCTTGCAGTCTGAGGTTATAGTTGTGAATGTGCTTTCTTTTTTCTTCTTCCTCCTTTTGTAAATCTTTTAGTGAGTTTGTTGAAGCAGTTGCTGGTACAACAGCTAGGTATGACTGAGAAGAGCACTCAGGAAGACTGGCAACATCTTCCAAGATATAGGACTGCCTCTCAGGGGGCACAGGCAGACAGTGGCACCCAGAACTCTGAAAATATTAAGGCCTGTAATTCTGGTGAAGGACAGATGCCCTTTAGAACTGGAACTGGTGACATTACAACTTGTTACAGTCCACGGACTTCAGCTGAATCTTCTGCTCCACGGGATTCAGTGGTACTGGCATCCCAAGATAGCCAGGCAAGTAACATTTTCGTAATGGACCACGTGATTATGACCCCAGAGATGCCTACCACAGAGCCAGAAGGGGGTCTTGATGACAGTGGAGAGCACTTTTTTGATGCCCGTGAAGCACATAGTGATGATAATCCATCAGAAGGTGATGGAGCAGTTAAAAAGGAAGAGAAGGATGTTAATTTACGCATCTCAGGCAAGTTTCTTTCACATTTAAACTTTGATGTTTGTCATTGTTATCTGTCCTGTATGCTGTTTTGGTATCCAGACATGATTGTGTGTATGTGTATATGTGGTATTTATTTATTCTTTCATTCAATAATTACTGAATCTATTCTGTACCAGATGACACCCTAGGTGCTGGGAGATATAGCAGTGAGTAAAACAGAAAAATCCCCTATTCTCATGAAGCTAGGGGAGAAGAGGATGACAAATAAGTAAACAAATAAATAGACA